>OZ014471.1:27749702-28388986 GCA_963965965.1 Trididemnum nubilum
TTTTGAAGACGAGGTCTCACTTGCCGGTATAAATTTTCAAATTCAGTTTGCACATCGATGAAGTTAAATTTCGTTGGTAAAATTCCAAACTGTAGACTATGATTCAAAGCTTGATGTTCAATGGGGGTAAGTTTCTTATAGGACAAGTTAACAACCACATCTAAATCGTCACTTGAAATATGCAGACCTAAGTTTTGAAGCTTGCGTTTGTGAGTTGCGCTGAACTTTTCTCGGTCATCCTTGGCTTGTTTCTGCAGAAATTTTGAAACATAAATTTGGGTAATTTACGAAAATGTTTAATGTATCACTTGACTCCCAAATTTGTGAGATTTAAACTGCACGAGGAAGAAGCAAACAGTAGCCGTCGCGCCAGAACGTTTAGACATCAACTTATCAGTGCAGAGATTGATCGACAACAAAAATCGTTAAAAGTGTTAAGACGAAGCGAATCTCATTCGAAAAGTATATTGTTTCAGCAAATTTCGTGGCTGACCCAAATTTATGTTAACAAATTTAACGAAATTTAACTTCATCGATGTGCAAACTGAATTTGAAAATTTATACCGGCAAGTGAGACCTCGTCTTCAAAATACTAAGCGACTCTTGTTTAAAACCAAATTAATCAATCTGTATAACAAGTACAAATCTACTTATTTTTACAACAAACAACACGGAAATGTTGGCATTTCTCCAGAAGGAATGGAAGCCCTCAATTCTTTGAAAAAAGACTAATCCATAATCATTTGTAAAGCTGACAAAGGTAACGCGGTAGTTCTACTCATTAAGTTAGATTATATCAATAAAATGAACTGCGTTTTATCGGACACAAGACGGTTTAAACAGGTTGATTATGACAATAATATTCATAATTTGGACAAATTTCAAAAGTGCTTATACTATTTGAAACGAAAAGGCAGCTTAGAACAAGAAATTATGATCGCATCAGGCCATCAACTGCAGTAACTCCAACTCTATACGGACTGCCAAAAATTCATAAAGAGGACTGTCTTTGTCGCCCAGTTTTGGCTTCAACTGACTGCTACATGTATGAGTGCGCATCATGGCTCAGTGAAATTTTGAGCCCGCTAAGGCAACATCCAACAAATCTTATAGACACTTCTGAGTTTGTAGATCGAATGCAGCAAGTAAAGTTCAAAAACAATTCGGTTATGGTGTCATTATATGTAAAAAGCCTGTTCACCAATATTCTTGTTGACTTCGTAACGGACATAATTTTAAAAGAAATTTATGGCAATGATTCGACGAAAAAAGTTTACGGTTTGACTAAGCGACAATTCAAGAACCTTCTGGTGTGGACTACGAAACGCACCACTCTAAATTTTAATGGTAGTTTTTATGAACAAATTGATGGCGTAGGTATGGGATGTCCAATCGCTCCGGCTTTTGCTGACATTTTATATGTGATTGAAAAAACAAAAGAGTTTAATGTGCAACCGAACGTGTTTTTTTGATATGTGAATGATTGTTTTGCAGTATTTCCAGATTTTGAAAGTGCTATGTTGTTTTATAGAAAATTAAACCAAATTCACAGTAATGTTCAATTTACCTACGAGCTTGAAAACAATAAACAGCTGCCCTTCCTGGACGTCAATGTTGACAATTCAAAAGAAAAGTTAGAGTTATCCATTTATAGAAAACCAACACACACTGGGCTGTATAATAAGTGGAGTAGTGTGGCTCCCACTAAATACAAAATAAATTTGATTAGATCATTAGTCAATAGCGCTATTAAAGTTTGCAGCAATCGACAATTATTGTTTCTTGAGTGTGAGAAAATTACCAAAATGTTGCAACAAAATGGGTATTTTATCAAAACTATTCGGAATGTTATTCGCAAAGCCATAAACAGACATCAAAAACCGGATTCCAAACTCCACCCTAACCAACAACAGTCTACGAAGCATTGTGTCTTTTTTAAATTGCAGTTTATTGATCGTATTTCTATGCAAATTGAAAAAGAAATTCGTGAATTTTTATGTGCGTATAATATCAAATTGATAATGGCTCATCGTAACTTTACTATTGGCAAACTATTTCCGTATAAAGATCGTCAATCGTTATTACATTCGTCAGGTGTTGTGTATCAATTAACTTGTAGTTGTGGTCAAAATTATATTGGCCAAACCAAACGGAACCTAATTACTCGCCTCAATGAACATCGCACGTGTGAAGACTCTGAAGTTTGCAAACATTTACTCAATAATCCCAGCCACGAAATTAATTTTGACTCACCCAAAATTTTGGACAGAAGTAATCACGTGACTAAATTACGCATCAAAGAAACCTTACATATTTCCAAAACAGAACCGCAACTGAATGTCGACCATCAATCTTTGCCCCTGTATCTTTTCAATGCTTAATTATTTTAAATTGTTGTTTAAAAATGACGTCGCTATTCCGCTGTGCTTTCTTGTGTGTTTAAACCTATCCCCTGTCGCTCTTTTATTCAATTATGACAAATCTTAAGCCATGCCATGGCTACCTG
Organism: Trididemnum nubilum; assembly: GCA_963965965.1. Classification (NCBI taxonomy): domain Eukaryota; kingdom Metazoa; phylum Chordata; class Ascidiacea; order Aplousobranchia; family Didemnidae; genus Trididemnum; species Trididemnum nubilum. The sequence goes on from OZ014471.1 coordinate 27,752,209, forward strand.
TATTAATGGGTGGCTATTGTATATAAATTCGTGCTTCTTACTTCGCAAATTCATTTTACTGATGATGCTTTAAGTTAAAGCAAAACGCGTCTAATAAATATTGTTATGCTTAGTTCTATATTGGCAATCGTTTTTGTTCTTAGACTAAAGCTACCTCTTCTTTCGCTCACTGAGGAACAAGTCAACCCACATCTTTCATCTATTTAGCTAGCGAACTCGCATGCCTGCAACCTTCTGAGATTACAACCCAAACAAATGGACATTTTGCAAAAACTTTAGTAGATTCGAGGTCTTCAGCTAGCTACATAAAATCAAAATTTAGGAAAAAATTCGGCATCAAGTTTGATGGTACGAACAGCATGATCACTATGGCGTCCATCTCTCATACTGTAAAAGTCCACGGTGATGCAAAAGTTGATTTAAAAGTAAATGAAAAAAACTATGCACAATTTAATCTTGAAGTGGAGGACAAGCTTTGCGCATATGTGATCCTGAGCCTAGACTTCATGAAGCTACATGAAGGAGTGCATTTTAATCTACATGGACATAAAACTACATGTACTTCAAGTAAATCCCGGAAAAAACAAACATTCAGATGAAATGTGTCTCCTTATGGCTGCCAATGTAGGACCTCCTCGAATTTTCAGAACTGTAAAGCAAGACTGCAAACCTGTTGCAACTAAATCAAGACGCTACTCCAAAGAAAATACAAAGTTAATCAATGAAGAGGTCAACCATCAACAAGCTTTTGACTGAAGGAACAATCGAACCTTCTAAATCCTCATGGAGAGCTCAGGTATTAGTTACTAAGGATGAGCGTCATAAACGTTGAATGGCTATTGACTATTCCCAAACTGTAAATAGTTTTACTGATCTGGACGCTTATCCACTTCCTGGGATAAATGATCAGATCAATAAAATTGCTAAAAATGAAATTTATAGTACTCTTGACTTAAAATCCGCCTATTATCAGATTCCTCTCGCTCCTGAAGATCGCGAATATACGACTTTTGAGGCCAATGGCAAACTGTACCACTATTGTAAGTTACCCTTTGGAGTTTATAACAGAGTTTCTGCCTTTCAACAAATTATTGCCAGCATGATTGAAAAGCATAATTTGCAGAAAACATGCATATATCGACAAAATTACAGTGGCAGGAGCCAATCAAAACGAGCACGACAAAAATGTCAAAGCACTTATAGATGCGGCCAAAACAGACGGGTTTAGTTTTAATCAAAACAAATCTGTGTTCTCGATCCGTCTACAGGATATTTTAGGTTATTGCATTTCGAGAGGTAGATTCTAGCCTGATCCACATCGTTTACAATCCCTTTTAAAACTTCCTGAGCATAAAACACACAAAGAATTGAAGCATTGTCTAGGAATGTTTGCTTATTCTGCTACATGGATTGCAAACTTTTCTGAAAAAAACCTCACTACTGACCAAGTTGACCAATTCCTTCCAAATGCCGATGATGTTGCCGCATTCGAGGTTTTTTGAAAATCGTTGTTAAATGGTTGTTTACAATGTGTCGATGAAGAGGAACCGTTTACAGTTGAATGTGATGCCTCTGAATATGCAATAACGGCTGCCTTAAACCAAAAAAGAAAACCAGTTGCCTTTATGTCTAAAACATTAACTCCTAGTGAATGTCATTATCCTATTATTGAAAAGGAAGCAACTGCTATAATCCAAACTGTTCGAAAATGGAACCATTATTTGTGCCGATGTAAATTTACCTTAATAACTGATCAGCAATCATTGGCTTTCATGTTTGATCAAAAAAAAAAAAAACGCAGTAAAATCAAAAATGCCAAAACAGAGCTATGGCAAATCGAAATGTGTGCGTTTAGTTACGACATAATTTACAAACCTGGAAAACTAAATGTGACTCCTGATGCATTATCTCGAATATAAGGCTCAATTCTGCATGAGAAAGATCAACTAAACCTAAATGGCATTCACCAAACACTGGGTCACCCAGGGTTTGTTAGCCTGCATTACTTTGTAAACAGTTAAAACTTGCCATACTCGATGCAAGAAGTGAAAGACGTATGCACGTATTTCCGGATTTGCGCCAAACTAAAGCAATGTTTTTTTAGAAGAGACATTGATCCTAGCTACTCAACCATGGCAAAGACTGAGCATTGATTTCAAGGGACCAGTAAAAATGCAAAATAATTATGTTTTGATTGCAGTAGATGAATACAGCCGTTTTCCTTTTGCTTGTCCCTGCAAATTATGAATTTAAGAACAGTCATTAACTGTCTAAACCAATTGTTTTGTTTATTTGGACTTCTTGGGTTTATTCATCGTGACCGGCAAGCTTTTTTCACCAGCAAGGAATTGAAAAACTACTTGCATTCGTGAAGAGTGGCTACAAGTAGGAAAACTCCTTACCATCCTACTAGAAATTCCACAAACAAACCAAAACCAAACAGTATGGCGCACTGTGAAGTTGATGTTGAGAAACCGAAAATTATCCAAGGAAAGTTGGGAAGAAGCTTTATCAAATGCCCTACATTTTGTAGAGTCACAACTATGTACTTCGACTAACTAGACTCCTCACAAACGATTTCTCACTTTTTCAAGAACATCAATGGTAGGAAAATCGATGCCCAATTGGCTTTTAAATCCAGGGACAGTTCTACTTCGCAGATTTGTCAAAAATAAAGTAGACCCCTTTTGTGACAAAGTTGACCTAATATAGAAGCCAGCCCCAGTTTTGCAAGAATTAAGTTATCTAGTGGTCTCGAATTCGCCGTTTCTACAAAAGACTTAGCACCTTGTCCTTGTGATACTTCAAAAGATCTGGTCGACTCTTCTCGCTCCTCAATGTTGCGCTCTCAAGACGCCGAAATACCGATTCCAGATACTGTTACTGAATCCATAAGGGCTACTCCTCCATCCGAAAGCATGACTGATAGCAACCGTTTTGCCGAATGCGAAAATATTGGAGATGATGTCAGCATATCTAAAGCCGCCAAACCTGAATTAAGGCGTTCTTTTCGAATTAGAAGAAAATCTAATCGCTAGCCAAAACATTTATGATTCTTAAAAAGACTTGATTCCTTTACTCAATTAAGTTGTTGATAGAGTATGCTTATCTTTCAGTTGACTGATTTTTCTTTTTTCAAAGCATGTCACCTTCTTTACGGTAGGAGGAAATGTGAAGAATTCGCTTTGTAGTTTTAATTGGTTTATTTGCTTCATTACTTTTTGTGCAAAGCGGCTTTCTTTGTTGCACAATTAGTTCTGTGTGCTCTCAGCTGTGCATTTTTAGTTGAGTACTTACAGTAGTGTGATAAGCCTAAGAGAGTTAGTAGTGTACTTTAACGAAATAATCGTGTTTTGTTGTTGAGTTTAACTATATTTTCTTGTGTTTCTATTAATTTAGATGTAGGTGCATTTTTAGATAATTACAGCTTTAGAATTAAAAGTCTATAAATCGAATATACGACAAAAACACTACTTTTGCTTACATTAAGCAAATTGGTTGTATTAAAGACTTCGCCGAGTTTAGTAGGCTGTAAAAATAATGAGTCCAGAAACATGTCGATTAAGATATCACTAAAACGAGTCAGCTGAGGTTGGATTAGAATTATTTTTGACAATTTTTGAAGCTATAATATAGAAATAATCACCAAATTGTTGAGTGATGAGTTTTGGATCATGCACGACATCACCTTTGACTTCTAATGTTTTAGGACATTGTTTCGTTTTTTACTAGGCAAAAAAAAAAGTATATCCAAGTTTTGCGACTGTCACTTTTGCAGTTTACTAATTTGCTATCAAAATATAGTTATTTTGCCACATATATTACTTTTGTGAAATTATTTGCATAACCTTCATATAACGTTTCACCATTTCACTGCCACTAATAAAATGCGTTTTATACATTTTTTGCTTATTTCGAATTTTAACTAAGATTCCTTTCGAAATCCAAGGTTTGTCAGCAAGTTTACATCGTTTGCGAGATAACATTTTGAACAGAGCATTTTTGTGCAAGACTTTCTCGAATTTATCGTGAAAGTCATTACATGCAATCTTGAAATTGTTTTCATCAACTTCAGAGAGAGAAATAAAGAAACGCGGTAAACTACAAGGTCATTTTTAAATGTAGGTGACGAGAAATTACTTGTATCCCTTAGCTTAGTTTTTTTGTTAGCTTAAACATTTGATTTATTTTTCGGAGCATAATGTTCGGAACATCGAAATATCTTTAATACAAAACACAAAGCCAAAATAACTGGAAACATATCTTGACGTTTCGTGAAACTACTTCTCACATTGTCAAAAGTAATGAATGGCGAAAAACACAAAGCACAAGCATATAAAGTAACAAAAAGAAGCAGCAGCAGGGGAGAGAATTATTCATATTACTCATGAGTTAAACAAATACAGCGGTATAGAGGTCCTGTCAACATTTAAGTTGGGATTGTGTTTTTGAATTAGTAATGTTTCGGTGATCAATAATTTTCGCCAGTGATTAGTTTGGGCCATTATTTCTGTTTTGTCAAAATCAATTTTATGATCGGGGTTATCTGTCAAATGTTTGGATACATCGGTGTCTTGTCTATTTGGCGAATTGGGGTCGTGATTTTTTAACCGAGTAATAAGATTTCTGGAAGTCTGACTAATATATGTGCTTTTACAGCTGCATGTGATGCGATAAAACATACTAGAACGATGTAACTTATTTTGGCGCTCTTTAAAGGTAAAAAGACGCTTTAAATTGAACGTTTCGTTGATTAAAATAAATGTACCGTATTTATTCGAGTATAAGTCGCATTTTTTTGTACCAAAATATCACCTAAAAAATCAGGTGCGACTTATGCTAGAATAACAAACTTTTTTGGGGGTATTTTCCTGCTATCGCTTTCTGCAGTAACGTTTTTTGCACAATCGCATTAAATATTGCCACGCGAGTCACGTCACGCTTTCTACGCTATCGCTTTTCTCATGATTGATCACGTTAGTAAAACGCGTCAACAAGTAAGGCGGCTTTTACTGACCACGCGTATTTTCTGGCGGAAAAACGCGTGGTAGCTTTTTTTCACTTTTGCACAAGATTGGTAGAGCAAAATCGCCGGTATGAATATTTTTTTTTCTCAACGCAGCAGGAATGTCCAACGCACGCTGAGCTGTCGCATGTGCGTGTGCGCTCACGAAATCGTCTCGCATTGGTATGTGCATGCACGAGCACACGCACATATTCGATAAAACCACGTTGTTAGGCCGTTTGCTGTAAATTCTAGGACGCTTAAAAATCGAGTTTGTAAAAAAGTTTGAGTGGCAAAAAAATTTTGATGCAGATAGACTGTATTTCATCCTAGGAGGTTTATATAAAAGTTCTCCAAAAATTACCCTGCAGTTTTCGAGCAAATGGGGGGTAAAGTTGGGGGTTTTCAAAACTAAAAATTACATATTTTCCGCATAATGTGCAAATTTAAATCCTTTTATCATTTCTATTTGCTTATTTTGACAATTTTTCAGATGCGCAAATGTCTAGTTTGGTTTTAAAGTTAAATTAAGCAATCCTCCCTAGCGCTCTCTAGCACTACTAGCGGCGAAATGTTTCTTTTGTGTTTATTTAAGCTTTTAATAATTTTCCCCTAAATTTTTCAGTGATTAACCATCGATAGGAGTTTACTTCATTTGTTTGAACGTACAAAAATGACATAAACTTTTTCGAAAGCACTGGGCTACAGATCAAATCAATTTTGGGGTCTTGTTTGCTGGAAAACAGTGAACAAAAATCAATAAAATTAACTACAAAAACAAACTTGTTTCAAATGCTTGTTAAATATTTAAAATCTGTATATCAACTTATAACTGCACAATTATAAACAGGATTTTTGATGAGGGTACTTTTGAAATGACGTAACCGGTCAATGATGACGTTACAAAATAACGTAACGAATGAATGAAACGTCACAATATAAATTGCAATATGAAGTTTTTGTCAAAATTTTGCAAAACCACAAAACTTTTGGAGTTGACGAAAAGCAAAATCGCATTTTTTGGTAAAAATCAATTTTTGATGGGTATGCTAGGTGAATTCTAACCCTAGGGTGTATCCGAAGCTAGTAGCAATTGAAGAATAAATTAGAACACTTTTGATTACTTAGGAAAGTGCAAAAAATAAACCAAAATATGCTGATTGCCGGTGATGTCTAAAGCTTCAACAATGTTTGGAGAAATCAAAACTTATTCTACAATATCACCGATCACATTAATACAAATTATTTTAATTGTCGTGGTCATCAATCATCACATTCAAGTTGCTCGTTACGTGTTCGATATTTGAAGCAGACCTGGAGTCGAGGACACAATGTTCGAGGCCAAGGACTGAAAAAAGAGGCCAAAACCAAGGACCGACTTTTCAAGTACAGACCGTCTCGAGGCCAAGGACAGGATTGGTCGAGGCCAAAGCCAAGGACCAAGGTCAAAAATTTAAAAAAAGCTATGGTCGGCAAACTTTGAATGTTTTTAAGCGCGAAAGTGTAAAGACATTGCATTTCGTTAAGTTTTTCATGATAATTTGGAAATGGTAGTTTCTAAAAATAACGAATGTTATTTTGAAGTTTTACGCGTTAGCAGCAATTTTGATTACGTTCCATAGCGGTATCCTGGTAATAAAACAATTAAGACCGCTTTGCGAAATGAGAGTAACTAACTTCTGAACATGGAAACGGTCAATTTTAAGACCTTAACTTCATCAGTTAAAACCCCAGAGTAAACGTCCTCTGAGTGATTATGGATCTCTCATCCCCACCGTTTTAATACTTTACCAAAACAACCTTTATTGTTTGAATGACTTCTTTTTGCAGATTTTAAAAAATGTTATCATAGTTTTTAAACATTGTTTAGCAACTACGATATTATTATCTGAAAGTATTGCAAAATAGAGTAAAATAATTTATGTTTTTAAAATGAATTAAGGTACCGTATCCAGTATTTGCAAGCTCACATCCTTGGAAAAAACGGGGTCTGGGGGCGAGGGCAAAGTCCACATGCCTCCGTTGAACAATTTTAGTGACTTCTTTTTAATAAAAAAACAATTTTTGTGATTTTGAAAGAGGTGAAACAATTAAATTTTCAAAGCAATTTTAAAAAAGAAAATACCGGTAACGTAAAAGTTAAGTTGAAAAACTTTAGTGTTATCACATTTTTCCCAATCCTAATTTTAATTAAACTTTTTTTTACACATGATATCTTTCTATAGCTCATTAATTGCATATCGATGAATGAGGGCACGCGTTTCTGCCGCCAAACGTCACTTTTTAAAATTTAACATAAGGTATTTAATGGCAAAAATAACATGGGAATCTTAGCAGGGCTGTATCAAGGAGGAAGGCCTTGAAGAGATTTGCAATTTGTCCGGGGTCGCCCTCCCCCTCTGAAGAGCTCACAATTGTAGAAACGTAAAAATAATAAATCATTATTTTTTTCGAAAAAGGCCCAAATTTTTCATGGGAGCTTCTCCTCATCTTAATGACGTCGTGTGAAAAACTGATTGACTGCAGCGCGCATCTTTCCATCCATTCAAACAATTATAGTTATATTTGATTTCACGATCACATTTTTAACTCCTCATGTAGCGTTTTTTTCTGATACAGTATACTTTATTATTTGTCAAGGACAGAGGTGGAGTCGAGAAAACAACGTTCGAAGCCTAGGCCAATGATACAAAAAAATCCGAGACCAAGGCCAAGGGCTGACTTTTCGAGGCCTAGGACAGGAATGCTCAAGGCCAAGGACACAAAGCGCAGGTGTTCTCCAAAACGAAAAAAAAGAACCTTCGCGCCAGGAAATGCCAATTTCCAAGACAAAATGAAAAAAGCTCATGGCCATGGATCATTTTCAACAATTTAATGTCCTCGGCCGAGAGCAGGGCATTTTCGAGGACTTGCAGGCTTTAAGGCCAAGGATTTGACCTTCGAGGCCAAAGCCAAGGACTTCAAAATGTGTCATCGAGGACTTCGCCTCTGTTATTTGGGATTCTTAGCGGCGATTTTTAACGCAAAAATAGCTCAGCAAATGTGGCTTTTTCCCAGATCACTTAACAGTGATTAGAGTGCTGTTCTTTCTTATTTCAAAAAAAAAATCTTCGCGATTTTTGCTCGCATACATTCAGAGCAAGGTGGCTTTCTCAAGATAAGTTTTGTTAGTTATATCACGGATACACTAACATACGCTGTTTAATATGCTATCCCTAGTACAGGCGCGTAACCAGAAATTCGCAATGAGGAAGGGCTGTTTTGGGGGTCTGGGGACGGAGCCCCCAGCCGCTGGAGGTCTAATGGGATCTGGGAGCCAAGCCCCCAGCTGCCGGAGGCATGGGGGTCTGGGGGCAGAGCCCCTAACACTCAATAATTTGCATTTTTTTGCAAAAATAACTTAATTTTAGGGCTATCTTAATAAAAATAATGCTTTTAAAAAGTGGTATAGAAATTGGCAGCGCAACATGATTCAACTGGTTGCATTAATGGGCTATGTGGGAGGTGGCTAATGATAACATTGCAGTTCTCTTGTTTACATGCTGGTAAATCATAAAATCCTATTATTCAATAAAACTCACGCGGAGTAAACTATTTCGTCTATATTTTACAAAGGAAAATAATTGGGGGGAGGGGGGAGGCTAATGGAAAGAGATCTCAGAGAAATGATTGGTAATTAATCAACACTGAACAGCCCCCCTCTCTCCTTTATTTCTGAGTTTATAACATATTTGTTAATAAAACCTATGTTTGGCATTTTTACACTAGCGATCAAATTTGATTGTTTATTTTTGGGCATTTTTCAAAGTTTTTACTGATTTTTGAATTTAATTTTTGACAAATTAACCTCTCCTGAAGGTATGTTTCAAAAGATGCTCTAAATCACTTTAAGTCCATTCCAGCGCAAAAAACAGTCCCAAAAGATCTAAAAACGTGGTATTTTTCTTATTCTGCGTTTTGGTTGACAGGCCAATGGGGGAGGCTATAGGCCCCACACCCCCCGCTTCCCCCCTGGCTACGCTACTGCCGTGGTAACTGTATTACATTTCGTTATCACGCACATATACTTTTTTCCGAGTCCGTACTCAGATAAGCACGGTCATGAGTTAGCATTAGCAACTCAAAAATGTTTGCGTCAGGACCCCGGATCCCTTGTTATGGCTCTTGATGGTTTTAAGGCTTTGCGGTTTGTACCACCCGCACCGGAAATATTAGCAGAAATAAGAATAACAATTCTACACTGCCTTTTGTCCCTCATTCTCCGATTAAAGTTTTCACACAATGCCATTTAAAATAAGGTTTACTATGACTTGGCAATCACAATATATGATATTTTTCAAATAAGGAAAAAAAATGAATTGAAAGCTAGAATTTTTGGTTATTTTTTGTTTGGTTATTTTCCTTTTGAACCAATCAAAACATAATGCTGTCCTTGAGCCAAGAACAGGACATTTTTGAGGACTTGTAGGCAGTGGCGTAGGTGGGGGTCCGGAAGGGCACTGGCCCCTCCCCCCCGCTTGGTTTTAAAGTGTCGAAATTTCGGGCAATTTTATATTATTTGGGCAATATTGCATCAAAATTTTGGGCAATTTCATATTTTTCGGGCAAGAGTGCGTCAAAATTTCGGGCAATTTAATATTCATTAAACCGTCTCCATTTCAGTGAAGACCTTTTTTTTTTGAGATCACCTTAATTTGGACAGAAAAACCGATCACTTTCTGGGCAAAATTCAATGTCATTTTTCGGGCAAAAGTTTGGTGCCCCCCCCCAAATCCTTTTGAGCTCCTGCGCCCATGCTTGTAGGCTTTAAAGCCAAGGACTTGAGCTTCGAGGCCAAGGACTTCAAAATGTGTCCTCGAGGACTCCACCTCTGATTTAAACTTTGTTAAACAGAGTGCTACTTGGCCAAAATTGAGATAGCGTTAAACAAAATCTCAAATAACAAGTCGCAGTGTCTTCATGGGAGTTGGGTTTAGAAGTACGAATCTATTCTATTTTATCTAGGAGCCTGCACAACAATGCTAGGTCTACAAATACAAAATAATCTGCATTAGGCCTAGTTGTTTGAGAAACAATGCTGGTCTACATGTTGTGTGCATTTTCAAATCTAAAAGTCTCAACCATTTTCGCAGGGAAGGCTTTATTTCACCGGAAATTTTTATCTAGTTTTTTATTATTTCTTACTCAAATCTAACCCAAACTCAAATAATTACTTTAAAACTATTCCCAAATCGAACCCTAACCCAAACCCTAACCTTAACCCTAATCTTAACCCCTAAAAAAGCAAATGAAAAAAGTGCGGATGAATATTTCGCATTTTCGTTTTATTCTCTTTAACTTGAAAATTTTCGGTGAAATAGTCACTCCCTTCTCGCAGCACTGTCATAAAATTACCACTGATACCTGAACACGTCAGCAGTTTGCAACTATGTTCTGCTTGGCAGGTCATATAACTTTATTATCTCTGTACCAGTAACTATAGGCTATTTTAAAGTACTGTTTTGAAACGATACTTCATAATTTCTGCCAGGCACGTCATATCACTTTTGGTTATCAAGTAGCTGGCTATCTATACTGTGTAGACCTAGGTCTACTTTAAAGCGATGTTTCATCATGGATACTAGTATTTATTGCGAGTAATTTGCCAAAAATTTCTTTTTAAAACAAATTTAAGAACAAAATCTAACTATTGCACCCACTTAACCCAATTTAAGCTAGCATAGTAAGAAAACTAACCGTTAAATCAGTGTGGCCTACCTCAGGACCTGATCCAAAGCAGTTCTTAAAAATTCGTTAAAGGGAAAGTTTCCAAGTAATTCTATTTTATGATTGGTCGATTCCGGTTGTCTGATTGTATTCATCCGCATTTTAGAAGCCAACTTTCAGGTCAAATTAAAAAAATACTGCAGGAAAATAAGTGGAGAACTTTTGCATGTGAGTTTGTGAGATAAAAATCAATGCATTTAAGCAAAAAACAAGTTGCCACTCAAATTTTTTATAAGGTGAACGCTAGAATTTACAGCAAACGGCCTATATCTATGGCATTTCGCTAATACTCCTTCATTTTCGATTGAAAGTAAGTACAAAATTTTGCACGTTAGACTCTAATAAATACGGTACTTATTAGCACTTCCTGTGATATTGTTGCAAGTTCAATTTTTAACAATATTTTTTTGTTTATAGGTAAAAAAACCATCCTGGTGAAAACAACTGGCCATGAACGGCCAAAAAATTTTGTACTGTTTTTCGTGTCAAATTTTAGGGTGCGACTTATACTCGAATAAATACGGTAACTTTAAAGTCCAATTTTTTCAAAAAACCATTAATTTCTTTTGGTATATGGCCGTTCATTTCTTTTATGTAGGGAAGTTTCATAAAAATCCGTTTTGTGTCGTCCTTCTTGTCAGTTTTGGGTTTTGACTGCTTTTTGGCAAGAAAGTGTTGTATTTGCTGGTTTATGTAATTTAAGGAAAATGCATTTTTCTCGAGAAGGTTTGAAATTTTTTGAAATTCTTTTTTTCGTATCTGTGCACTATTACAAATACTATATCCCCGGTGCAGTAACGTCCAGACCAAGTTTTGTTTGTATCGATTCAGAACATAGCTGTCCCATCTTGTGTAGATGCCTAAGTTGGTATTTTTCCGAAATATTGATGTTTCAATGCAATCTGAATTTTTTGTGATTTGGACATCCAAGAAGGCCAATTTATTGTTCTCTTCGTTTTCTTTTGCAAACTTGATTTTCTGGTGTATTGAGTTGAAAGTACTAAAAACATGATCGACGTGGTTGGGGTCATCAAAGGTCAGAAATAAATCATCTACGTAACGGTGAACTGTAAACTGATGATTGGATTTAGTAGAGGCAGTTTCCACCAGCCAGTTCATGAAAATGTCGGCCATGGCAGGGGCCAACGGCGACCACATTGCCATGCCATCAATTTGGTGATAAAATTTGGTAATATGAATAATTCTCTCTGGTAATATGAATAATTCTCTCCCCTGCTGCTGCTTCTTTTTGTTGCTTTATATGCTTGTGCTTTGTGTTTTTCGCCATTCATTACTTTTGACAATGTGAGAAGTAGTTTCACGAAACGTCAAGATATGTTTCCAGTTATTTTGGCTTTGTGTTTTGTATTAATGATTTATTTTTATTTCTACTAATTACATAAGTCATGTACTGGTCACTTGATTAGTCGGTTCTAATAATTTTTGGTATTAGATTGTGTGACAAATCATTAGTAACAGTATGCTCGTTGATGCTAGCAGATGTATCCGTGACCCGAGTTGGTTGCAGTAGCATATGCAGGATTTTTGAAAGGGGGGGCATAAATTATCCACCAAAACTTGCGCTAAAACAAGCAAGAGCGATTGCCATTGCTACATACATAAGCGCAGCCAGGATTTTTGATTGAGGGGGGCCTAAACCACAAATCATACGCAATGAAGTCAACAAAAATTTTCAAGCAGAACCTTTTTATGGGGTATCGTAGAATGGAAGATGAGAAGCTGTCACCTGTTTGGCACTTAAGCAGAATTTTGCTAAAGGAAGAAGGTTTAAACTATACTAGTTAAAAACTGCAAATGTCCAACTTGGAAGACGCGTTGAGTAAACTAGTGTAACTCAAACACACCATAGACAGGGTTCTGGAGGCAGAGCCCCAAGTCGCTAGGCGATTTTTTGTAATTTTTTGAAAAAAAATGCAATTTTGATGCCATTGAATCACATTTTTCTTGTGTTCAGAGTCATTTGAAAGAACTAGATTTTGACATTTCAAAGCCAATTGGAAAAAACTAAATTGTTCAATCCTCCTTTTACTTGCATTTTAAGTCCAAAATACGTTTAAAATCTTGCATTTTGGAGTTAAATTTTGTAAGCGATTTGGCCCAGGTAGGGGGAAGTACGGTGCACTGCCTCGTTTAATATTTTAGCAGTAAATAATAATCCACTCAAAAATTTTCCTTAGAGATTTTTTGTTGTCATGAAATTAACCAGTTAAAGGAGAACATGTACGGCCAGGGGGGCTGGGCCCTCTCAATTCGAATTCAATAATTTGCTCAATAAGCATTGAGCATTTCCTCTAGCTAATTTTTTTTCTCAAAAGTATTTTTTCTTAAAAACTGACGAGGTGAAAGTGAATTGCTATTAAAAAATGATACAACAGATGGTTACACATACTAACTATGTCATTCCCAGGCTGGATTTGCATTACCCGAGGCCCTTGGTACTTTGGGGATTATCGCAGCATCTTCCTGCAAAAGATAGGTGAATCTTGGCACTGTGCCATATGGTAAATACAGCCCTGGTTACTGCATTACGTTCATAAAAAGGTTAGATGAGAATCTGAGGTAGCAACTTTTAAAACAAAAACCCTTAATTTCACGTGAGGTTATATATTTAAATTGGTTTGCAAAAGCTAAATCGAGGGGGCCCGGGCCCTCTAGTCATCAATATTAGTGTTAATTACTGGTGTATGCGAAGATACTGATAGAAACTGAAGAAATAAGTCTTTCTTGTCACATTTTTTTCATTGGTGGTATTTCGACTGGGGGGGAGGGGGCCGGGCCCCCTGCCACACCCTGGCTACGCTTTTGGCTATATATATCAGCTTGTCATCGCTGCAACCTATAACATTGCTTTGAAAAATTAAAAAATAGACAAAAAATGCTTTACTGGCAACCCAAAGGGGAGGCATGGCACAATGCCCCCTAAATACGCCCCTGGTTGGTTGGGTTATTAATAGAAAGAAACCCTTACTAACTAGTTAGTCTAAATAATTCTGTGCCAAAGTAGAACAATTAAATTTCGAAATGTCAAAAATAACGCCAACTAGTGCCAGCAAACGATTGTTCATCCAAAGCCTCATCCAATCTCAAAAAAAATTTTTTTGTATGTGTTGGGATGTCTATGCAAAACAATAACATTTATGATGCAGTTTGTACAAGGATCTACAACGTTCAAACAAACGTCTACACATTCCTCAAATTCAAGCCAATTATGTTCTGCAACACAATAATTTACGTTTTTAAAAGTATAAACACCAACATCTCCAACGGTTTTGCAAGGATTGGTGCGGAGCAGATTGGATCCTGTCAGCTCTAAATTGCTCCGATTTGACTCGCAATTCAGTAAGACAAATTAAATCAGGTTCTTGATCCAAATTTGCAAAAATTTCATTTAAAGATTCGTATTGTTTTCGAAAGGGCTCTATGTTAGCATGCATACAAACATAAATTTGTTTTTCGGTTCAAATTTTGAATTTAATTCACAATACTTGCAGGTGATTGTGCTTTCGATAACAGACCTAATTAAGCTGTAGCAGTGATTATCGACGTCATTTAGAGTAGCTACTTGACTCGAACCCAAAAATTGTAGAAAAGCTTCGCAGTGTTCTTTAGGGTGTTTTAGTGTTTTAATGTGCTATTGGTAAAGGCGATCACAAAATTAGGTGTAACTTAAACACAAAGACAGAAAATAAAAAGCAAATACCTTATGCATAAGTGTAGCAGTCTGTTGAGTATTACATCATCATTTGGATAAAACTAGTTGGTGCAAGTTATAAACAAAAAGCATGAGCATGGTTAAGCACTTAGAATTTCTGAATAGCAATTATTTACACCATATTAATCTAGAAGTTTACAGTAATGCAAAATATATCAGTTTACAAAAATTGACAAAAATAGAGTTTAAAAAAACTTCAGAATAGCAATTTATATCATTCACCATTAATTTAGAAGTTTACGGTAATGCAAAGTAAATCCGCTTACAGGATTTAACATCAATGCAAACTAGATAACTAATTTAGCGGTGCATGTAAATGCCTCACAGTTTTACCATGCAACTTTGATCATAAATTACAATGAAGTACAGCAGTTTTATAAACAAAATCGTTTCTGTTAAAAAACAGTCGCAAAAGTACACAAAGTAGAATTTGCCTAATTCGTCACTTCAAGGGGATTACACAAAAGTGACGAATTAGGCGAACAGGTAAAAACTCCATAACGGTTTGTTTGCTTGGCTCTTATTTTGCTGTTAACACAGTTTGTTACGTATATTGTTGAATATAATGCACGGTTATTGCTGACTATAAAGCAATATAAACTTAAGTAATTAGATCTTTTATTTGACATTGATTTTCTGTAACTTCGCTCTGACAATAATCCTGAAATGAAACGTAGAAAGCGCAATTATATCGTTAACTCTTAATCTTAACTACGTATTTAAACTGCAGTTGCTCTTTTTTTAAAACTTAATCTCTATAGTTACTGTACTCCGTTTAAACTCTTCTAGACTTTCAGTTGATAGTTAATGTTCTGTAGTTAAAACGCACCTCTATTTCATCCTTTGGTGCTGCTGCAGCAAGATTTTCCTGTCAAATATTAATCCAATTAGGACTCTTTGTTTCTTTAAAATCTCACACATGTTAAACCAATCACTGAGACTGTGTAAATCAATCCATCCTGCAGTTATAAACAAAGCTGTAAATATCGCTTGAACATTGAATCGTATCTGCAAGTGACGAATAAGCCGAACAAAAAGTTTCTCGGTGATACAAAAATGTGACGAATTAAGCAAACTGATGAATTAGACAATGGCGAATTAGACAAACTGGAATGCATGTAAAAGATAAGAATTTTGCCGGTACAAACGAAAATGTGGCGATTTAAGCGAACTGACAAATTAAATGATGCCGAGTTAGACGAATTCTAGTGTAATCAGATTCCACTAAGATAAGCTGCATCATGTTTCCGTTAACAGGTACTGTAGTCACAATAGAATCCTGAACAATGGGAAGCACAGTTAAATAACAATGTAGTCTGTATAATATTTGCATTTGATTTTTTCATTCACTTTCCAAGTCTGAACTGGACAGACTCATTACCGGATATAAAACTAGCCCTAAAGTCGGAACGACTTTTAGATTTAATTGGTGGCGAAATTTGTTTTGTTATCCACAAATAAAAAATACTGTCCATGATCAATCCGCCAGAAGGCTTGTTTGTTCTCTTTTTGGGCTTTATTAAAGGAAGGAAGAATTTTTCTGGTTTACAAAAGTCTTGAGCAAACGTTTTATTATATTTGCCATTCGACAGTTCACTGTCAATGGCAATTCTACATTCTACGTTCACTGTCAATGGCAATTTCAAGTTGTCGAAAACACTGCCTAGTTTGATAATAATTGGTCGACATACTTGTCCTTGCTTGAAGAGAGGCCGCTGTGGTAGCCGATGGATATCCAATACATTTATTTGTGATCTTGTGATGTTTAGAGCATTCTCCAGAAATTGATCAAGTTTCTCCATAGTATATTGTTTGGTTTCTCAAACCTCCTTTTTTAATTTATTGATACTGTACTAGCAAATTCTGTCTTTTGCTATAAAGCTTCCCTAGCACCTTTGTCTTGTTTAACATTAGCTTGTTCTTGTTCAAGTTGTTGAACTCGTAGCTTCAACCTTTTGAAATGTTTAACAGAAGTTTTCTTGTCCAAAGCTGATTTTAGTTCGTCATACTTTTCGTTTAAACTTAGAAACAATTCTTCAAATTTTTTGTTAAATTTCTCAATTTTAATTTCCATATTATCCAGCCTTTTTAGAATAATATCAAATTTATGTTCTACATTTTTTGATGGAGCCATTTTAAACTGCTTAAATAGCACTTTGACAAAATTTCACACTTTGCACCAATCTTTCAATTTTTGACACAACTAGACAGCAATGCACAACTTTTAGCTGTGAAAAAACATCCACTCTCTAGAACATTTTGCATTATATGAGCACGTTTACATTCTTCAACAGCTCGTTCAGCTTCACCATTGCTTTGAAGATATCTAGGACCAAGGATGGTAGTATGGTCAGCACGTTCAAACTTTAAAAAGACGTAGTTCAAAAATCTACCGTACAGTACTAACGTAATACACCAGAAACAAATTTTGCATCCGCAGTGTATTTACGCACTTTTTAATGGATGATATGCTCTAAATCAGGGTTTCCCAAACTTGCTGCTAAAGAGTACCTTTGGCCATTTATTAGTTTGCTCATGTACCCCGAAAATGAGGTAACAATTTAGATTTTTGCAGAATTCGCTTGAAGACCTCCTCTCCACCCAAAAAATATAAAAGATCTTAGCTGCATTTTCGAACGAATTTTGTCGATTGAATACAAAAACGCAATTTGGTGACAATGCGCCCCGCCCTACAATTTGAGTAATAGTAGCAATGTACCCCCTAAAAACTCAAAATGTAACCCTGGGGGTACATGTTCCCCCATTCAGAAACCCGTGATCTGAACATACCATACTTTCCGAGTATTTAGGTCAATCAAAAGATGGTAAGCTCTAAACATATCGTACTTGAGAGGTCCTTATGTAGAGAAACAAAAATTGCTAAGGTTTTTCCGAAGTCCTCATTTTCTACCCTTCAAAAGAGGTTTAACGGCATATGTATTCATAAATATTAGTGTTGTTAAGTTTGAAGCTGTTCAACGCATATGACGCCTTTTGGCCTTAAATCTTGGGGGGGGAGAAAAATGAGGGGAACAAATAAACGTCAGACCACAAGCAAAATGATGGACTATAAGATTGCACCATCATGCCAAAGGAAGGGGTTCAGATCCACACCCTACTAGACCTGTGGTCAGAAGTGGATAGCGCAAGTTATAACAGTTGCGCCGCAAGCACAAAAGCAACTACTCCAATATTCTTTCACTGCAAGCGCACGTGTAACAGTTCACATCCATTTTTTGAAATACTCAATTTGAAAATTTTTTTGGAAAATCGGCAAAAAGTGTCAGTGAAAGAAGATCCTGCTATGAATCCATTCAAAATTTTGCAAGCTGTAAACGAATGCAATTTTCCACAATGAGTTTTTTATAAACCTACCTCGTCAATGCTTTTTTTTTAAACTCTAATGACAGTTGATTGAAAACCAATCATTCCTAATTGTTTTCCAATTGTGCACGAAATTGCTAAAATACTTGCGGTGATAGCATCAGTTCAACCGTTTAAAAAAAACTTTTTTTTTCCAGAAAAAGTTTTTCTCCCAAAAAAGGTTTTTTCCAAAGTACAGTTGTTCTGTATCAAATTGCAGTTTTTTTTTTCAAAAAAACAATTGTTTTAAATTTTTTTTTGAAAAACATTATTTTTATTTCCAATTACATTTTTTTCAAATAGGAGCTTTTTCCAAAAAACGGTTTTTCAAACAAAAAAGTTTCACTTTGATTAAAATGTTAATATCTTCCAAGCTTTTTATCTGACACTCGTCAAGAAAAATCGTCTGAATATAGAGCAGAAAAAAAGGAGCAGCTATTGAAAAAGCCGAGCAGTGATAGGCGGCAAAAGGATCAATGAGAGAGCCTCATTTGTGGACATTTGGGCAATCTTTAAGCTATACAATAATTCTTCTTTTCGGCTGAGGAAAGGTTAGAAGTTTTGATAAACTGACTGCTGAGCACATTTTCCTTCTTCTCTATATATTGTTGACTTCTGAGCTCTGGCTCAGACCGTGGGTGTGATCCACTTATTGAGTCTCCTTAGAGTTCCTCTGTGACCTCAACCTTCCTAAGAATGAAGTAAAATGACAGGTCGGAGAGCTGTCCTCAACGACAGCACTGTGCACAGTATTGAGAAAGCTCTTCTTGATACGTAATTTGTCTATATTTTTATTTTCATTGAAGGGAAGGCAGTGAGTGTGATAAATTTGAACCACAGCACTTGTATTAAAAGTTTTACATAAAAAATCGTAAATAAACTGTTTTGTTTTTGTTATTTTGAAAAAAACAAACAAACTATTATTTAAAACAAAATACTTTTTATGGAAAAAAAACAACTTTTTTTAAAGAAAAACCTTATTGGAGAAAAAAAATTTTTTAAACAAAAAATTTTTTGACCTCTAAATTTTTTTACCTCTGGCGCATAAAAGTCTCGGTGCCTAAAAGTCCCGGCACGTAATCAGCAGCGCCTAAACGCTCGTGGTTCAACGTCCGACTTATCGAAGCCAGAGTTTTGGTGGTGTGTGAAATGTTGTGAGCAGGGGCGCAATCAGAAATTTTTAAAGAGGAGGGTTGAATTTTTCAAAAAGCAACCAGTACCCAATTGCAGTTAATTTAGTTATAGTCAACAGGGTTTCACAGTAATAAATGCATCGTTACAACATTTGTTCATTCAAAAACCTTGTGATAACAATTGTTGGTTGTACAGATTGTGTGCAAGATTACAATTTATCGCTATCGGGGCCTAAGAATTGCCCAGCGGCTGGGCAATTCTTGCAATTTTTCAAAATAAAAGTAGCTATTTTAACCCTATTTGGATGACATTTTGCACGTTTTCAAAGCAATTAGAAAAAACTAAATTACTAAGATGGGGGCCTGGGGACAAAGCCTCGAGCTGCTGAGCAATTCTTGTAATTTTTCAAAAAAAACCCATTTGGATGATGTTTTTAGAGCAATTACAAAAAGCTAAATTACTAAGATAGTGGCCTGTAGACAAAGTCCCCAGCCATTGGGCAATTCAAGCAATTTTTCAAAAAAAAAAAGCCATTTTAACGCCATTTGGATGATGTTTTGAACGTTTTTAGAGCAATTAGAAAAAGCTAAATTACTAAGAGTTGGAAGAGTTTGAAAGAATTTATTTTGCTCTGTCCAATCAGCCCTCGCACACTTACTGGTCAAGTGCAAAATATGTTTAAATGCTGAAAGATCGCAAATTTGCCTTAAATTTTTTAAATCCGTACGTTTTTCAATTCAAAAAGCTTCTTAGTGGCACAGAATTTCAAAATAGCTTTCATTAGCGTAGGAGGTATAATTTCCACTCTTTGAGTAATGGGTAGTCTTGAAAAAGGCTGTTTTAGATTGAACGTTTTCATCCAGCTTTCTTCATGAATCTACTTGAAATTGAAGAAAAACTAAAATGCGATGGTATATATAGAGGTTGATTGCACTGAAATAGACAATGGGTTGTTATTATGACGTATCATTTTGCTCCAGGAATGTGCTTCCTTCTATTTCTGGAGCCCAGCAGAGGTTCCCCACATGTAGGGGTTAGCTGTTTTTTGCAGCCTAGTCGCCATCTTTCACGATCTTGTGCATCCATCCTTTGCAAACCTCTGGCAGTCATGTCACATTCTAGTACTTCTTTCCAGCTCTTTTTCGGTCTTCCTTTTTTTGTCCCATCACTTTCTCAGAGTAGTGACTGTATTGGACCCCTTTCTTCATCCATTCTCTCCACATGTCCCAACCATCGCAACCTTTTCTCTCTCAGAAACTTTTCCAATCTCACTACACCCGTCATTTCACAAATCTCCTTATTGTTCATTTTATCTTTCAAGGTTTTCTCCACATATTATTCGCAACATTCTCATTTCTGTGGTCTTCAGCCTCCTTTCATCTTCCATTTTCAATGCCCAGCATTCAGCACCATAAGTTGGAGCATTTCTCACATAGCTTTTGTATAAAGTGCCTCTAACCTTCAATAATATAGTGCAGTCGCCAGTAGAGTTCACGAGCACCCAAAAAATGTATTTTTTTCACCTATATTTTTGAAATCCTGAATAAGTGTTCTTTCAAAATCGCCAATGTTTCCACCCAATTTCCGGTTGTTTTGGCGGAAATCGGGGATTCCCCAGCGAAACGGTGCTGATTTTTTTTGCTGAGGTAGGGTTGATTTTGATTCCAAAAATCGTATTTCTGTATAAAGTAGACAGTCGATTTTAGGTTCAAACGAAAGAGGAAGATAATTGCAAACTTTTCATGAAATAATTTTTGGATTGTTTTATTATGACGTCACGGTATGGTTGATTGATTCCAAATTTTTACAAAAAATTTTGATTTAGGGTGCATATCGTTAGTTATTACAGCCAAAGTTGACGGAATAATGTCATGAAAGTTGCAACATCGATAAACCAGTTTCTCACCGACAAAATGAAACCAAAATGACATCTTTATGATGTCATTAGAGAAAACTACGTAGTAAAATGCAAAACCGACTAGAGGCGCTTTTCAAACAAATTGCACGTGACAGCGAATATTTTGATCGCGGCGCTGCGGTTTTTGTCGCAAAATATCAAAGAAAATCAATTTCACCGTCGTAAACGCACAAAATGACGTTTGTATTAAAACTTTTTTTACAGTGTGAGTGCATGAAGATAAACTCTGTTCAAAATTTAAGAACAAAATAAGAACAATTTTATGCGCAGTGCAAGAAAAACTTTTAAGAAGTTTTTAAAAATTTTATTGCTATTTTGCGGCAAAGAATGACATTGCACAAAAAAAATGTTCTAGCACATTGTTTCGAAGAGTCATAAAGTTGGTAGAGTAAGAATAAAACGATATATATAAGTGGTGTTTCTAACATTTTCTTATTAAAGGGTATCAAATTTTTACGGAAAACAATACTGTCACCAGCAAAAGAGCGCGGATAAGCTCATTCAGATGTTTTAATTTTTTGTGTTGTCCTGATCGGGCGCTTTGTTCGCAAAAGTGTCATTTAAAATAACTAAATAATTGTTTGTTACAAAAGATGGTTTGATTGTGGTTCATAGAGCAATTACTTGTAAGAAATAACGGCGGCGCTGTCACCACCCATAATCCGCCACAAAATCGTAAGTTGATGGGCAGAGAAGCTAAACATTTTTTGGGGGGCATTGCAGAGAAAACTGATGGCTGCGCATTTGGAGACATTAATCAATTTTTACAGTTAAAACATCACTGACTCCATTTTAAGGGGTAGCAATTATTCACAAACACCGTATTCACCATACTCTAAAAATGAAATGTTTATCAGTATAGATTGTTTTACTTGTTGTTGACATCATCTCATTCAAAATGTAAAAAAAAAATTTTTAAGAAAAGGCACTACTAGCGTTGACTACTTCAACGAGTAAAGCAGTCTGTTAAGTTTTTAATTTTTATTGTTGCTGTAAGGTGTATGGTAATGCGCTTGCAGTATACGCGCTTTTTTCCGTCAAATTTAGTTAAAGTCTAAAAAGGTCTTGACCGAAAATTGGTTGCTTTTTTTCTGTCGAGTTTTAGGTGAAGACTTTCCGCTTTTGTCGTTTGTTTTTCCCCATAAATTTGTTGCCATAATTTATAAAGGTACCCACATCTGGAGGAAAATGCCTCCTTGCCTCGTGCCCCCTCTCGTCAGTTACGCCAGTGATGCTAGCCCCTGCTATTTATCCACTTTTTTATTTGATCAAAACACCCCTGACAATTGCGATTAGGGAAAAGCAGTTTGTTTATAAGATTTTAAATTTTATTTTGACGCGCACTGTTTTTGAAATAGGTTTACTCACTTTTTTAATGCAGTAGATGTAGATTTAAGAAAATGTCATTAAAGACATCATAAAACTAAAACTCAAACCAAGTTGTCGTGGGTAGAAATGACTTTGACTGTGATCTACATCATTCTCAAAAAGTGAGAGCGATTTAAAAATGACTGATTTTACCAAATGCCGTTGAATTGCTAAAATGACTTATGGTGTCTGGGGCGTCTACGAAATATAATAAAACTGATACTTTAGCAAAAACCGTTCAGCAGCAGCAAGTCTTTTTGCAATTGTTAATGGTTTATACTATAGTATACTTAATGTGTCAGACGTTTTTAAACATCTTTCGAATACAATTATTTTGGAACGATCTGCAAAATTTGTCTATCGAAAAAGCCACCTCTTTAGTCCCCTTAATAAGTCTGATTGGATTTCAGTAGCTGCTGAGAGCTCCGCTCCCTAATCCCTTCCGTGGTATTGGTTCCTCTGGCATGTCAGCATGATCAACCGACTCATTATTTAAACTCATTCTAACCAAACGCCACTACTTTGTGCAAAAATTAAGTGAAGAGCCATACAAGACTTTATTTAATTAGGGTTCCTCGCACTAAAAAGCGTCACGATTGCACTCACCAGCTCTCTTTCTACCGGCTGCTCTGTGAGAGTAGCCCATAGCTATACCTTGCAAACTCCTGGGATCACCCGCTTAATTGCTTTACTTTACATTGGGTCAGTAAATTACCATCAAATTTATCAAACGGGTGTATACGTCATCGAGAACTTGAGTTTGGACAACTTCAGGCAGGTGATCTTGCACGATACGCACTTATGTATTGTGCCAGGGTCATTAGGAAGGAACCTGCTGTATGGTTTGAGGTGCCAAAAATTCTTCTAGGAGCGTGATAGAGTTGTGAAAAACAGTTAAACGATGCTAATACTATTATTAGTCTCATGCCTTCAAAAGATTTGGATCTTGTACACATTCGTTCATAGCCGTAGTCAGAAGAGAAGCCCAGGCCCCCCTCCAATTGACATGCTGCCAATGAGAAAATGTCACAAAAAATACTATTGTTTCTTCAGTTTCAGTTTCTTTTAGCATCTTCGCGTACAACAGTACACGCGTACAGTAGTAATTACCAATAATATTGATCCAGGGGGCCCGGGCCCCCTCAATTTAATTTTTGCTAACCAATTTAAACGGGCCCCCTACAATAATAATTAAATGGACCCCAATTTAAATGGATCCTTAACAATAACATTGATCCAGGGGGCCCGGGCCCCCACAATTTAATGTTTGCCAATCATTTTAAACAGGCCCCCTACAATAATATTTAAATGGCCTCCAATTTTAATGGTCCCCCAACAATAATATTGTTCCAAGGGGCCCAGGCCCCTTCAATATAATGTTTGCCAACCAATTTAAACATATAACCAGAGTGAAATTACGGGTTTTTATCCTAAAAGTGGCTAACTGAAGCCCTCGTCTAACCATTTTATGAACGTAATGCAATAATCAGGAACGGATAGTGCCATGGGCCCCGCGCTCAGATAAGATTTTTATTTGATCTTCACCTGTATTTGGCAGGAAAATATTGCAAAAATCTCAAAATGCCAGTGGCCCAGCTCAATGTAAATCTGGCCCGGGCAATAACATGGTTTGTAGGCATAACTATCTATCGCACATTTTTCATTAACAATTCACCACCTCGCCAGTTTTTATGCAACAAAATACTTCTGAAAAAAATTAGCTACAGTAAGGGGAATGCTCGTGGAACAAAATTTTGAGTTGAGAGGGCCTGGGCCCCCTGGCCGTATATCATTCCTATAACTGGTTGTTTTCATGACAAAACAAAACCTCTAAGGAAAATATTGGACTGGATTGTTGTTTACTGCTAAAATATTGCACGAGGCAATGTAGGCTACTTTACTTTCCCCTACCTGGGCCAAATCACTCACAAAATTTAATCCCAAAATGCAAGATTTTAAACGTGTTTTGGACTTAAATTGCAAGCAAAAGGAAGACTGAACAACTTAGTTTTTTCAATTGGCTTTCGAATGTTAAAGATCTAGTACTTTCAAATGACTATGAATACGTGCGAAATATGATCCAATGGTATTAAAATAGCTCTTTTACCAAACACGTACAAAAAATCGCCCAGCTGCTGGGGGCTTTGCCCCTAAACCCCCATAGCCTTCGGCAGCTGAGGGATCCGCCCTTAGACCCCCATCTGTGATACATTTGAATTACAGTACACTTCTTTACTCAAACACGTCTCCAAATTTAGACATTTTTGCATTTTAACTTTGAATTTTAAGTTTAAGACCTCTCCTTAAACGAATTCCTAGTTACGTGTCAACACCAGACCACGGCTTCTGATCTTTCATTCTACGATATCTTTGTCCCCACAAAAAATTCCTCTTTCGAAGTTTCTGGTGAAGTCATTACATGTGATTTGTGATTTGGGGCTCTCCCGATCAAAAATTATGGCTACGCCTTTGCATTCGTTTAACAAAATTATGGTAGGACGCATTGTGAAGCCAAGAAAGCCACAAGTTTTCCCAATATACTTTTTTCATAAAAACCGTAAATTTTGGGTTGAGGCTGATTGTTCATAAATTTTCACGAATTTTCAGCCTCATTTGCTCGTATCTTTACTGGAGAATAAACTACACAAATTATCCTTCTCTAGTTAAAATTTGTCTCATATAATAGGTCATGCTTTCTCTTAAACAACTTAACAATGGTAATACAGAGAAGGATAGCAAAACTCTGTTGATTTCTTACAAAGATGCTTTACAAAACATTTTATTACTTATCCCCTTCAGCTTTCCTTGCTTTTCAAAGCACACTAAAAAGCGTATTTGGGTTAATTTTCTAAGTGATTTGGCTAAGGGGGGGGCTTCAATTTAATTCTAGTAATTAGGTCACTTATAGTCAAATGTCACGCATACCGTAACACGGCTATGTATGCGTGCAATGATTTCAAATAATTCCCGGTGCTTCTAAAAATGTTTGTTTAAAGACTCTACACTTGGTGGATGATACAAATTATGCTCACAAAAAAGCTGTATAGACTCTGGTTCGATCTCCAATCGAGCTAAACTATACATAGATTCGAATTCACAGCTCTGCTGCTTGACGATCAGAAAAGACGTAATGTGGAGCTTCCACTACTTGGGGTAGGCATGTAGGCAAATAGCAGTTGGACTTCAAGATAGCAAGGTCTTTCGTTGTCTTTTGATCAAAGCAAACTCGCAATGATAAAATAATTACCTAACGTTGTTGATATTTCCTTTGTAAGATTTTACTTTTTAAGTTTTAATATTCTTAGATACTGAAGATCACAATTTTTTTTGATTATATGCAGGGCAATTTGAAGTGAAAATTGTGCACTATTTTACACAAATAATCAAATATCTTTAGTAACGATTCTTTAGTTATTTTAAATGACACTTTTGCGAACAAAGCGCCCGATCAGGACAACACAAAAAATTAAAACATCCGAATGAGCTTATCCGCGCTCTTTTGCTGGTGACAGTATTGTTTTCCGTAAAAATTTGATACCCTTTAATAAGAAAATGTTAGAAACACCACTTATATATATCGTTTTATTCTTACTCTACCAACTTTATGACTCTTCGAAACAATGTGCTAGAACATTTTTTTTGTGCAATGTCATTCTTTGCCACAAAATAGCAATAAAATTTTTAAAAACTTCTTAAAAGTTTTTCTTGCACTGCGCATAAAATTGTTCTTATTTTGTTCTTAAATTTTGAACAGAGTTTATCTTCATGCACTCACACTGTAAAAAAAGTTTTAATACAAACGTCATTTTGTGCGTTTACGACGGTGAAATTGATTTTCTTTGATATTTTGCGACAAAAACCGCAGCGCCGCGATCAAAATATTCGCTGTCACGTGCAATTTGTTTGAAAAGCGCCTCTAGTCGGTTTTGCATTTTACTACGTAGTTTTCTCTAATGACATCATAAAGATGTCATTTTGGTTTCATTTTGTCGGTGAGAAACTGGTTTATCGATGTTGCAACTTTCATGACATTATTCCGTCAACTTTGGCTGTAATAACTAACGATATGCACCCTAAATCAAAATTTTTTGTAAAAATTTGGAATCAATCAACCATACCGTGACGTCATAATA
This sequence comes from Trididemnum nubilum, assembly GCA_963965965.1. Lineage (NCBI taxonomy): Eukaryota > Metazoa > Chordata > Ascidiacea > Aplousobranchia > Didemnidae > Trididemnum > Trididemnum nubilum. Next base: position 27,778,629 of record OZ014471.1, read on the forward strand.
AAACAATCCAAAAATTATTTCATGAAAAGTTTGCAATTATCTTCCTCTTTCGTTTGAACCTAAAATCGACTGTCTACTTTATACAGAAATACGATTTTTGGAATCAAAATCAACCCTACCTCAGCAAAAAAATCAGCACCGTTTCGCTGGGGAATCCCCGATTTCCGCCAAAACAACCGGAAATTGGGTGGAAACATTGGCGATTTTGAAAGAACACTTATTCAGGATTTCAAAAATATAGGTGAAAAAAATACATTTTTTGGGTGCTCGTGAACTCTACTGGCGACTGCACTAATATGCTTCTTCCGCATATAACATTCAAAACCTCTATAAATTTTTTCCATGCTGATCTAATTCTTGATGTTACAGCCTCCTGAGCTCCTCCTTCCGTACTGATTACATCTCCAAGGTAAGAAAACCTGTCCACCACTTCTATGTTGTCTCCATCCAAAGTTATCATTTTATCTTCATCTTCAAACAGTACACCAGGGATGCATTTTTTGCAAGTAAAATCCTTCTCTAGGGTTAAACTTCTATGAACTCCAGAACACCTCTTGTGCACCCAGTGTTGACATTTCGTACACTGCACGGAGTTTCTTCCCACTCCTTTGCCACATACAGAGCAAGGTTACTTTCGCATTTGCATTCGTACAAAATTTCTTCTTGTAAAACAAAATTTTTTCTTGTAAAAACCTTTGTCTTGTTTACATTTATTTTCATTCCTTTCTCTTGTAATGCTTTCTTCCATCGAGTGTATCGAGATTCTACCTCTTCCCAGTTATCACCGACTAGCACAATATCATCTGCATACAGCATTTCCTTTACAACTCCTTCTCTGATTATTATGACGTATGATGCTGCAAAATCACCTAATATACTATAAGGTTAATGCAAAAATATAGAAAAAATCATTTGAAAATGATAGCTCTGACGCGATTAAAAGTTGCTTTTAAATTCCTGAATACGTTTGCATAATAAAAATCTCCACGTTTTACTGTAATCTTGTTGTGAATTTCGTCTTCAAACAGTGGATTTGTTTGCTTTTTTTTTCGCAAAAGGCTTAGTAGGTTTTTTTGACACAAGGATGACTTTTTTCATTAAATGGCGTCTGTCTCTTTTTAGTGTCAAGCTCTGTTTTGCTCAGAAGGTGATGATTGGGTATAACATTATCCATTATTTAATGGTTATAACAAATAGACATTTCGTTACACAATAAATCGATCTTGTAGTTGAAACACTTTGGAAGCAATATTGTAGTTGAAACAATGCAAAAATCTCAATTGCTTGGTAAATATCTGGCAGGATCAAATTACAGCCCTGAAACAACATTTTAAGTGATTAACAACAATTTAAGTGATTATTTAGTGAAAAGTAAATATGGCAAAGTGTTACAAACTGCGTAATATCAACAAAATTATGTTGCTTTTTGAGTTCCAAAAAGGGGGGGTTCGACCCCCGAACCCCCCCCCCCCTTCCCCTGGGTGCGCCACTGGTTATGAGTGCTGCTTTTTCTATATGTTCCATGAAGATGTTAGCCACAATGGGAGAGATGCATGATCCCATGGGATTACCGAACGTTTGTCTATACGAAACGTTTCGAAGAGAAAAAAACAGTGGAATTAGAACAGATTTTAAGGCCAGTTTTTATGTCATGAGCATTGAGTTGTGTACATGTAGGCAGAGAATTATCAACCACGAGTAAATCAAAAATACACTTAATGGCGCAATCAACTGATACGGAGGTAAAAAGGCTCACAACATCAAACGACACCAAAATAACATCCTCTTCAATAACAACATCTGTAATGCGATCTATAAAATCAATTGAATTCTTGACACTGAAATGATTGGTCATAAGAGGTTTAATAATTTTAGATAAAAACTTGAAATATTGTACGTGGGAGAGTTGACAAAAGACACGATCGAACGAAAGAGAACATTTAGATTATGAAACTTCAGTAACCCATAGAATCGAGGCATAACAGCTTTACTACAATGCAACCAACACTATTTGTCTTGTTTAATCTTATTATCCAGCAAAAGCTGGTATACAAAGTCATTGACATCTTTTGTGATACTGTTAAGTGGATTTCGTTTGGTTAGCCACTTACTGTAAATATCGTTTAATAGTGCGTTAATTTTTTGATCTAGTCTGGCCTGTCCATTATAACAAAAAATACTACGACTACAACCATTATAACAAAAAATACTACGACTACGGCCAGACTAGATCAAAAAATTAATGCACTATTAAACGATATTTACAGTAAGTGGCTAACTAAACGAAATCCACTTAACAGTATCACAAACGATGTCAAAGACTTTGTATACCAGCTTTTGCAGGATAATAAGATTAAACAAGACAAATATTGTAAGTTGCATTGTAGTAAAGCTGTTATGCCTCGATTCTATGGGTTACTGAAGTTCCATAATCTAAATGTTCCCCTTCGTTCAATCGTGTCTTTTGTCAACTCTCCCACGTACAATATTTCAAAATTTTTTATTAAAAATTATTTAACCTCTTGTGACCAATCGTTTCAGTGTCAAGAATTCAATTGATTATACAGATCGCATTACAGATGTTGTTATTGAAGAGGATGTTATTTTGGTGTCGTTTGATGTTGTGAGCCTTTTTACCTCCGTAACTGTTGATTGCGCCATTAAGTGTATTTTTGATTTACTCGTGGTTGATAATTCTCTGCCTACTTGACATAAAAACTGGCCTTAAAATCTGTTCTAATTCCACTGTTTTTTCTTTTCAAAACGTTTCGTATAGACAAACGTTCGGTAATCCCATGGGATCATGCATCTCTCCCATTGTGGCTAACATCGTCATGGAACATACAGAGAAAGCCGTACTCACAACATTTCACACACCACCAAAACTCTGGCTTCGATAGGTAGATGACACATTTTGTGTATTAAAAAAAGAGCACATGACAGAATTTCACCAACATATCAACTAAGTTTGTCTTCATATACAGTTCACTATGGAAGAAGAGCAGGATCTCTCTTTACCTTTCTTGAATGTTCTTTATACGACATGACAAAACTCTTCGCACACAAGTCTACCACAAACCTACACACACTGACAGGTACCTTCACTTTGATTCTCATCATCCTCAGCATCAGAAACTCGCAGTAACCAAGACACTACATGACAGAGCTAACACACACAACACCATCCCCGCAGATGCACGACACAAAACCACATATGTTCTGTCTGTTTTACAACTCAACGGTTTCCCTCTCTGGCACTCCTACCTCCAAGGTCAAACAACGGAACACAACACAGCATCTTAAGCACTTCACCTCCATACCTTATGTACAGGGCACTTCAAAACGTATCGGTCGTATTCTTAATGAACCTGGTGTGAAAGTTGCAATGAAGCCGGTTAAAACCATTGGCAACATTCTTACTTCACTCAAAGATTCTATTGCAGAGCATGAAAAGAGTCGATTACTTTATCAGATACCTTTCGCTGATTGTGAATTTGTGTACGTGGCGCAAACGAATTGGGATTTAAAAAATCGTGTTGCAGAACATAAAGAGCTGTCAAAAATGCAGAACCAGAAAAATCCGCTTTATGTGAACACTTAATGTTGTTTGATCATTGTATTAATTGGGAAGAATCCACAGTTTTAAAATACGTTAAAATAGTTATCGTAGACAGTTAATTGCTGAAAGTTGGTTTATCAATGCCCACCCTAACGTTATCAACTGCTCGTATGTTGAGACATTGTCATCAGTATATCGATCTTTAGCCAAAAGTGCTCAGTAAATGTTGTTTTATTGCTAATTTCAATTTTTACCATATATGACTAAACCACGCTCTCTCGTTTCTTCACAGTATAACAATTTAATATTAAATTTTTACGTTTTGTTAAATTAGCCCTAGCTCGCAAGTTGATCATTATGATGTTATATACCTCACTTAATTTACTCTGTTCTTTTGATATTTATTTTGCAGTAACTTGTCTGCGACATATACTGCTTGTGCTAGCATTGGAGGAGTGCTTGACACTCCTCTAACTCAACTTCTGATGATGCTCGGCGTTTTCAGCTAAGCGAAACATCATGGTGAATAAATTAGCGTTCTGCTAATCGTGTGCCTTTTACCGGAAAAGCAGTTAGTGGGCTAGCCTACCTATAGTATCGATTTTCATGCATGGTAGACCAGGTGATTCTAGAAACCACTCTTATTCAGTTTTTGAAAACCATACCACTAAACAAAATTATGAAAAGCAAACAAAGAAAACTGTGGACCATCATCTAACACAAATTCCTGAAGAATACAAAATTTAGCAAACATAGATTTCAATTGTCAGTATGACAGCATCAGTGGTTGTTCTTTGATCAATCAACGCCAATTCAACCTCCAGTAAAACGTAATCAATAACCAGTAAATACACACGTTTTTCAAAATGAAATAAACCACGTATGCAACACTTTGCCAACATCGAGCAAGTTAAACAGTTTGCAACAACGATTCAGTTGCATTAGCACAATATTTAGTACACAAACAACAAAACTTTACAAGTTTCAATATTATTACTAAAATAGGGCCAACCAAACACTTCGAGCTCAGGCACAACATTTAATAATACCCTGATGTTCATTCAAGAAATCTCTTTGCAAAGCAATCGGTATAACAATTCGATCACCTTAACAAAAGATCCCGTTGAAATGAAAGATCATTTCACAGTTGGATAAAAGATTGCAAATCATGACCGAATTGCAGGATTATGAAGGCCATTCACTTTCACAATATTTAATTATAAGCGAACAAACTAGGTCTGACAAGAGTTCATTACGAATTTTTGCAAGCATATTGTTTAAAGCAGGTAAATAAGCTACATCTTTGTGAACATAATTTTCAACTTCAAAACACAAATCACTGTCCAAAATATCTACATAGCAAACAAATGATCTGGAAACAGCATTAGTGGAGAGCATCTTTCCTGGAATAAGCACAACTTTATCTCTCAACTAAATTCTCATTCAGTCGTTGTTACTGTCGCGAGCATATGTGTTTTGCAAATAGCAGCGAAAAATTAGCAAACACGATTACGTATTGCTCAAATCGTTAAACGTTTTTGCGCAGTCTTTTGCAAGTTCAAATAGCAACTTCAAACAAAACAGTCCAGACTAGAAAATAAACTAAGTACAGTTCTGGAAGCTATTGCTAAACTTCATTCAAAATCTGATAGAATTTGAAGCCACTTACACAGAGAAAATAATGGACATTGACAATAAACCACAAAGTAACTACTGCTGTCGAAAGGTTACCAAAAAGTTAGAGGACCAAATTTTTAACATTCAAGCTAAGACTGAGGACCAAAACAATCGTATTGCTGAAATTTTTACTGCCCTTTCAAAGTTAAAAGCAACCTTGCAAGAGGTTACCCTACTTAGAAACAGAATTCAAACCCCTAAAACCGTTTTACAAGCCAGAGAAAACGATTAAATTCGCCACGAGGCTTATGATAAGAGATTTTATCTCTCAATTCATGGCCTAAGCAAGTCCGAAAGTACTTGGGAAAAAGCAAGAAATTACAAAATTCTGTCCAACTTTATGAAATGTAGATTGACAACTGAGTCCCAAACCATATAGTTTATTGATCATCATCGTTTACCTCTAAGGCCCATTTTCAACGTCAATGCAAAGACAACTCACCCAATAATAATCAAAGTCGAAGTGTTTTTGATAAGAGAACAATTCTATCATCGGCCAAAAACCTAAAACAATTTCATTCCAGTCAAGCCGGTTCAAGTGAGAGTTTCAGTTCCCCATATACTGATACTTACATCACAGAACACCTTCCTAAAGTCATGCACCTACATGAAAAGAAATTACGTTAAATATTCAAGAAAACTAGAACCAAAAGCCAAAAAACAAATGAACCATTAAAAATAGTCTTTACTGCCTCTACGTAGACGGTAAAATATATATTTCTCGTTAATGTGCATAACAGGTAGTTCTGCAAAATTTTTGTGTTTCATTAGCGATTGTGTTGCCTTCGCCAAAATTCTACACCCTAACAGGCATATCGGTTTCTGGGTTTGAATTTTCTGTGTTCAACGTGAGATTTTTGGAAAACTTGTACAGTAGTGTTTTTGAAGCATTTTATGCAGTACTTTATTCGGCACGAATATACGTTCGTTAAATGTGGCGTCACAAGGAGCTAAGAAGGTTTCGGCCTTGTTCGTAGTGATAGATAAGTCATAGGTTCTGTATTTCACTAACGTTACTCAGTAAAAAGTAATCTTTGCTACTCACTTGAGAACTTTTAAATCAAATTCTCCAGGCGTAAGCTTATAATTACTAATTACGATGTGTTTTACCATTTTAATTTGTTTGCAATTAGTCCGGTAGAAATAGCTTTTACCCTGAAAAAATTTATAATACGCTGAAATTTGGCACGATGACTCAGGACCATGTTCTGAGCCACCAAAAAAAAATCCCCATGTTTTGGACGTGGGACTTCCCCCTTTTTCGGCCTTTAAAGTCTGCCATCTAGTGTCAAAGAGCTTTTACTATCCCACAGCCAATCCAAACGTTGTAAAAGTGCCAAGTTTTGAGTAATAGTTGGTTTTCAAGTGCAGATATAAAAAAATGTACTTTGAAATTGATGACGTCATTGTTGATGACGTCATTGCCAAAGTTTTTGAAAAAAATGACGTATTGATGGCTCGAATAATAAATGAGAGTTAGGTTTTTGGTTCCAAATAAAAAATTGCTTAAATCAAAGTGATGACGTCACAAGCGTTTTTGATGACGTCATTTGTCAAGAGTTTTGATCGTAAATCTGAAAAAGAGTGTTTGACCAAACGAAACATTGCTAACTTTTTTTTTAATTACCTTTAAACTTGGAAGAATTATATGGTGAATTCATTCAGTCAACTGAAGGTCAAAAACTGTGTTGTCAGTAAAACTCTGGGTTAGCAACCGAGCAGATGAAATTTAGACCTCCCAATAGGCAGTGGTGGCAATAACGAATTAGTTTTTTTAGTAGTTTTTACAGTAATGACACTACTTTCTAAAAAAGTAACTTTTGTGGTAATTTTATAATTTTTGAGAGGTGTTAAAATTACTAATTACAAATTAGGCTACTTCGTAAATATTACCATCCAGTAGAAACGGTTGCCTGGCTGCTTAGTTTATAAAACCGGCCAATCAAAAAGTTGTTTCTGTTGAGAAGGATGCAGGTCTTACCATGGGCCGTATGTCTTTGCGTGCTAAAATGGTTTATACATGCAGTGCTAGTTTCGTCTACGACAATCAATCATTGATAGAGCTTATAGGGACAGTTATTAGTCAGGCCAGGCTTTTCGGGCCAGGATTGGGCCTAAACTTGACAAAAATTTCGGGACTTATTCGGGCTTGAGACGTGCTTTTTGTCTTAGGTACACAAAAATATGATTAAAATAATTTGGCAACATTGCTAAATCTTTCAGGCCTTACTTTACTTTTGAGTTTTTTCGGGCATAATTTGGGCTTTAAATTAGTTTTTAGGTTCGAGCTTATATTTTTGGGTTCGGGCCTAAACTAGTCAGCTCGTTTACAACTCTGCATAGGGATGCAACAAAAGCGCAATAGCAATAGAAAATATAGTGTCAAGTTTTTTAATTCCGCTGGTTTCAAGGAGGAGACTTCGGTGGCAGTATTTTTGTTGTTTGTTTGCTTAATTATAAACATGCTCAGGCTTTATTTAGGAAAGTTTTGTTTTGTATCTTTGATTAACCAACATCGATCTGAATAATCTATGGTTAGCATTATTATCTACCTTCGCGTAGTATCAAATTTTGATGCTGTGCAAAAACCAAAGATAGGTATTGCAATACCCTATTCTTTCGTACGCCAATGGGTAAAATTTCGCTATAGCTGCTACATCAAAACAAAAAAGGACAGTATTTTGTCCAAAACAGTTAATATTTTTAAACATTTTGTGCGAAATAAATTTTAGGGCAAAAGCTAAAAACTACGGAGTCTTTCCAAAGATTGCAAAGAAAAAAATAAATGCATAATAAACAAAGATTAATTTGCAAAAAGCGAATAAAATCACAAACGTTCTCTTTATAAACTTTTATAATATTTTTAGCAACTAAAAAGAGGTGATACCAGTAGGCGATACCTAATTTATACTGCACCGGACCCTTTACCACATTTTCAGCAAACAAAATTTGTTGACCAAAAAAAAGAAGTTTTCCACTGCTTAGGAGTCGCATTTTCCGTCGAAACTAGAGCTAAAACAACCTAAAAAAGTCTTTGCTGCCCAGGGGTCGCAATATTCCTTCAGGCACAGTGCCATCATCGTCTCTTTATTAGCAGACCAGATACAAACTCGCAGAGAAAACGAGAAGAGCATTGGAGAAAAAAGTTTGCTCTTGTTGCGAATTTTTTTGCTGTCACGTGTATTTAACTGAATTGATTGGACATATTCGTAGAACAAGTGAACCGTAAACAAAAAGGTCACGCTGATTGGACGTACCAGCATATTCTAGAACAAATGAACCATGAAGAAAAAAGACAAGCTGTTAGTTTCCAATTCACTAAAATGGTACCATTTTGCCACACGGTAAACTCGACTCCACCGGTGAGTACTATGAAGATAATAGTTTGAAAAAATACTACTGGAATGTGATAGATCAAAAATCTTTCATTATACTCACTGTATTATGCCAAAGCATGTAACGAGTTGGCGGGGCTCATCTCCACGCCATTGCGCCCGGACAGCACAGCTTCCTTTGAAGAAAAGTCGCAGCGGTGGCGTGCCGTTGGCAACACTGTGCCTGATCTGACTTGCCCGAAATTAGAACCTTAGATGTTAGACCTCCCGCTCCAGAGACAAACGTGTTACCGCTCGACCAACGAATAGATCAATCACATAGTATTTTTTTAATTTTTTATCTTGATAGCACTTTTATGTGAGAATTACCTTAAGCGTGTTATTTAGATTATTAGCGTATATTTAGCGACTTATCTGAAATTATTTATCAAAACCTGAGGAAGGGCAATAAATTTGGAGTTAATTGCAGCATTAAATTTTTATTGCTCGATTTTGCTTCTTGAATCATAACGTAAGCGTGATCTGGCTTCAGCGCACCAGAAGTCACAGTAGCTGGCTTGTTATGATATGACCTTGACTGCAGAAACAAAAGACCCGAAATTTGGAACTCGCTTAGTTTTAAAACAATTCTGTATTCACTCAGACCATGGGTCGACGCTCAGACGTAATACAGTGATCAAAATAATATTGGCGAGCACTGAGCCGTATCAAAGAGGTAGCATAATGAAAGCTATAACTTGATAATTATACTTGGATCCCGGACGAAATCTAGTTTTTTTTTTATTTAGCGCCATTAGAAATAGTGATGTAGAGTAGATTATTGTCATTTTGACAAAATTTTTCATTCAAAGTAATTTGTAACAACAATTACTGACTACTTTTTCCGAGAAGTAACGAATACGGTCATTTTATTACTTTTTTACCATAATTTTTGGTGACGTAGTGTCATTACTTTTATACAGTAATTTGCCCACCACTGCCAATAAGGGATTAAAATAAAATAATGCATTTTGCAGTGTAATCAAGAAAGCCCTTGAATGTTTTCGAAAGCTCCCACGTGCAGTTAAAGCTAATCTGCAATTTTAGTAAGATGCAAGCTTGAGGAACGATAAAAAAATCATTAAGGCGGCAAATTGTCAAATATTAGCGTGGTTATTACAAATTCAGATAATAATATTGTCAGACATTGCAATAATATCGCAAATACGCAAAATAATACCTGATAATAACATTGTCGGACATTATTTTGCGTAAGATAATAGTATTGTCAGATATTGCAAAGCAGTAGAAATTTTGTTCCTATCAGATATATCATCATGCTCGGCACATATTCATATCAATTTGCATATAATTACACTAGTTATTATTTTTTAGAATCATTGCATTAAGGAGGATGAGGCAAGACATCGACCAAGGACTTGAAGATGCTTTAGAAACTCGAATGAAGATCATGCTGATATTCCCAAAGTGTTGCAATGCTTCGTTTGGTCAAACACTCTTTTTCAGATTTACGATCAAAACTCTTGACAAATGACGTCATCAAAAACGCTTGTGACGTCATCACTTTGATTTAAGCAATTTTTTATTTGGAACCAAAAACATAACTCTCATTTATTATTCGAGCCATCAATACGTCATTTTTTTCAAAAACTTTGGCAATGACGTCATCAATTTCAAAGTAAATTTTTTTATACCTGCACTTGAAAACCAACTATTACTCAAAACTTGGCACTTTTACAACGTTTGGATTGACTGTTGGATAGTAAAAGCTCTTTGACACTAGATGGCAGACTTTAAAGGCCAAAAAAGGGGGAAGTCCCACGTCCAAAACATGGGGATTTTTTTTTGGTCGCTCAGGACATGGTCCTAAGTCATCGTGCCAAATTTCAGCGTATTATAAATTTTTTCCGGGTTTCAATGTATTTTGTCGTATTTCTACCAGAATAAATTGACATTTATTTTCCAAGAACAACGTTTCTTTATATATGTCGAGGTTCTGTACCTGGAGGAGTGAGTAGCAGGGAGTTAAACGGTTGGGGAGGACATTTGTAGTGTATTTGAACAATAATTTTACTTCGACTGTATTATTTTGGTTACGACTGACTGCCTTAATTCTCTTTTGAACAACTAATGTCACGATTCGAAGCTAGCGTTGCTATGGTGCATTTGGATCATCCCACGCCAAGCATCCTAGACCCTACAGCTTGAACTACTTCAAATTTAATCAAAATGTGGTAAAATGTTGTATGGCATGATTGACTTCACACGGAAATCTTTACTTTAATATCTCTTGTACTTTTGAAAATATGGCGATTTTAAATTTAGTCATTTTCGACCATTTTCAAAAGCGCATTTCTCTAAATATAAAGACATGAAAAAATTGATTTTTGGTGAACTGATCAACTTTTAGCTATATTTCACACAACAAACACCAAAATGGCACATGCTTATAGCATGATAGAACTAGGGGGTGCCAAAGTGTGCACATTTTGACCTGAGAACAACATTTTGGTAAAGTTTGAACACCTGCATCTCTCATAATATGAAGCATAGCATTAGGGCGTCCCAAAAAAATGAAAGTTTTGAAAGTTGGTGCTCTGTCAGCGATTTTGGGATCACATCACTAAAAAAACTTCCCCCCAAAAATTTCAACCTAATTGGATGACGTTTATGGGCGACACCACCCTTCTTTTTAACAGCGCTTACCCCAAAATTTGATAATCGGTTATTTTGGTCAATTTTTGAGATAAATATGTGATGTCACCATTCATTTTCAATGACTTTTGATCATGAATTCGATTGTACTGTTAAATAAGCTCTAATGTCAAATTTTATTTCACCCGATTTTCTTAGATAGAGCAGAAAGGTTCTATGATAAAGCAAAAACGTCCTATTTTGGCATATTTTTGCTGCTCAACTAAACCTGCAGCCAAATTTATTGAAAGAAGTACATTATGCATTGGTAGCACATGCTAATTTCCAGAAAAATAGTAGTGCTAGAATTAACAATAAAAAACGAAATCATGCACTATCAGTAGTGCATTTCAAACACATCACAAATAACCCAGTGAGCCAGCAAAGCACAATGATATCCTCAGTATTAAATTCACTAACATTCAAGTACTCAGGATAGTAATATTATGAGTAATTGAGCATTATGATCAGTGTACACTTAATTGCAGTGAGCGCTTCTGTTTCAACTTGAAGCTCGTTGCAGTGTGTGTTTACAGCCACTTTGAAATACCATCAACCAAGTACCGGATACAACAAAATCAAGACAAAAAAGTTCAAAACAAGCTACTTTCAGAATAATCATGCGCCTACGGTTTGCGTTCGATTGGTTACTTTTGACTGCGAGCTGAATTAATAAAATCACGTTTGTACACAACTTGCTGACAATCCACTCATTTACAGTGTTCCCTAGACCGCTCCTATCACAAGCCCGTACCCAGAGGACAGGGCCAAGCAAAAAAACTTGAGCCCTCTCTGGAAAAGTTTCACATGATGGTGGTTATGTGTAATGGCATGCCATATTAGCTATAAATAACATCTCCGATTATCTTAAAACCAAAATACTGCATATCCTACTTTGGCCTAGGATTAGCTTTTTCAATCTCTACCTCATGTTTGAAAATTGGCCCAAATTTTTGCCGAGGACAGTTTTATTTTTTATTTTTTTGTCTTCTTAATTATGTTTAAAATATGTTGAGCTCTGTTTGAATATTTTTGAGTTTCGTTTGAACAATTAAAGCATCTCGCCACGAACTTACGATCCTATCGTATGTCCTGTCCAATCCATGACCAAAACTGCAATCATTTTGTAAGTTTGATTTTCGTGGATTTAAAAAATAAATGAATGAAATGGCTTGTCAAACAGAGATGGAGTCCTCGAGGACGTCCTTGGCCTCGAGGACGTCCTCGAGGACACATTTTGAAGTCCTTGGCCTTGGCCTCGAAGGTCAAGTCCTTGGCCTCAAAGCCTCAAGTCCTCGAAAATTGCCCTGTCCTCAGCTCGAGGACAGCACTATTTTTTGAACAGTTGAAATTTCGTTGGAAAACGCCAGAAACCTCGCGGAAAATTTGCAAATGCCTTTTTTGTTTTTGTTTATTGGAGCATAGGCATAGCGAAGCGGAGAGGGCCCAGGGGACCCGCCTACCCCCCCACTTAAAATTTCGCCAATGACAAAAATGTGACAAAAAAGTCTATTGTTGCTTCAGTTTCAGTTTCTTTGGCACATTTTTCGCTTACAACAGTAACTAACAACAATATTGAAGACCACAGGCCCCCCTCAATTCAACTTTTGCCAGCCAATTTAAACGTATAGCTCGGAAGAAATGGAGAGTTTTTGTCCTAAAAGTTGCTATCTTTGGCCGAAATCTAGCTTTTTCATTAACGTAATACACTCACCACGGCTGGCTTTACCATAATATGACGCAGTACCAGCTAAGGGCCCCGCTCTCAAATTGTAAAACTTTTTTGGTCTTCACCTATATTTGGCAGAAAGATGTTGTGAAAATCTCCAAAGTGCCGGGGGCTCAGTGCGATGTAAATTCGGCCCGGCAATAACATGGTTAGTAGGTGTAACCATTTATTGTACCATTTTTTGATAACAATTCAGTAATTCATCTCTACCTTGCCAATTTTTACGCACAAAATACTTTTTAAAAAAATTTGCTATGGAAAATACAGATTGAACAAATCATTGAACTTCAACTAAGGGGTTAGATTGAACTTCAGCTAAGGCCCCCTGGCCGAACATGTATCCCTATAACTGGTTAGTTTCATGACAAAACAAAAATCTCTAAGGAAAACCTTTGAGTGGATTATTATTTACAGCTAAAATGTTGCAAGAGACAATGCACCTTACTTTTCCCTACCTGGACCAAATCACTTACAATTAAAATTTAACTCCAAAATGCAAGATGTTAAACGTGTTTTGAACTTAAATTGCTAGTAAAAGGAGGATTAAACAATTTCATTTTTTCAATTGGTTTTTAATAATGTCAAAAATCTAGTGCTTTCAAATGGCTCTGAACACTTGCAAATTGTAATTCAATGTCATTAAAATACCTTTTTTTTCCAAAAACTTACAAAAAATCGCCCAACGGCTAGGGGCTTTGCCCCCAGACCCCCAAAGCCTCCGGCGGCTGGGGGCCCTACCCCAGACTCCTGCCTGTGATACGTTTGAGTTACACTAGCTTTCTCAACACGTTTCCAAAGTTAGATACTTGTACTTTTCAACTATTAGTTTAAGCCCTCCTCCCTTTGCAAAATCCGGGTTAAAGGCCCACAAGCAACGATTTCAGATCTTCCATCCAATGATATCTTTGTCCCACAAAAAGTTCCTCTTTTGAAAATTTCTGATGACGTCATAGTATGTGATTTGTGGTTTAGGCCTCTGCCAATCAAAAATCCTGGGTACGCCTACGAATTGGAAATCGCCTGAAAAACTTTTCTGAAGACCTTCTTTTTTGGAGAACACTTGCGGCTCTGTCCTTGGTCCTGGGCCTTGGCCTCAAGCACTCCTGTCCTTGGCCTCGAGAGGGTCTGTCCTCGGAAAGGCTGTCCTTGGCCTTGAGCCTTGTGTCCTCGACTCCACCTCTGTTGTCAAATTCAGTAACTGTTGATTAGGCAATGTTAGTGTTGAACCATGTTGAACTTCAAATCTATCACATTTAATGTTGCTGTGCTAAGTAAACATTTTATCTGAGACAGATGTAGCTGCATTATCCATAGGCTTACAGTAACAAACTAACAGTAACAAAATGCAGTAATGGCATTTAGAAATGGTCATATATCAACATTTAACAATTTAAAATACCCTCTATGGCTGGGATACAAAAATTAGCAAAATAAAGGAATTGGTTGAACAATTACAGTATAAGTGCTTATAGATATGAAGCCGATAGATTCACTTCTTGAATGCTTTATCTCGAAAAACTTCTTGTCATCTGTCATGTTTAAAGTCAAACGTAAGCTTCGAGGAAATATTCAGAAATCAGAACAAACTTTTATCAAATGATATACAGCATTAATTTGTGTTCGTGTTAAAAGAAAATGAAAAGCAACAAATCAATTTTAAAATTTTAAAAATATCAGGAAGTAGGTATAATTGTTCATACATCAAAGAAAACCAGATTGTTTAAGGCATTTGATGAATGCTTTGATAACATGTCGGCTGATTATGATTTTTGCAATATGTTTTCCTGATACTGGCATATGCTCTGCTCTTTGCTAAACTTCTAGTGCTGATCTTCATCGTTACACATGTAACTCTCAAATCTTCCAGCTTGTAAGTTATGTATAGTTGGCAGCTCTGAGGCGTTGTACAGACAAGCTAATCAATTACTAAAAGACTTACAATAACTACGAAAACGAAAAAAAATCAGCAATTGATTGAAGATAATTTTCTACAGGTTAAGGTTACCTTATCAGGACCTATCTAGCCTAGCAAATATTGCTATCAAGTGAATTGTTAGCAACTTGAATGCAAACGTGATTTTATTAATTCAGCTCACAGTCAAAAGTAACCAATCGAACGCAAACCGTAGGCGCATGATTATTCTGAAAGTAGCTTGTTTTGAACTTTTTTGTCTTGATTTTGTTGTATCCGGTACTTGGTTGATGGTATTTCAAAGTGGCTGTAAACACACACTGCAACGAGCTTCACGTTGAAACAGAAGCGCTCACTGCAATTAAGTGTACACTGATCATAATGCTCAATTACTCATAATATTACTATCCTGAGTACTTGAATGTTAGTGAATTTAATACTGAGGATATCATTGTGCTTTGCTGGCTCACTGGGTTATTTGTGATGTGTTTGAAATGCACTACTGATAGTGCATGATTTCGTTTTTTATTGTTAATTCTAGCACTACTATTTTTCTGGAAATTAGCATGTGCTACCAATGCATAATGTACTTCTTTCAATAAATTTGGCTGCAGGTTTAGTTGAGCAGCAAAAATATGCCAAAATAGGACGTTTTTGCTTTATCATAGAACCTTTCTGCTCTATCTAAGAAAATCGGGTGAAATAAAATTTGACATTAGAGCTTATTTAACAGTACAATCGAATTCATGATCAAAAGTCATTGAAAATGAATGGTGACATCACATATTTATCTCAAAAATTGACCAAAATAACCGATTATCAAATTTTGGGGTAAGCGCTGTTAAAAAGAAGGGTGGTGTCGCCCATAAACGTCATCCAATTAGGTTGAAATTTTTGGGGGGAAGTTTTTTTAGTGATGTGATCCCAAAATCGCTGACAGAGCACCAACTTTCAAAACTTTCATTTTTTTGGGACGCCCTACTGCTCTCATTTTTAGCCCTACCAACTGGACATCAACTTTACCCATTTGGAAGGAAAAGGCTGCATTAAAAAAAAAGTCATTGTATTTCAAAGAATGCACCAGCGGCAAAATTGCAAAAAACACCCCATCTTGTGGTGGAAAAATGGCCCCATCAGACACTGTTTTCCAAAAAATTTTTTTGAGAGTAGAAAGAGGTTTTCTCAAAGTACTTACACACCAAAATTTAACTTTGTTCTGCAACTGTAAAGGGATGAGATTCAGTCACCTTTCACCCTTATAATTTTCTCTTGAATTTGCAAAAAAAAGGGAAAAAAATTATTCTCGACATATAATTTAGATAAAAATTAGACATGTTGTTGAAGAAGTTTAGGCTCAATTGATTACAAAAACTTTTAGCCTGTTACTGCTTATTGTTCAGATGCAATTTTGACTCCAATATGCCACTACATGGCATACTTTGGTTAGGTAGCGTGTGTTTTTGCTTTCATATTACTCGATCATTTTTAGTAGCTTGAAATTACAAAATTTTGGATATTTATTGTTGTTAAATCTAATTTAGCTGTTAAATATTTCAACAATACAACTTTAGATAACAAATTCATGTTCGTTCATTATTTTAAACTTACCTAGGCCAGCCAAAAACTAAAAGATTGCTAAAACTGATATATTTTTCGAAAGTGCCAAATTCAACAACAGCACATCACACAACAGCATCACAAAAAATTTGCGGATATTGCAAGGCAATAAATAAAGATTAAGTTTTATGCAACTGCAATTTGCACTATAGTATGCAATGTGTCCAATTTTCTTTAAAGCAACTTCATTATTTATAATAAATCAAGAGTTCTGTCAGGCAGCAAACAATTCCAAAATGTTATCATACTCTATGGCAGCCAATACAGTTTCTTCCGCTGCATCCTTGTAATTGAGAAGCAATTATGGTTAATACATCCGTAAATGGTACCCAACACTCATTTTAAAGATCTTGTGGCCAAGTCAAAACCAAATGATTACGCTTATGAACTTGATAAAAACATCATTGTGGTGATCCAATCGTTCAATTACAGCATGAATGTACCATACACTGTGATACAAACAAGCAACATATTTTCCAGGCGACTAAATATTTAAATTATGGTCTATAATGATTAGAGTTTTAAATTCAACCGATTTTTAAAAATGCTTGACGGCATAGGCCAAAGCGTATATTCTAACATAACACAGTACACGACAAAAAATAAAATTTAAAACGCTACAGTCTATTCCACTCATAATCGGGATCATCAGGGGTATCTGCCAAAAATAACACAGGATTTAAGATCTACATTTTAAAATCTTAGAATTAAAAAATATAAATTAAAAAATTGTTCTCATTCAAAGTATTGGAGCCATATCTGGCTTCTATATCCGAAGCCATATCCAGAGCCTAAAATACCCTCAACTAGCCAAGAAAACTAAACCTTCCTTAACTCGAACAGTCAAAGCCCTTAAGGAGCTGAACCTAGGACTCAGCACGGGAACTGAGATAACAAAGCTTGACTTCATAAAAGGCTAACTTGATACAAAACTAGGACTGCAGATCGAAACATACACTCAGAGTTAGTATTCTACAGGATTGCCACAGAAACTCCAAAATCAAATTCTAAGACTTTCCAGGACTTTTTTAGGTCATTTTTCAGGACTTTTCTAGGGCTGCTGATGGTTTTTTTCACAGGAATTAAAATTTAATTTTCACAATTACTTTTTCTTGCACCTACTTTTTCGTACTTGTGATTGAAGAAAAATTTTGATGTAACGCATTTGCATTCCTAGTACTGACTACTAACCAGGTTCACAGCCAGAAATCTGCAAAGAGAGACATGCTCTGGGGGTATAGGGGCGGCCGGGGGTGTTGGGGCAAAGCCCCCAGTGCCTGAAGACTTGCAATTTTTTTTGCAATAATAACTTAATTTTAGGCCTAATTTCGTATAGACTAATGCTTTTAAAACTATGCAAAGAAATTAGCACTGCCAAAACATGATTAAACTGGTTGCATAAATGAGCTACAGTATGTGATGGTTAATGGTAGAACTTCAGACCTAGCATTATTTCTTGCCAGTACACCATAAAATCCTATCATTTGAAAAAAGCTGAGTTTATTTAAAATAAAAAAAGCGCAATCCTAACCTCAACCCTAAATCTAACCCAAACTGCTACCCTACCCTCTAAACCTAACGTTAATCTTAAACACAAACCATAAACATAATATTCTAAAAAATAAAAGAATATTTGAGCAAATGAGCATCCACTCTTGCTCTCTTATTCCCAATAAGCAGAGCTCATTTGCATGCTAGAGAGCAAACTGACACTTCTTTTGAAAAAATTCACAAGCACTAATCCAAATAGGCTGTATTTTATAATGCTAGATGAAGATAATTTTGGAGGAGGAGCTTATAAAACGAGATTTGAGAGAGGTGATTGGTAATAAACTGAATGAAATATTGAATAGATTCTTCATAATGTTTTCACAAAGACTACATTAAGTATTTTGCAACAAGCGATCAGATTGATTGTTTATTTTTCACCATTTTTGTTAGCTGTTACTGATTTTATTTTTGACTAGATTAGCCTCTCCCTAAATAATGTCTCAAAAGCCGCTTTATATTATTTTAGAGTCCATATTACTGCAAAAAACTGGATCAGAAACATACCGCAAAAACGTCATATTTTTCTCATTGTGCATTTTGGTCAACAGACCAGTGGGGACCTAGAGCCCACTAAGCTACCACTACTGGCTGTAATACTGCTAATACAGTATCGCATGGCAATAAATTATTCACCAAGAATTCACTCTACCTAATAATATTCAATGATTTAAACATTCTGTACTGCAAAGTGCAAATTTTGGCATATAAACAAAGAAGTGCTCCTTTGGAGAATAAGAGAGCAAAGAACAGAATAATGGGTGCTTCTTTAGTCTCTTCTATTTTTAAATTATTTTTAGGGCTTGAGTTAAAATTTTAAGTTTCAGTTAGGATTAACCCAGAGTTAGAGCTAGCGTTGCAGTTTGGGTCAGGGATATGATGGCGATTTTTTTATTTATGCGCCAGTGTATAAAATAAGCCCTATCTTTCAACAATACAATAAAGCTTTTTAAAGGACCTTCATAATGCAAATTATTTCAACAATAGCTTTATACAATTACAAGGTACCAATTATTATGAAAAAAATTTACATTCTGTCCTGGTAAATCATGAGAAAACTTTCCAAATATTTTCCAGAACTTTCCGGGACTGATAAACAAAATTCAAGGACTTTTCAAGACAGCAAAAAAAATCCAGGACTTTTCCAGGACATGGCAACCCTGATCCTAATACTAGGCTAATCTGCAAGTGGCTGGCAAACAAACACATTTAAAACGTGTGAGAAGTTGAAATACAGAGAGAACAAATGATTAAAACAACAAAGTGAAGCTTAAGTGGCATTGCGTTGGATATTTTTCAATTTAAAATTAGTCCTGTGTCGGCATTTGTTGATGATTTCAGAACCTCTGTTGAGAGTGTTGGCAGAGTTCAAAATTAATATTTGGTATTTCTCTTCCATGCAGAGTTGGCATACGCGGTTTCCACTATTGCAGGCTGGGGCTTGGCAAACAATTTTCGAGCTGATGGCAGGGTTCAATCTGGCATCTTTACTTCTCCAACTATATTTTGATAAATCGGTGGCACTTGCTTTATGTCGGTGTTTGAATGACTGTAGATGATTCTAGTAGTGGGATTTGAATTCAGTTTCGCATAGTCCATTGTACATCATGGCATTGGTGTTGTTTGCAAGTACTATTGCCTAGTAAACAAAGAAGTTTTTTCGAGCATCTGACGACTAGGGGACAATTCCATTTGTCTTGGCCGTTGCAGAGGAGCAGATCTGATTCTGTTGCTTCGTTTCCTGAGGAGCGCTTTGTGGTGTGAGGAAATGATGGCTGCAACGTTGGCCAAATTGAAAAATATCAAACGCAACGTCACTTAAACTTTACTTTGTTGTTTTTGATCCCATTTGCTATCTCAAATTTCAACTTTTCGTGTCTTCTAAATGCATTTGTTTACCAGCTGTTTGCAGAGTAGCCTCTAACTCTGAGTGTATGTTTGTATCTGCAGTCATGGTTTTGAATCAAGTTAGCCTTTTGTGAAGTCATACAAGCTTTGCTATCTCAGTTTCAGTGCATAGTCTTAGGTTCGGCTCCCTAGAGGCTTACACTGTTTGAGTTAAGAAGGGTTCATTTTTCTCAGCTAGTTGAGTGTACTTTAGGCCACTCAGGATCTGTATGTGGCTCCAATATCGATACAAGGAACAATCTTTTAATTTTTGATTTAAATTTTTTAATTCTAAGATTTTAAATTGTAGATTATAAACTCTGCATTACTTTTGGCAGACACCCCTGATGATCCTGATAACGGGTGAAACGGACTGTAGGAGTGCAGGGTAATTTTTGACATGTACTATGCTATGATACATTAAGTGTATAGGCCACAACTATACATACTTATGTATCCATAATATATACATAATCATAATGTACACAATAATACATACACATACATTATGATACATCCACCTTAACTTGCATTATTTTGCCTTTTAACGCTTATACCCATACTTGCCGTCGTAGTTATAAGTTGGCAAAGAATACAAGACAAAAGTCGATTCCAAATCATCTACAGCTTATCGCTAATCTTTGTAACCTCATTAGAATTTTGGTAATTTTTTTTTGCAAAACTAACAATACATGATAAAAATTTGTTTGAAATCAAGAAGCTAGTACTGTCAAAAACGCGTTGATGTGGAAAAGTTATCCATTCCACAACACAATAATTTCCACTACACAAGTTGGAAAACAAGCTGGAAAACTTAAAATCTGGGTTGGATATGCCCATCAGCTGTGGTAAGCATATAACCTAGGAGAAGGACAACTCTGATTTAAAACCTCTCCCAAGTTAGATTAAACTGCAAAACAAATCATGATGAGCAAAAATAATGAAAATTACGTGACCGACGTTAATGGGGCCACCTTAACAAGTGGAACCTCAACCGGCAGGGGAGCGCCTAGGGACTCCCAGGTCGTCATTCAGCGAAACCCCTATGGCGATCGAGTCTTAGGCAGAGGGGCTCGTTCACAAAATAAGTGACAATCTCCAACAGCCAGCCCTAGTGGCAGCTCCATCAATGCGCCCACTACACGTCTGGAGAGGTGAATGGAGGCAGCGCAGAGTATTCGTACTCAAGATAATGTCGCACACTCACGGGTCAACCATCACCAACTGCTTTTGGGCAATTGGAATATCCTCACCCTCACAAGAAAAGAGCTAGAATTGGTTGAGGAAGCAAAGTGGTATCATCTTGATATTATCGAAGTTTCTTCAGCCAAACGACATGGCTCTGGAACTGTAAGATCTGGATGGCGAATGGAAACTCTTTTATTCTGGTGCTGATCCAAGTATGTCTGCTCAAACGGGTGTGGGGATTCTCACAAGCCCCCGTTTGTCAGACTGTGTGTCAGATTGGATTCCTTTGGGATCACGGGTCTGTATGTTGAAGCTCAAGGTATTGGATCGATCATTGTGCCTATTGCAGGTATGTGCCCCCAATGCCACGAGTGAATATCAGGCTTTTGTGGATGACGTAAATGATGCTCTTCTACGAGTATCAGCTACTGAATCTACAGTCCTTATGGGGGATTTTAACGCACATGTTGGAATAGACACAGATACGTGGAAGGATGTGATCAGAAAACATGGAGTCACTGGACTGATTGAGAATGGAAGGTATTTATTGCAGCTCTGTTGCAGCAACGGAATCCACATCATAAATACCTTTTTCCAGCACAGAGAGGTTCACAAGTATACATGGTATCGACCTAGCATGAATCAAAAATCTTTGATAGATTTTTGCATAGTTTCATCAGATTTGTTTTCTGATGTGCTGGACGTTCGAGTGAAGCAAGGTGCTGAATTGTCAACTGATCACCATCTGGTAGTATGTTCTTTACGACTTTCGAAACCTTGGCCAAACAAGAGATCCAACAGATCGTCTGTGACCTACCGGATCAAATGGGAGGCTTTGGAGGACAAAGAAGTAAGAAAACAGTTTGCATCCAGTATATCATCTAAGTTCAGACCACTTCCTGATGTATCCAAGAACATCGAGAAGGAAAGGCTGCCGTTCAGATCAGCAATCATTTCATCAGCTGCTGAAAGTTGTGGGCGAAAACGTCTTAGAGTGGCAGGCGATAGTGAGAAAAGAATACCTTGGTGGAAGTCGGCAGCATGGCTGAATGGGTAAAGGTGTCATTTTTATGACGACCCTGATCGAATGATCTGGGTTCAGCCCGCACCCACGTCATGTTGTTGCATCCTTGGATAAGATGCTTTACGATGATTATCTCTGCTTGGTGGCTTCGAACAAGCAGCAAATTCAGTGGACAAGAATTTGAAGAAATCTACAGAAACATTGGATCATCGGAAACTGCTAAGCAGGTGCGGATTCCTCCAATCACAAAGTAGTCCTGGTAATGAAAAGTGTGCGGATCGTCCAACAACTTAGCGTCTGACACTGTCCGGTGACAGGAGGACAAATATGCGCTACAACAACAACAACAACCAAGTGGTTAAAGAAGCTATTCAAGCAAAGAAAGATGCGTTCAAGGCCTGGCTACAGGATAGATCATCATCTGATTTGCAATCCCGGTACACTGAGGTGCAAAAAGCGGCAACTTCGGCAGTAAAGAAATCCAAGGAGAAGTCATGAGAAGAGTTTGGTCGTCTGTTGGATTCCAACTATTTTTCGGCAAACAAAGTATTTTGGCAGACCATCCGCCATTTACGTGGCAAAAGATCGAGTGTCACGTACTCCATTAAGGATTCTGCAGATAACATTCTAACGGATGAGAATGAAATCCTTTCACGATGGAGAGAATACTTTGAAGATTTTTTAAATCCTGTAAAGGCATCGACTCGTGACACATCTAGGGGAAGAGAAAGTTTTCTCTGCGGCAGAACTGGCAACGGCAATTAAAGGGATAAAATCTGGAAAAACTGCTGGTGAAGATGAAATCAGACCCAAGATATTGAAAGCGCTGACTAGAGAAAAAATTCTCTAGTTAACGCGAGTGTGTCAAGTTGAGTGGAAATTTGGCAAAATTTCCAGAGATTGGCAAACAGGTGTGATTATTCCGATATTCAAGAAAGGAGATCGCAAGCAGTGTACAAACTACAGGGGGATATCACTCCTCAGTTTGCCAGGGAAAGTATATGCCAAATGCCTTGCAAGGAAATGTCGAGAAATAGTGGAATCAAAACTGGAAGATGGTCAGTACAGTTTTCGTCCGGGTTGCAGCACCACAGACCAAATCTTGGAGAAATCTTGGGAGTATGGCAAAGATCTCATTGCATGCTTTGTCGATCTTGAAAAAGCATATGACTGAGTTCCTCGGAATAAACTTTGGAAGGTTTTGCAGGAGTATGGCGTTAATGGTCAATTGTTGCGCGCCATTAAGTCATTCTACTGCCGACTGGAGGTTTGTGTTCGGGTAAATGGCAAGCAATCAAAGCCGTTCCATGTGGGCGTTAGACTCCGGCAAGGGTGCGTTTTGTCATCTCTCCTTTTCATTGTTTACACGAATTGGATCGACAAATGCAGCCAAGCTGATGAGTGTGCCACGATTGGAAATTGCAAAATTAGTCATCTGCTATTTGCTGATGATTTGGTTCTGCTTTCTTCCACAGCATCTGGCCTCAGCGCGCATTAAATAGCTTTGCAGATGCATGCAACACCGCCAAAATGAAAATAAGCACGGCCAAAACTGAGGTACTTCATCTTTCACGAAACCCTGATGAGTGCGTATTACAAGTGAATGGAGCAACACTGAAGCAGGTAGAGAAGTTCAAGTATCTTGGGGTTGCATTTACGAGTGACGGAAGGCAAGACAAAGAACTCGATACCCGAATAGGCAAGGCTAGTGCAGTAATGCGAGCTTTGCACTACTCGATTGTCATGAAACGAGAATAGTCGAAAAAGGCAAAGTTCTTAATTTTCAAAGCAGTCTTTGTCCCCATTCTCACTTATGGTCATGAATCTTGGGAAATGATCAAAAGAGTGCGATCACGAAAGTGCAAGCGTCCGAAATGAGATTTTTACAAAAAATCGAAGGAGATACACTGTTTAACAAGGTGCGTAGCTCTAAGATTCGAAAATCTCTCAACATTGAGCCGTTACTTCTCCGAATTGAAAGATCTCAGCTTAGATGGTTTGCCCATGTAAGCAGAATGCCTCAGGAAGGACTACCCAAACAAGCTCTACTTGCCAAAGCAAATGGGACAAGACCAGTTGGACGACCTAGAACTAGATGGACCGATTACATTGAGGATCTTTGATGGAACTGCTTGGGACTTCACCCAAGAGAAATGATGGAGGTGATGGAAGACCATGAGGTGTGGTGGCTTAATCTCGAGCTGCTGCCCCCGCAACCCTCACGGAAAAGCGGGCAATGAAGAAAGAAGAAGACAACACAATAATATCTCAAGCGGACATCCAAATCTTTTGTAGGCTACACATAAAAATATAATGTTACCTGTAGCTTCCCTCACAACGGCAATGTCGGTGGGTGAACCAAGACCAGAGCGCAGCAACACATAGGACACTGTTTTTCGATACAAGCTCTCCAGTTCCTCTCTTGTTCTAAAGAATTCAGAAGTTACATAGCAGATTTAGAACATAAACTTTTCCACAACTGTGAGTTGGCACTTTCCTCACATATCAGCTTTCTCATTAGGCTAGTGTTTCATCAGCATCTGAATTCACTAATTCATGTTCTCATTAGAAGCGAATTTTTGACCATTTTTACATGCGAAAACTTCTCGCTTTCAACGAATTTTAATGCAAGAAAAATGAAGTTGAAATATTTTAACTTTTTCTGTTTCCGTGGAGGGAAAGTCAATAGGCCTACTAGGGTGTGGTAAGCAGGCTCATGTCAGTGTGCTGGAACATAGTGTTAGTCGCAGCTTAAACACTTAAAAAGCAATTAGTGGACTTTCATTTTGCATGATAATAAACTAGTTTCGACTCAAATAACCTGGGCTTATTGTTACGGCCGACCTTCAGTGTTAGGCTACAGTTACAAGCATTGTAGTTGCGTTTCTTTCAGATTCATTGCTGGAGCCTAAAACTGTGAAAGGCTACTTCGGTTTCCTGGTTGATTAACATGTACGAGTATTGTTGTATTGTGTGTTTTATTATATGTTTTCTACGAAATTGTACTATATCTTTTCAATGAAATAAACCTCTGACCTACTAACTGACTGTTGCTGTACTTTTATCAGTTCAATTTCAACGAGAATTTAATTGACCTATGGCAGTGCTTATTTGGCATTTACCTGCTAAAGAGTTTTTTGTTTTGCTAAATTGACATCTTTAAAGTTTTCTTTCTCTATCAAAAATTTGTGCACACACAATCTCAAACTTGACAAAGTGGTTTATTCATCCGACCACTTATCCAATCATGTCTCATTGCAAAACAAAACTTTGGTGACTTTGGCAATTGCTTGCTTGCTACCATGATAACCTTTCCGGTTGCGCTTTTATTACTATACACATCAGTGGGTAAAAATTACTGCTGTCCGGCATGCCAACTACATTTTTCGAATACCGTTTCCGCTTTTCCGTCTAGTGTAAACTCCGCATTTGGCATAAAACTTTTAAAATTATAAGTTTAAGCATGAAGATTTAATTAAATTGAAGACTTACTTACTATAATGAAACTTTGATATGAAATTACAAAGCTTTTTAAAAGTTTTGTGCCCTTTTCTAAAAGAGATACTGCTCAAAATCAGTTTTATTGAAGAAATGAAAACTACTTGAGGTAATAAAGAGGTGCTCCAAGGAAAAGGATCCACCTCAGACAACGTATTTAATTCAAACTATATTCATCGGTGGCATTATACAAGTGATACTGTTGTATAAAAGTTAGACCAACTTTGTTGATGTTTTTAGCCTTATTTTGGCCATTATCTCAAATTTGAAGCCAAAAACAATCACACTCTAGATCAGTACTAGTAAGCTAGGTCTTCAGAAAGTCCAAATTAAATAAGCCTACTGTAGGCTATTGCCTACTATAACAGCCCTAAACACCACCAACCTGTTCTACCAATCCGATTCTTGCCAACTTTTGTTCACTAAGGTAAGTTCTGTAACCGGTATTGTACAACCAGCAACAAGCAATTTTATAAAATAACAAAATAGGACCAATACTGGTAGGACAACATGTATATACTCAGCGTAGGTAATCTCAGACCTGTAATCAGAAACCAGAGCAATGATACGGTAGGCCTAATCTAATATCCACAACTTGATAACTAGTAGCAGTAAGTAGCCTAACCAAATCTGCAAACTTATCTACTGCTATTGGTACCTGCAGACCTGAGCTACCAATGCTGATCTACTGTATGATTGTTTTTGCCTTCAAATTTTATATCATTCATAGGCTAAAAACATCACCAAAGCTGGTGTAACTTTGATACAACAGATTATATCACTTGTATAATGCCACCGATGAATTTAGTTAGAATTAGAATTACAATCTAAAGCAAAATCCTTTTACTTTCATCATCAAACATCGCGCTGCCTAGTCAGCAACAAATTTTTGCAAACTCAAGCCTGGTGTGACACTGTGATGTCAGAAATTGGTACCGAGTCAAACGAAGTAAAAAGTATTTTCGCAAATAAGGGGAACTGGAGAGAAATATTTGGGGCACCCCTTTATTACCTCAAGTAGTTCTCATTTCTTCAATAAAACCGATTTCGAGCAGTATCTCTTTAAGTTAAAAAAAAAGTGAAAGCAGTATTCCAAAATTTAAAAAGGCATTCAGGACGTTCTTATTTCAAAAAGTTTATTGTAAAACCATGGTGAAACAACTTTGGCAATTATTTACAATTTTGATTCTCTTCAGCTAAGAAATCATCAGATAATCGCAATTATTTTTTCCATTAGACAAGAAAGAAACACTTTCCGAACATTACCAAACTGAATGGAAGTGCATCAAAACCGTTCCAAATGACTGACTACAGCTACAGCAGTTAAAGCAGTGGCTTCATAGGCAAGGATGGCAGTACGATACAGTACATAGGTAGGTACGTCTCAATTTTGGCTAAGATGTATGGTACGCTGGTAATGTACGACCACTTTTTTTGTAATGGCATGGGTACGGTATTTTGTAATGGTACAAAACGTTGGTGTGCTGTTTGAATTTGCCTACTAAACGTTTTATGTGCAACGTGCGGCCATCAATGAAGATTCGTGCGACCGTGCTCGGGCGTGCACATAGTCTGGGCTATTCTCAAGTAATCATTATAGCCTCTTAATTTGTTGTTACAATTGTATTATGATGTCACAAGTCAGTCACAAGTATGGCCAATTGTGATGCCATAACTATTGCCTATAAATGCTTGGAGCCTAGGACTATCTTGGCATGTCATATATTGAAGAAAATTTGAATGAAAACAACTGCGATTTTAGCTCAGTGGTTCTCAAATTTTTTTTAATTTTGCAACGGTCCCCTTGCAAGTTTTAAAATGGCTCACAGTCTCCTTAAAAATTTAACACAAATCACCACAAAACAACAAGTTGTTTTTTTATTGTATCAATGTGATGAGTCCACTTCCTTCTTTGCTATCAGTTCAACTATGTTTGGTTCCGTTTTGGACAACGCAACCCTCATATCGTGAATCGCATCTAACCGATTTTGAGCTTTTTTTATGGCAAGTAGAGCCAAAAATGCGGATTCATACTTATATGTTGTTGGGAATGGAATTAGTATTTTCAAGGACATCTTCCAAGTGTCAGGGTAGGTTTGTGCCATTTCAATCCAAAAGTCACTGCAAGACTTTTCACTAAATAAGCTTCTCGCATTTCCATCATTCACCAAATCAATAAACCGTTCTTGAAGTAAATTATCTTGTGAAGGCAGATCTCCAACACTCGTTCCAAAACAGTTGTTTACAAAACAATACTTTTGAAAATCTTCCTAGTCAGGAAAGTACTGCCGAATTTCTCCACCAAGAATGGAAATGTGTCGTTTCATGAGCTAGAGGACACCTTCATTGACATAAAGTTCATTTTTATCAAGAAAAATAGTTAAGATGCGGAAAAGGGAGCAAAGTTTTTTTTTGCAATTTGGAATGCCACAAAGTCGGTTTCATGTTTAATGCCGACATCTTTTCTTGACAATGAATCAAAAAAGTACCCTTTCCTTGTAGTACCAGACTGACAAAATTAACAGATTCAAAAATGTCCACCAAGAATAACAAACACATTAAAAAACAATCATCAGAAAATTTCTGGTGCAATTCTGGTTTTGGCTCTTGCAAAAAATCTTTCATTTCATATCGCAAAATGAAAACCCGTTTGATCACTTTACGCTTTGACAGCCATCTCACATGAGAATGTAACAATACTGTTACAAATTCGGAACCATTTTCCTTGCACATTCTGCAAAAAGACGAGAGTTGAGTGCATTTGCTTTGATGAAGTTGACTGCTTTAACCACATCGTCAACATTTTTCACGTAATCAGGCAAAGTTTTTGCCATGAATGCTTGATGATGAATAATGCAATGCGTTCCAGTAACATCAGGAGCTTTTTCCCTAACCAAAGTCTGAAAACCAGAATGGCAGCCAAGCATTGCTGGAGCACCTAATGTGCAGACGCCGATAACGTTTTATCATTTCAAGTTGTGTTTGTCGAAAAACTTGTTCATGGCATTGAAAATTTTTTTAGCAGTTGTTCTTGTGGTGAGGGGACTGCAAAGCAAAAATTCATCCTCCAAATGCCTTTCGTGTATATAGCATAAGACATAGCTTCAGCTAAGAGTGCAACATCTGTTGTTTCATCAAGCTGAATCGCAAAGAAGCCAAATATTGACTTCTGTACCTTTTGACTGCACCTGAGACAAAACGTTTTCCAATACCTCAGATATTCTCCTACTCACAGTGTCATTTGACAGAGACACTTGCTCAAGCTTTTGAACTTCAAATTCTCCGAAAATGTTTACTACAATAACTTTGCAACAAGGCAAGATCAGTTGTTCTACAACGGTGTAGAGCTTCTTGGCAATAGCTATTTTTCTTGCGACTTCAAAGTAGGCCTTCAACCCTGCGGTATTTTCCTTCCATTGATCACCAGTAAAATTTGCATCTTTGCTTTGGAAATATAACGATGTGTTTCCAAATGTTTATCTAGCTTGCTATGTTTTAGAAAAAAACTTGCTAAAATATTACAGCACTGCACGCACTGCGGTTTTTCTTCTCCTTTAGAATTTATTACAGTAAAACCAAATTCAACACATGAATCATTGTATTTTAATTTTTTGTACTAAAGCCATTTCCTAAATTCAACTTCAAATTCAACACAACTCAAAAATAGGGTGTAACACTCCAATCAACCTAATGATGCCCTAGTGATTTTGGATTGTTAAATGGGCTAACTTGGCAGAAGAAAAAAAAATTTTTGAAAAAAAGTTTGTTTGGGCGGGCCACACTCCCCATTTTTATTTGCGTCCCCCAAAATCAGCCAATTTTCGATATCTCGAGTTCCAGTTGAGCTAGAGACCTGATTCTTTCACCAAAAGATGCAAAATATCCAAGTTTATATCTAACTTGTAAACATTCTATGTCTCAAAAACCTGTATTTTTTTCAATTATCGTGAAAAACGATTTTTGGAGACAATTGCTTTCTTTTATCAGAAACTAGGACGCATGAATACACTAAGTGGCCCTGAAACAATCTTCTAACAGTAACTACAATATATCAATGCATAAAGCTTTTTTAATGTTTTAAATAATTATATTTCCAACACAAATACATCAACTTAACCACAACAGCATCACCATTTACCAACAGTGCAGTTATTCTTGTTCCAGAATTAAAACATCAGTAACAATGAACAGCAAAACTAAAGTTATTCTAATGATTTATTTACAGCAAAAATACAAACGTTTTTGCCTTTCATTCGGCCTCTTCAGATATTAGTTAAACTATAGCTATGCTGACTTCAGACTAACTAGAAAGATTGAAACACAAAGTCAAGCGATATCAAAAGTTCGAGTCACCGGGCGTAAAACAGTAAAGATCATCAATCGCATTTAAAGGTCAACAGTTCATCTACTAATGGAAAATAAAGAAATTTGTGGGGAAAAACAGCACATTAATTACTGTAATACGCGTTATTATCATTTGTAGACATTTAACGCGAAGGACGAGACATGAACATCCAATTGTTGGTTTAAACTAGGTCGATGTTTTTTTATTAATAAAGCTTCATGAATTTTTGCCTGAAAATCTGATTTACATTGTTTCAAAACCTCAAAAGTAGTTTAAGTCATTTCGCCGTAGTTGGGCACAAGTCCGTTAATCGTTAATCCGTTAATAACAAAGCTAACTTTTTCTTGACCTCGTTAATCCGTTAAAAAGTTTTTTCATGTTAACGGACTAAAGTAACTTCCGTTAATTTCTATTAACTTCTGTTAAGGTTTTTATCGTTAGTATTTTGCACCATTCATTCATTGTACCGGTACAAACCAGTTTGCACTGGTAACACTTTTTGCGTATTAGCACGAGTTTTATAAAAGAAAGCGAGGAAAAGAGCTCTTTTTTGTGACAAATAAAAAGCTGCAGCCTCAGAGGTCTATTAATTAGCACTGTTCGCAATTTCCAAAGATTTTCCGATCGCAGCTTCGTTAGTGCATTTGAACTTAATTTCATCTTGAAATTAGATTAAACTGTAAAATGTAACTTCCAAAACACAAAAAGCCCACCATAGCAATAAATATTTACTTACAATCTGCTTAACAGCTTCAATACGTGTTCTAGAAGCGAGTGAATAAAAAGAAATGTAAATTACACGCAAAATGTTGACGAATTAACGGACTTTATTAACTTCCGTTAATTAAAGCTGAAAATAACGGATTAACGTTAATGGAGGTATGAAGCTTGTTAACAGACTAGTGGTTAACGAAGGTAACGTTTTGCATTAACTTGCCCACCTATGCATTTCGCACATTAGAACAAACAATACACGAAAGTATATGTTGTTTAATCGCACTATTTTTATGCTGGCTGGCCACATTCAGGAGCTCTCTCAAATGTCAAGTTGAATTACCAATACAAGTTAAGTTCGAATCGCAAAAACATGTAAATTTGTGAATGACATTTGAGCAGAGCAAGAGAGGAGTGAGTATCGTAAACTTAAAATATGTCCCCGTTTGGAAGGTTTTGTAATTGGCTGACAACTTAACATCAAATTTCACATGAAATAATTTTGCTAATTGATTAACAAAATGCCTGGTTTCTTTTTCAATGCACGATATGCTCAAGTATACCACAGGATTAGTTTCACTACGATCACGACCAGATGAATCATTGTCAACAGTCAAAAATCGTTGCAAAAACTTGTTAAAAAACCAAATCGAATTACCGTTGGAGAGAAACATTTGCCATAGGTATATCACATCGTTCTTAAATATCGATTTAGAGGAACAAATAGCTTTTGCACAATACAATAAGCACAATATTAAGTCAGATTTCCATTTCAAAGGGCATAAAGCATTAAAATTTAGCAAAAGACCAGAATGAGTAGTTTTGCGCCACGTCCATGTGTCGCATTCATACTCCTTAACCTTAATTTGTACGTCCAAAAAACACATCAATTCTGAACCATCATAGACAGTAAATTTTATGTTTTTGTGTTGAGAATTTAAGATATCTAAAAACTTGAAACCAGATTTAGTGGTTTCAAAAACAGCAAAAATGCGATCAACATAATAGATACAATGATCAACATAACATAACAGACGATTCACAGAGGCAATGCCAATGATCTTTTTTTCCGTTTTTGCCAAGAAAAAATTAGCTAATGTTAGACCCAACGGCGATCCCATGACTACACCGTCACTCTGTTAGAATAATTTATCTTTGTACAAAAACATACCTGTTGCAGCTATACGTAAAAGTTTTACAAAGGTACCGCTATTATAAGGGAGTACGTTTGGGTTTTCTTCAGAAAAATTAGTATCGGCAATTAATCGAATCATTTTATTCAGCGGGACATTGGTAAACCAAGAGGTAACATCAAAACTAACTAATTTGTGATATGATGAAAATTGGAACTGATTTAGCTTGGATATAGAGTCATTAGCTGACTCCAAACATATAATCATTGGGAATATACAACTTAATGATCTTGTCAAGAAATTGAGCACGCTTATATTCAGAAGTGCCAATCGTAGAAACTACCGGTCTAAATTTGTTATCTTTCTCATGAACTTTCACCAAACCATAAATTTTTCCAGAAACGCTACCACATGGTACAAGTTTTTGAATCAATTTTTCATCATACCCTTTGAAGTATTTTTGAATATAGTACGCTATAGAACGTTCTTTAGCAGTGATTGAGTGTGTTTTTTTGTTGACAATTACTTCCTCAAATTTGCTCATATCATTTAATGCTCGTATCATTCAAAGGCATTCAGTTAAGGTTTCATTTAAGAATTTCCATACAAAATTGGTTACTTTTGATGCCGAAACTGTTTTTTTGCAATTACTGAAAAAAATAAAGGTTTTAGAGATATAGAATGTTTACAAGTTAAATATAAACTTGGATATTCTGCATCTTTTGGTGAAAGAATCAGGTTTCTAGCTCAACCGGAACTCGAGATATTAAAAATTGGCTGATTTTGGGGGACGCGAATAAAAATGGGGAGTGTGGCCTTTTCTAAAAGCATTTCTACGGCCGCCACCCACCAGGTTTTTACTTTTAAACCAACTGCAAAACAAACAATCCATTTTGCTATTAAATATTCTCCTTCACTTGCAGACTTCACATTAAAAGAGTCATTATGACATCATAGATCTTATTGTCATTTTAGATGTGTTGTGTATGCAGCCTGTAAGATTTCATAGCAAATTGTGTTTGTAGAGTTTGGTTTGGAAAGATAAGTACGAGGTGTGGCTAAAAAGAAACGGGACTGACGTCACAGACTGCGCAACACGATTAATCATTGGGAATCAACACTTTCACAGTGTGGTGTAGCATGTGTTCTCTGTTTAGCAGCTGTTTTGACACAACATCGCAATTATTTTTGCTTTTACAGAGCAATAGGGGAATGTGATTGATTACTTGCTGAAAAAAATTGTTGTGCGATATCTGATTGAGTTTTTGTGGCGATTGGAGTTCAATTGCAAAATGACGATTGAGCAAAGAATAAACATTAAATTTTGTGTCAGTTTTTTCCAAATTTGACACAAAATTTAATGTTTATTCTTTGCTCAATCGTCATTTTGCAATTGAACTCCAATCGCCACAAAAACTCAATCAGATATCGCACAACAATTTTTTTCAGCAAGTAATCAATCACATTCCCCTATTGCTCTGTAAAAGCAAAAATAATTGCGATGTTGTGTCAAAACAGCTGCTAAACAGAGAACACATGCTACACCACACTGTGAAAGTGTTGATTCCCAATGATTAATCGTGTTGCGCAGTCTGTGACGTCAGTCCCGTTTCTTTTTAGCCACACCTCGTAGAATGACAATCTTATTTTATACAAAACTTTTTTCTTCAGGAGCATTGTTTTGATTTTTTTGGAATGTGCTTTGTGGTCCCAGAAAATTGGTTTGCAGACCCCAGTTTGAGAACTTTAGCTGAATACACCGTGGTTTAAAAAATCAGACTATTTGCACATTGCGCCGCCTTTTTGTATGCAGAGGCAAAAGACAGCTGAAGCTGATGCTAAATGTATGAATTGAGATCGCTGATTTATAGGCTAGTGACTTTAAAGTCAGTTAAAGTTGCAAGTAGTTAAAAGCAAGGATGGCAGTACGATTTGTAAGTACAGTACACCTTAATTTTTATTAAGAAGTACAAAATGCTGGTATGGTATGCCTTTTCTGTAATAGTACGGGTACAATACGTTGGTACACTACGTTTCAAATTAACTGAACTGAAGTACGGCATGCTGGTAGAGTACAATTCAAGATGCGAGGTACATAGTACGTAAATTCTAAATGTACCTCACTGCCATCCTTGTTCCTAGGTGCCTCCTGATAACTGCAGGAAACCAATTTGAAAAATGTTGACAAAAATACTTTGCACTGAAGTTTGCAGTCGAATAACTATGTGAAAAACCAACTGGCCTACTGACCTTTAGGCCAAGACTAATTGTGCAATAATTGCATTAAACTTACTGGCTAACTAAAAACTGGAATCTTAGTCTAAAATCTAGTCAGCTACGATGCTGTAGCCTACAACATATGCTATTTTTGGATAGTAAGCAATAGCCACAATAAGCTATAGGCTACTTCACCTAAAGCACTAAAACCTTAACTTGATTCCAAATACTTTACTAACACTCGGCAGCCAAAATGCTCTAGGACAGTGGTTCTTAAAGTACGAGTTGCAACCCAAACATGGGTCACGAAGACTTGAAAAATGGGTCGCACCAAGGTGATTCAAATCCATCAAAACAATATTTTGCAAGATCAGAATTTTCAAAATCTTCAGAATTTTTTTTCTTTCCGTTTATTAAATCTTTCAAACTTACTGCATCATACATATTTAGTTGGCTTCACCTCAATAAAATAAGATTATTGCATCATAAGTAGTTTTCTAAAAGTTTTAGTGGCAGACCACCCACTGCAGAACTAGCTGAAATTACTTTTTATAATACCGATAGTGGAGTAGTTTGAAACAATTTCCTAAAGTACCACATCAAACTGCAGGTATTATTGTTAAAAACTGTGCCAGAATACTGCGTACTATAACTGGTTGTCTGTGTCTTATCTGAATAAATAGCAGAGTGCTAACATTAAAAAAACATTTTTTCTACATTTAAGGTTTGGGTTGCAAGATAATCATGCAACTCAGATTTGGGTTACAAGGATACCAGAGATATCGCACATTTGGTCAAATGGACATTTCCCCAAATGTACATTTTCCAGAATGGACACTTGCCAGAATGTACGTTTGGCCGAATGGACATTTTCCCGAAAACCCATTTTCCACAACGAACACTTGCCAGAATGTACATTTGGGCGAATGGACATTTCCCCAAAAACCATTTTCCAGAATGGACACTTGGCAGAATGTACATTTGGCCAAATGGACATTTCCTCGAAAATCAATTTTCCAGAATAAAATTACACTTCCTCGAAAATCATTTTTGAGAAACTATATTTTGAGAAAAATAATAAAAATGTTCATTTTTTAAATTTTCAATAGCCAATATTGACTTTTGATTACCCGTAAATCTTAGTGCATTACTGTCACAGTTTTCCTATTAAATAAGAGCTATATCCCGACAGAGGCATAGCCAGGATTTTTGATTGGGGGGCCCAAACCACAAATCACTTGCAATGACGTCATCAAAAACTTTGAAAGACGACTTTTTTGTGGGGGCAAAGGTATCGTAGAATGAAAGATCAGTAGCCGTGGCCTAGTGTTGGCACGTAACTAGGAACTCGTTTAAGTAAAAGGCTTAAACCAATAGTTAAAATGCAGCAATGTCTAAATTGGGAGACGTGTGTTGAGTAAAGAAGTGTACTGTAATTCAAGCACATCGCAGACGAGAGTTTTTTTTGTGAATGGGTGGTTTTTTGTGAATTTTTGGAAAAACACTATTTTTATACTATTGGATCACATTTTGCACGTATTCAAAGCCATTTGAAAGTACTAGATTTTTAACATTTGAAAGCCAATTGAAAAAATTAAGTTGTTCAGTCCTCCTTTTGCTTGCAGTTTAAGTCCAAAACACTTTTAAAATCTTGCATTTTGGGGTTAAATATTGTAAGTGATTTGGCCCAGGTTAGGGGAAGTAAAGTGCTTTGCCTCCTGCAATATTTTTGCAGTAAATAACAATCCAGTCGAGTATTTTCCTTAGAGATTATTGTTTTGTTATGAAAACAACCACTTATAGGAGTACATATACGGCCAGGAGGCCCAGGCCCTCTCAATTCAAAATTTGTTTAATGAGCATTTCCCTTACTGTAGCTAATTTTTTTCAAAAGTATTTTGTTGCATAAAAACTGGGTAGGTGGAAGTGAATTGTTATTGAAAGATGTACAACAGATAGCTATGCCTCCAAACCACGTTATTGCCCGGGCCAGATTTACATTCAGTAGGGCCCCTGGTACTTTGGGATTTTCACAATATTTTCCTGCCAAATACAGGTGAAAACCAAAAAAGGCTTTAACATTTGAGCGCGCGGCCCCTGACATTGTGCCATATTCTAAATCTGTATCTAGTTATTGCATTACGTTCATAAAAAGGTTAAATGAGGGCCTCAGTTTGCAATTTTTAGGATAAAAACCCTTAATTTCACTCGGGTTATACGTTTAAATTGGTTGGCAAACATTAAATTGAAGGGGCCCGAGCCCCCAGGAACAATTTTAATGTTGGGGGCCTATTTAGGTTGGGGGCCATTTAAATATTATTCTAGGGGGCCCATATAAATTGGTTGGCAAATTAGATTAAGGGGTTCGGGCCAGTGGCGTCGCTAGGGGGGGGGGCGGCCCGCCCCGGGTGTCACCATTTTGGGGTGACACCATATTATGATGTGAAACCATAACTTCACCGATTCGTGCTGGATACGTTACTTTTTTAACTTTGTTTGGTCGTCCCTATCCTCATTTGGACCAAAAATACACTGATTTTTGGGCAAAGACCTTTCTTTTTTTTGTCTTCACCTATTTTTGGTATGAAAAAGGGTGCCACCATGGAATCTCACCTCGGGTACCACCATTCTCAGCAACGCTTCTGGTTTGGGCCCCCTGGATCAATATTATTGTTGGAGGCTCATTTAAATTGCAGGCCATTTAAATATTGTTGTAGGGGGCCCATTTAAATTGGTTAGCAAAAATTAAATTGAGGGGGCCAGAGCCCCCTGGATCAATACTATTGTCGAGGCCCATTTAAATTGCAGGCCATTTAGATATTATTGTAGAGGGCTCATTTAAATTGGTTGGTAAAAATTAAATTGAGGGGACCTGGACTCC
This sequence comes from Trididemnum nubilum, assembly GCA_963965965.1. Taxonomy (NCBI): domain Eukaryota; kingdom Metazoa; phylum Chordata; class Ascidiacea; order Aplousobranchia; family Didemnidae; genus Trididemnum; species Trididemnum nubilum. The sequence goes on from OZ014471.1 coordinate 27,815,587, forward strand.
CTGGATCAAAAATATTGTTAAATACTGCTGTACGCGTGTACTGTTGTACGCGAAGATGCTAAAAGAAACTGAAAATGAAGAAACAATAGTCTTTTTTGTGACATTTTTATCATTGATAGCATTTCAAATCGGGGGGCCCAGGCCCCCTGCCCCCCCCCCCCCCCGGCTACGCCTATGTATCCTGAATCTGTCAATTTATCTACAATCATCTACGTGCTTCAAACGTAGTAGGTATAGAAATTAAAAATCGATGAAAGCATGTTATCTTGTATTTGACGACTATTATTCTAGTTTGGCATTTCGCCTGCAAATCATCTGCATCTTTTTTAATTCTTCAGCAAAGCGACTCGATCACCGTGAGTCGCATTAGGGCAGAATTTGGAGGTTTTAACACGTTGACTGCCAACTACGAGTATACTCGTAGTGAGGCGTTTGTTCCCTGGTGCCAACTACAAGTATACTCGTTTTTTTCTAAACGCCAAGGAAAAAAAAACTCCGAGTATATACGTGATTTCAATGCGTGAAATTGACCCTTCGGCTTATGTAGCACAACACGAAAATTATTTTGGCACCTGTAACACCAATAATAGCCTTCAAAATTAAAAAAGTTGCCCAAGTTTACCAAACAGAATTTTGGTCGAACAAACGTTTTATACGCAATGTATTGCATGCATATATTGCTTATGAAACATTGCTGTCACTTTGGGTAAAACACCTAAAGTTGCAAAGCAGTTTCATCCGTAGTATTTGTGCAGACTCACTAAAGCTTAGCAGAGTTTGGAAATGATAAACATTGTGGGATGTTCATCTTTTTTTAAGAAAATCTACAGATTTATATGAAAGTTGCAGCAGCAACTGCTGTCGAATCAGCAGAAAGAGATAGGCTAGTAGATGCTGGCACAGGAGGTTGCACTGTTGCTGCTTCTTCATCTTCATCTGAACTTGATTCATCTGTATCTGATGCTACATATAGTGCATGTACATCACTTTCAGAATCAGATAAGTCAGAAAAATCTGAATGAGAGTCACTCAAGTCTGAGTAATCATCCCATTCATCCTGAGATGTATACCTTTTTCTAGCCATATGTCTAAGTCAGTGTTAGTAAACTTAATTTTAGACTGTAAGCTAAATTGAATTTGACCAACTTGGTGAAAACATAATAGTGATTAGAAACAAGGAAAAGGCTAAAATATCTAAAAAAAACATTAAGAACAAAATTTGGGTTACTCAGAGTGATGTAACCTGTATGGCTGCAGTACCAGTATTTGAACAGTAGCGTAACCTAATCAGGGGTGTGTGTAGCCGAAATTTTCTTCCAAAAAAATCTGGCTAAGTAGGAAATAGGATTACTATCAGAGGTGGAGTCCTCAAGGACACATCTCGAAGTCCTTGGCCTCGAAGCCTCAAGTCCTCAAAAATTGCCCTGTCCTTGGCTCAAAGACAGCACTATTTTTTGAGCCGTTGAAATGTTGTTGAAAAACGCCAGAAACCTCGCTGAAAATTTGCGAAGACCTTTTTTTGTTTTCCTCAAGTGGAGATCACCTGAAAAGAATTTTTGAAGACCTTTTTCGCCTGAAAAAAATTTTGAAGACTTTTTTTTTGAGAACACTTGCTCCTGTGTCCTTGGACTTGGCCTCGAAATTTTTTTGTGTCCTTGGCCTTTGCCTCAAGCCTTGTGTCCTCGACTCCACCTCCGATTATTATTATTCAGTTTATTAGATCTATATCCTGTCAACTGCAGAAAGAGGAAAGTGAACTTTGCTACTCTGGTATATGGAACAGTGGAAGGCTATTCTGTATTAGTATTGGTGTACTGTAGTGACCAGTTTTGTAACTGGAGGTTGGTAAATATTGCTACCAGCTTACCAGTAGCCTGGTTGACTTCTTGTTCACCAGTAAAGAAGCATTATAAGAATTTGTCCATTAGCAATTGATTTCAGCTCACACTAGCTGTTGAATCCAAATTCAAATTTTATCTGATTCTAATTTGACTTCTAGATTTCTAAACTTCTTTCTGGTAACAAGTAACCACTACACGCGCTATAGCTAAACAAAAATATTATGTGGTAATCGGAAAATGTTTTTTCAATACAAATACATGATGATATCGTAAGTTATTTTGAAGATTTTGTAAAGCAATATATGGTCATGTGTAAAAAAAAGGTCATTTTCAGCTACGAGTTATCTCAAAGAGTGACATTTTTTGACAAATTTGTTGATTCAGGTGCCAACTACGAGTATTCTCGTAGGTAGTTTTTTCGCGTGATATATGACAAATAAGTTTAGCTGTTGCCAAAAATCGACTTCATAGCTTTGTGACATTCTTACTTTAGCTCTAATACGTTTGGCATTTTTGAGCAGTTTTGGTAAAAACCGGTCGGCAGTCAACGTGTTAACTAGTACTTATATTGTTGGAGACATCTCATGCGTTATAGGTAGCAAGAACATCAATCCGTTTACCATATCATTGTTTGTCGACAAAATCCGGCCCAAGGTGAAAAAAAACTGATTCATCTTGATGATTATTGTATTAAGGTAAAGATGGTTACATGGACTTTATAAACAATAGGCATAGTCAAACAAATGACGCTCTTATCATATTCATTAAGGAATAAGAATATTTTGACCCAGGTTTAAATATTTTTGCGACAGAGGCGTCTCGTAATGGAAGAGGAAAAAGCTGAAGCATACCCTTCATCGTCTGTTCGTTTTTCTTTTTTTATTAATATGCTTATTTTGGAGATTTCTAGCTGTAGCGACCAGTAAATAATAATTAATCACCTTTACCTCCTCTCTCCCGCTCGACCGCAAAAACTAAAAATTATAGCATTTTTGTAGCTATTTTAATATAAAAAAATTTTTGGAAACTCTAGAGAAAAGCTGTTAACTTTGCAGCTTTTATAACGCATTGAAATTGTACACAGTGACGTTACTGCTAGTCTTTCTTCACTCCCTGTTGTGATAAATAGACAAAAATAGGCTGCTGTTTGCAGAGCTTTTTGGCTTGTTGAGAAATGTAAAAATGTGCTTCTGGATAGCAAGCATTGAACTATTGAATATATCACATCTTGTGCTGTTGTAGGATACTGCGGTTGGTGTAGACTGCAGAGTCGTGGAAGGATATATGCTAAACTAGAACGTGATATCGCAAGTGATATCTGGGGACTTTGCTACAATATCCAAATTTGACTGAACTTTATTACACTTTTAAATAGCGACCCAACTGCGTTAAATGAATTTGTAAATATGTGATTGTTGATAGTCAGATGAATAAATCAAATGCGCCTCTTTCAAATTTTTTCATCAACTTTAACAGCTTCTGGTTATTTGCTTTCGATATTTAAATGTCTCGAAAAGTTGAAAATAACAATCACACAACGTCAATTCTATAACTGTTTAGCCAAAGCCATCTATACCATTCTTGGTCTTATTAATATTGTAGATCAGTATTTCTTCGTGGCTAAAATACCTGCTGTAAGGATTAAACCACAGAAGTGTACTTATTACGTTTTGGCAATTTTTGTTTGATTAAAGTTTCTACTTCGGCATTTTTTTTTTGAAGAATTCCAATTATTATAGCAGCGACTAACACTGCCAGGCTGCTACAAGCAATGTTATGTTAAACCATGGTTAAACGCATATTTAAGTAAAGAATTACTATATAAGGAGAAATAATGTCTATCCGTAAGGTTTTGAAACATGTCTTCAGTCGTGCGCCGGTAACAACAGCCAAATCTTGAATCGAACTTTTGACGTCAGTGATCCCAATCAAAACTAGTTTTTCTTGTCCGTGCCCAGGCCTTGGCGAGCCGCTTTTGCATTTGAGACATTACAATAGATGAGGCATAAATTTTGAATAATCACAAAGGTGACTGCGAAGTAGACTCCTGGTGACCTAGAAAGCTCATTTTTGGTAATGCGTTCAGTTACACTTTTTCATCGCAGTTGAATTTATCTACGACGTTGACTTTTTAGGGTCCAAATGCTTTTATATAATTTGCTGCTTACCCTTTCAAAATGGTCACAAGCCACCACTGTTTACCGGTTCTGGGTAAAAAATTGCTGTTGTTATTTGCAGATGGCGCAGTAACTAAATTTTATTAATGAAGTTTTGGAATATAAATTTCTTGATGCATTTGAGTCAAGGTGAGCACTTAAACGTTTATCAATTAAACAGTTTAGTTTTCAGCAATTTCTTCTTTGGGAATCCAAAAGGCTTGAAACGATCTCTATATTGAATTATTATACAGTTTGTAGTAATATGTTAGGCTTATCCAGGGATCAATCCAATAATATTGGCAAGTTTTTTTCCTGTGGGGTACTCAAAGAACTAAGCAGAAATGTACAGTACACAGACGTAGTACTAAACCTAATATAAAACTTTTTTTTAATATTAGGTCAATGACGATGTTTTTGACGATTGGTGGCCAGAGTTTTAATATTTAATCGTTTTGCGTACTTCTGGCCTAAAGGCTACCAACGCGGAAGCCTAGGAAAAAAAGAGCCACCAGTATGGCGACTACTTAAGACAAGCAATGCGAAAAAGTTGTCTTCCCACAGGATTCGAACTTGTATTGGACCGGTAATCCAAAGGCTGCAGGTTAGAATCCCGTGGGAAGACAACTTTTTCGCTTTGCTTTTTTAAGTAGTTGCCGTTCTGGTGGCTCTTCCCTAGGCTTCCGCGCTGGTAGCCATTGGGCCAAAAGCACACAAAATGATTAAATAAAACATATATTTACCCGGCTTACTAAACAAAAGAGTTATATTTCGTCATCTTGCATTATAATTGCTAACATCAATTGTACATTTTGGCTAGTGGCCATTCTGGAAAATGGGTTTTCAGGAAAATGTCCATTCGGCCAAATGTCGATTTTGGAAAATAGATTTTCTGGGAAATGTCCATTCGGCCAAATGTACATTCTGACAAGTGTTCATTCTGGAAAATGTACATTCAGGGAAATTTCTATTCGGCCAAATGTATATTCTGGCAAGTGTTCGTTCTGGAAAATGTACATTCGAGGAAATGTCCATTCGCCCAAATGTACATTCTGGCAAGTGTCCATTCTGGAAAATAGGTTTTCGGGGAAATGTCCATTCAGCCAAACATACATTCTGGCAAGTGTCCATTCTGGAAAATGTACATTTGGGGAAATTACCATTCGGCCAAGTGTTTTTTGGGAAAATGTCCATTCTGGAAGGTGTTTTTTGGGGAGATATACAGGATCCGCGAAAAGCAGCACACCAATCTTAAATTAAAAACATCTATTTAACAAATTCTTCCGAAGTAAAATCACACCACTAAAACTTATCGCGATCAACCAATTCAAATTGCTCACTACCATTACACCAGCCAATCACAAATGTACAATCTCAACTAAACTGCCTACAAACTAATATTTAAAATAGTGACTCATAGATTCCTGGAATTATTAGTACAAATAAATAGAAAAACCAGCCTAATTATACTACGACAACAAAAGCTCTCGAATATACTAGAAAAATCGTTACTATAGTAAGTCACAACAAAAAAAGCATACGAGTTTGCAATAATACATTGCAGCATAACTATAACGTCACAAACTTCAAGTCTAAATATAGCAACTAATAATTCGTAAACAGCCAAGTAACCAGAGACTGCATATTGTAGAACAAACTGGAAATTGATTTTCTCGAATATGGGCTATTCCATTATATTTCAACAAAACTTGAGCATTTTTATACCCAACCTCTGAAAAAGAATCAATTAACTATGTTATAGATAGAGGCTGGCGTACTGATCAATCTGAAAAAAATTTTTTTCCAATCGACCCAGTGGTTGCTGAGATATTGAAAGTCACCACTAGATGGCAGACACGAGTATGAAAAATTTTAAATTTAGATTTTATGAGTTTTACTAAAAGTATCGACTTGGTTTTTGTGTCTAAATACATGCTTTTGGGGGCAAGGATTCAGAATTTTATGTTATTTTCATTGTAGCGCCGTTTTGATGTTTTTCTTATTTATTTATTTACTTTGTGTGACTTTCAAACCCAGTTTCATTATTTTTGTTACTTTGCATTTGGAAGCCACGACTCGTTTTTCAAGGCAAGTATTTAATCCATTAATTCGTTGCAAATGTTGAAATTTGTTAAATCCGGTTGCCGTGAAGATGTTCTTGTTTCTTTTTATATGACGTAAGTTACTAATTTTCGCGTTGACCTAATTGAGTGCAAATTTTAAACTTTGCAAGCTGAGGCCTTGCGATGTCAAAATCACTATTTAGTTAAGCGTCTGCAGTAAGCAGCGATGATTTTTGTTACTAAATTTAAAGATTGAGTTAGCAAAGAACTACAGTTTGAAACCTGAGATATCGCTGCCTTAGCAGCTTGTATTGAAGACAGCTGATCTTCCATTAGATTTATTCCCAGTACCAATTGCCTTGGTTTCTATTCAGATAATTTGCTGACTCAATCCTAACAAATATTAATTTCCAACATTCCCCTTTTTTGTGAGCATTAACTGCAGCGAGTTTGACATCGGCCAGGCTTCAGTTTAAATACTCAACATTTGATTAGATTGCATTTGGAATTCTCCATCTGCATTAAAAAATTCATCAGTAAGTACAATGTATTATTTTGTTAAATTGTTTGTTAATTGTAAAAATAGATTCTAAATTTGAATAAGTTAATGAGATAAACGAGTTGTGTGCTGAAGGTCACAATTTGTTTTCTTTGAAGCATTACTTCCAATTTGTTTTGTTTTTGGTTCAAATTTAAGCTTTAATTTATTCCGTAAAATATTTCATGTGTTTTTTGAGTGTCTAAATGTTTATTTTTTCTCAGAAACTGCTTCCCGTTTTTGCTTCCGCTTACTTATACACCAACAAATAAAGAACGAAATTTCAAACAAGAACAGCGTGTTACGAATTCTCGAGGCAGACGATAGACAAATCGAATCCATAACATTCATGATAATTTCTCAGGAAAGTTTGTTATTCAAAGTTTTTTGAAATTTTGGGGGCTAAGTTGAGGCCCGAAAATGGGAATGAAGGATTGCACAAAATAAAAAAAACAACTTTGCCTTAAAGTCTTGACAACAAACATTTTTTATTGCATTTCGTTTTTCCATGACAATTGTAGTCTTCATCACCTATGCTGTATTTTTTGAAACAAGCTTCCAAAAATTCATACTTTGTTTTTCAAATTTTGAATTCATTGCTTACTCTGTTTAAATACAAATATTGATTGTTTTAAAACAATTACAGTTCTTTCATAATTATGCAACAAAAATATAGCTGGTCTATGTATCAGAATCAAGAACTTTACCCAGGGTTCGAAATTAACGCTTGCCCGCTTGCCAGAGGCAAGCTGAAATTGCTTCGAGCAAGTTATTTTTCAACTTAACTTGCCCGACAGGCAAGCTAACCAAATAAAGTGGGTTAAACAACATCAAACAAAATTATTTCAAAATGCAATTTAGCTCCGCTTTTGTTGCAATAAAATATGTACAGTAAGTAGGGAAAACTGTTGCTTGCTTTATTTTAAACTTTTGGTAATCATCACAATTAACACTTTGTTTAATTTATTTGCACGCATTATTAATCGCAATTAACACTTCTTAATCGCACGAAGATTTTTTGATATTCAGACGCGTTAAGCCAAATGCTACTTTTTTTTCTATAAAAAATTTCCCACACTTGTCGCGTTAACCGCTGTTTCAGATTTCACAAGTACTACCCTACACTGCAGGAAAACATCAAGAATTTTGCAAGTTTTTTGTTATAATTATTTTGAAGATCTTTTAGCTCCTATAGCTTTTGCAAAAGTTTCGGCTTTATGGCTGGTGCAGTTTAAAAATGATTAAAAAATGTTCGCAATTAAAAATGTGTTTGCCTCAAACTGTAGTGTAATGATTGAAATAATTACAACTAAATAATCAATTTTTGTGTAATGCATGATCGGAAAAAGTTAATTATTACCCTACATCCAGAGGTGGGCAGTAGTGCGCTAGTGTAGTAGCGGCGCTATTGCTACTTTTTGAGTAGCGGGAGCGGTAGCGCCGCTACTATACAAACCGAGTAGCGAGCAGCTGTAGCGACGCTATTTTTTAGGGCAAGTAGCGGTAGCGATAGCGCCGCTACTTTTAGAAAATGAACTATCCACTACCGCTACTTATTTCACCTGCTTATTGTAATATGTTTAATGAAATCAAAAACAGATACATTAGTAATTGGTATATTTGGTTTACAAAAAAGTTAGTATGGGTGAGAATGCGGAAATTACTTTGTTTATGACGTTGTAATGATGAATTTATTACGTTTTGCTATTTCCAACAATAGATTTGTACGGGTGATCATTGTCATCTAAAGTCTGAGCTAAACTATATCCACATGGCCGTGGTTCGATAGCAGTTGTATCTGAACAGGAGTAGCGTATAGCCTAAGTCTACTACAGCTATAGGTTAGTTATTTTAAACTGAAAGTAGGTCTGTTGGCAAAAAGCGAACTAAAAAATTGCAAAGATGCAGTTAGGCACCGAATTAGAGACTTGCACTTGCTTAGGCCGCATTAGACAGTTAGAGGCTGGCCCGGCAACAGAGTAGTGTGCTCGTAAGGAGGGGGCACAAAAAAGATTTTTTGGGGGGTGCGGTTTGAAAACAACGAAACGCAGTAATTTTTTTCATTAATTTTACGTGAAAACCAAAAAAAGGTCTTCATTGAAATGTGGTAGCTTTTTTCGTCAATTTTCAGTAAACAAATAAACAAGGTTTATTTTAGTTGATGACCAAACAAAAATAACAAAAAAAAACAAAACAAAAAAATAAACTTTGAAAAAAATTTGGGGGAGTTCTGTTACTGTGATTTGTTGTTGCTGTTAAAACTTTTTTTGTTTGTTTGTTTGCAAAGCAATGTTCAGGGTTGATTAAGAGTTTGTGTTTGTTTTTGTTTCAACAATAAGTATAAAATATAATTAACGAAAAATTTCGAAGCATAGCTCTAATTTGAGCAATCTAAATCCATGGTTTTCAACCTATGGGTTTCGACCCAAAGTTGGGTGGCCTGAAAATTCTTTTGGGTTGCTTGGTTTCTTTTTGTAGACATCCATAAAGGGTGAAATAAGCATAAAACCATAAAGTAATAATAAAAAATGACTCAGCAAACCTGCTGAAATATGTGGATTCCCGAAGTGAAAGCCTTTTTTTTTTGGTCTTCACCTCATTTTCCGCAAAAATGGCTCGTTTAATGTCACACATTTGACTTTTTCAATAACTTTGGATCGCTTTGAAAAAAGGTTTGAGAACTACTGATCTAAAGAATATAAGCGCTCTATTTTTGATCACAAAAATGTCGTTAATAACACTGGTCAACAAAAAAAAAAAAAAATTTTGTATCTAAAACAATTTGACTTGATTTTGGGTAATTTTGGGGCGCTGAATCAGAATCTGAAGTCAAAATTTCCCTATCACGTCAGGGTTTTTAGATACTCAGCACATCACAATATCAGAATATTCAACATTTGCAGTCAATATAGCAGCATAAATAAACAACCAATAGTGACTATTTACATGCAATCGGCAATTTTCAAAACTTACAAATTGCAACCCAAACATACTCTCTACAGAAACACTCAAAAGATGCTAATTTACGCTTGTGGTTGGTACAAAAACACAATTAGTATGGTATTCACTAGTCTACAGAATTGGCAACAGGAAACAAATTACGGTAGGCCAATATATTACGGCACAACTTTAAAAGTGCTTGGACGATTTGCTCTTTCGCTTATGAACTTCGCCAGTGTCTCGTTGGAGGAACCAACAGTAATCACCCATCATACTGGAATTGAAACGACCTTGATATCGTGACTCCATCAAAGAAATTTCTTGGTGAAAATGCTCACCATGCTCGTCGCTGACTGCTCCCAAATCTGACGGAAAAAAGTCCAAATAGGAGTGTAAGAAGTGTAGTTTCAGTGACATACGGGATCCCATGTTGTGATATGTTGAGAGCAAGTTATCAACCAATTCTTGATAGTTATCATCCCTGTGATTTTCAAGAAAGTTTTCCACAACTTTCACAAAGGATTCCCAGGCAGGGAGCTCGAGGTGGTTGAGGTGATTTTTAAAATCGGAATCCTTGATCAGGCGACGAATTTCTGGTCCTATAAATATGCCGGCTTTCAGTTTAGCATCACTTTTTGCTGGACAAAACATTTTTTGTAGGTACTCAAATCCATTTCCTTCCGCATTCATTGCTTTTACAAAGTTTTTTATCAGTCCAAGCTTGATGTGCAATGGAGGAAGATACACTTTTTTTGGATCCACCAAAGGCATATGCTGCACGTTGTATCTTCCTACCTCGTGATCTACTCGACTGGGCCATTTCTTCACGAAAAAGTGATTACGATCATCTCTGCTATTCCAGAGACATAAAAAGCACATGTGTTTGGTGTAGCCTAATTGTAGACCAAGGACAAGAGAAATAACCTTTAAATCGCCGCAGATCTTCCACTTGTAATCTTCATAGTGAATCAATTCTAAAATTCGTTTCGTGGAATCATATGTATCTTTCATTCCCACTGCATGTGCTAAAGGAATGGAGGGTTTTGTGTTGCCATTGTGCAATAAAATAGCTTTAAGGCTAGTCTTGCTTGAGTCAATGAATAGCCTCCAGTTTTCGGCATCATGTTTAGCCCCAAGTTCTTCCATTAATGCTGTTGCATTAGGACAGTAGCAAACACCATCCATAAACTTGTAAAATGACGAAAGCTTGGCACTACGATCACGGTAGTTCGTCACTTTTGTACCCTTTTCGAGTAAGTTCCATTGCTGCAACCTTAAGCTTATTAGTAGTTCAGCTTTCTCTTTTGGCAAGGACAGGTCCCTTACAAGGTCATTCAATTCCAATTGATTAAGTAAATGAGGTGTTTTTTCATCAGCTGCTGGTAGGTACGCGTCATCTTCACTAGTTTCTGCAGAACTTTCACTGCTTTGGTACTTTTCAAATTCACTGTTTGAAGGAGGATTTGGTACTGGAATTTCTGAACAGTGAGCAACTGGTTTTAAAGCTGATCGACAGTCAGGATAAACAATCTTCGATTTGTTTTTCCGAGAAAATCCGGTTAGCTGGGTCATGCAAAAGTAGCAATCTGAATAATGGTCCACCTGTTCTCGCCATATCATTGGTACTCCAAAAGGCATTTGTTTTCTTTTGCCATTCATCCACATAATAAGCGTAGAAGAGCATGTAATGCAGTAAAAATGAGGAGCCCAATTTTTATCTTGATCTCCAACTTGGCATTTGAAGTAGTGCTTGTAGGCTGTTTTTACACTCTTTGTCAAATTTTTTCGTAGGATTGTTGGGGTATATTTACCACAAATATAACAAAAACTATCAGGATGATTAGTACAATTTCGTCGACTCATTCTTATCACTACACAAACAAAAGCTGAAATGCAAGGAAAAGCGAATTTTCAAATTAACAAAATCTTTCAATTCACTGCACGGACAACAAGACGGCTATGCTATAAGTACCACACTCTAAACTATCCAACTGGTTACTGTCATATGTGTGATGGTTTTGTCTACCGGGCATACGAAACTGTAGGTAGGCTAGCTAGCCTATACTACCGGAAGAACAGTCAGGCTAGCTAGCCTACCTACAGTTTCGTTACTGTCAGCTGAGCTACAGAATCAGCTTATCATATGCGTTTTATTTCTAGTTTAAGGTCCAGCGCTACTGTCATTTAAAGGTCTGCTATCGTTTAAAAGTCTAGCGCTACTCTAGCGTCTACGCCATGCAGCTAAAAACATAAAATAGCTCTGCTCGGACTGATACTATTGGCAACTGTTTGCCATTTTGCTGTTCAGCAAAAGAACTAGTCAGCTTTTTCTCCCCGGATGTGTGCAAAACAATGCGGAAAACTGCGAAGTAGAGATATGCAGCATTGTCGAGCGAGACAGTGAATTTAGGTTACTTGAGATTACAGTAATGGCTAATGGGATTGCAAAGACCTGAGTCACAAGACTGCATACAGCGGTAAACATTTCATTGCTTATAAATGAACAAAGTGTAAGCTTATATACGAGCTATTTCAGTTTTGTCGCAGGTTAGCATTGGATGAAGGTATTGGGTGTCTTTGTTGCTTATTTGCATTGATATTTATGATAGCACATATTTAACTCAGATATAATAAGCATAATCTATGTGCCCAAATGGCTCTTTTTGTAGAGCATGTGGTCATGAGTATCTGAAAAACTAGACGTGATAGACGAAAACTGATGCCATATTCGGAATCAGCACCCCGAATATACCCTAAAAACGGTTCTTTCGAAAAAGATTCAAAATTTGTGTTGACCAGTGTAATTTATTGGATACTTTTTTTTTGAAAGAACAATATTACTTTTATAAGAGCATGAAACTCAGTTTTGCTCAAAATTTTTAAAAAAAATTTGGAGCAAAGCTAGCCTTTGCAGAAAAAAAAAATTTAAAGAGCATTATCTGATTCAACTCATTTGCAGATAATCAATGGCGTTCTCTTGATCTTTTCTATATTGCCATAGTTGATTTTAATGATTTTTCTTTCAGTATAGGCTGAACTGTGATTACATTTTATTCACCTGGTTGCTTTGGCCTGGAGATAGCAAAGGGACCTTTCGGTCTTCGAGTCAAGCTGGCACCTATGTATACTGTAGTAATTTTCTACCTGAATTTTAACTCAATCGCACAATGTGTATATTATGTTTTAAGTGATGTATGTATTATGTTATTGCCGCCTGATGAGACTTGAGCATAGGTGGGCAGGTTAATGCAAAACGTTAGCTTCGTTAACCACTAGTCCGTTAACAAACTTCACACCTCCGCTAAAGTTAATCCGTTATTTTCAGCTTTAATTAACGGAAGTTAATGAAGTCTGTTAATTCGTTAACATTTTGCGTGTAATTCAGATTTCTTTTCATTCACTCGCTTCTAGGACACGTATTGACGCTGTTGACCTGATTGTAAGGAAATATTTATTGCTATGGTGTTTTTTTTGTGTTTTGGAAGTTACATTTTACAGTCTAACCTAATTTCAAGATAAAAATACGTTCAAATGCACTAAAGAAGTTACGATCGGAAAATCTTTGGAAATTGTGAACTGCGATAATTAATAGACCCATGAGGCTGCAGCTTATTATTTGCCACAAAAAAGAGCTCCTTACTTCGCTTTCTTCTAAAAAACTTGTGCTATTATGCAACAAGTGTTACCACTGCAAACTGGTTTGTAACGGTACGATCATACGATGAATAAATTGTGCAAGATATTAACCATAAAAACCTTGACGGAAGTTAACAGAACTTAACGGAAGTTAATTTAGTCCGTTAACAGAACTTAACGAAAGTTAATTTAGTCCGTTAACTGAACTTAACGGAAGTTAATTTAGTCCGTTAACATGAAAAAACTTTTTAACGGATTAACGAGTTAATGAAAAAGTTAGCTTCGTTACTAACGGATTAACAATAACGAACTTGTGCCCATCTATGGACTTGAGCAAGGTCGAAACACGTCGCCATAGCGCATTGCATATTGCATTAAATTGTTTTCAGTGTATTGCTTCTGTTTTACTACACTTGGTGGAGGTTTCACACTGTCCCTTTAATTGCTGAACGTCAAGCAGGGAAGCTGTGAATACCACGTTTAATAGTCTTTGGTTTGACCCGACCGGGAATCGCACTCGAGTCTACCGCTTCAGTAGCATACGCTCTATCTACTCCACCACTGATCGGTTATTAATAATAATGATCTACTTTAAAACAAAAGTTAACTTTTAAATAAACAAAAAGAGATATGCCACTTTATACCTAATTTAATTTACGTCATTTTATATTCTAACCAGGGTTAAGAGCAGATGAGGTTGAAAGTACCTTACGTAAAAATATAAAAACACTCAGCCCAAACCCAAAATATTCTGATTTCAAAAAACGTATAGTTTTTCAGGTACGCTTTTCAAAAGACAGTCAATGATAACCTAATTTATCTTCTTAATTTCCCATTATATACCCAATTATTCATAAGTAACTGCGAAAAAAAATTTACACGTTGTTCAAAGTAGCGGGTAGCGCCGCTACTTTCGTGGTAAAGTAGCGATAGCACGCTACTTTTGAAGACGAGTAGCGGATAGTGGTAGCGACGCTACTTTTTAGGGCAAGTAGTGTGACGACTGTCGCCTCGCCTAGAATCGAAGCCTTGTTCTGTTCAACCAGCTTGTGATGCTAATCATGTGACTTCGCGTCGCTGTTGGTGTTTGCAAGAAGGTTGCTTAGAGCATGCGCTGATTGGTGGCGTGACATTTACCTTTTTCTCACTGTCCGAATTCAGACGCAGGAAACTATTTTGAGTTCTCTTTTGGTTTTGGAACAAGCAACAACAACAAGCAACAACAGCAACTTATTTTTCATCAACGTCGACGTTTTCAGTTCAATTTCAAATCAAGTATTTTGTTGATCTTTATTTATAGTTAAATCGTTTACGTTTATTTTTATTTTGATTAGTTTAGAAATTAGTGCAATAGAATAAATTTTTATTTACAGTTTATTGTGACGTGTGTTTTTCTATAATTTACGGAGTTAACTACATTATTTACAATCAGAACATACGTCACAGTAGCAGGAGCGGCACTACTTTTGAAGTAGCGCGTGCCCATCTCTGCCTACATCACACTAACATCTGACATAACATCGCATGCAAAAACTTGATTCTCAAAATAAGATACGCGACTACGCTTATTTTGGAAATTTAGTGGTTTTTGCTAAGAAGCAACTTACATTTTTACAAATATTTTTTCAAAGTTAACCTCAAAACTTATTGTACCTTTTTTTTTCGGGCAAGTTGTTGAAAAAGTTATTTTCGACCCCTGACTTTACCTTATTGAGCAATAATCAGAGATCATTCTCTCCAGTGCTTCATTATGAGTTCGTAGCCATGAATGATTTTCATTTGATTATATTTCATATGATATTAATTAGTGATGGTTTGTGCAAATTAGGTCATATAAAGCACTAACTAAAATTAATTTAAGTTATTTTGATTACTCTCAACAATTTCGCATGCATTATTTTAGAGCTTGCATGCAAAATATTTTAATTTTTTTAGTTAATTTTAGAGCAAACTGTTCTAATTTTTTGGCCATTCATTCAAAGTTTACGCAATAATTATCTTATAACTGAAAAAAATCAACAAATCTAGACTGTTAATAGTATTGATTTAATAAAAAAGGTCAATTAGAGTTTGCATCTCAATGTTATAAGGATTAACTTTTTAAATTGTGCTCATTATAAAAAAGATGTAGGCTACAACAAAGAAATTATTTTAAAATGCCATATTATCAAACATCTGAATTGTTTACTTACGCAGGTCAATACTCATATATTAAGTAATTTTGAGTGTGCTTAGTTGTGCTGCTTTCTCCCAGGACCTTGATATTCTTTTGTGCATGTGATTTCAATTACGATATAACTTTCTCAAATCAAAATCAAATTTTTCTTTATACTCGTTGCATTACGCTGAAGTATGTAATAAGTTTGCGGGGGCCCATCTCCGCGTCATTGTGCCCAAGCAACACTGCTTCTTTTGAAGAAATGTTGCGGCAGTAGCAAGCCGTTGGCAGCACTATCTGATTTGACTGGCCTGAGATTTGACCTCTCGCTCCAGAGACGAACATGTTACCGCTCGACCTACTGGCCGGTTGTTTAAATTCATTCCAAGTGAAATTGCAATTGTACTCTAATAAATTTGCAATGCTAGTTTCTTATTCTTTAAAATGACATACTGTAGCGGTGATTTGGAGATGAACCCACGTGTATAATATTTTATCATTTACATCAACATGTTTGCTCATTTTTGTTGAATCGTTTTGTGTGCTTCTGGCCTAAAGGCTACCAACCCGGAAGCCTTGGGAAGAGTCACCAGAATGGCGACTAATTAAAACAAGCAATGCGAAAAAGTTGTCTTCCCACAGGATTCGAACCGGCAGCCTTTGGATTACCGGTCCACTGCTCTACCACTTGAGCAAGAGAAGACGTCTCCTCGCATGCTTAATTTGGGCTATTTAACCCCAGCAACTTGCTTGTTCTAGGATTTTGACATAATAATTGACTTATTACATTATATCATACTTGTTATATCAAAAACATCATAATTGACTTATTTTTAAAATCATAGAACAAGCAAGTTGCTGGGTTTAAATAGCCATAATCAAGCATGCGAGGAGACGTCTTCTCTAGCTCAAGCAGTGGAGCAGTGGTTTGGTAATCCAAGATTCCAGGTTCGAATCCTGCAGTAAGACAACTTTTTCACATTGCTTGTTTCAAGTAGTTGCCGTTTTAGTGGCTCTTCCCTAGGCTTCTACCTTTAGACCAAAAGCAGGCAAAACGATTCAACATTAAAACTCTGGCCTGCAAACGTCAAAAACATCATAACTGACTTATTATCAAAATATTTGCTCATGATATTTTTGAGCTAAACTAGTTAAAAGGTATACACAGGGTGTTTCAAAAAAACATACCGGTATATTATAAAAATAATACCAGTATATTGGTAAGTTACTTTTGAAACACCCTGTTTAAAGATTTTGCAATGATCAAAATTATATTTTATAACAAAAATCGACTAAACACCATTGCAACAATGACACCAATCTTGTGATTGACTAGCATTTATTACGTGAGTTAGCAAGACCAACTTAATGCTATCTATATAATTTGTGGCCAAACACCTACTAATGTTCGATACACGTTATATGCAGCTGTATTGTTATTTGCTCAGCTGCATTGTATGAAAACTAAACTACTCAAAATTTATCTCTTTTCATATCCATACTTTTATTTCACTTAAATGAAGAAATTTTTATGCGCTGTTTTTATTGCATTATCTTGGTGGCTGAATAGTCAGGTTGTGATATAACAGCATAACAAATTGTTCTGTTTACACACATTGCTAATTAATTGTCATCATAAATTCTGTATCAAAAAGAAAGAACAACTTTTATGCTACCCCAAAATATTTTTGTTTCAAAATTTTATTCAATCGTTCATCCCCAATTTTTGACCCCAATTTACATAAAAAAAAAAACTAAAGAAAATTATCAAAACACAATTTTTGAGCAACATTAGCCTTAAGTAAACCTCACATTTAGATTCCCCACCCCCAAAAACATATATGTTGATACAAAAACCAACTTTCTGCCATAAGTGAGGGCCTCAAAATTGATTTTGATATTTTTACATACTCTCACCTGACATCTAGTGGTGATTTTCGATATCTCATTACCGAACAGTGCGATTTCAAAAAAAAATTTTATATAGTTTGTGTCATCCTATGTAGAGGATCTATAAGCATTTTATATAAATTTTCCGATCTAGGGTATTTGGTATTTGTTGAAATATAATGGAATAGCCTATATTCCAAATCAAAAAGGCGGCTATGTTATAGCACAGCAAATAATCATAACAAAAGTATTCAAAATTATTAAATGTGACATACTCCTAACAACTTTTAAAATTTCAGAGAGGTAATTTTGTGGTATAATAAGAGTCTGCATTCAAAGTAGGGCCATTTTGTGGAATTCCTGTAGTTTGCAGGAAAACTATCGTCATAATCACTTGATTAAATTGATCATCCAATAACATTAGTAATAAGTTACCAGCTGAAAAAAAATAGTGCACTAGCACCACTGGTTCCAAAATTTGTTTCTGTGACCCCAGTTTTCGTAAAAATAAAATTGACAAACATTTCGGTCCCGCAACAAGAAAAAAATTCAACTTGTACAACAATACCCACATAATTACGCAGTATTACTAAGTTTTTTTTATTGGCCAATAGATTTAGACCGAAGGCTGAAACAGGTACAAAATCACAGATATCAAAAAACGAATTTCTGGCTTTCCTAAACCTTACTGGCTACAAACGGTGTAACACTGTACAGTCCAGATGCAGAATTGTTTATCAGTTATCATTTTGTTAATGATGTCACCAGAGGTGGAGTCCTCGAAGACACATTTTGAAGTCCTTGGTCTTGGCCTCGAAGGTCAAGTCCTCTGCCTTGGCCTCAAGTCCTCGAAAATTGACCTGTCCTTGGCTCAAGGACTGCACTATTTCTTGGAATGTTCAAACTTTGTAGATCGCCTAAAAAATTTTTTGCAGATGTTTTTTTTTTTTGAGATCGCCCGAAAAAAATTTTTTGAAGACCTTTTTTTTAGGAGAACACCTACAAATTTCTTTGAAGACCCCTTTTTTTTTTTTGGAGAACACTTGCGCCAGTGTCCTAGGTCCTTGGCCTCGAGCATTCCTGTCCTTGGCCTCAAGAGGGTCTGTCCTCCGAAGAGCTGTCCTTGGCCTTGGCCTCGGATTTTTCTGTATTTTTGGCCTTGGCCTCCAGCTTTTTGTCCTTGACTCCACTTCTGGAAGTCACAATGCTAATTGCTATGTACTGGACATGTTTCAAGTTTGAAAAGACTAGCAATTACGTAATATAAATCCTTTCTTCATCCTTTTCTTTCTAAAAGAAGTCGTTTAGAATGTGCAAATGAAGTCTAAAAAGGTTTGTTAAAATAAACGTAAATAACTTTTTTTTTTATTGAAATGTAAGGGATTATGAAAAAATTTTTGTGTTATCACCTGAAGTTGTGACCCGCACAGTTTGGAAACAACTGCACTAACCTAAGCATCCAATAAAATTTGCTACAATGATGACTTAAGCAAGTCGTTGCAATAAAACCCGGAAAAAATTGTATTTGCTTTTAATTTAATATTTAAATAACCAGTTGCATTCATGTATTAGGAAATATTTTCAGACATATGATTTAGGGAAAAAATAAGTGTTCGTTTTCCGACTGTTTACAGTATGCTAAACCTTTGTTCCACAGAGCATAAAGTAGATTGGCAGTTTAACACTTCGGTGTACAGGCTAGGTTAATGTTTGGTCTGTTAAATTTATAGCTATTAGGTCTTAAAGGCGGTGAATCATCCAGCCAATTCCAGTGGCTTACAATAGCTAAAATTGAACCAAATTTTTGATATTTTTTGTTTTGATTTTGGGGCTGCATTTGCAAAGACATTCAACAAATACAAAAAGATGTCCCCGAAAAAAGTTTTTGGAAACTCTGAGTTTTGATCTTCCCGCCAAAACCAACAGTTCTCTAAACTATTAGGCCTACTGTAATCTTATTAAACTATTAGGCTAAACTATCTCTAAACTATTAGGCCTAATAGTTTAGAGATAGTTAGGCCTAATTAGGCCTAAACTATTTAGAAATAAACTATCTCTAAGCTATTAGGCCTACCATAGTTCTCTAAACCATTAGGCCTACTGTGGTTTTGGCGGGAAGAACAAAACTCAGAGTTTCCAAAAACTTTTTTCGGGGGGACATCTTTTTGCATTTGTTGAATGTCTTTGCAACTGCAGTCCCAAAATTAAAACAAAAAATATCAAAAATTATAGTTCAATTTTAACTATTGTAAACCGCTGGAATTGGCTGGATGATTCACCGCCTTTAATTCAGTTTGAATCGAATCAAATACAATTTTCAAGCGTGTTACATAATTATACTTTTACCTTTTGCGTAATGGTACTTGATAAAAGTTGCAGTAAAAAATTGCATGTAAAATAAAAAAATGTAATACAATATATCTGCAAACAGCTTAAAACATCACACTACATAAATTTGAGTAGTTCATTTAGAAAGCTGTTTTAAAATAAAAAACCTATTGACAAAATGAAAAATAAAGATTCATGCTATAAATACTGCTTCTCTTGAAAATGAAAACTCTTCAATAGCATTTGAAAGTAATGCTTATCCACGAGGCAAGCCGAAATCGTCTCAGGCAAGTTATTTTCTGGTTTCACTTGCCCGTGGCAAAATAAACTGGCAAAATTGGACAAAATGAAACAACATCATTCAGAGACACAAACCGTCGCTTTTCGTAAAGTAAAATAAAATGCAAGTAAAGAAAGCCGTTGTGTGTTTTTAGCGCAGTCATTGCAATTAACAGGGCATTCAAGTCAAGTTTTTTATTGTAGACTAAAATGTTGGAAAAAGTCTGAAATGCATACTCACCAAAATTAAACTTTTTACGTCTAGCCGTTTTCAAGATATTGCATCTCAAAATTAACAATTTTCCTCTTACTTTGGTGTTGCCATTTTGCCAGTATTGTGACAGAAAACCACTTTTGAAAATTGACTTGAATTTACTGTACTCGAAAAGCACCTAATTTATAATTTTGACCCTTTACTTTGTTTTGACAACAACACTGCAGAAAACACTTATTGAGAGTTACAAACATGCAGTAACTTTTTGAAATGTTGCTTTTAGTTGGCAACCTTGGCAAAATTTCTGAGGGGAAAAAACCTTTCTAAAAGGAAATCTAAACTGTCGTATCTTGGAAATGGAAGGTCGTAGAAAGTCCAAATTTGGTGAACTTAACGTCTTCAGAACTGTCAAAATTTTTTGAGAAAAAAAACAAACAAAAAAATTTTCGACCTGAATGTCCTTTTAACACTTAGTTTTCTTGTGAGCACATCATCATTAATCACAAAACACTTTTTAATCACATGCAGATTTGTTCGATACTCAGACGCACTTTGCAACTTTTTTTGCACAAAATGCTACGTTATTTTTTCGAGAAAAAATTGGTGTCACTTTGCAATTTTTTTATCATTACTATTATTATTTTAAAGTTCTTTAGCTTCTCCATCTTTTCCAAAAAATGTCAGCTTTCTAGCTAGCGTAGCTTCCAAGTTATTCACTATTAAAATGCGTTTGCAGCAACATGGTTATGTTAATCAATATCATTGTTAACCTAGCAATTGAAATGATTACAATCAAAACATCAATTTTTGTCTGTTGCATAATTGAAAAAAGTTACGTATCGTGTCACATTAAAATTAAAATCATGCACGAAGACTCTGTCTTCTCGAAATAAGATACAAGTATTACTCAAATTTTCTGTCTTTTTTTTCCCAAATTAAACAACCTCAAAATCCATTTTGCATATTTCTATTTCGAGCAACTTGAAATTTTCTCAGGCTTGTAAAATATTTGATATCACTTTTCGACGAGCAAGTTGTTTAAAAAGTTAATTTCAACCCCTGCTGAAACTGATTTGTGGTTACAGTTGACTGGACTATTAACTGTTTACCACAATACATAATCAGTTTGCTGAAAATTGCAAATTACCCAAACTGAACCTTAACTTATGGATGAACCACAAAAAATTTCCTCTTGGTAGTTTTTATTTGTTGGGAGCATGGCCAAATGGGTAAAGCTCCGTTTTTATAACGTTGATCTAGATTTAACCTGCACCCTGGTCACATTGTTGGGTCCTTAGATAAAACACTTTACAATGATTATCTCTGCTTGGTGGCTTTAAACAAGCAGCAAATTTAGTGGACAAGAATTCGAAGAAATTCACAGAAACATTGGAAACTCCTAAGCAGGTGCGGATTCCTCCTAGCACGAAGTAATCAATGCAATAAGACGCATGCGGATCATCCAACAGTTAGCGTGTCACACTGTCTGGTGACTGGAGGATACATGTGCACATCAACAACAAAAAATATTAGTTATTAGGAGGATGACAAAAATTGTTTTCCACATTTGAAAACTAACGTGTCACGAGATCCACAAGATCAAATTCGGGGTCAAAATCAAGGTCAAAAGGTCATTTCCCCAGAACGTGCAGATTCTGAAAATTTTCCCCTAAACGTAGAGATCAGGTTGCGACAACACAAAGCATTCACTTCACATCACCCAGGTCATGCGGAGTATCAACACTGATCTTCGCAATGGGTGCTCCTATCACAGTCTGATCAAATGCCATCACATATCCATCCGTTCCACACAACTGATCTTGGCTCACCAAATCTCTCTTCCCGATCACTCTACTGCATCTTGTATCACGCAATGCCTCTGCACTCTTCCCACCTACTTTTCCAGTAGCCAACGGCAAGTAGTCTTTCAAATTCTGTATTATGCACGCAGAAGCATGTATTGTATTACTTTAATTGCCTCTCCGAATTTCGATTCAAAGACATGCAAAGACTTGACCATCTCCATTTGGCTCTTGTGGTAGCACATCGAAAAGCTGAAAGACGCATCCCACTTGATGAACTTGCACTGGAGGCATGGTTTCATAGGGTCCAGATCGCGGGGCGGGTTGACTGCGTAGCGCAGAACTGCAATCTCTAGCTTAGAGTCCAAGTCTACCACATCTGTAGCACGTGATTCTTCAGTCTCCACTCCTATGACGTCCATCCGAAATCCTCTACATGAAATCCAGGGCACGATGTCCTTCACCTCCACACCAATAGCAAATTAAAATATTCAAGAGTCTTTCAGGACTCCTGTAGTTTTCACCAACATTCGAATTTCCGCCTCTTGGTATTGAATCAATGCTAAACAGCTCTTTGTTGTGAGCCATTAAATGCTGCTCTGCTGAGGTCACTAGTTCATCCATAGTTTTCAATCTCCTTTCATTCAAATACACTGAAAGCTCTTTTGGACACGTGTTACTGAATTGCTCATGTACCATCAAACCGACCACTCCATCAAACAGTTTTACCACTTTAGCCAACTTTTCCCCTTGGTGAGGTAATTTTTCAGTCGCACTATAAACTGTCCAGGGATTTCTTGTCCTTCTGGCTTTGCATCACGAAAATCTTCTATGGTAGCCAAACTACGTAAAGTCGTACCTCTTCAGCAACACCAGTTTTAGACTTTCATAATTCACTGCTTCTTCTTGCAACAACCTCATATAAACTTCTAAAGCACAGCCCGACAACAATGGGCTTAGCTAAGTAGCTAACGACTCCTTTTCCCAACGTGCACCTGTAGCAATATCTCTCCAAAATACGAATTTTTATTGTCTTTGGTTTGACCAAACTGGGAATTAAACCCAAATCTACCATTTCAGTAGCAGACGCTCTATCCACTCGACCAATAATCGCTATATTCACTCGTCCTAACTTTGAAATAAAATATCTATCAAACATTAAGTCGTAGAAAGCTGAAATTTCGTAAAGATATATTTTTGATTATTCTTTATCTCTTGCACACATTCCTAGCTGGATGCTTCACCCCTTTTAAGCTTCTATGTTTTACTGATGAAGGTCATAGCAGAGTTCAAAACGTTTAAAAATTTTACTGTTTTAAGTAAGGCTTTACTCTTGTTAATCTGTAAGTCGCCCAAAAGTGAGCATATAAAAATCCAAAAAAGATGGCAAAAATCTAATTCTTCAATCACATGCAATCTAAACAATTTTATTTGCTGCTTTTATGCCATTCCTACTTTTGCATTTGTTCCATTACTTTAAGGAGTAGCTTGTCGTTACAGATCTTTGAAACATGCAAACAATCTAACAAACATTTTAGTGTAACTTGATTTTTCTGAAAATAACAACTACCTGGCTCTACTATCGGTGATTTCTCGAGTGACAGGAGTAAGGCGAGATTCAAGTACCCTTCGGTGTTCATCCAAGAATTCTTTTCTGCTTGTGTAGTTCATATCAAAATAGACTTGCATTTTGATAGTGTCCAGACTAGGCGAACGTACGTCGATCAATCGCTCAACGCAGTACTAAAAAAGTAGAATGATAATACCGTTAACTAGATAAGGGCTTGCATACAAGCTCAATAAATGACAGAGGCATGTTAAACTAGAATATGACATCTCAAGCGATATCCCGGGACTTCGTGAAAGTATTCAATTTACTGAACTAAAGAACTTCACAATTGCGTTAAGCATGTTTATAGTTGTTGATAATCACATCTGAAATACATCGCTTTCGAATTTCATAATGTTAGTTTGTGTTTACGTTAGTTTTACTTAGTCAAGTTTGTGTTTAATGGCTTCCAAAATTTAAATGTCTAGAAAAGGCATCTATAAATATCTATCACATCTTGTTTCAAATTTTAAGGAGTTAGTTGAGATTTCGATTAGCAGAGCAATTGTTAAAACTGCGATTACAAACAAAACCCTAGTTAAAACTAATATTTCGACAATAACCTTTTGCTACGATTGAAACACAAAAATATAAACTTTTGATCTGAAAATGCCAACATGATTTTTGGATGTTGCAACTTACATTATCTTGACCAGAAATTAGACACACTATCCAAAATATCAAATCTACACCCTAACTAGCCCACTGCAATATTTTTTTACGACGATTTTTATACCAGCACATGTATGAACAGTTCGACAAATTTTTCTCAAAATCTAGGAACTAAATCAAACAATGCCTGCCTTAGCAATTACCATGGAAATAGATACGTACACAAACAAAATTTAGAAACAAAAAATCAAATTCTTATAAATTTATAAGTGATACTACAGAGTCTAACTTTACGATGACTTCACATTGAAAACTTATAATAATTTACTAAGCTCTATGCTCTCCAAAACACTAGGTGTGATGTTAAAGTCGAACAACTATTTACCAAAAATCATCTACTTCTTTCACACATTGCGCTCTTTTTACTTCATTTTAACAGCTTGGAGGTCATTTGCTCTTAATGTTTAAAGGTCTCAAAAAGTTATCAAAATAATCAAGTAACGTCAATCAAAAAGCTATGATGAGTTCAAACAGTTTTTCTCTTTATTATGAAATGACATAGAGAGATCTTCAAAATTCCAGCTACTTTATTACATTAGCCTAACTTAACACTATCCACGGCCATTTTACAACTCTTCTTATTCTGAGAACACTATTTAGCAGTGCAACCCAATGGCCAACATATTAAATATTGTACAGTATATTGTATTACATCCATTATTCAGCACAAAAGCTTTCTTAATAAAATTGTTCAAACAGTTTGAAGAGCAAGGAGAAGATTTTGAACGTCATCAGCGACAGTTTAGTAAAAATACTTGGCCATACAGCTTCAATCTAACAAAGCCATTAAGCTCAAGTACTTCAACGTGTTAAATGTTGTAGTAATCGCATAGGTTCTACTCTTCTACTTTTCTGTGATACTAATTCATTGTGAGAATTTAACGTACAGTTTGAAGGTCCATTTAAGGGCTAATTGTCCAACACGGCATTGCCAAGTTTGGCATGTTTTATCTTTTTCTTATATCAGCCTACCGGTTCTCTTTGATTATGTCTAACTGGAGTACATCGCAATAGAAATTTTGAAATTTTAAGGAGCCCATTTGGCATGGTATCCTCAATGTGGCCAATCAAATTTGTTATCTTTAACCTTTGATTCATATTAACTTATCAAATGGATTTAGTTTGTTTGCCAACACAATTGGAGCACCCCGATAGTATGAGATCCTCTTTTTTTTTTGTCTAGCTTGAGTGGTTAAAGGTTTTGAAGGAGGAGGACTCTCTGATTGTGGCACTTTAAATTACTGATATTTTATTTATCTATTCTGATTTTATCTTTGTTTTATACTTGCCTATTCTGAAAGTTTCATATGTCTAGCTTGAATGGTTGAAAAGTTTGAATTCCGAAGGACCCCCATTTTGGTGCCACAAGCTTTTTGTCAAATTTTGTCTTTCTTTCATATTTGCTTGTGTATCCTGAAATTGTGATAAGTTTAGCTTACACAAGTAAAAAGTGTGAATTTTGGCATCCTCATTTGAGGGACCCCTATTGTGGTACTCACAAATTTTGTCATTTTATCTTTTCTTCATATTTGCCAAACCTAAAAATTTCATGTGTCTAGCATGTGTGGTTAGAAAGTTTAATTTTTGGCGGCCCCATTTAAGGGGAACCCCCTATTTTGGGACTCCAAATTGTTTTAAATTTTATGTTTCTTTTAAATTTACTTACCTTAAAAACTTCATATGTCCAGCTTTAAAGGTTAAAAAGTTTGAATTTTGGAGGTCCTCGTTTGGGGGTAACCCCCAATTTCAAAACCCATAGTTTTTGTTTGGTTTACTTTGTTTTTGATATCTACCAACTCCAAAAATTTGATTTATATAGCTTTAATGGTTTAAAAGTTCAAAATTTTGGCGGCCCCGCTTGAGGGGGAACCCCCCATTTTAATACCCCCAAACTTTGTCAAATTTGATTTTTTTGTAATATTTGCCTATTCTGAAAATTTCATGTGTCTGGCATAAGTGGTTAGAAAGTTTGAATTTTTTCGGTCCCGTTTGAGGGGCACCCCCCATTTTGGTACCCCCAAATTTTGTTAAATTTTATCTTTTCTTTATATGTACTTACCTTAAAAATTTCATGAATCTAGCATAAAAGGGTAAAAAGTTTGAATTTTGGAGGGTCGTTTTGGGGGGAACCCCTCATTTTGGCTTCCCCGATTTTTGTTATGTTTAGTTTATTTCTAATATTTACCCGTTCCGAACAATTGATTCATCTAGCTCCAACGGTTTAAAAGTTCAAAATTTTGGAGGACCTGCTCGAGGGGGATTCCCCCAACCTGGCACCCCCAATTTCAGTCAGGCACTAGTCCTCCCTGATATCTTCAATTGCTCAAGAATATAGTGCGTTTAGCGGTTTAAAAGTAGATAGATGGAGAAGAATAATAAAGAAAAAAAAATTAATAAAAAAGAAAAAAAAGAAGAAAAATAGTATTCAAGTTGGGGTAAATGAACATAACCAAAAGAAAGCCAGTTGATAGTGTGCTCAAAAATCACAAACCAGTTTTCATTAATATCAGTAATTACCGACATATATCGGTTCAAAATCGTCCACTTTCTGCACACTTTTAGCCAGTAAAATTTTGGTCACGTGACCAGGTACCCCCAAACTTGGTTTGCGTAAACCATTTATAAGCACACACATTGTGTCCAAACTTCAGCTTTGCACGTCAAGTGGTTTTGGAATTATAATTGATTTGCTAACTTTAGAAGCCAAAAATTACCGTTTTTTATGGGGGTTTTTTGTGTCTCAATTCACAATCACGTGACCTAGGATCCCCAAAATTGGCATTCAGGGTCAATGGGGGTCCTCCCCCTAGCGAGAATGCCAAAATTCAAACTTTTTAATTGTGTACACTAGACACATCACAATTTCAGGATACGCAACCAAATAAGAAGGAAAAATAAAATTTGACAAAATTTGGAGCACCAAGATGGAGGTCCTTCAAAATTCTAACTTTTCAACCATTCAAGCTAGACAAATGAAACGTTCCAAATAAGTAAATATGAAAATAAGATAAAATCAAAATAGATAAATAAAACATGATAATTTCAGGTGCCATAATTGGGGAGTCCTCCTTGAACGGGTCCTTGAAAATTTTTCACCACTCAAGCTAGACAAATTAAATTTTCAAGATAGGTAAAAACCAGTGATGGGCACAGCGGCGCTGTTCACCAGCGGGCACTACTTTTTTGGAAACGGCAGCGCTGCTGCTTTTTGTCGTCACCAGCGACAAGCGGCAGCGCCGCTGTTTTTTAGCCAAAAAAGCGCTTCTCTTAAGCAAATTTTCTGCCGCTACTGCTAATTAACTCCTTCCAAGACTTTTTCAATTCACATTTTCACACGTTACCATTTGGAGTCTTGACTTTCCGCTTATTTTCACTCTGCTCTTGTTACCTCGTTATTTCAGTTTAGTAGAACATACAAGACCTTTGTGACGTTTTGTCGTGCTCTTATACTGTATGTATAGACGAGTTTTATCGCACATGGTCCGATTTTTTCTCAATCGAAGTTGAACGAAAAATGTGGTCTAGTAGCTGGTCAATTTAAACTGATAATACCGATTTCAATAAAGCCGAATTCGAGCAGTATCTCTTCAACGAAAATGCAATAATTGGAGTTCGATAAATTGCTAAAAACTTGCAGATCGCTAAGACGGTTTTCCGCAACATTTCTTCAAAATGCTAGCATTTAGTACAACAAATGAAGATGATTTGTATGCTATCTGATCACAGACCACAGTATAGATCATGCACTGCGAATAGAACAGTACAGTATCTGGCACGGAGCCAGAGTAGTGTGTTTGGGGGAGGGGGAACACAAAAAACTTCGGCGGGGGGACGCTTACGCAGCCGAGACCATACGAATTTGGAATGCGGCAGCAATCTGGTGAATATTTTGCTCCAAATCCTGTGTTATCCTTCTTTGGTATGGATTTTGCCCTCAAATTTGGAGGTGAAGACTAAAAAAATAAAAAAAGGTCTTCATTGCAAAATCTAAGGCTACTTGATTACGTTCACTTGATCTCTCTTGCTGTTTCATAGAAAAATGCGTTTGTGGTTACCTGTTTTTGGGCAAAAGTTTGCTAGTTGTGCAACTACAAAAGTTTACTCTCGCTTGGGGAGCTCAAGCAGTGATTTGGGGGGACACGGCTCGAAATGCCATCCCCCGTGCATAGGCGAAGCCAGGATTTTTAATTGGGGGAGAGGCCAAACCAAAAATCACATGCAATGAAGTCATCAGAGATTTTTGAAAGGGGAACTTTTTGTGGGACAAAGATATCGTAGAACTTTTTGTGGGACTAAGACATTGTGGAAGATCAGAAGCCGTGGCGTGGTTCGGCATTTAACCGAGAGTTTTCTAAAGAGAGAGGGCTTAAACCAAAAGTTAAAAATGAAAATATCTAAATTGGGAGACTTGTGTAATTAAACTAGTTTACTCAAACGTATCACAGACGGGGATCTGGGGACGTAGCCCCCAGTCACTGGGCGATTTTTTGGAATTAAAAAAAAAGCTATTTTAACTCCATTGGATGACATTTCGCACGTGTTCAGAACCATTTGAAAGAAGTAGATTATTAACATTTGAAAACCAATTGAAAAAAATGAAATTGTTTCAATTCTCCTTTTACTAATAAGTTGGTCGAAAATACGTTTCTAATTTTGCAGTTTGAGGTTAAATTTTTATAAGTATTTTAGTAGTAAATAATCCACTCGAAGATTTTCCTTAGAGATTTTTGTTTTGATGCGAAAATAACCAGTTGTAGGATTACAAGTACGGTTAAGAGGCCCCAGGCCCCTCAATTTAAATTCAATAAATTGTTCATTGAGCATTTATCATAGACATTTTTTTTCAAATGCATTTTTTAGCGTAAAAACTAGCAAGGTGGATGGAGGTGAATTGTTACTGAAAACCGTAAAATAGATGGTTACGCTTAATTACCATGTTATTGCCCGGGCCAAATTTACATTACGCAGAGCCCCTGACATTTTAAAGATTTTCCAAACATCTTCCTGCCAAACATAAGTGTAGACCAAAAATAAAGTCTTACCATCTGAGCGCAGGGCTCCTGGCACTGAGCCATATGGTAAATCCCGCCCTGTTATTGCATTACGTTTTTAGAAAGGTTAGATGAGAGCTCGAGGTAGCAACTTTTATGATAAAAACCCTTAAGTTCTACCGGCTTATACATTTTAATTGATTGGCAAAAATTGAATTTAGAGGGCCCAGGCCCCCTGGTCGTCAATATTATTGTTAATTACTGTTGTAGGCAAAAAATGCTAAAAGAAACTAGAACTGACGAAACAATAATTATTTTTGTCACATTTTTATCATAGGTAGCATTTCATTGGAGGGGGCCCGGGCCCCCCCTTTGGCTATGCCTATGCCCCATGGCGCCAGGCCTGAGTAGTTACGTCAATGCATAGTAAAATAAATTTTGCTACAACAGTTTACAGTAAACTAAGAATTGAATTTATAGTGCGCTGAGAATTGAACGAACAAATAGAACCAGGTAATAAATAAGCTTCTAAGATAACTTAGTTATGGAGTTATACTCGCAGAAAAAATACTCAGTGTAACATGAATCGCGTTGAGCATCATTTGCTTAACATGTACGTCATTACTACCTATCTCCTTCGACTTCGTAAACACCAATATTTTAAACGCTCAATCTACTTTTGTGTCAAAGTTGGACAAAATCATCGCAGGGGAGTGAATCACCTACCATCTCTACAAAACTTCAAGAAATGTTTTGGAACTCGGTCGATTGATAAATTTTCTTTTCGGATCTCTACATGAAGAATTATTTTAGTGGTAAAGGGCCGAGAGTGTGATAAACAGATCGACTATTTCACAGCTATAAGAGCCGGGACAGAATTGTATAGAAGCTGAATACTGTACGTCATTGTGCTTTAATGGCAAAATCTTAACTTATTTGAGTCGATATTTCTTATTGCCTTTTGTTTGTGTAGAAAATGCGATAAGGAATTCAACTTCCTAGTGTAACTTCAAAGGGTAACTTTCTAAGTAGTTTCTAAAGCGCTGGTTTAACCAATCAGCATTTTGAAATGCTTGTTTTTTTGAAAGGAGCATGCCAACAACTAATTGAATGGTGATGATTTGCTTACTTGTCTACCATTTAAGCCTGCTAATGCCGACTGTAACCTGAACCAATATCTAAAAAGCTTGAATAATTAACTTTCGTAAATAAAGTTGAAATTTCACCTTTAGATACCGTATTTGAATGCCATCGTTCTTTGAACTATTTATGTTTTTAAAGTAGCGGCAGCGGCCGCTGTTTTGCATGCAAGTAGCGGCAGCGGCGCTACTTTTTTATTTGAGTAACGATAAGTGGCTGCGCCGCTGATTTTTTTGCCAAATAGTGGCAGCGTCGCTACTTTTCAAGTAGCGGGTGCCCAGCTCTGGTAAAAACATAATACAAAAAAAATTAAGGAACTCATACAATAGGGGTCATCCAATTGTGTTGGCACCTTCCCCTATTAACTACAAAAGCTACACATATTAAGTCAATTGGATAGGTTAATATGAATCAAAGATTAAAGATAACAAAATTTTGTTGACTATATTGAGGAGGCCATGCAAAATGGATACTTAAAAATTTTTAATCTTTATTACAAAGTACTCCAGCTAGACATATCAAATTTTAAGAGTACCAGTAGGCTAATATAAGAATAAGATAAAACATGCCAAACTTGGCAATGCCATGTTGGAAAATTAGCCCTTAAATGGACCTTCAAACTATACGATGAATTCTCACAATGAATTGGTATCACAGAAAAGTAGAAGAGTCAAACTTATGAGATTACTCCAACATTTAAGACGTTGAAATACTTAAGTTTAATGGCTTTGTTAGATTTAAGCTAGAGAGCAGAGTTTTTTTTACTTAACTGTCAATTGTGACATTGAAAAAATCTTCTCCTTGCTCTTCAAAGTTTTTGAACAATTTTATTAAAGGCGGTGAATCATCCAGCCAATTCTGGTGGTTTACAATAGCTAAAATTGAACTATAATTTTTGATACTTTTTGTTTTAATTTTGAGGCGGCAGTTGCGAAGATATTCAACAAATACAAAAAGATATCCCCCGACAAAAAGTTTTTGGAAACTCTGAGTTTTGTTCTTCCCGCCTAAACCACAGTAGGCCTAATAGTTTAGAGAACTGTGGTTTAGGCAGGAAGTACAAAACTCAGAGTTTCCAAAAACGTTTTGTCGGGGGATATCTTTTTGTACTTGTTGAATATCTTTGCAACCGCAGCCTCAAAATTAAAACAAAAAATATCAAAAATTATAGTTCAATTTTAGCTATTATAAACCACCGTAATTGGCTGGATGATTCACCGCCTTTAAGAAAGCTATTATGCTGAATAATGGATGTAATACACTACACTATACAATATCTGATATGTTGGCTGTTGGTTCGCACTGCTAAATAGCGTTCTCAGAAAACAAATAGTTGTAAAATATGTGCATATTTCTAGCTGTGGTTAGAGTTAAGTTTGAATGATGTAATAAAGTCACTGAAATTTCAGAGACAAGTCCATTAAAAATGTTATTTCATATATTCATGATAAAGTACAAAAATATTATTTCATAATAAAGTGAAAAACGGTTAGGAACTCCGTACCTTTTTGATTGACATTACTTGATTATTTTGATAACTTTTTGAGACCTTTAAACTTTGAGAGCGAATAACCTCAAACCTGTTAAAATCAACTAAAAAGAGAGTAATGTGTGAAGGAAATAATTGTTTGCAAATAGTTGTTCCACTTTAAACATTACACCTAGGGTTTGGAAAGCATAGACTTGGGTAAATTAATATAAGTTTTCAATGTAACATCATCGCAAAGTTAGACTCTGCAATATCACTTAAAAATTTAAAGAATTTTATTTTTTGTTTCGAAATTTAGTTTGTGTATGTACCTTTTTTTATGCTAATTGCTAAGGCAGGCATTGTTTGATTAAGTACTTTAATTTTGAAAAAAATCAGTAGAACTGTTCATACATGTGTTGATATAAAGTTCTTCTTAAAAAAAATATTGTCAAATTTCTGGTCAAGATAATGTAGTATAATTTACAAAATCTAAAAATTACATTGGTATTTTCAGATCAAAAAGTTTTGTTCCAATCACAGCAAAAGGTTAAAAAAGATTGATCAGAAAATGCCAATACATGTTTTAACAAGGGTTTTCTTCGTAACTGCAATTTTAATCATTGCACTGCTAAGTGAAAATTCAACAAACTCCTTAAAAGTTGAAACGAGAACTGAAAGATATTTAAGATACCTTTTCAAGACACTTAATTTTGAAAGCCATTAACCACAAACCTAATCATGTTAATGGAACATTACGAAATTCGAAAGCAATGCATTTCGGATCTGACAATCAACAACCATAATAAACACTCTTAAAGCAATCATGAAGTTCTTTAGTTTAGTAAAGATAGATACTTTCACAAAGTCCCCAGAATCACTTGTGATATCATATTCTAGTTTCTAAATCATATTCATATCATGTTCTATTCATATCATATCATATTCCTATCATATTCCATTGAGATGTCCCTGACCTTACTCTAAACAATGTTAATGATATTTTCAATGAATTCTACGGACTAATATATCTAAAACTATTAGTCAACATGCTCCATTAAAAAGGTATTCAAGAAGGCAAAAAAATTGCTTAAAAAAACCTTGGATTACAAAAAAGAATTCTAACATCAATTAAAAAGAAGAGTTCCATGTTTAAAACCCATTCCTGTATGGTAATGCAAGCCAAAAATTGCTTTTCAAATGGTACTCCAACAAGCTAACCAAAATAAAAGCAATATCTCAACACTCCTATTTTAAATCTGAATTGCAAAATCACCAAGGTGACGCGAAAAAGACATGGGAAATTCTACAAAAGTTACTTCCTGCATCGGGAAAAACATCTAAAGTACCTACTACTGGTTTCCAAATCAGTGATATATGTGGTAACTGTAGCTTAACAGATAAATGTGAAGAATTTAATAACTTTTTTTCACTATTGGTAAAAAATTATCCAAAAGCATTTCATTGCAATCTAACCAACTTTTTTAAATTTTTTTAAAAAAGTGCACAACTTCATCTTTTTTTCTTGAGCCCCCTACTGTCAATGAAATTGTGGATCTCATCTGTTCCCTTAATGTAAACAAAGCTGTCGGCCATGACAATATTCCTGCTTTCTTCTTTAAAACGGCCCCTTTTGCCATTGCGTACTATCTTTGTGTGTTTGTCAAGTTTTCCTTTAAAAATGGAATTTTTCCTGATGCTTGTAACATAGCAAAAATTGTCGCCATTTACAAAAATGGTGGCAAAAGCAATCCCAGCAACTACAGGCCAATTTCTATCCTTACTTGTTTTTCAAAAATCTTTGAGGGCTTGCTACATTAACAATTTGTTTGTTTTTTCGATAAACATAAGATCCTGATTCCTCAGCAGTACAGCTTTCAAAAGAATATTTCTACTTCACACGCTCTATTAGACATCGTCACTACTACTTATGACAATATTCATAAAAAACATTGCACTGAAGCAATATTTCTTGATTTAAAAAAGGCCTTTCATACTGTTTGTCACAGAACCCTATTAGCTAAACTCGACTATTATGGAATACGTGGTTCTCCTCCATATCTTATCAACTCTTATCTTGAAGGAGAACAATTCGTTAACAAATGGTGTTAACTCTAGAACACAACAAAACAATTTTGGAGTCCCACAACAAAGTACGTTAGGCTCCCATTTACTTCAGATATATACTAACGACATGCCGGTGGTCATTGAAGCCCCACCAAGACTATTTGCTGATGATACTTGTCTAATAATTAACCATGAAAATGTAGTCACTTTGCAGGATAAAATGAATATGGAAGTAAAAAAACTTCATAACTGGTGCAATGCCAACAAACTAACAATAAACCCATCAAAATCTAATGCAATTTTGATCTCCCCAAAACTATACACCCAAATCACTAATGTTAATATCACAGTTGATAATTCCCCTATAACAATCTCAAAAAATGCCAAATATTTAGGAGTTATGATCGACTCAAAACTGAATTTTCAGAACCATAGTAAAATCATCAAAGGCAAATTATCTAGGGGCGTCGGAATACTATAATGATTGAAAGCCGTGCTGCCTCAGGAGGCATTATGTAAAATTTACTTCACACTATTTCACCCCCACCTTCTTTCTGGATTGGTTGCATGGGGGTCTACCTTTCCTACCTATATGAGCAAAACAGAAAGTCTTCAAATAAAAACTGTTAAGATTATAGGTGGTGGTACTATCAGAGAAAGTCCAACTCCATTTCACGGTCAACTGAAAATCCTGAAACTTTCTGATTTGTATAAATTTGAAATTGCCTAACTAGTTCATGATTTTTTACATGACAAACTGCCAGCCTCTTCCATATTTTCGCATCTTTTTCAAAAAGCCTTGCAAATTTCCCACCATTTTACCAGATCTAGTTCAAATAAAAACAAATTGCATATTCCCTTTTACTCTACTAATCGCTTGCAATGTAGCATCAGGTATCAGGGTGTTTCCATGTGGAACTCAATGCCCATGAAAATACAAAATCTTCCCAAACATTCCTTTAAAGTCAAACTCAAAGAATATCTTTTACAATTGTACATCTGATGATGAGCTTGACCATAAGCTGTCGCATTTTACTCGAGCAATTGATAAACTTAAAGTTCTAAACAAAAACCTATTGATAACTTTTTTTTTTGACGTTCAACAATTCTTTTAAATTGCTGATATATAGCGTGGCTGCTTTAACTCAATGACCGATTAGGTCTTTTCGTAGCCTCCCTGTTGCTGAATTACATAAATTATTATCACTCCTTATTACTAATCATTTGTCTTTGCTTTTTCGTGATGATATTGACTGAAACTGCTGTGTTGTAGTCACGACAAAAATAAACAATGTTCTGTTCTGTTGTCCATGCCTAACAGCCGTAGACTGCCCAAGGGGTGGCACCCCCAAATTATGTCAAAATATTTGTCTCTTAAATACTTACCAACATTAAAAAGATTAGCTCTCTAGCATAAGCACTATGAAAAATAAATTTTGGGGGTTGAGTTTCACGACAGGTAGTTGCATCAAACTATGGCACAATATTTGTTTTTTAAATATCCACTGATATCAAACACAATTAGCTATCTTATTTAAACTGTCCTAAAAAATACATTTGAACCATTTTCAATCTTATGTTGTTTGAATGTTTGTTTGAACAATGTTGTTTGTGGTTAAGGCCAAAAAAATTCTTACTTATTCTAACTTTTGAGGGTCAGTTAGGGGGATTCGAGGTGGCGCCCCCATACTAATACAAAATATTTGTCTCTTTAAATATCTACTCATATCAAAAACAATTGGCTCTCTAGCTTAAGCCAGTTAAAAAATATTAATTTTGGGGGTTCCTGAGGGGTGGCACACTACTATTGTTCAAATAAACCATCTCGATGCTGTGTTTCCTCAAACTTTTTTTGGATAACCAGCTGGTGCCCATATTTTCTCATTACAACTGTGCTTAAAGCTGTAAGCTGTATGTCAATATGACCAAAATTTCATGCCAATGCGATATTAAACTGTAGGAAAAGTCTTATTTCAACAAATTTGTCAACTTTTCTAAATATATGTTTACCATATTTACTAAAAATATATCAGTATTAATTTTATCATATTTTATTTAAAAAATTTCTAAATATATGTTTATCATATTTGCTAAAAATTATTTGCCTACAATCCAACAAACCACTGATTTGCTGATAAAAATAGGCTTGGTGAGAGCACTGTCCCAATTTTTACGATATCCCTGTCTCATTCAACAAAATATTGTAAATAGCTTACCTTTATCAATTTTCTGACGTCATCTTTAGTTAGTGTTCGATCCACATTAAATTCATTTTGTGGATCTAGTACAACTGCTTTGACTATAAAAGCAACAAGTGTCTCTGACAAACTATGCCCTTTGCTGGCACATTCTTGGACAATTTCTCGTATGATGTTTTTAATGACACTTTCTGCTTGAGCACGAGACATCTTTACAATTGAAGTTCTACAAATATTCCAGTGTCATTCAAGTTTATATTATTCTAGTTTGATGTGCATTAAAAAAAAATGTTGCTTTGGGTTAATAGCCTAATCTCTAATTATATTCCAATTATATTCCTTGCAAAAGATTTCAATTATAGAAAGATTATGCAGCATACCAATTAAATTGCATCTGAAATTTTGTAATAAGGTAATATTTTCAGTAGTATGTCAAGCAAGTAGGGATGGGCATTTCAGAATATCAAATCCAGAAGGATCCAATTCCCAAACAATCCAGAATTTAAATTGAAATACAAATCGGATAATTGGAACCGGTTTTAAATCAACACAATTACATTGGTAAAAGTTGTTTGCAGTTAATTCTCACATAAAAGTGTAGTGAGCCATTTGCTCTGTAACAAGACTTCGCGTGAGCACGTAGTACCTTTGTTCTTGACTTCTTGTTCACGAATTTTGGCAGATGAGGATTGATTTGCTTATAACTAGCAAACAGTAAAACCTAGAAAGTTGAAATTTGGACTCAACATAAGAATCAATGAAAGTGTTGTGCGCGTCAATTTTAGGGATTCCACGTCACGTGATCATGAATTGAGACACAAAAAAAAATATAAAAACGGCGATTTTGGCATAAATTAATTCGCCTGTTACTCAAAAAACACTTGACGTGGGAAGCTGAAATAATTTGAAGACAATGTGGTTGCTTAACTGCTTATGAATGCTTTATGCAAATCAAGTTTGGGAGCGCTTGGTCATGTAATCAAAATTTTACCAGCAAAAAATGGGTATAAAGTTGACGAGTTTGAACCAATATATCTCATTAATTCCAATATTGATGAAAAATGGTTTCTGGTTTTTGAGCGCACTATCAACCACCTTTCTTTTGGTAATGTTCGTTTACTCCAACTTGATTACCAGTACTATTTTTCTTGTTTTCTATCTTTTTTCTTACTTTTTTTTCTTTTTCTTTTGCCATTGTCTACTTTTAAATAGCTAAGCGCACTGTATTCAAAGTTTGAGCGATTAAAGATATCAGGGAGGACTTTTGTGCAACTGAAATAGGGGGTGCCAGGTACGAGGATCCTCCTCAATTGGGTCCTCCAAAATTTTAAAGTTTTAAAGCCTTTGAGCAAAATGGATCAAACTTTCGGAATGGGTAGATATTAAAAATAAACTAAACCTAACAAAAATTGGGAGTGCCATGATCATTTTATGCCAGTGCTATGGTTTTCCCCCATATGCGGTTTTCCCCCATATGCGGTCCTCCAAAAATCAAACTTTTTAACATCTTTTAAGCTAGTAACATAAAATTTTTAAGGTAAGTGAATATAAAAGAAAGATAAAATTTGACAAAATTTGGGGGTACCAAAATGGTAGTCCCCCTCAAATGGAGCCGCCAAAATTCAAACTTTTTTAACCACTCTCCCATTTTGAAGCAACTTGCTTCAAAATGGCTTTGCATTCCTGCAAAATCAGCTTCTTCCGAAAGATGTTTCTCCAGTGCAGGCTTGACTGTGAGCGAATTAAGAGCACAACTAAAAAGCGAAGATTTCAAAGCACTCAATGATATGCACTGCAACAAAGTGCTGCTTTAATTAAGCAAATTGTTGCATAATTTTTTTCTGGATACCGGTGGTGATTGACTGGTTGTTCACTTTTTCAGCAAATTAAGTTAATTTAAACCAGATTAAGATTTGGTTTTCTGGATTCGGATTTAGCTATTCAGAATAATTCTGGAATAGCCAACTTTTCTGAAATGGCCATCTCTACAAGCAAGATCATTTGCACATTACCGAGCGTTTACCTGTTGTGGTGGTCCAGCCTGACAAACACTGGTAAACAGAACACAAAAAAGAATTCTTTGCGTTAGTGTGGTTAGGCAGACACAGAGTAGGTAAATGACAAAAAATTTTTTTATAATTTTAAATTGCCTGCTATGTCATGAGATGAGTTTATTGTTATATACGATTTCAAAACAATTTTTTGAAAATTTTCCAATCCATTTTTCTTATCCCACTTGCTCCAGATTTGAATTTTCTTGTTTATGGTGTACAGCAGCGACAATTTGCATGCTTAAAAACATTTTATGTAGATGGGCTTTATAATTACACACTACTTGAAAAAAAATTGATCGGAATCGAGGAGGAGTCAAAACTTATAAGCTATAAAGTGCTAAGCTCCTGAAGTGCTGGCTCTAGCAGCAGAAATGCAAAATGTCCTACAGGTGCTAAAACTTTATTTATGTTAATTCTTAACTGTTCTTTTTGGTATCTCCAACTGAAGAGAGCTCAATGATCAGAGATCAGAGCAATTTATAATTTTATTCGCAGTCAAATTTAGAAACCCTTAACAGTCTGTTTTACCCTTAACGGGATCATCAGAAGAAAACTTCTAAACAACATATACAAAAACAAATTGATTAGTTACACTAGAAACATAGATTTGTAAGTGGTTATTAACAAAGTAATATGTCTGCCTGGCCTCGAAACTTCCGTCAACTGGACCAAATAACAGCTGTTATAGGACTTTTAAGTTGAAAGGCGGACAACATTGTGTTTACTAAATAATATGCATGCTGGGTTTGTCGTCAGTTACATTTCAAATTTGAGTGACTCATAATTGGGTAACTTCCATTAGATTAAATTTGAAAGGTAGTTGTTAAAAGCATTGAAACCACTAATATGAAAACTCAATATAGCACTGCCAGTAGGTTTATAATTTATCCGGAGAAGGGGAGTTGTGGTAAGCGCCTACAGCTTAATCAACATTTCTAGCAAAACTTTGTTTTTGTGCCTGCATTTGGAAATTTTGAAAACAAGGCCACCGTCTCATCTGGAAACAAAAGGGAAGACTATGATGGATCGTGCTCAACTGCTTTCAAAAAACGCCTCAACAACCACAGCTCTTCGTTTCGACATCAGTGCCTAGCGAAAAGCACTGAACTATCAAAACAAGTTTGGGAGCACAAAAACAAAGGCCATGATTACCAAATCCAATGGAGCGTCATTAAAGAAGCTGCTCCATATCGCTGTGGTGCAAAAATATGCAGACTTTGTTTGGCAGAGAAGCTGCAGATCATCAAAGTGAAACCAGAAGTACTGTTGAATAAACGCTTCGAGCTAATTTCAAAATGCAGGCACAAATACAAAGTTTTGCTAAAAAATGTTGATTAAGCCTTAGGTGCTTACCACAACTCCCCATCTCCGGATAAATTATAAACCAACTGGCAGTGCTATATTGAGTTTTCGTATTAGTCGTTTCAACGCTTTTAACTACTACCGTCAACCGGGGCGACTTTGAACGGTTTTGAATCATTTTTACTTGTCACTTCTGCCAGTTTTAAGCAAGAAAAGTGCTTATAGGCTGAATGTAACACTTATGTCCTCAGCAACTAAAACTGTCATAACTAAAAACATCTTTCGCTCTTATAAGCCATATATTCTATCTCAAAAAGCGTTCAAAGTCGCCCTGGTCTCTGGGGCGACTTTGAACACCTACCAACATTCACTTAGACCTTCACTTACAAGCGCAAAGTTGCCTTCACATGAAATGTCTTTGAATTAGAGCGTTGCAGAGTGGCTAATTTTTCCACTCCGCATCCACTCCGAAATTTTTTAACTGACTCCGTTCCAAAATTTTACAACAACGCTCCGCTCTGAAATACTCCGATACAAAAATACACTTTGACAAAAAATTTGAACCAATTGTCATATTGCTCAATAACCTGGATAAGCGTAGCCTAATCACATATTTTGATATTCCCAGAGAGCAAAAATAGTTGCTCATTTTACTACAAACTATCACTACGGCTTAGAAGATTAATTAAACTTACACTCCGGTTACTAATTTTTTTTTAAATTGGCACTTCGCCTCAAAAATACGAAAAAAACGCGTGGCAGAGTGGTGAGGGCGGTAAACTGCCGATCACATCGTCATGGGTTTGAGCCTGCAATCGTCTACTGCTAACTGACTTGACTTGGGGATCTACATGTAAATAGTATTGTTGTAATAAATCGCCCTATTTTTGAGAATTATTTTGTTGAAATGATGACGTCATTGTCACGTGACCTTGTGCTAGTCCGGAAAAAAAGAAAAAAAATCTATCAAAGTTCAAACACTGACCTAGTAAGAGATCGCTCTTGGTCTAGAAAAGTATTTAACTGAAAACAAAGTTTGTTTTAGTAAAGTGTTCAAAGTCACCCCGGTGTTCAAAGTCGCCCCGGTTGATGGTACCTTTCAAATTTAATCTAATGGAAGTTATCCAATTATGAGTCACTCAAATTTGAAACGTAACCAACAACAAACCCAGCATGCATATTATTTAGTAAACACAATGTTGTCCGCCTTTCAACTTAAAAGTCCTATAACAGCTGTTCTGTGGCCTAGTTGACAAAAGTTTCGAGGCCAGGCAGACATATTACTTTGTTAATAACCACTTACAAATCTATGTTTCAAGTGTAACTAATTAACTTTTTTTTCTGTACGTTGTTAAGAAGTTTTCTTCTGATGATCTCGTTAAGGGTGAAACAGACTGTTAAGAGTTTCTAAATTTGACTGTGAATGGTATGTTAATTCTCACATTCTAAATGGTGAGAAAACAATTAAAGCAAGCATTTCAGTAAAATTTTGTTATTTGAAAGCAAAATACATGATTTTTTTGTGTTTAGGTGGACATACTTTTAACTTACATTTTCCTAATAGTTTCAAATTCCAATTTTGAGTAGTAAAACTCTTAACACTGGATTGTTTTGATTATGTCATTGCAATTGTCTTCACAAAAGTTTACTGTACAAGTAAAACCGTCATTTTTAAATTTGTACAAAAGGGCACATCAAATACATTCAAACTATCAATGATATCACAACAGATTGTTGTAAAGTACGATACTACCATACATTGCTTTTCTTCCTCGCAAGAGCACTATCATTAATTGCACCCAAAACTTCAATATTGGTGTGTAATCTAATCAAAAACATAAACTTTCCTATCTTGGAAAGGCATAGCAATTTGTAATATTCGACGCGCACATTAGCAACCCAAGTAGACCCATACCCAAGAGAGGTCGAGCAACATCTCTCAAAATTTGTTCTTGCAACCATGAAATTCAGTCAAATTTTGCTGCAGCATGCAACCAAGAGCAAAAAAGAGAATTTTAAACTTTGTTGCTAGCAGAACTTTAAAACGCTAGCTTTAAAGCCGCATTTACACGGGCGACTTTTTTGCATGCGATTTTTTGATAAAAATGGATCTGGCAAAGTTGCATTTACTCAAGGGCGGTTTTGATCATGATAATTGGGACCTTACTGATGGAAGTAATTGTCTTAAGTTGGTTTCATACCAAAATTGTTATAATTGAAAACTTTAGAAGAAAATCGGTGCTGCGATAAAAAATCGCAGTAAGATCAGTTCCGATTTTGTTTTAAAAAGGTTTAGAATATCACTATCGGAATGGAAACAACTTGAGACAGTCATTTTCAGCACTAAGATAATTTTCATCACAATGAGAACCATTATTGAACAGATGCAACTTTGCTACATCCATTTTTATCAAAAAATCGCACGCAAAAAAGTCGCCCGTGTAAATGCGGCTTAATATTTAGTGGCATACAGCAGAGTTAAATTTTAGCACAATAAGCATTTAAAATTGACAATTGTTGCCATAAAGTTTCAAACTTCCACTTGGCAATGAAGAGATTTGTTACAAAAATATCCTTGAATAGAACCACACCTTCAACTCTTTAAGAAAATTGAGTTGCACGAGGATTCTTTTGAATGATGTTAAAAATGACATATCAAAAAAGTAATCATGATAACTCTTCTAGCTTCTGGTGAGTGAAAGATCAATCTCAGATAGAGTCTACTCAAGGCCGTAGTCAAAGGAAGATTGCCTGAGCCAAATGCCTTCCTGGAAATCATTTAAACCCATTGGCAGAGGTGTAACTAGTAGTTTAAGTCAAAGTGGGGCAAGCTTCACCCTAAACTTGTTACATTTTTCTGGCAATTTTAGGTAGAGAAAACAAAGGGTTTTTTAATGTAAATTTGATGCTTTTTTTCCATCCAAAAAAGGTAAAAAAAAACATACTGGTACACAAAAAAGGTCTTAACCAAAAATTCAATATTTTTATCCCGATCTTTTTTTAGTGAAGACTTTTCCCACTTTTGTTGTTTGATTTTTTCCAAAAATTTGTTCCACCTGAGGGCCCATGTCTCAGGGACCCCCTGTGGGGCAAGAAAAAGATAAAGTTTTTTACAAAAATTAGTAGAAATTTTCTTTTTTTCCGTATTTCCACATATAAGGAAGAGCTACAAACACCAGTTATATGTTGCACCCCCCTTTGGTACATTTCTCTGAGGCCACATGTCTGAACCCAAACAGTCATCTTTTTAACGCAGTAGTTGAACTTGCTTTCTTGAAAGACAATTTTAAGGCATTCAGAATTTCTACCATCAACACCGATTGCTACTGTTTAGCGTATATGATTACGTCTAGCTTGAATTTTGAAAAAATCTGAAGTTTATTCGTCAAAACCTCAATATTAGAACAGTAATGTATTGCTATATCAAATTTAGTGGCAAAACTTTATGAAACACTTGCTATAAACAAATCTTTACCATAAAAAATGGAATTTGACATCAATCTTACACCATAACAAGCCAATTATACTACTTTTTGCATTTTTGCTGTAGAGTCAGCATTTCACAAGTATATCACTTTACTACTAATAACTTTTGATTCCATTGCTCAATTTCGTTCAAATTTTTTTCAATCAGTGTGTAATCATAAGGCCCATCTACCTAACATGTGTTTAAGCATACAAATTGTCACTGTCATGCACCATAAACTGACAAACAAGAAAACTCAAATTTTAAAATAGCTTTCAATAGCGTCGCAGCTATCATTTCCACTCTTTGACATATGGGTAGCCCTAAAAAAGGCTGTTTTAGATTGAACGTTTTCGTCCAGCTCTCTTTATGAATCTACGCTGGAATGAAGAAAAACTAAAATGCAGTGATATATATAGAGGTTAACTACATTGAAATGACAATGGGTTGCTATTATGATGTAAAATGCTGCAAAAATCACCTAAAAATGTATTAAAAGTTAATGCAAAAGTATAGAAAATATAGAAAATTTCTTGTTGTTCTCTGATTGGTCAAAATTGGTCAATCTGGCAATTTAAGTGGTGGAAAAATATTGTTTCGATTTCGTCGGAAAAGTGAGAAAAAAAATTAATGTGAAATTTGGAATGAATAAACGAATTCCTTTTGATGAATTCCTTCCACAAAGTATGGTCATATATCAATACGTGTGCCGCTGTGACTGTCAGTACGAGGGTCGAACTTCCCAAAGATTGCAGGACAGAATTAATCAACACATTCCGAGATGCATAAGAAGTGACAAAAGAGCAACGAAAAATCTACCTAATCAAGAATGCAAAATCACTAGCACCCCTAGTGTCTACTGTGATTCTGCAATCGACCAGCATTTATTAGAGAATAAAGAATGTGCCAAACATTTCAACAATGCCCAATTTTCCATTTTGGCTACAGCAAGATCATTCCATTTATCAGTTCTGGAAGCAACCTACATCAATTCCTTACAGCCTATTCTCTGCCGTCAAAAGGAATTCGTTTATTCACTCCAAATTTCACATTAATTTTTTTTCTCACTTTTCTGACAAAACAG
Organism: Trididemnum nubilum; assembly: GCA_963965965.1. Lineage (NCBI taxonomy): Eukaryota > Metazoa > Chordata > Ascidiacea > Aplousobranchia > Didemnidae > Trididemnum > Trididemnum nubilum. The sequence continues at coordinate 27,859,483 of OZ014471.1, forward strand.
AAGCAATGTTTTTCCACCAATCAAATTGCCAGATTGACCAATTTTGACCAATCAGAGAACGACAAGAAATTTTCTATATTTTCTATACTTTTGCATTAACTTTTAATACATTTTTAGGTGATTTTTGCAGCATTTTACATCATAATAGCAACCCATTGTCATTTCAATGTAGTCAACCTCTATATATATCACTGCATTTTAGTTTTTCTTCATTCCAGCGTAGATTCATGAAGAGAGCTGGACGAAAACGTTCAATCTAAAACAGCCTTTTTCAAGGCTACCCATATGTCAAAGAGTGGAAATGATATTGAAATTATGAAAGCTCCGACGGTATTGAAAGCTATTTTGATATTCTGTACCACTAACAAGCTTTTCAAAACTCAAATTTGGGGCAAGTGGGATAGGAAAAATGGGTTGGCAAGGACTTGTTTGTAAAATTTTCAAAAATTGTTTTGAAATCTTTCATACATAACAAAAACTCATTTGGTGTGATAGGAGGCTGATTTTTTTTCTGTAGTCATTACCCTAATGCAGAGTGCTTGGTTGTTGTTGTTGTAGTTGTAGCGCATATTTATCCTCCTGTCACTGGACAGTACATTTTTGTTATGTAGCCTACTGTTCGCCTTAATTAGGCTAAATACGGCACTAAGCAATAAGAGTGAGAAGAAAGCTGTGAAATCCCAGAAAGCAGGGAGTAACCGTAATTGGTCCAGGTAGTACCATACTAATACTTTAGGCCCAACTGTAGAGTTTACACTATGTTTGCGAAAAAGTTCCTAAAGCTATTGCTAAATTACCAATACCGGTACGTTGTTTCAGGTTTGACTGTTTTGTTTGACTAGTTATTAAATATATACCATAAATTAAACAAAGCCTGGCCTAACCATACTTGCTTTGGACTATCCCTGAGCCTACCAGCCTACTTAGTATTGCATAGCAATGTTTGCTTTTGCCAGGTTACGATATGTTATAATGAAATCTGGAAATGAGGTTATAAAAATACCAGTAGCCTACTGGGCCTAAGCTATTCACTGATCAGCTACTGGTAGTTGGCTTAACTTAGTTCTACAATTAATGTTTTACCTCAATGTTATTAGGCCTACTTTATTGTCTGCCTGGTATGGTACAGGGCTACTGGCACATATAAAATCAGAATTGTAAACCTGTCACTCTCTGTAGTCTCATACAGTACGGTAAGATACCATGGTACTATATACTTGTACAAAAAACATCCTAATGCGCACTGGGGAGGGGAGGCCTAGTTGCAATGCTGGACATTTTGCAGTGTAAGTTGTTTTTATATTTTAGTGCTTGATACCGGTAGCCTACCTAATGCCATTGATGCCTAATCACAGGATCAGTAGTCCCATTTAGTTTCTAGACTAAACATACCAGTAGCCTAGTCCGCAGATTTAGGAAGTTACAAATTAAAACTTTGTTTTCCATTTGCAGAACTCTTGTAGTTTGTGCTGTACCGCAAGTATTAGGACAGTGTACCCAGTGAGGGCTTTCCAAAAACCATCAAATTTTTAGAGAAAAAACATACCGATAAAAACCGCAAAAACGAGCTTTATCAAGAAATTTCCAACTTGAGCAATTATACACAGAGGTTAAATTGAAGTGAAGATCTTTTTTTAGAACACTTTTCTTTCAACCATTTTCTCAGAAGAAATAAATGTAGACCTTTTTTTGGAGATCACCTTTTTTCCAAAACTGTTTGTCCAAATAGAATTGGGTGAGTTTAGCTTTTCATAACCGTTTTTCCAACCCCTTTTTTTGACTTGTCCCTTTATTTACGTAATTTTAACCAAAGTTTCTGAAAAATATCAAAGATCATATCTCAAGTCAAAAACACTAGATCTGATGTGAGGTAATTATTACTCAGTACTAGTTCAACGCTGGGAAGCGGAACACTGTTTTAGCTTATCAATAATTTACTGATTTCCATAGTGATTTTGTTGTTTGAAGTTTCGCTTCAATAACCTTGATTTAATTTATTCGAAAATCGTCGGAAAACCTTTTTTCAATAAAAAAAATAAATTGATCAAGTTCTAGTCAAGCAGGGGTTCCGATCTTTGTTGAGCATGGGATAATTTGCAATTTTACCCCAATTTTGCCCTATTTTCAACATTGGGAGGATAAAACTCGACCACCATTTTTTCAGGTGAGCAAATTAAATGAAGACCAAACGAAAAAGGTCTTCATCTAAAATGGAACACTTTTTTTCCCTAAATTCAAGTGGAGACCTGCGCTCAGATGCACACCAGAGTCAAATTATGGGGGGGATGCAGATGAAAACTATACTCAAATTATTGGGGATGGATACAGTCAAATTATTCGGAGGAATATATTCCCCCCAGCCCCATCCCCCCCACGGGTTTTGGCACCCTTGTGGTCAATTCAAGTTTATTTCACCGTATACGCTTAGGTAGGCCTACGCATTGGCAGGAAACAGCGATAAGACCTCAGACCTAATACCAACAATCTACTACAGGGGCGTCCAACTTTTTTGAATAACAGGCCACATTTGCGTTTCAAAAATTTTCATGGTGGCATTAAACGATTGTAAAAACAATTTGAAAAATCATGGTTTATTTCTAATTCAAACATAAATGCGATACTAGACATTCCTTGCTTCGTGCAAGTTTCATGATATCTGGCTCGAATGTCGTTGTGGCAACACACAGAGAATCCTCCAGGTTAGAGATGGAAACAGCGCAGTGTACGCGGCTGCGCGCTGTTGTTGGTGTACCGCGCCGCGCAGCGTGGCAACTAAAATCTGCATTACATCACAGCGTCAGCGCAGCGCCGCGTGCAATAATTTTTTACATTTTTTTTGCAATTATTGCTGGTGATTTTCTCATTATGAACAATAATGGTTAGTCTGGATGTAACTATATTGTATGAATTGAAGACAATGCATGCTACTAAAACAGTAAAAGGTGCCTTCAGTTGAAGTTTATTTCTTCAGAATGCGGAGCATCCTAGAATCGGCTATTTTGGCTACAAAAAACTTAGTTTTGATCGGCTAAATGTGTTTTTTGACGCCAACAAAAAGATTTTGGTTTTGGTGGGCTAGACTAGGAAAGGTTTAGGACGTTGGGTGAGAAGATGAAACAAAGGCAGACAAATGTAGAAGAAACAGGTTTGTGGGAAACAATCATCAGAGTAGAGGCACAAAACAAAGCCTAGCGACACACTCACCCTGTACGTAGTAGGCCTATGGTATTGGTAGAAGCCCAAGGCTAGACAACAGTTTGTACTACACATGCGCATGCATTTCAGAGTGACAGAGTTAGTTCAGTGTAGCCTATTCGTCAACAGGTCATGGCATCAAGAATTAGGCTTCGGTCCTATGTCTGTAGCCTATCTCAGATCTGGTAGACTATGTAGTAGAGTACGAAGACTAGGCTACACAAATTTCCAATGACAGAATAGCCTATGTTCAGTAGTGTAGCCAGGGGGGGCGGGGGGGCTCGAGCCCCCCCATTGGCTTGTGAAGTATGCAAAATCGTATGTTTTTAATGCTTTTGAGGCCGATTTTTTGTGAAAAATTGAAAACAGCCCCCCCCCCCATAGGAAAACAGCCCCCCTCAAATGTCTGAATTTGCGGAATTGGACGAAAAATCAGTCTCAATTTTGGCGAAGATCTTTTTTTTTTTTTTTTGGAGACCACTAAATTTTGGGAGGAAAAAACCTTTGAATTTCGGATTTCGGCCGAAAAATACTCTGAAATTTGGCGAAGACCTTTTTTTTTTTTTTTTTTTTTGGAGACCACCTTATTTTGGGAGGAAAACACCTATGATTTCCCAAGGTTTCCGAGACATTTTGTCTCAATTTTCGGACAAACCGTCTGAAACTGATTTAAGATCAATGAAAATTCGAGTCAAGGTCGTTTGCACACTTCTCACTCTTTCAAAATAGCCCCCCCCCCCCCCCCCCCCCCTTTTCCAAATCCTGGCTACGCGCCTGCCTATGTTGTAGCAAAATTTATTCCACAACCAAACATACATGTAAACAGCAAAGGTATAATACATAGGGTAGTTTCATACAAATGTAGACTGTGTAGTAACGTAGCTTGTGACAGCATGCAGAGCACGCGATACCTTATATTTCATTATTTGAGCTACTGGTTCAGGATTAGTACAGTAGTTGCATGGAATCATCAGGTAGACTGGTACTGGGTAGATTGTTTTTGATTGCCAAAACATGGTGCAGAAAAACTGATAGCAAGCACACACAAGGCAGATTAAACCTAAAGGCCTATATTATTGAAACGACTGATCTCACGTTGCATGTTTTTTAGTTTTTACTCGGCCATTTTCAAAGTTAACGAGTGTGAAGTTTCAGACTTTACTTATAACTCGATAATGGTTTGGTCTAGCTACATGAAATTTTGACAGCAGTTTGAGATTCATAAGTTATTTGTGTGTGCCAAATTTCAAGGCAATGAGTCCCGTAACTTCAGGTTTAGGACCTGAAAACTATTTCAAAAGTTTCTTGTTAAAAGCGGTCTTATTCAAAAACGACTTAAGTACGGCAAAAAATATTTCACATGGTTATATATTGTAAGATACTTTTTCATCCCTACCTACACTTTTAGTGGCATTGAGTTTTTTTTCTTTTTTCATTTTTTTGCTTTCTAAATTTTGTGCACTCTTCTTCTCCTAAACCATACAACATCGATATCCAATTTTTGTGTAAATTTGTTAAGCTGCCAATGCAATTTTGTCTCCTGAAATTTTTTGAGGCTTCTCCCCAGAACCCCCCAAAATGGGGCCCTAAAAACTAATTTTTTTGATTGCTCAAGCTAGGGTCATAGTTTTTTGTTTATATTGGTAGATATTTAAGCAACAAATAGTTTGACATAGTATGGAGGTACCACCCCCCATGGGGGGCATGAAGCCCCCCCCCCTTGCAATTAAAATGTCACCAAAAACGCCTATTGTTTCTTCAGTTTCAGTTTCTTTTTAGCATTTTTCGCTTACAACAATAATTAACAACAACATTAAAGACCAGGGGCCCCTGGCCGCGAAATTTTTTTTTCTACCATGGTTTTGCAGATTTATTACGTCACATCCGCATCCTATCCATACTCCGCGCTCACTTTGGCTTGATCCGCTGTATTCACAGGCAAATTAATGCAAGAGGTAGGTTAGCTTATAGGTTAGTGATCACAGGCAAATACGCCTAATATATGTTAGCGTATCTAGTTAGCCTAGTATCTAGATAGCGTCTGACAAGTTGTTGTAAGCATCACGGTTAAGCTGTTGACTCGATTCTGAGCAATTGTTGCTATATTAGGCCTACTAGATACCGGTATAAAATTTAAATAATAGCCTAATATCATACCAGGGATGTCTAATGTGATGGTAGTCAGATAACAATGATGTTAGTGCAATTCAAAGTTTTAATCATGTTATGTATATTTACTTACTATTCGTAAATGGCAGATAATAGCCAAATAATTGATTTTTTGATACAGAATAGACTAGCTTACAGTAAACAGCGTCACTCTTGCATTCAGTTAATGTTAGTCAGTCGATTCATCTGTTCGATGGTCAGAGTAACTACCGTAGTAAGTAAATTAAATTTCTCCTAAGTCTAAACAAATAGCTTCTGGATTTTGGTAGGTCTCAGTAAGCATAGTAGCCTAGGTGAGGTATGCATAGGTGGGCACAAGTCCTTTAATCGTTAATCCGTTAATAACGAAGCTAACTTTTTTATTAACTTGTTAATCCGTTAAAAAGTTTTTTCATGTTAACGGATTAAATTAACTTCCGTTAAGTGCTGCTAACGGACTAAAGTAACTTCCGTTAAGTTTTGTTAACTTCCGTTAAGGTTTTATTTGTATCTTGCACCATTCATTCATCGTACCGGTACACACCAGTTTGTTCTGGTAACACTTGTTGCATATTAGCATGAGTTTTATAGAAGAAAGCGAAGAAAGGAGCTCTTTTTTGAGGCAAATAATAACCTGCAGCCTCAGAGGTCTATTAGTTATTGCTGTTCCCAATTTCCAAAGATTTTCCGATCGCAGCTTCGATTGTGCATTCGAACTTGTTTTCATCGTAAAATTAGATTAGACTGTAAAATGTAACTACCAAAACACAAATAGACCACCAGAGCAATAAATTTTTTCTTACAATAATCAGCTCAACAGCGTCAATACATGTTCTAGAAGCGAGTGAATAAAAAAGAAATGTAAATTACCCGCAAAATGTTAACGGATTAACGGACTTTATTAACTTCCGTTAATCTAAGCTGAAAATAACAAATTAATGTTAATGGAGGTGTGATGTTTGTTAACGGACTAGTGGTTAACAAAGCTAACGTCTTGCATTAACTTGCCCACCTATGGAGGTATGATATAGCCATACAGTAGTAAGGGGTTAGGTTGAGAGTTCACTATTCAGTTCAGGGTTGCCGGTTAACGTTGGCGTACTTACCGATTCTGTGCTATGCCAACTACACCATCCTTGAGATATTATACTTCGCTCTCGGTTTTGGCTTGATGTGCACTGTTAACATCAAAATGTTAAGAAGACCTAGGGCTATGTCAGATGTGTAGGGTAGGTTTATTTTGCTGTTTGCATATTTTAAGGTGTTGAGCCTGAGTTAATTGTGGCAATTTCTTGATAGTGTAGACAATGGTAACGCCAAATTTACTACTGGTACTAGCTACTTCTACCAGTACATCTCAGATTAAGTAGCCTAAATCGTTTGTCTCTAACCTGCTCATAGAAAGTTTAGTACCCTAATTTTTTTACACAATAGGTATTAGATTGTTGAACTTAAGAAATGTTCACATGTTGTACTCTATGATTATTCAACATACAAAATTGTGTTGCAGGCATAAAATGTTACCCAGCATAGTATATACAAGTAGATCAATTTTTTGATATGCCCATGTTGTAGTCTATTTTATTTTTAAAACGTAGGTATGTTCTGTTGTGGTGATCTGTGGTAACCAGTCCAAACCATTTGTAATTAATATAGATTCCTGTTCTTACCATTAGTATGTGACCTATGAAGACGGAAAATTGCATTTCTTGTGTAGAGTGTGGGCAGGCAATGATATCCTGTACAATTTATTGGCAAGAAAAAAATAATGATTGTGTACATGCTTAACAGTAAACAAAGAAGCTGTAAGGTTTGTTTGCCAAAGTTTCAAGAAGTATCAAGCATCCAGCATCTGTACTACATTTCAAGGATTCTTCCAATCATCTTTTGTATTTGTGCTTACTTTTCAGTCAAAGCCTACTAACAATCGAATTTGAAAAACATGACTGCTCTAACACTTCAGAGTTTTGGTTATAGCAGTTCAAAAGAAGGCTTGTATGCAATCTTAAATTGATTTTTTGTGGAATTGTGAACATGGACTAATGAAAACTTTGGTTTTGCCAACTGGATAGTGCATCAGTATACCAATACAGAGTTTGCAGCTTATGCAATAGTGATATACTGTATGGATTGGGTTTGTTTGAGCTGGTAGGTAGGTGTTGTTTTTAGGTAGCAAAGTTCATATTTAGTCCTTTAATACATACCGGTATTTAACAATTTAGCGTATTATATAGGCAGAGGCTGCTGTTACGTTACGTAAGAAAAAGAAAATCGCTATTTTAACCCTAACCCCAACCCTAAACCTAACTTTAACCCTAGGTCTAACCCTAACGATAATCCTAACCCAAACTCAAAATCTAACCCAAACCCTAACGATAATTTAAACAAAAAAGAGTAAATGAGCACTCACTCTTTACTCTCTTATTCTCTTCATGGGCGTTACATAACGTAATGCTAGCCACTTCGTATTACATATTATGTCTTATTAACAAAATAATGGGATTTAAATTGCATCATGGTTTGAAAGCGTTTGCAGTTTTTTACTGTTAAAATGGTCTTGAAACAGTAGTTAATTTGTTGAGGTATATGATCAATGACTGCTTATTTACATACCTAAAAGAGATTTACTTGGAAACTTTGAGGTTGATCAAATAGCAAATTACTGAATGGTTTATGATGCAAAAAGTATCAAAGTCACCCTTAATCACCAATTGCAGAAAAGGACCATAGAAAAAAATCTGCTATATAAAGTCTTTTCCAATTCAACCTAGTTTGTTTTTTTAGTGGGATTTCCCAAGCATGACGTTCTTGTTAGAGCACTGTTGAATTGAATGCTGACATCTTGATTTGGTCTTCTTGGAAATTTTTGGTGGCCTTCCTGCTCCATGCACTCTTCTACCCCGGCTGATATTTGATCTTCTTGCTGGAGTTGTTCCAGAAATGGGAATCTGAATTGAGGTAGATAACCTATGTTGCGTTGATGTTTATTGTGCATACTTTGGTTTTATTTTTGAAACAGTTGTAGCCAGAGATGGCTTTTGTTAAACGTGTACAGTGCAGTATTAAATTGAGAATCTGCAGTGATTTTGTGAAAGTTATTAACAAATGACTGTAATGCTGGTCCATGATATTGAAGGTTTGTCTTGCACTTTTCAATTACCGGTATGGTCTGAAAGCAGTGTGAGGCATGATTGAGCAGGTCTTAATGCACGACATTAGTATCTGTCTTTGCTTGTAGATACTGAAGGAAGACTGTTAACAAGGCATTTCATCAAACTTAAAAAGTTCTTAACCTTTTTGATTTTGTTATTAAACACACTTGATTGATTGTATAGTAATTGAAAAGATTATATGTAACAAAGGTGCGTTTAGACCGGAAACAGCAAAATGCCTAAATTGCACTTTTGCAATGTTTGCTAGTCTTCATGGGGGGCATACGCAACAATTTGTGAACGCTGATGTAAACAAACATTCACCAACTTAAATCTTTTATTTATTTGTTGTATTATGCAGAAGTGTGTAATGAGTTGGCGGGCCCATCTTTGCATCATTGAGCCTGGACAATGCACCCTTCAAAGAAATGTTGCACAGATGGCAAGTGGTTGGCAACACTGTGCCAATTTCACTGACCCAAGATTTGAACCTCAGACCTCACGCTCCAGAGATGAATGCGTTAGCGTTCGATTAACTAGCATCAGCAAATAGTCCCCGAAGTAGCTTTGCATCAAGTCTAACTGCCAATTTGCTGTGCTTATTTGTATTGTAACTTTTAGTTGATCAGCTATAGATCACACATACTAAAGAGACATTCTAATTTATGTAATGGTGACAGGATTAGTGTCGCAGTAATACATACTTACTGATATTTGGTAATTTTTTTTGGCAGTTTATGCTGGTATGAAAAGTTATACTGTGGTGTGAAAAGAATTCTATGAATGATGATTTCACTGGAAATTTTTAAGTTAAAGTGAGTGAAATAAAAATGTTCATTATTCATGTTTGCATTTTTTGTTTGCCTTTTTTAAGATCATGAAGAAAGTAGGTCAACAAGCCCACATGGTCTTATGTCTGTCCTGCGTTGAAAAACTGCTGCGACTTTGAAGCCAGTATATGTCTGTGGTTGTTTCGGGCATGGGTTGGAATCCCTTCTGTAGGCATTTTTCTAACAATCAGAGGCTGATTCAGATTGTGACTTAATATGTCTTATTTTCGTGATTTTTTAAGGGTTAAGATTTGGGTTGGTTTTAGAGTGAGTTTTGGAGTAAGAATTTGAGTTTGGGTTAGATCTGGATCAAAATTAATAAAAAAGTAGACAAAAATTTCCAGTGAAAGAGTCTCGTCCGAAGAATCATTATTTGACTTAGGTTATTGATAGTGTTGTAATGCCATGCCAAACTATCCCCATCCAGTTTAAGTTTTTTTGTTTGGTTTCACCTAGAACTTTAGCTGAAATGGTATCAAATTAATGCTAACTTTGGCAAGGTTTCCTGGTTTGACGCTTGAATATATATGCGTCAGTTGTTTCTTTTTCTTATTAGTTGTTTTTAGAGCTGAAGGTAAATCAGACTGCACTAATTATCTTCACCACTTTTTCAAAAAACAAACTTTAACTGCTTTTCAACCTCTAAAATTAGTTTTTGTTAGTCTTTTTCGAACTCTGTTTGCAATCCTTAACTGTTAAATGCAATGGAACATCGAAGTATACATTTTTACAACTCATTTTGTTTTTAGAGAAATCTGACCATGGGATCCAGCTTCGAAATACAACTGCTATTCGAAACATTACTTCAATTGCTTGCAAGACTCTGCAAATAAACATTTAACTGTCCAAGCATCATTTTTAAGATGTACAAAAAAGAATTTTGGAACAGAGAAGTTTGTGAAAATCATCTAATACGAAATCTGATCCTTGTGCAACAAGACACTCATTAGCGTTTTTGATAAAACCATCTTCATACGATAACTCTTTGTTATTATTCCTGGCAACAAAAGAGACATTAATTTTATGCCTACTTGTTTTACAATGGTGAATATTACATGTACTATTTAATCAGTTAAATTTGTTTATTTATTTAGTTTTAATAATTAATGTAATATGCTTTTCAAATTTTGCTGATTAATTTAGTTTGGTTTAGTTGCAGACAAATGCTGTGATTGAAGTATTCACTACGTCAGTATTTGTATCAGAATTCTTTATAGCAGCGTACCTATTAGATCGCACTTAATTTTTTTTTTTAAGTTTATTTTGCTAGTTAAGTATTCATAAGCAAAGCATAAATTAATATGTTTGAGTTTGAAGTGTTTAAATAATGTTGTGTGTTTTTTTTTCTGCAAGATTTCTTCCTTGTTCATAGAGTAAATGCTTTTGCATGTTGGCTTTACTTGCCCTTAACTTTTCATAGACTGTAAGGCTGTTTTTACACATCTGCGCTTGACAACCACCAGAAACAAAATTGTGAAATAATTTTTTTTAAGTTAACAAATATGTGAGTATTTGACTAATCGTTACTGGTTTTAAAGTAATTAATGCAGGCGTTGCGTAGACTAGATACCCATGCAAAAGTTCGTTATTAAGTTATGAGGATGTGGTTTTGAAATGACAAGAGCTTTTCTCAAAATAGCCATTGTGTCAGTCATAACAATGTTATGAGAAAGCGGGATACTAGCGCTAACATAACGCTTTTTATTGCTCTTGGTGACAACGATATATCGCTTTAAAGGTTTTGTCACAAACCATTGTTATTCTGAGTAAAATGTTCATGCCTTCGAAGCAATTTCAATCAAAGCAATTCTCGAGTTTTGTACCACCAGTCAACGTTTCAAATATTACTACTCTACAATATTTAGATCTATGCGATTTCATAATTAAGTAGCATAAACGTTCTCGACCGAAGTGATGTTGCTTTAAATCTAGAATTTGATGAGAGGTTGTAGACTAGACGAACGCGTTTAATCTCTCTGGATGCGGGTTCTAAATCTCGTTGCAATTATTAGTTTTCCCTTCGCATATTTTGTTATTCGCTTGATCGCGCTCAACAAAATTAAACTGAAACAAATATTAATATTGCAATTAAGAACAGGAATGTGGAAGCACCGCTTTGTTAATTGCTTCCACCTTCTTTACACGAACTTATGTTTTGATCTGAAATTGTTTCAGTCAACTTTTTTTTAGGATTTTTCAAAAACGGCTTATGTTCAGGATCATCTAGACAGACTCATGGAACAAAAATGTCGTTACTTTGTTTGTTTTTATTTATTTTTTTGGCTACACATCAGAGACATGCAATAAGACGCTTTTGCGTGGAGCCTATATGGCTCGAGGTTTTAGATTCAACATAAAAATAGCTTGTCTTTAATCATTTATGCTGCATATCTGTACATGGCTGTAGTTATGGGTGAAATGAATCTTCAACGGTCGGAGAATTTTTCTTAAAAATAACTCGTTTTTAGGTATAGTAAATTTCAACTTTAGTGGCAACGTCCATTTTCTTCACAGCAAAATAACCAACACTCATTACGAAGATTATTCTGCTTCGGGATATATTCTGATTATTAGAACAATCCCATAGTTACAGTCACCGTCGGTCAGTGATGTAAAGTAACGAAATACTTGAGTAGATTACTCAAGTGGTTTTTTCCAGCAGCGAATATTTCTTGAGTAGTTTTTTAGTAGGTACTTTTTCTTGCTTACTTATAGACTAAAGTAACGCTATTTAAGTAGTATTTTGCATCAGAAAAGTACAAAGTACTGTAATTTTAAGTTAGAACCTCAAATTCGGCAGAACGATCGACTTTTCTACCGGCAATTGTTCGGTTCAGCCAAGTTAGTTGTCTTTTTCTCCTTTTGCGGCTGGCTACTCTTGCGTCAGAGGTCAGACCACCACAGCGACTTTCACAATGCCTTTTTTCTACGTGTGCGCTTACGTATCACATCCAGTCTGGCGAAAATTTGTTTAAGATGGTTTTAGTTTCACGTTCGTTGTTTGGTATCTGCCCTTCGCCTCATACTGGCATAGATGTTTGTTTATTCTATTAAAAGTAAATCATGAAAGAGTCAAACAGAGATATATAGATTTGCCTAAAATTTGTCCTTTGATTACTTACCGTCCTTTGATTACTTGATTACCATCGCTAAATTCTACAGTGTGAGTTAAAAATCGCACACCATATATGCAAGAAACATTATCGTGCAGTACTGTAATATTTATTGTTCAATGTAATTACAAAATCTTTTTAATATGATGATCAATTTCGTCCCACGGAAACTCAGACTATGTAGATGGGCTATCTGCAATAGATTTAGTGACGTAATGTTTATCAGGCTTCTGCCTGCCTTCACATATTCTGAAATAAATTAAATTTAAAAAATCCGCAATAAGGTTGATTAATTAAATCCAAAAAAGGTTATCGCAGAATATACTGAAATAGCTATGGTACGTAACTTTTAGCCCACCCTTGAGTAAACTGTACACTGATAAGGCACGTACAACGAGTTTTTTTAATTTAAGCATAATTTAACAATAACAGTAAATGAGTATTTGAGCCAAGATGTAATAAAATGATTCAAAGTAAATTCTGCGTGGCATGATATTCAAATCTCGAAGTCTAACAGTTGTTGTTCTTTTTGATTAATTGTCTTGAATATAATAAGAAACTTCCCAAGTTACAATTAAGAATTCATGACTTATTGAGAGAGGAGGGGTTATAGAAGACTAAGCGCTTTGTGGCAGTGATGTAAAGGTAATTGGCCGGTTGTGATATGTCGAGTGAATAGTTTCTGTATTTTGCTTGAATACTTTCAGAAAAACTTGTACTCGAGTACTTTTAAAACTACGTTTTTACTTTTACTCCAGTCCTTTTTTGGTCAGTACTTTACTTCAAGTAATTTTTTGTCAGTAACGAAACTTTTACTTGATTACAATTCTCGAATACTTTTTACACCACTGGTTGCGGTCCGTTATAAGACGTCCATAACTTTATAAAGACTAAAAACGTGATCTTGTTTGGCTTACAATTATAAAAAAATACAAATAAAAGTCCAAAAAGCTTTTCAGTTGTAGTGAATGGTCGTGACTGTTGGTTAACTTGTAAGAAAATCTAGATATAGAAAGACATTGATAAACGGTAAATTTTTGAATTGATAGTGGGCTAGCTGGCCCTCGATAAAAACAATAACTTTTCGTCGCAACTAGTAGTTCACTCACAAACTTGCGATCAAGCGTTTAATGTGTGGATGAAGGGTGCACATTTATTGTTTCAACTTTCGCAACTAAGAAATACAGTTTTCACATTTCTGCATAGCAGACTGCCACACTATGCTTACGGAGAAAAAAATTAATGACGAGTTTTTCATGCAATCAACAATACTATAGCGACCCCTGTTTTTCTATGCTTTTATGAATTTGTTTCTGCGATGTGACTTTGTTTTTAAAAATTCTTAAATATACGGTAGCAATTTTTCAGATTGAATGTGTTATAAAAAGTAAACAGCGAAGCCCGCTCCTGGTTTATATGTGTCTTATTTTTAGGCGGAAGCAAATAAACAGGCATTTCTTTTACTCAAAATGATCTTAAGTTTTTGTACTACTTGAAAATGACGTCTTAATCAATATCCCTATTTACGCTTTCACCAGAGAACATATTAGATGTTGTCGTTGGTCCATCTTGTACATTGTAGAACTTGATTGTGTATACTGCACAGCGCAGCCGTCCTAAGAAAATTAAGTGGGTTGGTGTAAACCTGCTGCATCGACAAGTTTAGAGTAAGGTCTGGGGGTTTCAGACCTCCTCCAAATTGTTGTCTGCGTCAATTTAAGTCATATGTCCCATGTGAAAACAGAAGACATGGATTGCATGAGCCAATAGCTATACAGTAATTCAAGCTACTTCAACAATTGTTGGTTCAACTCCCACCAGCATCCTTGTTGCTTCCTTGGATGAGTAAATGCTTAGCTTTATCGCTGTTGTTTCTAACGAGCAGTAAAAAGCAGCAAAAATCTAAATTCATCCATACTATCAATCATTCTCATCAACCTACTCTGCAAAACTGAACAAATCCAACCGAAGCAAACCGGTATCTCTAATTTTGTTTATTGAAATGCAGAACTGATGCAAAGAATGAAATGAACGGAAAAGCATAAAATGAAATACTTGTAAAAACTATTGACCGAAAAATCACGACAAATGCTAAAAAAAGTATCACCAAAGTTCCAATCAATTAATCCTGATAATCGCATAAAAAAGAATTATGAAGCGGTCTGGAAGCTGTTTTTCATAACTCGGTAGTTTCCAAAGTGGGGTCCGCAGACCTTTTAGAGTTCTTGAACCACTTTCGGAAGGTCCGCAAAACAAATTTGGTAAAGCGTTACTTGGCTCATAGCCTAATAATTTTGCTTCCCACTCCTTAGCATTTGGGAGGTACGCAATCTGTGCTTGCGAGAGTTATTTTGTGCTTCCTATGCGTTCGTTGCGATTACACTACCCGACTCCCCCATGGTGTCACAGAGAGAAAAGTTCAGTTCATCGGTGGCTAATGCTATAGATAGCTACTTCTGTGGCCTAGCAGAAGCTCAGGCTTTTTGTATCTGTGTTAGTGAAGAAAGGAGTGGGCGTCTGGAAGTAACTGCACCATCCCATTAAACTTCGTTAATTACTGTACATTTGCGCTCTGTGTAGGCCTATTTTTCACAATACGGTACATTGATCTCGTAGTTGTGATGGACAAATTTTAAGCTTTGTAGATAAGGCAGCCAAACATTTAAAAATTGCGTGGGGACTGCTGTGAATTTTTTTTGTTTGGGAACCAGTGATCTTACTTAAAACCAAAATGCCTTTGTACGGGTTAAAACGCTTTACGTTGTAGCAAGACAGAAACATAACTGAGCCTACCGCTGCAAAAAAAGACAAAATAGGTGGAGCCTACCCTTGACGACACCATTGATTTAATTGTAAACCATAACTAGATCATTTATATTTCAATTATCAGCTATAAGTAGGATGTAAGTGACTTTGATGACCGTACGGTTTTGTTCGTTGTCTCCCAAGTTTTTGTATTTACCTGTGGTGTATTTAAAAAGTTGATGTAAATAAATATGATATTGCTCAAAACTAAAAATCCTTATCCGCTCATTCCATCATCTTTTGTGGTAAGTTGTGCCTTCGCTCAGGGATATCGAGAACAACCATGCCTAAATCCTCTTTCTTCTATCCGCCTGATGAACTCTGCTATTTGAAAAACACTGGAGAGGCCATTCAGGCGAATACAATGCACAAAATTTAGTATTTCATTCGTTTTTCGTCTCTATCAAACGATAACTGCGCACGATATAACGATTTTCTATCACCTTGAACGCATTACTTGGCGCTTAACGCCAAAAGCTCGAATAATTTCAGAGTGGAAAATCTATTTAATAATAATAATGTACCGGTTCAGCACAATTTTGCGACGGTAAAATTTAAAAATACAATCGTCCATCATATCAAATGTATAATACCATCGTGCCAAATATATTCCATGGACAATGAGAGCCAACTCAGTTCAGTACGGAAGAAACAGAAGTTTCATTGAGTAGCATCCACAATAAGTTGGCAATAACAAATATCCAGAGTCAAAATTAAATTATCCAACACCAAGCAGTGCCGTCACCAGAGAAAAACAAAGTGGGGGCGCACTGGCCAAAAGTGAGGGGGCACTAAAATAGACTGAACTTGCAGATAAAAATTGAAATTGTACGGCTACAAATTATGGGCAATTTTTAAAAATCTGTAATCATGTCAAAAAAAAGGCATATAAGGCCAGCAGCGTTTCTTAGCTAGTTTCGTCAGCGGCCTATAATCGCTTTAAAAATCTACTTGCAGCCGTGAATGCGATCAGACGCGAAACCAAGATTTTGCTAAGAGGCAGGAATTTAAACTAAAAGTAAATCTTTTTTTCTACAAAAGTTGTCGAATTTAGGCTCCATGCTGAGCAAACAAATGTAACTCAAGTGTGTTACAGACGAGATCCTGGGGGCGGATCCCCAGCCGCTGGGCGATTTTGCAGCAAAAATAGCAATTTTAATGCCACTTTAATCACATTTCGCTCGTTTTTGAAGTCATATGAGTAATCAAAGGGCACAAATTTGAAAGTCATTTGAAGAATTAAATTCCCCTACCCCTACAGGCCCCCTTACTTCAGGTCAAATCCAAAACACGTTCTAACACTCCTACCTTGAGGTTAAATTGTTTAAGTGACTTGGCTAAAGAGGTGAAGTCCCATTGGCCTCTTATCTCCTGAATGCGCCATTGACTGCGACCTAAAGACAGGGCCTCAGAGAGAAAAATTTCCAGGGGGTACGAAGGTCGATACCGGGCCCCCAAGCCTTATTGGGGGCCCATGCCATTAAATCAATTTTTGTCGGATGGGTTTAGACTGTAGATCTTTATTTAAAAGTGAGGGGATAACGATATTCCCATATAGTTAGGACCTATGAAAAACACAACTAGACATAAAATTGCTTTAAATCCAGCTAGGGGGTTTGGAGGAGCGCTTTGAGCTCCCCAGTGGGGTTCGGGGCAGAGTCCCGGAAGCTTTAGCACTTTTTATGTGTCTCCAGGGTAAAATACAGCATTTGATCAACATCCCAGCACCAAACTTGCTTAAATTGACAAGCAGAAAACGTGATATACATGAAAGAAAGTATGTGAAGTGGGGGATGATGACATGCACACAATATTATACAACATAATGACTTTATTAATGCAAATCCAAATATTTTACTGATAGTTTTAAGACGTCATCTGCAATCATAGACTTCACAAACCCAAATACCTATTAAACTCATACAGATAAAGTGAATTGCTTAATGATAGTAGTAGAGTATGTCAACTTTGACGCTGCTCTCTGAGGTTGAAATGCTTTTGGATCTCTAAAAATTTACGCTCTCGTACATTGTTATACCATAGAATTAGCGCTCTCAAGTCAGAGAAATGTAACAAAACGTTGACTTTGGTGCAAGTGTATGGCCTTTGATACATTTTCCTCTTTTTTTAATCAAATCGACCACTACTGGATGCCCTAAAGGCTGTGTAGCAAAAATAGCGACCAATTATCAGTACTGAATAGGCTGACTAATATTTTTGCAGTAAGCAAGTTTGATTACGGTGGTATGGTGCAATACCAAAACTTAAGGAGGAAACCAGAACTCTTCCGGGCCCCTAGAGCCCGGCCCCCCCTAGGCGTGGGCCCTGGTACGATGTACCCCCTGAACCCACTCTCGCAGGCCCTGCCTTAAGATCGTGAGTGTGCTAAAAAAACAAAAATAGTTGGTCTTCTTAAAAACGTTTTCACGTACTGTTTCAGGTCATAATTACTAACGAAGCACCGGAAACGATTCTGTAGGCTTACATCTTTTTTCCGCGACACATCCGTGAAGGCGTGTTAATAAGACGGGTTACTGCATCACGATTATTATAGCATAAACGTCCAATGGTAATTATGTTTGAACATTATTATTCCTTTTTCCATCATTGTCTTGTCGTTAGGAGATATTTAAAAACAGTATTTTGAGTAAACTGAAATGGGGGGCACAACCAGCTATTAGGGGTGCACGGCCTCCTGGCCTCCCCGTAGCGACGGCACTGACATCCAGCAACATCAAAGTTAGTTAATCTTAAACAAAGTAATTTTAAACCAAAAAAGTGCCATATTTACGAAAAAATAGCAAAATATTTTAAGTTAAGACTAAAAGCAGTAAAATATACAAGCCAGGCTAACTGTGAGAACAAACATTATGACTTCGATGTTATCCTACATTAATTTAAAGCATACATTTTCTGTTAAAACATACATAACTGTTTGAAACAATTAGCAGACACTTTACATTCACAGCTGGCACATAAATTAGCCTAATACAACTAAACCAAACTAAATTAATCAGCAAAATTTGAAAAGCATATTACATTAATTATTAAAACTAAATAAATAAACAAATTTAACTGATTAAATAGTACATGTAATATTCACCATTGTAAAACAAGTAGGCATAAAATTAATGTCTCTTTTGTTGCCAGGAATAATAACAAAGAGTTATCGTATGAAGATGGTTTTATCAAAAACGCTAATGAGTGTCTTGTTGCACAAGGATCAGATTTCGTATTAGATGATTTTCACAAACTTCTCTGTTCCAAAATTCTTTTTTTGTACATCTTAAAAATGATGCTTGGACAGTTAAATGTTTATTTGCAGAGTCTTGCAAGCAATTGAAGTAATGTTTCGAATAGCAGTTGTATTTCGAAGCTGGATCCCATGGTCAGATTTCTCTAAAAACAAAATGAGTTGTAAAAATGTATACTTCGATGTTCCATTGCATTTAACAGTTAAGGATTGCAAACAGAGTTCGAAAAAGACTAACAAAAACTAATTTTAGAGGTTGAAAAGCAGTTAAAGTTTGTTTTTTGAAAAAGTGGTGAAGATAATTAGTGCAGTCTGATTTACCTTCAGCTCTAAAAACAACTAATAAGAAAAAGAAACAACTGACGCATATATATTCAAGCGTCAAACCAGGAAACCTTGCCAAAGTTAGCATTAATTTGATACCATTTCAGCTAAAGTTCTAGGTGAAACCAAACAAAAAAACTTAAACTGGATGGGGATAGTTTGGCATGGCATTACAACACTATCAATAACCTAAGTCAAATAATGATTCTTCGGACGAGACTCTTTCACTGGAAATTTTTGTCTACTTTTTTATTAATTTTGATCCAGATCTAACCCAAACTCAAATTCTTACTCCAAAACTCACTCTAAAACCAACCCAAATCTTAACCCTTAAAAAATCACGAAAATAAGACATATTAAGTCACAATCTGAATCAGCCTCTGATTGTTAGAAAAATGCCTACAGAAGGGATTCCAACCCATGCCCGAAACAACCACAGACATATACTGGCTTCAAAGTCGCAGCAGTTTTTCAACGCAGGACAGACATAAGACCATGTGGGCTTGTTGACCTACTTTCTTCATGATCTTAAAAAAGGCAAACAAAAAATGCAAACATGAATAATGAACATTTTTATTTCACTCACTTTAACTTAAAAATTTCCAGTGAAATCATCATTCATAGAATTCTTTTCACACCACAGTATAACTTTTCATACCAGCATAAACTGCCAAAAAAAATTACCAAATATCAGTAAGTATGTATTACTGCGACACTAATTCTGTCACCATTACATAAATTAGAATGTCTCTTTAGTATGTGTGATCTATAGCTGATCAACTAAAAGTTACAATACAAATAAGCACAGCAAATTGGCAGTTAGACTTGATGCAAAGCTACTTCGGGGACTATTTGCTGATGCTAGTTAATCGAACGCTAACGCATTCATCTCTGGAGCGTGAGGTCTGAGGTTCAAATCTTGGGTCAGTGAAATTGGCACAGTGTTGCCAACCACTTGCCATCTGTGCAACATTTCTTTGAAGGGTGCATTGTCCAGGCTCAATGATGCAAAGATGGGCCCGCCAACTCATTACACACTTCTGCATAATACAACAAATAAATAAAAGATTTAAGTTGGTGAATGTTTGTTTACATCAGCGTTCACAAATTGTTGCGTATGCCCCCCATGAAGACTAGCAAACATTGCAAAAGTGCAATTTAGGCATTTTGCTGTTTCCGGTCTAAACGCACCTTTGTTACATATAATCTTTTCAATTACTATACAATCAATCAAGTGTGTTTAATAACAAAATCAAAAAGGTTAAGAACTTTTTAAGTTTGATGAAATGCCTTGTTAACAGTCTTCCTTCAGTATCTACAAGCAAAGACAGATACTAATGTCGTGCATTAAGACCTGCTCAATCATGCCTCACACTGCTTTCAGACCATACCGGTAATTGAAAAGTGCAAGACAAACCTTCAATATCATGGACCAGCATTACAGTCATTTGTTAATAACTTTCACAAAATCACTGCAGATTCTCAATTTAATACTGCACTGTACACGTTTAACAAAAGCCATCTCTGGCTACAACTGTTTCAAAAATAAAACCAAAGTATGCACAATAAACATCAACGCAACATAGGTTATCTACCTCAATTCAGATTCCCATTTCTGGAACAACTCCAGCAAGAAGATCAAATATCAGCCGGGGTAGAAGAGTGCATGGAGCAGGAAGGCCACCAAAAATTTCCAAGAAGACCAAATCAAGATGTCAGCATTCAATTCAACAGTGCTCTAACAAGAACGTCATGCTTGGGAAATCCCACTAAAAAAACAAACTAGGTTGAATTGGAAAAGACTTTATATAGCAGATTTTTTTCTGTGGTCCTTTTCTGCAATTGGTGATTAAGGGTGACTTTGATACTTTTTGCATCATAAACCATTCAGTAATTTGCTATTTGATCAACCTCAAAGTTTCCAAGTAAATCTCTTTTAGGTATGTAAATAAGCAGTCATTGATCATATACCTCAACAAATTAACTACTGTTTCAAGACCATTTTAACAGTAAAAAACTGCAAACGCTTTCAAACCATGATGCAATTTAAATCCCATTATTTTGTTAATAAGACATAATATGTAATACGAAGTGGCTAGCATTACGTTATGTAACGCCCATGAAGAGAATAAGAGAGTAAAGAGTGAGTGCTCATTTACTCTTTTTTGTTTAAATTATCGTTAGGGTTTGGGTTAGATTTTGAGTTTGGGTTAGGATTATCGTTAGGGTTAGACCTAGGGTTAAAGTTAGGTTTAGGGTTGGGGTTAGGGTTAAAATAGCGATTTTCTTTTTCTTACGTAACGTAACAGCAGCCTCTGCCTATATAATACGCTAAATTGTTAAATACCGGTATGTATTAAAGGACTAAATATGAACTTTGCTACCTAAAAACAACACCTACCTACCAGCTCAAACAAACCCAATCCATACAGTATATCACTATTGCATAAGCTGCAAACTCTGTATTGGTATACTGATGCACTATCCAGTTGGCAAAACCAAAGTTTTCATTAGTCCATGTTCACAATTCCACAAAAAATCAATTTAAGATTGCATACAAGCCTTCTTTTGAACTGCTATAACCAAAACTCTGAAGTGTTAGAGCAGTCATGTTTTTCAAATTCGATTGTTAGTAGGCTTTGACTGAAAAGTAAGCACAAATACAAAAGATGATTGGAAGAATCCTTGAAATGTAGTACAGATGCTGGATGCTTGATACTTCTTGAAACTTTGGCAAACAAACCTTACAGCTTCTTTGTTTACTGTTAAGCATGTACACAATCATTATTTTTTTCTTGCCAATAAATTGTACAGGATATCATTGCCTGCCCACACTCTACACAAGAAATGCAATTTTCCGTCTTCATAGGTCACATACTAATGGTAAGAACAGGAATCTATATTAATTACAAATGGTTTGGACTGGTTACCACAGATCACCACAACAGAACATACCTACGTTTTAAAAATAAAATAGACTACAACATGGGCATATCAAAAAATTGATCTACTTGTATATACTATGCTGGGTAACATTTTATGCCTGCAACACAATTTTGTATGTTGAATAATCATAGAGTACAACATGTGAACATTTCTTAAGTTCAACAATCTAATACCTATTGTGTAAAAAAATTAGGGTACTAAACTTTCTATGAGCAGGTTAGAGACAAACGATTTAGGCTACTTAATCTGAGATGTACTGGTAGAAGTAGCTAGTACCAGTAGTAAATTTGGCGTTACCATTGTCTACACTATCAAGAAATTGCCACAATTAACTCAGGCTCAACACCTTAAAATATGCAAACAGCAAAATAAACCTACCCTACACATCTGACATAGCCCTAGGTCTTCTTAACATTTTGATGTTAACAGTGCACATCAAGCCAAAACCGAGAGCGAAGTATAATATCTCAAGGATGGTGTAGTTGGCATAGCACAGAATCGGTAAGTACGCCAACGTTAACCGGCAACCCTGAACTGAATAGTGAACTCTCAACCTAACCCCTTACTACTGTATGGCTATATCATACCTCCATAGGTGGGCAAGTTAATGCAAGACGTTAGCTTTGTTAACCACTAGTCCGTTAACAAACATCACACCTCCATTAACATTAATTTGTTATTTTCAGCTTAGATTAACGGAAGTTAATAAAGTCCGTTAATCCGTTAACATTTTGCGGGTAATTTACATTTCTTTTTTATTCACTCGCTTCTAGAACATGTATTGACGCTGTTGAGCTGATTATTGTAAGAAAAAATTTATTGCTCTGGTGGTCTATTTGTGTTTTGGTAGTTACATTTTACAGTCTAATCTAATTTTACGATGAAAACAAGTTCGAATGCACAATCGAAGCTGCGATCGGAAAATCTTTGGAAATTGGGAACAGCAATAACTAATAGACCTCTGAGGCTGCAGGTTATTATTTGCCTCAAAAAAGAGCTCCTTTCTTCGCTTTCTTCTATAAAACTCATGCTAATATGCAACAAGTGTTACCAGAACAAACTGGTGTGTACCGGTACGATGAATGAATGGTGCAAGATACAAATAAAACCTTAACGGAAGTTAACAAAACTTAACGGAAGTTACTTTAGTCCGTTAGCAGCACTTAACGGAAGTTAATTTAATCCGTTAACATGAAAAAACTTTTTAACGGATTAACAAGTTAATAAAAAAGTTAGCTTCGTTATTAACGGATTAACGATTAAAGGACTTGTGCCCACCTATGCATACCTCACCTAGGCTACTATGCTTACTGAGACCTACCAAAATCCAGAAGCTATTTGTTTAGACTTAGGAGAAATTTAATTTACTTACTACGGTAGTTACTCTGACCATCGAACAGATGAATCGACTGACTAACATTAACTGAATGCAAGAGTGACGCTGTTTACTGTAAGCTAGTCTATTCTGTATCAAAAAATCAATTATTTGGCTATTATCTGCCATTTACGAATAGTAAGTAAATATACATAACATGATTAAAACTTTGAATTGCACTAACATCATTGTTATCTGACTACCATCACATTAGACATCCCTGGTATGATATTAGGCTATTATTTAAATTTTATACCGGTATCTAGTAGGCCTAATATAGCAACAATTGCTCAGAATCGAGTCAACAGCTTAACCGTGATGCTTACAACAACTTGTCAGACGCTATCTAGATACTAGGCTAACTAGATACGCTAACATATATTAGGCGTATTTGCCTGTGATCACTAACCTATAAGCTAACCTACCTCTTGCATTAATTTGCCTGTGAATACAGCGGATCAAGCCAAAGTGAGCGCGGAGTATGGATAGGATGCGGATGTGACGTAATAAATCTGCAAAACCATGGTAGAAAAAAAAATTTCGCCCCCTGGCCCCCCTCAATTCAATTGTTGCCAGCCAATTTAAACGTATAACCCGAAAGCAATGGAGAGTTTTTGTCCTAAAAGTTGCTATCTCAGGTCCACATCTAGCCTTTTTGTGAATGTAATGCATTAATCAGGGCCGGATTTATCATATTATGGCACAGTACCAGCTAAGGGCCCCACGCTGAAATCGTGAGTCTTTTTTTGGTCTTCACCTATATTTGGCAGGAAGATGTTGCAAAAATCTCCAAAGTGCCAAAGGCCCAGTGCGATGTAAATCCGGCCTGGCAATAACATGGTTAGTAGGCGTAACCATCTATTGTACCAGTTTTTGATAACAATTTAGTAATTCACCTCCAACCTCGCCGGTTTTTGCCCACAAAATACTTTTTAAAAAATTTACCATGGAAAATGCAGATTGGAAAAATCATTGAACATCACGTGAGAGGGCCTGGGCCCCCTGGACAAATGTGTATCCCTATAACTGGTTATTTTCATGACAAAACAAAAATCTCTAAAGAAAATCTTCGACTGGATTATTATTTACTTGCAAAAATGTTGCTTGAGACAATGCACTTTACTTCCCCCTACGAGGACCAAATCACTTACAATTAAAATTTAACTCCAAAATGCGAGATGTAAAACGTGTTTTGACCTTAAATTGTAAGAAAAAGAAGGATTAAACAATTAAATTTTCTCAATTGGTTTTCAAATGTCAAAAATCTAGTGCTTTCAAATGGCTCTGAACACTTGCGAAATGTGATCAGTGGTGTAAAGTAACGAAATACTTTTACTTGAGTAATTTACTCAAGTAGTTTTTTCAGTAACGAGTACTATTTGAGTAGCTTTTTTTGTGGCTACTTTTACTTTTACTTGATTACTTTTAGAGTGAAGTAACGCTACTTAAGTAGTATTTTGATTCAGAAAAGTAGAAAGTACTACAATTTTAAATTTGAACAGCAAATTCGTCAGAATATTTAATTTAGTTTAAATTTGAACGACAATTGTTCAATTTAGTTAAGTTATTTGTTGTTTGCTCTTTTTTCGGCTGGCAACTCTTGCGTCACAGGTCAGACCATAGACTCTGTCAGACCATCACAGCGTCTGCATCAATGCCTTTTTTCTACGTGTGTGCGTACGTATCAGATCCAGTCTGGCGATTAGCAGTTCAATGTTCAAGATAGTTTTAGTTTCACGTTCGTTGTTTGGTGTCTGCTCTTCACCACATATAATGACATAGATGTTTACTCTATTAAAAGTAACTCATGAAAGAAGCAATTAGACAAATAAATTTTGCCAAAAATGCGTCCTATGGTAACTGAACGTTTCTACAGCTAAATTCTACAGAGTGAGTCAAAAATCACACACCATTTATGCCATAAACGTTATTGTACGGTACTCTGATATATTGTGCAATGTACAGTAATTACAAAATTTCTTCAATGTGACGATCAATTTCGTCCAAGTAGAGACCCTGACTATCTAAATGAGCTATCTACAATGAATTTATGTGATTTAGTGACGTAATGTTCATTAGGCTTCTGCCTACCCTCACATGTTGTGAAATAAATTCAATTCAAAAAATCCACTATAATTTTGATTAATTAATTCACAAAAGGTTATCGCGGAATACACTGAAATAGCTATGATGCGAACTTTTGGCCCACCCTGTAGATGCAGTAGATTATTATACACTGATAAGACACGTCTAGAGTGTTTTTAAATTCTAGCATAATTTAACAATGACAATGAGTATTTGAGCAAAGATTTTGTAAAATGATTCTGCGCGCCATGATTTTCAAATCTCAAAATTTTGCTGCTGTTGTTCTTTTTTGATTAATTGTCTTGAATATAATAACAAAAAGCTTGCAAGAATTAATAATTCATCACTTCTTGAGAGAATGAGGGGTTAGAAGACGCAAGCGCTACGTGGCAGTGATTTGAAGGTATTAACCAGTTGTCTGTCATACTTGTCGATTGGATATTTTGTTTATTTTGCTTGAATACTTTTAGAAATACTTTTACTTGAGTAGTTTTAAACCGCCTACTTTCTACTTTTACTTAAGTACTTTTTTTGGTCAGTACTTTGTACTTTACTTCAAGTAGTTTTTTCGTCAGTAACGTAACTTTTACTTGAGTACAATTTTCGAGTACTTTTTACACCACTAAATGTGATTCAATGGCATTAAAATAGCTTTGTTTACCAAACAATTACAAAAAATCGCCCAGCGGCTGGGGGCTTTGCCCCCAGACCCCCAAAGCCTCCGGCGGCTGAGGGCCTCGCCCCAGACTCTCATCTGTGATACCTTTGAGTTACGCTGGCTTTCTCAACACGTTTCCAAAGTTAGATATTTGCACTTTTCAACTATTAGTTTAAGCCCTCTTCTTTTGCAAAATCCTGGTTACGTGCCAGCAGGCAACATTGTCAGATCTTCCATCCTACGATATCTTTGTCCCACAAATACTTCCTTTTCGGAAAAGTTTTGATGACGTCATTGCATGTGATTTGTGGTTTAGGCCTCCCCAATCAAAAGTTCTGGTTACACCTATTGTTGTGTTCAAATCTTTTTAATACGTCAGACTCAAGAATCGCAATTAAAACGTACAATCGCCCTCGTGGTAAACGCTTGAACGCACACTGACAGGGTTGCCGTTTCTACGTCATCATAACACCTCCCACGTAAAATCGAAACATTACCGGTATAGAAAAACACGAGTCACTTGTGGAAGTCTTCTTAGTCCTATATCGATATAGCCAACAGTACTGTACAAAAATCCAACGAATCCATACACTGCAAAACTAGCATTTCAATCTACATATTGTATGGCACCTTAGGTTTTATGTTTCTCTTGGGCCGATCTGAAATGTTAACCTAGTAAGGCCTCTCGGTAACCTTCGGATTTAACCGATATACTCAGATTCAATTTGAACAATTATCTATTACACATTACTCGTAAAGCACGCTTTCTGTACACTTCAAGAAGAATCATTATGACGTAGTTCGCTAGTAGCGATAAACAGCAAGAGTTGCCAATACAATACTACACAATGCATAAGCCAAGTTAAGCACAGACACTACATCCCTCCTTTTGTCAGTTCTATTCTATGGCACATCTTCAAAGCGTTTAGGCATCTTTATGTTTTCACGTGGACGCAATGATCGAGGAGCAGTGTCAGTTTCAACAGCACAATCATGATTATCATGATCATTTGGAGCTCTATCACTCTCAGAGAATTCAGCATCATTGTTACGAAACTCATTAATCGCATTAGGTACCTCAACATTCGATTTAGTGGTCGAAGTAATAAACTTTTTCACATGCGTAACATTACGTTTAAAACAACTGTTCTCATTTTGTACCGTAACACAATTTCCATTTCTTTCAGTCACACTGAATGGATCTTTACGATAGTTAGTAGACAATTTATCATTTACATTTTGTTTCAACAACACTGTGTCTCCTACTTGTAACATCGTTACAAATTGCACTACGTTTCATATCCCCATAAAGCTTCCCCTTTTCCTTCATTTCAGCATCCCTATCTCGATACAGTTGCACATCCTTATCAAAATCGGAGTCTAACTCAGGGAGTTTCGTACGAATTTTCCGTCTAAACAGCAGCTCTGCAGGGCTTACACCTGTGGTAGAGTGAGGTGTAGAATGATACATCAATAAAAACGAATAAATTTCACGTTTCCAATTCTTACCCTCGGCCTGAGCTATTTTCATAGCTTTCAACAATGTACGATTTTGCCTTTCAGTTTGCCCATTTGCTTGTGGCCATAAGGGGGTCACATTACGAAGCTGAATAGCGTTAGTACACAAATACTGCTTAAAATCAGAGCTTACAAACTGTGGACCATTATCACACGTTATCGACATCGGTAGGCCATGAGTCGCAAATATTTTCTCCAGACTAGCAATAATATTTGCAGATATTACACTTTTCATAATCGCAACTTCAAAATATCGACTAAAATAGTCAACAACTACAAACAGATAATCACCAGACGGTAAAGGACCTAATAAATCACAAGCTAATTCTTGCCATGGCCTTGTTGGTAGCTCTGTGCGAATCATTGATTCCGGGGCTGCTGGTTGACTCACTAATTGACAGCCGTAACACTTTTTACAAAACATCTCAACATCCCTATCGATGCCAGGCCACCATACGTTGGTCCTAAGTCGTCTTTTCATCACAATAATTCCGGGGTGCTCCTCGTGAGCTAAGGTTAAAACACGGTCACGCAACGATTTTGGCATCACAATCCTAGTTCCCCGAAGAATTACATATCCGACAAAAGTTAGTTCATTTCGAACAGTTAAGTATGTTTTACTTTCCAGATTTTGCCAATCACCCGTTAAAATACACTCCCGTACATTACATAACTCTGCGTCAACACCCGTAGCCCTTTCAATATCACGAGTGGTCATTGCAATCGGGGTTGAATTATTGGCAATGAATTTCACATACTCATTATCAGTAACAAAAGCACTATCATTGGTTGTCACATTTTCAGGCACAAGTCGAGACAGTGAATCAGCAATATTTTTCTTTCCGGCTATATGCACCACTCTGTACTGGTACGGTTGTAATCTGAGCACCCATCGCTCAATTCTAGCGCTAGGTTTGGATCTTGGTGAAAAAATAAACTCAAGCGCTTTGTGATCCATAATCAAATCAACATCAGCACCGTATAAATACACATGAAACCTTTCACATGCCCACACTAATGCAAGAGCTTCCTTTTCGGTTTGCGAGTATTTTCTCTCAATTGGTGTTAAGGTGCGATTAGCATACGCGATAATACGATTTTGCCCATTTTGTATTTGAACAAGCACACCTGCTAAGCCATACGGACTCGCATCCGCAATCACCTGCGTTTTGCACGATTTGTCAAAATATCCTAGCACTGGGACATTGCATAGTTTAGTTTTTAGTGCCATAAACGCTTGCTTTTGAGCATCGCCCCATGTAAACACAGTCCCTTTTCGTGTCAGTAGCCGCAAAGGCTCCGAAATAGTAGCCATATCGTGTATAAATCTACCACAATAGTTAACAAGTCCGAGAAAACTGCGAACTTCACCGGCATTTTCCGGCTCTCGTGCTAATGACACAGCTTTGACTTTTTCCTGTTCTGGTGCTATGCCCTTTTCGGAAAGAACATGGCCCATAAACTTTAGCTCGGTCATGTTAAACTGGCATTTATCTCTGTTAAGCAGTGGCGTATATCCGTAAAAATTATTGGGGGGGGATGAAACAGAGCCATCAAAAGTTGCACATATTGCGACGGAATTTCTCGGAAACCTCGGAAATACATTCGTTATTTCAGCCCAAAAACAGGTGGTCTCCAAAAAAAAAGAGGTCTTTATCTAAATTTAGTCACATTCTTCGGCCAAAATCGGAAATTCTGACATTCTTTCTGCCAAAAGTTAGATGGTCTCCAAAAAAAAAAAAAAGAGGTCTTCATCTAAATTTAGTCACATTCTTCGGCCAAAATCGGAAATTCTGACATTCTTTCTGCCAAAAGTTAGATGGTCTCCAAAAAAAAAAAAAAAAAAGGTCTTCATCGATATTGATTCTGATTTTCCGGTCATACTTTTACGCTGAGACAATTTCACGATTTTTGCAGGGTACGAAAAACAATTTTGACAATTTTGCAGGGTACAATAAATTATTGGGGGGGATGATCGATAAATTATTGGGGGGGATGATTGGGGGGGGTGCATCCCCCCCGCATCCCCCCCTCAAAAATTATTGGGGGGATGCATCCCCCCATCCCCCCCGGGATTTACGCCCCTGCTGTTAAGTGTCAAGCCACTTTGTTGGAGTCGTTCAAGAACAGCCTTCAGTCTTTCGTCGTGTTCTTTTTGCGACGGTGCAAAAACAATAATGTCGTCTAATATATTGCGCACACCTTTACAATCAGCTAGTGTTTGCTGCATCGTGCGCTGGTACATTTCAGGTGCGCAGCTTATACCAAACATCAGTCTTTTGTACCTGTAAAGTCCTTCATGAGTCGTAAACGTTGTTATGTCTCTGGACTCGGCCTCGAGTTCAATTTGATGGTAGGCCCATTTTATGTCCAGTTTGCTGAACACCTTACTTTGGTTCATTTCTTGTAACAGTTCTTCGATGGTAGGAATTGGGTGTCGTTCTCTCTGCACTGCCATATTCGCTCGTCTCATGTCGACGCATAATCGTATATCTTCGTCACGTTTAGGAACGGCGATCACCGGTGAAACCCACTTTGTCGGCCCTTCGATTTTTTCGATTATGTCAAGCTGTTCTAGTTCTTTCAGCTTTCGTGACAATTGGTCACGTAAATGGTACGGAACACGTCGTGCGTTCTGACAAACAGCCTCCACAGTTGTGTCAATAGGAATCTTCAGCTGAAAGTTTTTGAGCTTACCTATTCCCTCGAAACAACTTTTATAATGGTCAAGTAGCTGTGTGGTGTAGTTAACATCAGCCAAACTGTTAACTTTAGATTCTATTTTTAACAGTCCCAGTTCAACTGCAAGGTCTCTGCCCAAAATGGCTTCACCTTTCCCTTCCATAACTACGAATTCCACATCGTTAATAGTTCTGGATGGAATAGACACTTCGGCTTGAAAAGCACCTGCTAACTTCAGCGGTTCGTCAGTTCCATACGAATAAATTTTCTTATCCGTAAAATAGCAATTGCTAGTAACAAGTTTAGATTTCAGCATTTCCCAACTAGGTCGGTCGATAATGTTGCAGGAAGCACCGGAGTCGATGACAACATCCAATTCAACTCCGCCGACAGTTACTCGTACTTTATCAAAACACTTGTCTTTAAATAAACCAAAAAGATAATCAGGGTCAAGCTCACCTTGACTTGAATGATCTCCCAACTGCCGCACTCTTGGTTGCCGTCTGGTGTCCTGACTCTCAGTCATTGGGGTGGTCTTGGTTTTGCAGCAACGAGCATAATGTCCCACTTTTTTGCACTTTAAGCATTCAAGTTCTTTGGCTGGACAACTTGCGTCTTTGGCCCGATGTCCGACGTTACCACAGCGATAACATTTCAATTGTTCTCCTGCTGCAGAAATTCTACTCGACTGATTGACATTGCGGTTCACTCTTGCCGGCTTGAATTTGAACCGATTTACTTCTTGCTGGCTTCTACTGTCGGAATTAGAGAAGTTAGCCACTTGAGCCGTAGAAGTTTCATACGATCTGGCAATTTCACGCAGCATCGTCAAGGTTAAATCTCTTCCCTTTTCAAGAAACTTCTGCCTGAGAACGTTTGAGAAACATTTCTCAATAACTTGGTCTCGAATTTGCTGGTCTGTGTCTGCAAATTCACAGGTTTCCGCTTTTTGACGCAAACGCGTCACGAACTGCTCAACCGTTTCTTTGTCACGTTGCGCTATGCTCCGAAAAACATAGCGCTCAAAAGGTATATTGGTACTGAGTGCAAAATACTGGGTTAACGCCCTCACTGCATCGTCATATTTAGACAAATCTCCCTCCAAAGTGAAGTAAATGTCCTGTAATTACATTCCCCCGCAATGGAGTAGTGCACTACACTTTTGTTTCTGATCGTTGATTTTCCGAGCGCAAGCAAATATTTCAAATGCTCGCTGCCATTTTGTCCAACGACTCGCTACTCCTGGGCTATCGCAGTCAAAATGACCCAGATCAAACTTAGGTAGCTCCATTTGTTATCTCGTCGCCAATGTAAGGTCTCTCGGTAACCCTCGGATTTAACCGATATACTCAGATTCAATTTGAACAATTATCTATTACACATTACTCGTAAAGCACGCTTTCTGTACACTTCAAGAAGAATCATTATGACGTAGTTCGCTGTAGCGATAAACAGCAAGTGTTGCCAATACAATACTACACAATGCGTAAGCCAAGTTAAGCACAGACACTACAAACCTCATTCCCCAGAGTAGTGCCAGTGCCAGAATTAGATTCGGAGATATCCGTGAGCCGGGGACGGAGCTGATCAACATGTCTACGCCAAATTTGCCCACAGGAAGTGACTTTTACTGTGGCACTGCGAGCCCCAATCACCTGGACAATTGTAGCTGGTACCCAACGTGGTTTGACACTTTGTTTAGGGCCACAAACTAAAGCATAGCAGGGCATGCCTTCTTTGTAAGGGTTATTGCTGTTGCCAACATCTGCTTTGATTGATCGTCGGTTTTCGGTGACTTGCTTCTTCTGGGCAGCATGAGCAGGTGATGGCAGCAAAACATCAATCTTGGTTCGGATTTTGCGTCCGTTTAAGAGTTCACAAGGTGAGTAACCACACGATAAAGGCGTGCGTCGATACTGCATCAAAAACTCTTGCAGTGCACATTTGGGTGTGAGTGTAGACTTTCGCATCGCCTGTTTAAAAGTCTGTACTAGTCTTTCCGCTGCTCCATTTGTGGCAGCATGGTAGGGGGCTCCCGTTAAATGGACTATCCCTCTTTCTTTGCACCATTGCTGGAATTCGGTCGATGTAAAAGTTGCTGCATTGTCAGTTACCAAACTGTGAGGATAACCGAAGTGTGCAAAAGAATCTTCTAAAAGTTCCATTGTTGATTTTGTAGACACTGAGTCAGTAGGGTAAATGCAAGGGTACTTGGAGTATGCATCGACAATCACCAGCCAATTCCTCCCTATGAAATTGATAGCATGGTCTGCGTGAATCCGACTCCAAGGTTTTTCAGGTAACATCCACGAGTGGTTGCTCATCTTTGCAGGCTTATTCTGGAACTCAGCACACGTAGTGCATGACTGACATTGTTCTTTGATGTTAATGTCCAAACGAGGCCAATAGACAGCAGTGCGGGCCAGCTGCTTCATTTTTTCTATGCGGAAATGTCCAAGGTGCAGTAGATCCAAAACTGCTTTTCGTAAACTTTTGGGAATTACAACTCTGGCCCCATATAACAAACATCCATGTTCTACTGACAGAGAGTCAGCAACTTTGCGAAAATCCTCCGTTTCTTCAACAGTAGTTCGCTTTTCCGGCCAACCTTCTCGAGTATATCACATGACTGTGGATACAATTGGATCTTTTGTCGATTCTTTTCGAACCATCTCTGGATCAGTCGGTTTGAGTTGCAAACTCAGAGTTTTGATGGCATTGACTATATTTATGTCATCCTCTTCCTCCTCAGCATCAAATTGTTCATCAGGTCCAACCGGTAGACGACTTAGGTCATCCACATTGCCATGTGCAGAAGTCCTCCTGTGCTCAATGGCGTAGCTATATTGCCCGAGCATCAATGCCCATCTTGCAAGACGATTGGCAGCTAGCGCTGGGGTAGCTTTATTGGGGTTGAACAATGCTAGCAATGGCATGTGGTTCGTCACCAAAATAAACTTGCGAGCATAGAGATACTGGTGGAACTTGCGTAAGGCAAACACTATCGATAGTGTGACAAGGTATGACAAGGTATGGCCCAAATATTCCACCCTGGGTTGTGCAAAAACGCACTTCTCTAGTCGGCAACGTAACCCTTTGTTCTGTAGTCGTTGCAACAACTGACGTAAATTGTGCAAGTGGTCTTCAGCGTTGTCATCGCTCACAAGAATACGTCCAGATACACGGCTACACCCTTGAGGTCTGAGGTTGACTGGGTCATGATTTCTTGAAAATATCCCGGGGCTGAACTGATGCCAAAAGGTGGACGCATTTGCAGGAGCACTCCTCTGTGTGTGCTGAGGGCCAGCCGCTTTTGACTTCCTGGGCTCAGAGGAATCTGGTTGTATGCGTCTGCCAGGTCAATTTTGGTAAACCCATACCCACCACCCAATTTTTGCATAAGCTCCTCAGGTACGGGAATGGGCTGCCTGTGAGTTTCCAGCTGTGGGTTAACTGTGACTGAATAATCCCCGCATACCCTTAAAGATGGTGCCGACTGCCCTGGCAGCAATGACTTTTTTATAGGTACAACAGGTGTGCCATAATCATTGAACTAAACAGGCTTCCATACGCCTTGAGCAATGCCTTTTTCATATGCATGAGCAAGGTCTTCCTGTAGTGCAAAAGGTACAGAACGTGGTTTGCAAAAAATTGGCACCGCATCAGATTTGAACTTGACGTCAAGCTCAAAATCTTTTAATCATCCTAGTTCATTTTTGAAAACATCAGGATATTCATCACACAATTGTTTACATGCACTTTGCAAACTAGTATCACTTTCACTGCATTGGTACACAGGTGTAACAAAATTCGCACTCGGGTCAGTATACTTAGGGTACAACAAATGATCCACTGATATTCCAAGTTGCACAACGACGTTTCTACGCAGTAAATTCAAATGTGGAAGGTCAGTGACAACAAAGTCAATATCGTTGTTGCACGGTTTACTGCTGTTGTTGTCCTTGGATAATGACATAAACTGGGGTTTATACACGCCAAGCACTGGCAACTTGTGTCCAGATGCAGATTCGTATACCTTGTCAGAACTGTGGAGCTCTGGTTGCCCAATTTGCAACCAGCTAGTTTTTGACAAAAAACTGTCTCCTGCCCCAGTGTCGACCTCAAATGTTACTGCATTGCCATCTAAGCAAAGAGTTTGCTCCAACTGTGGAGCTGATCTGACCAGATTAATGGTTTTCACTGGCTTAGGACAGTCTCGTTTCTTTTTAAGACAAGCACGCTCAATGTGGCCAACCTTTTTACAATAATTGCAAACAGCACTTTTGTACCGACATGTTCAGCCGGTATGTCCACTATTACCACATCTGCCGCAAGGTGGTGCACTGACATTATTGTTGTTCGCTTGTGTCACTAGTGCCGGATGGTTGGGTTTGGAACATGCAGGATATTTCTGAGATCTCACAGCATATGCCTCATTCGTCGGGCTAACGGTCTCTTTTGCTACCTTGGTAGCCTCTTCAATTTCGATGGCAATTTGAATTGCTTTCGCGAATGTGAGATCTCCCCCCTTTTTTTTAAATACCGCCTTTAAAAATGCCTCATTGTGCATCGAGCAAATAAAGCGTGTACACATCGCATTGTCTTGGATGTTGTCAATAGCCGAAAATTCGCAGGTTAATGCATCTTGTCTAATTCTGGCCGCTAGCTGAGTGATTGTTTCGCCAGGTTTGCGTTTCAGGTCACTCCAGAATTTGTAGCGTTCACGAATTACGAATAGCTTTGGATCAAATTGTTCAGCCATGAATAGAGTGGTAAAGCTCTAGGTGGCGCTTTACCTAGTAACCGCCATATTGGTTCTAAACTATTGCAGCTGTACCGTAGTTACGAAGTGGTAAGTGTATTTTGATGGTCAAATTAAACTAACTGGCATGTGTTCAATTGCGTCGCTGCTGTCCTATTTCGCTAATGAGCCGAAATCGGTTGATAAAGGGGAAAATCATTTCCAGTCACGTCATGTGGATGCATTTCAATACTCTGAGGGGTTGTTGACCGGAAAAGTGAATGCAAGCATGAAAGACAAATCATACAAAGTAACGGTAAGTCAGCATGTTTATGACTCAGAAGTTGGTTATGATGCCAGTATTAATCTTTTGCGTGACATTACAAAAATAATTAAAAGAAGAATGTCTTGTACTTAAAGAGTTGTAGCAATTTTGAGGGGCTTAGGCCAGTAGTTACCAGTACTGGTAACTTTCCAACTTTTACTATAGGGCTTTTGGGCTATATTTTTACTTGTTGTCACATTTCAAGTTATGGTAGATTCAAGGTTGTACGGCCACACAACTGCTCTGGGCATGCCATAGACTACCTGGTTTTAGTGCCAGTAGGCCTCGTCTACCAGTAAGCTGTTTTTACAAAATTTGCAATCATAGCTGCATCTTGATTTTGCCAGACTGATATCCTACCTCTACAGTAGCGTCATACTTGGACACTGCCCTGTGGTAAAAGGTAACAGCTGCAAAATTGAAATTGAGTGCGCTTTCACAATTACCAGAACCGGTACATAGCAATCACTATGAACACAGATCCAAATCGGTACCAGTACTATTGTCAGTGATGCAGTTAACTGGTTGAGTTCTATCTACCACTCCCTTAGTTTTTGGGACATAAGATAAATTTCGATAATATTACATTCAAAGCATTGTGGTAGCTACAGTATCATATATTTGTATCGGAAACTCATGTCTGTTATTTCAGATACACCTCAATGAAGATATGGTCATTCAGTCTACACAGTGTGAATGTCCTAGAGGAGATCATAAATGTAGCCATGCTGCTGCTTTATACATTTATGGAATTCATAATCTGAGTAGAACTGATGTGGAATGTCAATGGAAAAGAAAGAAGTCTGATTTGCCGACAACATCAGCTGCAGCAGAAATGTTTCCTAATATACCATACCGCCCACTTTCCAGGCTGCCTGATGAAGAAGATCGGTCATTTTTGTATAAAGAATTAAGTGCTATTGGCAAGTTTACTGGGCTCTTCTGGATTATGAGCCCAGAAGTGCCTCAACAGACACCAAAGACCAGTGCCCCATTAATAGATAATGTGATTAAAGTCGTTTTAGAAGCTAAAAAAGATGAACGACCATTTTTGTTTAAAAAATTAATGGCTGTGGATAAACTTAAAATCGCAGCCGTTAATCAGGAAACTATTGGGCAACGAGACAATGAACTTTGGCACAGCGTAAGAAAAGGTCGTCTGACAGCAAGTAATTTTGGTGCAGTTATTAATGCAAAAAAGTTTACTCCCTCTTTGAAAAAACAATTATTCGGAGAATATGACTTACAAGGTGTGAAAGCTGTTTCATGGGGCATTTCCCATGAGGATGATGCGATAAAGCAATTTTGCAATGAAACAGGAAAAAGTGTTGAAAAATGTGGTGTATGGCTTGATGAAACAGGTTTACTTGGAGCATCACCAGATGGTATAGTAAATGATGAAAATGCAATACTTGAAATCAAATGCCCTTTTTCAATTCGTGATGAATTTGTGCTCAGCGGTGTGAGCAAATCTTCATTTTGTTTAAGGTTAGAAGGTGAAAATTTTGTTTTAAAAAAAAAACACAGATATTGGCATCAGGTTCAAGGACAATTGCACTTAACTGGGATGGACTTGTGTTATTTTCTTGTGTGGACAAAAAAAGAATTAATTACTATTAAAATAAAAAAGGATGAAAACTGGAATACAAATCTTGATTATCTAAAGAGTTTTTATATGAAGTATATATATCCAGAGTGGTGTCCTGATGAAACTTCTCAAACTACAACTGTGACAATTTTGGTAGATTAAGTTTGGTGAATTGATACCGGTATTGTTTTTGTTTTGTTTGTGTGGTTTATTGATACTTAGTTGCAGAAGCCCAAAAGAAAGTGAATCATTTGCAGAGCCTCAGAGAGAAATTTTTCCAGGGGGAACAAAGGTCAATGCCGGGCCCCCAAATCTCTTCCAAAATGACCAAAAAAAAAAGGTCTTCACTGAAATTTAGTCCCATTTTTTGCCCAAAATTAGGTGAAGACCAAAATAGTAAAAAAAGGTCTTCACTGAAATTTAGTCCCATTTTTTGCCCAAAATTAGGTGAAGACCAAAAAAAAAAAGGTCTTCACTGAAATTTAGTCCCATTTTTTGCCCAAACTTAGGTAAAGACCGAAAAAAAAAGGTCTTCACTGAAATTTAGTCCCATTTTTTGCCCAAAATTAGGTAAAGACCAAAAAAGTAAAAAAAGGTCTTCACTGAAATTTAGTCCCATTTTTTGCCCAAACTTAGGTGAAGACCAAAAAAAAAAAAGGTGTTCACTGAAATTTAGTCCCATTTTTTGCCCAAACTTAGGTGAAGACCAAAAAAGTAAAAAAAGGTCTTCACTGAAATTTAGTCCCATTTTTTGCCCAAAAAATGGGACTAAATTTCAGTGAAGAAATTTAGTCCCATTTTTCAGTGAAGAAATTTACCCCCTAAGGTTTCCACTGAAACTTAGGTGAAGACCAAAAAAAAAGGTCTTCACTGAAATTTAGTCCCATTTTTTTGCTCAAACTTAGGTGAAGACCAAAAAAAAAGGTGTTCACTGAAATTTAGTCCCATTTTTTGCCCAAAATTAGATGAAGACCAAAAAAGTAAAAAAAGGTGTTCACTGAAATTTAGTCCCATTTTTCAGTGAAGAAATTTACCCCCTAAGGTTTCCACTGAAACTTAGGTGAAGACCAAAAAAAAAGGTCTTCACTGAAATTTAGTCCCATTTTTTTGCTCAAACTTAGGTGAAGACCAAAAAAAAAGGTGTTCACTGAAATTTAGTCCCATTTTTTGCCCAAAATTAGATGAAGACCAAAAAAGTAAAAAAAGGTGTTCACTGAAATTTAGTCCCATTTTTTGCCCAAACTTAGGTGAAGACCAATAAAAAAAAAAAAGGTGTTCACTGAAATTTAGTCCCATTTTTTGCCCAAAATTAGGTGAAGATCAAAAAAAAAGAAAAAAGGTTTCCACTGAAAGTTCGTCCCAAAATTAGATGAAGACCAAAAAAAGAACACCAAAAACACTTAACGCGGGAACCTGAACTCTTCCGGGCCCCCCTAGCCCCAGGCCCAGGTACGTTGTACCCCCCCCTGAACCACCCTCTCATAGGCCCTGATCATTTGTATTAGGGGTCTTGTAAAGATACATTGTTTGTTATATTACAATGATAAAGTGTTCTTATTTTGCTACTGCTGCATTTTTGTAATGCTAATTTAATGATATTCGTGGTCATTTGAAGCATATTGATCTATAGCATGTGTATTTAGAGTAAACAAGTGGAATGAAAATTTTTAACTTTTGCAATACCATACAATGACAGTTTTTTAACTTGTTGCTCTGATTCGTACTGCAATAATATTAATAGTAGAATATGAGGCTATGCAACCACTAAAGGAGTGCAGCTGGATATTGCTGTGAGTTTACGTGCTCGCAATATCTTGTTTTTTTAAATTTGACTATCTACATTGTCAGAATCTTCTTATACACTGTCCTCTCAATTTCCAGAGTGCTCAATGGGCATGGGCAAGAGCCAATTAATTTAATAAATTTTAAATGATTTTTAATTTAATAAATTTTAATGATTTTTAACTGAACTTCTTTAATAAATTTTAATGATTTTTAACTGAAATTCTTGCACCGTTGTCAAAATCTTCTGTAGTGTAGAAACTTAGAACAGTGTTTGCAGCGAGAACTAGTTACATAAAGGTTAATTCAAAATAGGCACCATCAAGCTATAAAAAATGTATGCTAGGCTTTTTACTTGCATGTAGTGGTGAAGAGTGGCAACCAGTTGTCACAGGCTTGAAACTATTAATGCACATGATGTGTCATGGTAAGAGGCTGCGTATTTTAGCAGTATGGCAATGGTTTGAGTTCTATTTCCATTTCAATATGCTACACAGATGTCGTTGTTGTGCCTTCAAAAAGGACACTTAACACAAGTTTTGCACGATTCTTGTACATTATCACTAAATAAAGCTTATACATCACATGCAATCTAAGCACAGAATTTAAATGATTAAGAATTATATTAGTTTTCAAAGTTTCAGTGTCATAGAAAACGAACGTTTATACATCACGGCATAATTTTGCAATACTCTTTTGTGCATGCATCAAACTAACATCAGTACAGGCAAGTGAGCAGAAACAAAATACTGTACAATCAGGCAAATAAAAAAAATTGAAGTAACATTTAACAATACACTGAT
Organism: Trididemnum nubilum; assembly: GCA_963965965.1. NCBI lineage: Eukaryota > Metazoa > Chordata > Ascidiacea > Aplousobranchia > Didemnidae > Trididemnum > Trididemnum nubilum. The sequence continues at coordinate 27,898,806 of OZ014471.1, forward strand.
TACACTCCCGGACAATTTTGCACTCAAAGAACACCAGCTTATTTACCATATAACACTTGACTGAAATATTATGAGCTTATTTCCTGATCCTCAACACTGCTGAAATATTTTTAACCAAATGTTAGCAATTATTTGCACAATTTGAAATGCATCTCTTGAAAAACCAGGCCTATCTTGTGAAGTTCTTATAACTGCAAACAAAATACTGAATGGAAATTAAATTAAAATTAAACCTACACTTCAAGCATGCAATATAACACTGATATGAGATACAAATTACCCAATATTATTCGTATGCACAGCAATCCAAATTCAGAGGTTCAGATGCAGTGAAACATAAAACCATTAAAAACAGTAACATTTAAAACAGCAGTGGCAATATTCAAAACAAATTCAGTTCAATAAAACATTCAAAACTGCTACTGGTACAAAAAGATTCTAAGATGGGGTAGTTTTAACATGTATAAACTACAGCCAGGTAAAATAATTACAAGTATCATTCAAATGCATTGTCATCCCATGCCTCTTTGATTAAAGGAAATTGCAAGTTAACTAAAGCAGCCACTACGTGAAAAATTGTATCTGCATTATCATTGGGAAATTATCATTGGGAAATATTCTGTCTATATTCCACGTAAATATAGTAGGGTTGTTTTCTTTTTTCCCCTCTTCAAAATGACAACTGCAAACTCTGGAATTTGCATTTGGTTCTCTGTCAGCTCTTCTGAAAAAAAAAAAAAAATACTAGTAACAATAAGTACCTTTAATGAATTAATATTGAAATCAAATAGTCAGTTTAGAGATAGTTTAATCAACTGTATGCAGTATGGTATTCTGACACAAAAAGTTAACCAATTTAGTCTTACACTTATTCAAAGTATAAATAGAGCACAGCGTAACTGTGTAGTAAGTTGAGTGAGCTCAATAACTCTTAGCGGTAATAAGGTATTAAAACAGCATCAAAATGGCTTGTTACTGTAGCTGTGCAGTGATGTTTGTGCCTAGAGGCTGAGCCATTGGGCCAGATACAACTCATCTCTGATGTACCGATAAACCAAACACTGTAGTTTAATTCGAAGTTTACTGCAATTTATAAAGTGTATAACCCAAACTCAATACACAGCATTGCAAGTCCAACTTAATGGACTTCCGAACAGTGAGCAACTTCACTTACCAGAATTTAAAAGAGAGTATGGATTGTGCAGTGATCAGATTTATGGACTACCATCAGTAGTAACCTAGGCTTATCTGCCCATACCAGAATGTCAAAATATGCACAAACATGTTCATTAATCGTTGTACCGGTATTTTATGATACCAGCCACATGCATACATTGTGGTAAGATCTAGACCTTGCTTTACCAACAATATCAAAAAGCGACAGCCATGCCAAAAACTGCCATAGACTACTGGTACTTACCGTATCAGTGTTGTCCACTTTGAAAGCTTTCGCCGGTCTTTAGGAAATCTATAAAACCTACAGTCTTCACTTTCAGAATGATGATTACATTCTGGAACAAAACACTGGACCATGAAGGTCACTACTTGCTGATAAAAACCGCTAAAAATAGTGAAATGCTGTAGAATTTACAAAAACGCCTGCAAACAAACACGTTGCTACCGAGCAAGACTGATAGTTTAGAACCAGCAAAAGCGGTTGCTATGCGAGCGCCACCTAGAGCTTTACCACTCTATTCCGCTAACAAGGTCATGTCTGTGTCATTAATGTCTACGCGAGGCTGTTGCTGAGAGCACAAATTTTGAAGCAGTTTATAAGTAGCTACTGATTGATTTGTGAGAAAAATTTGAGTTACCTTGCTCTCAGGTACGGAATGTGCTATGACAAAAGTTTGGAATCTTAAGTTATAGTCACTCCATAACTCACTTGATGAGTCAAATTAGGGTTGTAATCCCGGGAAATCCCGATCCCGAATTCCCGGGATTTAGGGTATTTTTTCCAATCCCAATCCCGGGATTATATGTCTAGAAATCCCGGGACTTATTAAATTTAGTATACCCCTGATTGACCGTTTAATGTCAGCCTACGGAAGTGAGCATCATGTAATGTTACAATTCTAAAGTACAGAATTAAGTTTTGCGTACCCTAGCTCAGCGTTTCTCAAATGGTGCACCGCAAGGGTTAGCTAGATGCGCCAAACTTGTATTTCGTAAATTTACGACCTGTTATTTGCACTATTCTTTATTTTCGGAATTTATAAAATTGGATACGATGACCATCTTGAAGTTGTAAGATATCCGACATTGCAATTATTACAGTCATATTCTTGGCGCAAAACCCTTTTCCTGGCATGCTGCTCTACATGAGTGGAGTCAGAGTCTCAGAGACTAAATGAAGTTACTATTTTCTACACTCGATAAAGTTGCTGATGGAAACAGTATGATGTGCTCTAATACTTATAGCAGCTAACAAAAGGTTTTTGTTCTTTCCATACTACTTTTTTTAATTATTTGCTCAATCCCGAATAATCCCGGGATTATAAGTCTAAAATACCGGGAAATCCCGATCCCGGGATTGTATAAACTGGTCCCAAATTTACAACCCTAAGTCAAATGCGGCGAATTTTGGTACTGCGTACGCCGTTTGAGAAACGTCAGCATTTGCTGGTCTTTCTGACGCTTCATTAGAGTTTTCGTTACTGCTAGCAATTAGCTGTAGAGATTTCAATATCGCCTCCATTTGAGTTTCGTTCTGTTTTCTCTGCTGTTGCATTTGTTCTTGTTGCAAAGCTGTTGCGTTTGTTGCTGGTCGAGCTGCTTTTTCATCAACTCTGTGATCTCTCTGTTCGTCGCCATTTTTGCTAACTAACTCAAAGCTGTCAATTTTTATCCAAGTTAATCGAGGTGCTGAAAGTATTGATACATAAAATATCCTTGTCGCCAGTTTGTTGTGTTCAAATCTTTTTAATACGCCAGACTCAAGAATCGCAATTAAAACGTACAATCGTCCTCGTGGTAAACGCTTGAACGCACACTGACAGGGTTGCCGTTTCTACGTCATCATAACACCTATGAATTGGAGATCGCCTGAAAAACTTTTTTCAAAACCTTTTTTTTTGGAGAACACTTGCAGCTGTGTCCTTGGCCTCGAGCATTTTTGTCCCTGGCCTCGAGAGGGTCTGTCCTCGGAAAGGCTGTTCTTGGCCTTGGCCTCGGATTTTTTTGTATCGTTGACCTTGAGCCTTGTGTCCTCGACTCCACCTCTGGTACACATTACCGAAATTTTGACTTTACCATTTCAGATTCTAGCAGTTCTAGCTACTAAAAGACAGACTAATTAAACCAAGCAATCTTTTTATTTTGAATACGGTACCCGTAACCTGTAACATCAGTACTGTTTCATACACTTCACTAACACATGGCATAAAAAGTCATGCTACATTCAGCGCAGCAGACGCTTTCCAAAAAATCCTGAACGATAAAAGTGAAATATTATTCAACCATGTCTACTTTAACCAGAGCTGCAGCCCATCAGAAATTTGTCTCGCTCCTCGGCCTAGACAAAATCAGTTGGACGTGTATAGTGGTATGTTAATTAGCGCCCCCTCTTGACTAGCTTTGCCCCCCCACTCTTACCTTAAGCAGGGCCTCCGAGAGGGGGGGGCAGGGGGGACAATGACCCCGAGGCAATGGACTTCAGGGGGCCCCATCAAGATCACACTGAAAAGTGAACAGCGATCGCTGTTGTGCAAGCAACGTGCAGATATTATCATAACTTTGGAGCAACGCTCTAACTCTAACAGAGTTTTCTGCGAACAAATAGGTCTGTTTTTGTGGAGAAAGGACTAGTTAAGGATGGGCCTCTGATGACTTGCTAAAAATGTCCCCCAGCTGACTCCGCGGGTTCTGAATAATGGGCCCCCACTGACAAGCTCTGGACCAAGGGCGGGCCCCCACTGACTTCGCGGTTGTGCATAATTATCGTGGTAGCGTCTAACCTCTAACGCCATTGCTGAAAGGGTATTTTAAGGTTTAACATTGGCCTGTAACAGTAGCCTACCAAGTAGACTACCTAAGAATGGGTCGCTAAGAATAGACTTCTGCTGACTCCGCGGGTTTTGCATATGGCTCCGCTGACTAGCACAGGACGGGCCCCCGCTGACTGCCTGATTTCGCGATTGTGGATGTTATTGCAGTAGTGTTTAACGCTACTGCTAAAAAGCGTATGTCAAGGTCTAACACTATAGCCTCTAACAGTACCGGTTTCAACTATCGAGTACGTGTATCAACTGTTCAGAGCTGCTTAAAGAATTCCAATACATTTCAACCTCAAATGTTTGGCATTTATGCAACGTAAGTGCCAGTCCCAGTTCGCCAAGTTAATGTCTGAGCAATGAGCCTACATTTTTACAGACTGTCAATGTGGTGTTGATCTATGGTATAAATACAGTACCAGCTCTACTTCCTGGTCCTGCATTCATAGCGCATTCCTGCAGAAGGAGCTTTTGATAGCAAAAGTGCTTTTTGCGTTGTTCTTGTGTTACGCCACAAAAGAGATAACTATCGCAAGAAGCAAATAGCCAGTTGCTAGTGCGATCACAGGCTCGATAGAAAAATAAAAAATTTTATGCACGCAGAATTCAACTAGATGGGAGTTTGCCAGCAAACCCAGCGAACGACCGACGCATAGCTAATGTTGTGACGCTCAAAAGTACTTTTTGTCTACCGTAAAATCAGCAATTATTCAAAAATATCTGATTGTGGAACCTCCAGAAAAGTGAAGTCAAAATATTTGTCAGTTAAATATCTCCTAATATCATAACAGACTGGCACCCTAGCTTGAGTCGTTCAAAAATTGATTTTTGGGGTCTATTTGGGGGGTCCCCGAAGGGGTGGCACCCCCGAACTATGTCAAAATATTTGTTTGTTAAATATCTGCTGATATCAAAATAGACTGGCACCGAAGTTGAGCTTTTCAAAAAATTGATTTTTGGGAGGGTCCCCGGGGGGGGGGGGGGGGGGGTGGCACCCCCAAACTATGTCAAAATATTTGTCAGTTAAATATCTCCTGATATCATAAGACACTGGCACTCTAAGTTGAGCCGTTCAAAAAATTGATTTTTTGGGGGGTCCATTTGGGGGGGTCCCCGGGGGGTGGCACCCCCAAACTATGTCAAAATATTTTTGTGTTAAATATCTACTGATATCAAAAAAAAGTAGAACTCTAGCTTGAGCCATTCAAAAAATTGATTTTTGGGGGGTCCATTTGGGGGGTCCCTGGGGGGGTGGCAACCCCAACCTATGTCAAAATATTTGTCTGTTAAATATCTACTGATATCAAAAACAACTAGCACCCTAGCTTGAGCTGTTCAAAAAATTGATTTTTTGGGGCCCCATTTTGGGGGGATTCCCGGTGGAGTTGCCCCAAAAAATTTTGGAAGAAAAAATTGCATTTGCAGCTCAACAACTTTACACAAAAATTAGATTTCCATGTTTTGCGGTTTAGGAGAAGAAGAGCGTACAAAAATTAGGAAGAAAAAAGGAAAAAAAAAGGAAAAAAAAAGTGGCCAAAAGTGGGTTGGTTGGGATGAAAGGGTATCTTGAGACATACAACCCTATGCAATATTTTTTGCCGTACTTAAGCCGTTTTTGACTGAAACCGCTTTTTACGCCAAACATGCGGGGCGGTTTTCCGGTTCTAAAATCGAAGTCACGTGACCGATTGCCTCGAAATTGTGTACAAACATACAACTCATTAATCTCAAACAGCTGTCCAAATTTCATGTAGCTAGACCAAACCGTTCTCGAGTTATAAGCAAAAGTCTGAAATTTCGCACTCGTTAGTTGGAAAATGGCCGAGTAAAAACAGAGGAACACGCGACGCGAGCGTCGGTCGTTCCAATTAGTACAATTACCGTATAAGAGAAACAGTGCAAGCAGAAAAAAGAACAAGTTCATTCTGAAGGGTGAAATGAATTTTCAATGACTGTGAGTCAGCGAAAAACTCGAAAACGATTCAGTTCTGGCGCTAATTAATCGAGCTATCGTTGAAAAGTGCTATAAAACTACTGGAATTTCATTTCATTCTTAATCATGATTGTTGAGTTAATACCAGCAATCGAATTAATTGAATTGGCTTTGCCAACAGTGCCTAAGACAGAAAGAATATGTGAATAGCAGGCATAACAAAACAATAAAAGACATTGTAATTCGTCACATGTTTCACAGTTAATCTCAGATTAGGTCTGTTTTTAAGCATGTAGTGAGTAGTAGTGTAGTACTGCCGTACCGGTACCAATAGTTTTAAATACAAGTGGTTTTGTAGTTAGTACCGGTAAGTTTTAAGCGAAAAACGAACAGAAAATTTTTTAGGTTATCAATAGAATTTCAAAAGTTAGCATTTCCAGCTAAGCAAACCGTGGTAATAACCCATTTTAACAAAACCTTGCTTTAGCGCTACAAACGGTATATGTCGGTAGCACACAAATACAGAACAGTTTATTTCGTTGCTAAAGCACAGCAGTAACGTAATGAAGCAACTTAACCAGTAAAATGAAGCAAGTAAAATGCTTAACAACTTTTTACTTGCAGTAAAATGAAGCAACTTAACAACACAAACAAAAGCGCTAGCAACAGGCTGCAGCGAAGGTACCATTGGTATGTGAGTCAAGCAGAGGGATAGTCAAGAAGCAGCCCAGTCAAGCTTTAAGGCGATAAGAAAAGGAAAATAAAACAGCTAAGACAAACAAAAAAACAGAAAAAAGAAAAAAAAAAGACAAGCGCAAAAAAAAGGCAAAAATCACTAAAAAATGCAAGATAAAGCAAAAGTTAGTTTCCTGTACTGATGGGCGGTGGTTCATGTTAATATTTTCTGTTGTATCTACATCATACTTAAGTAAGACTAAATTTTTGTAAGCGTTTTTGAATTTGAGGAAAGGTAGTTTCTTGATTTCTCGTGAAATAGCATTCCATATTTTAACTCCAATGTACTTTAGTGAGTTTTCAGTTAAAGAGGACTGAAATCGAGGTAAAAATAACCTAAGATTTATTGTATAAATAGAAATCAGTACCAAAAAGTAAAATTAAAGTCAAAATAAAAGAATCGATACCGTATTTACTCGATTGTTAGCCGCCCTTGATTGTAAGTCGCCCTTGATTGTAAGCCGCATGTGATAGTGTTAAAAATTTAATGTAAGCCGCTCTTGAATGTAAGCCGCATTTACTGTATCGGTGCCTACCGTATACCGTATGGGTTTTAGCATATCTGGATGAGCTGAATCATAAATCACCAGACAAAGCTGAATCATAAATCACCAGACAAAGCTGAATCATAAATCACCAGACAAAGCTGAATCATAAATGCATGTGACAATTTAGAATGCACGTCACAACTCTCAACTTCCTTGTTTAGACAGTGGAAGACATAGCATCAGACAAAATACCGTATCGGCATAGCAACAAATCGCTAAGCAAAAAAAATGTAAACCGCCCTTGAATGTAAGCCGCCCTTGAATTTAAGCCGCAAACATGATGGAAAAAAACTTTATAAGCCGCGGCTTACAATCGAGTAAATACGGTATCGGATAATTTATTTTGATTTTAACTTTACTTTTTGGTATTAATTTCTGTTTAAACAATAAATCTTACGTTATAGAAAGGTCTGACAGAAATCACCATTGGGGCAGCTACTTCATCCGTGTCTAATGACAGAGATTCCCCTAACAGCACAGGAGGTAAAAGTAAATTATTGTTGGATCTATGGCGAGTTGGTTGTGATGAAACCTCGGAAGCATAAGCAAAATAGTGCTGAAATTTAGTGGGTAAGTTTTTGTAAGTAAACTGAAATGCATTAACTTTGCAACATTACAAGATTGTACTAATCATCAAGTTTTAATATTTTATACTTGTAATATTGAGGTGTTATGCTGTTTCTGATTGGAGTTTTGGAGATAATGCGTGAGGAGCTTGCTTTATTTGTTTAGGTAGGTTGTATAAGTGAGAATGCATTCAAGTACATATTGATTGATAATGATATGCATGGAGCAAGTGAGAATTGATAATGCATGGAGCAATTCAAGGGTTGTTAAGTATTGATATTGATAATGCATGGAGCAAGTGAGAATATATTGATAATGATAATATTGATATGATAATATTGATAATGATAATATTGATAATGATAGTGAAGACCATATTGATAATGCATGGAGCAAGTGAGAATGCATTCAAGTACAGTAAAAGGTTGTTAAGTCATTATATGGGAGAAGCTGAGTCTGGCAATAACACTTACAGACGGAGCAATTTTGCTTTCTAAGAATTTAATATGAGATTTCAATGAAAGTTGGTCGTCAAGATTAATTCCTAGATATTTGGTAGATTCAGAAGGATGTATAATTAGCGTATTATAATAGACTGCAAGTGCAGACGGGAGATTGCGTGTTTTTAATGAAATAGTCAGTGCGATAGTTTTAGAAGCATTGACAATTAAATTGTTAATCAGCATCCACTTGGAGACTCTTGCGAGTTCCAAATTAGCTAATTTTTTAATGCTTTTAAACATTTTCCCGGTAAAAAAAAGTGCAGTACTGTCAGCAAAAAATCCGGCAACAGTTTTTAAACAAGAAAGCACACCATTAATGTAGACAGTAGCGTAGCCAGGGGGGGGAGGCGGGGGGAAATTGGAAATAGGTTTTTTTCAGGTTTTTTCAGGCTTTTTCTTTTTGACGCTTTTTCAGGCCGAATCACGACATGTACCGTACTTCAAAACTTTGGCACCCAAAGAAAATTGGGTGCCGAAGTTTTGAAGTACTGTACATGCCGTGATTCGGCCTAAAAAAGCGTTAGAATTTCCGATTTTGGCCGGAAAATCAGTCTCAATTTCGGTGTTTTTTTTTGGAAACCACCTGTTTTTGGGCTGAAAAAACGTTAGAATTTCCGATTTTGGCCGGAAAATCAGTCTCAATTGCGGTGTTTTTTTTTTGGAGACCACCTGTTTTTGGGCTGAAAAAGCGTTGAAATTTCCGAGCTTCCGAGAAATTCCGTCTCAATTTTCGGACAAATCGTGTGATTCTGATTCAAGAGCAATGAAAATTCGGGTCAAGGTCGTTTGCACTTTTCTTACTCTTTCAAAAAAGCCCCCCCTTTTCCAAATCCTAGCTACGCACCTGAATGTAGATTAAACATAAAAGTGGCCCCAAATGGAATCTTGGTAATCCCATATTTTTTGCTGCAATTTTGTTACCAGGGGCTTGAGAAGAATAGGAATAAACAGCAAAAGAGGTAAAAACCTAGGATAGAAGTGCCTCGACCGATTCCGCGAAGCAAAAAGTATTTATTAACACTTAAGAAAGTTTAAATACGTTTTAGCAACTTAGTGCTTTGTTTAGGATGCTCTACTGTTATAGTGCATTTTTGAAAATTGGTTAAACATAAATCTGGAGCTCAAAAACGTAAAGAAAGAGCAGCAAGGCAAAGACAGTCTATAGGACAGCAAACACTTGATAGTTTTGGAATAATCCGTGCAATTGGTACCAAAAATGCAAATGATATTAACCAGTCAAGTGCTTCTAGTCCAGCTTCAAATGTTAATGAATATGGCGCAAGTGATGACAGCCGAGCTCCTAATTCGACTAATGATATTCAAGATGCTGAGCTTAGTGCGCCTAATTTAAGTCCTAGTGAGACTGAGAGTATTCCAGTTGCTGATGTTAGCTATCGGGACGCCGATGATGAAAGTATAAGTGTTTCTGCTTCTAGGCTGCCTAGCTCTACTACAAGTAATCAACCTGCGTCAGAAGCTCGTGCTCCTAGTGCTAACATGACCTTTGATATTGGCCTTATGATTACAGAGTTTCCATCTCCACAAAAAATCCGTGATGTGATTCAGCAAGGCCATCAGAAGCATCCGGATAATTTTCCGTCGGATAGCAAAAATCGAACCTTTCCTACTAGCTTGCTTTCAATAACGCTGGCAAATGGTGAAAAAGTGCCTCGCGATTGGCTGGTGTGGAGCAGATCACAGCAAGCATTGTATTGTTTGCCGTGTCGACTGTTCAGTAAAGCATCAATGTCCACTCGTTCAAATTTTGCAAAAACTTACGGATACGATAAAGCAAAAAAATGGAAAAAGCTTTTCGACAAAATTCCGGAGCATCAGAATAGTTGTCAGCACAAAGTGTGCTATCTGGAATGGCGTGCAGTGGAAAAAAGAATTTTTTCCCAATCTAAGATAAATGATTATTTGTTTTAAGCGTTGCAAAACGACTGACAAATATTTTGACATAGTATGGGGTTGCCATCCCCCTGAGGACCCCCAAAAAATCAATTTCTTTACGGCTCGACTTAGGGTGCCAGTTTGTTTTGATATCAGCAGATATTTAACAGACAAATATTTTGGCATAGTTTGGGGGTGCCACCCCCCCCTGGGGACCCCTCAAAAATCATTTTTTTGAATGGCTCAACTTATAGTGCCAGTGTTTTATATTAGATATTTTACAGACAAATATTTTGACTCTACTTTTCTGGAGATTCCATAATCAGATATTTTCATGTGATTCAGCCTGTGATTCAGCATACCGGTACTAATCCTTTGTTCTATCGAGCTAAATGCTTAAAACTCAAGGATATTTACTCTCTGGAAACTGCAAAGCTAATGTACAAAATTCACAATAATGTATTATTTTTTGCAAATTCAGATAAGTTTAACCTAATAAAAAACTGCTATACACATAAGACAAGATTGAGCCACAAAAACAACTTCTTTCTTCCAAGAACTAGAACAAGATTAGGGCAAAAGTCTCTATCATTCGCAGGAATTAAAATTTGGAATGAAATTCCAAGCAGTATAAAAGAAGTTTCATTCTACAGATTTAAAAAAGCTGTTAAAGCTCATTTTTTATCAAACTATGAAACCGATAAAAGCTAGAATAACAGCTTTCTATCAGCAATGCAATAGTAATTACAGGAATCATAGTTGCATATTTATGCTTGAGTTCAACAATAACCTATTCTATTGCTTGAATGGCATGAGATTGGTGCATTCATCTATCACACATTTATACAATACGTCATCTCTCATTTTGATGTGCCCTTGAATTATTAGTAATTTTGCAGTAACTGACTGAGGTTGATATATACTGGTATTGGAAATTGTACCAGTACTAATGACATACTGGTAAACAAAACAAAGCAAGGAGGTTTTTTTTTTGTTTCACTCCAATTGCCCACTTTAAATTCTATAAAACATAAATAGCATTACGAACTTTATTAATTTTATTTTCTATCCAATCTGTAGTTACAGTATTTTTATTTTTTAGTATGCTTAGAGTTAGAACAATTCTAATGTTGCCTTGCATTTTCTTTACATGGTGACTATGAATTTTGTGTATACACTGTACAAAGTGTACATATCTTTGCAACACTTTGTTTTGATTTTGCGTAAAATTTTTTATCATAGAAAGTAGCAGACTGAGAATATCTAGAAGCTGTTTTTTTTAACCTTAACTTGGTGAGGTGGCAGTAGACTTAGATGACCTTTCGGTCCTTCGCTGTCTCCTCACCAAGTGACTAAATATCGCTTTGACTCTGCAAGTTTGTGTGTTGGTTTCAAAGGAATTGCATATTTCGATGATTTGGTGATAGACCTAGAGGAAGTTGCAGTTTTTTCTTGTGATATGACGTCACTTGGTAAATCAATAAATATGATGATGATTTTTTAATAGTAATTGCTGATTTAACGGTAGACAAAAAGTGCTTTTGAGCGTCAAAGCATTAGCTACGCGTCGGTTGATCACTGGGTTTGCTGGCAAACTCCCATCTAGTTTTCTGTTAGAGTTAGAACAAATGGTGTACATTTTTTTGTTTTAGTGTTTTTTTTTCATTTTTGCTTCAAAGATTCACTATTTCACACTTTTCTTTGATTATAATAAAATTTAGAGGCTGGAAGTTGGTTAATAACGCTGCTCGATCGTCACTCTATGACGCGCAGCATGCACTGTTACTTTTGATGTCATTCGTGTGTCGTAAGCTTCTGTTGCATCAGTTTTCAAATTCTAAGCATTAACGTGTCCCGGAAAACTTAAACGCAAAGTTGGCAACCATAGGCCAAGGGGGCTTTTAGCCAAGTCATTTAGAAGATTTAACACAAAAATACAAGCGGTTAAACATGTTATGGATTTGACCTGAAGTATTAGGGGCAAAAGGGGCTAAGCAATTTAATTCTTTTAATGACTTCTGAATTTTAGCAATTTACTGTAGTTATTTATATGGCTTCAAAAACGTGCAAAGTGTGATTAAAATGGCGGTAAAATCGCCATTTCTGCCGCAAAACCACAAAAATCGCACAGCGTCTGGAGACTCTGCTGCCAAGGTGCAGCGTCATCGGGTGTGAAAAGGACGCGTCCCGATTAAGAATAAACCGGCTTGACTGCACAGTAGGGTTATGAATTTTTCAACTTTTGGAATAAAATTAAATTCCTGGGTTTGCAATCAATGAACTTTTATATATGAAGTATTTTTAAGTTAATATTTTATTCCAAAACGAAAAAAAGCTCGCGCACCCAGAATGTTGAAAATTTCCAGATTTTTGGCTAATTTTAGCATGCCAATCATGCTTTTTTAAGCAATTTCACCGCTTCATTATTAAAAACTTTTATTATTATAAGAGGGACAGTACCCAGAGAGATCGAGGCAGTGCTGAAATCGTCTCAGAAAAGCTAAAGCCATGGTTGGCCAGGCAGATATGCACACAAAATTGACAAGCTCGAAAGAGCTTTCTTTTGCCCTAAGATTTCGTATTGCAGGCTGTGGGAGAACTCTTTTTTAGTGTAGTGTTTACCAGCTTTCCAACTGTAATTCGCGAGCCCCACCTGATAATAAGCTCTGTCAACGGCCCTGGTTAATAGTCTAGTACAAAGAATCATAACCTCGCTTTAGCAAACGGTGAAGACTATATAATATTGGCAATTGAGATGACCTGAAATTTTTGTGTGAACAAAAATTTTTGTTGCAACTAATGAACAGCAAAAAACACACAAATGTTCAAAAAAAAAACCCACTCTTAGGTAAACCTGCTGGTCCTATAGTTAACGTATTCATAGCGAAACGTTTAATGCAGTATAGTGAGATTGCTCTTTCAGCATTACATGTAGAAAAAGTGATACAACGATAAAATAAAGCTGTAGTTGCGAACGAGATCGACAAAATACAGTTGAATGTTGGCCGCTGCAATCTTTTTATTCGATTCTCGGAACAGGATATTTATTTATAAAAACACAATTTGCCTATCAAATTTGTTTTTTACACAAGCGCTGTAATGAATTACTGAACTTTTGGATAAAAAAGCTGTGGTAAAGTAAAATGCCATTTAAAAGGTTTTGAAGTATGAAAATGCGGCAAACAGAAGAAACTTCCTTGATAAAAGGGTTTTGAAATATTTCTACAGAATGCCTATGAAAAAGCAGATCGTTAGCAAATATTGGTCCTAGGTTTATTTTTTTGGTCAGAGTTTTAAGTCAGATGTTCGATTTCGTAAATTTTTTGTTTGCAAAAATCTTGAGGTCATTTTCGCGATTGCAAGGGGCAATTTTTGGGTTTTTGTTCAAAACAAGCGGAACTTTTTCAATTTTTTTTGTCATAGTGACCAAAAACGGTTAAATATTTTTTGTTTATATTTTTTAAAAACCTTTTGCGGTTATTCTCTTAAATTTTTTCGGTTATTCGCTAAAAATTTAGCTCAATCACCGTTAAAAGACCGAAAAAGCAAACAAACCAAATTTGGAGTTTTTAATGCCATAAAACAACAAAGGCCAAAAGAAAAGCAAAACTAGTGGCACTCGCAATGATCTAATCAGCGACAAAGCTTGAAGCAGTTAAACACAAGTCAAAGTTTTGGTCGTTAAAAAGGTTTTTGTGACTAACTTATATATTTTGGTGGGTGTCCCCTTGACAAATTTTTACTTGCAATAGTTTTAATTTATTCGAATCTTGTCAGAAGTTAAATGTTGCCAGTGGGGGCAACAACAGCACCCAAAGAAAAGCTTTTTTGTGCAAAAGCAAAATTTTCCTATTTCAAAACAACAAGTCAGTACAAAACTATTTACTGCAAACCGTAACTGTCTGGGCAATGCAATGGGCATAAGCTTGCTTTAGGCATCAGTGTTACTAAAAATCAATATACATATTCAAAACCTCTTTTCACAGGCTATTTTAATTTCATGCCGTAAAACACCGACTTTCGGCCGCACTGGATTGACGTTTCATCAGCAGTTGAAATAGTACGACCAGACAAGGTAGTTAAAAGGGAAACAAGCTTAAAAGAAAAAATTTTTAAAAATTCGTCAAACATTACAAATATTTAGGGGTATAGTTTTTGAAAAGTTACCCTTAAACATGAGACTTCTCTTCATTCACAAATTTATTTCGTATGATTGCGTGACTGCTGGGTGTGTCAGTTATTGATTCAGTTTATACAATATTCTGTGTGTAGCTATTTTTGCTCTATTTTTTGGGTAATTTAATATGATTCTTCATTGAATCACACAATTTTTTCGGGGCAATGGGTGCGCGAGGTTTTTGTAATGTTAAGCAAAAAGAAAGTGATATTCGTCATTAACAATCAAAAGTTCATCACTTCCAGCATCAGGCATTTGCAGACAAAAAAAATCATAACCCTACTGCACAGCCCCTGAGCTGTTATGGTCTGTTGACTTATTAAGCTACCGGTATTGGTTCCAGATATTTCTCATTTGTGGTTACTAGACTGATTGTAGCAGAAGACGCCACAGGCTTCCTACCTCTGCATTGGTTTTAGATGGAAGGTTGTTGTGGCTGGGAAGAGTATAAGATATCAATGGGTATAAGAGAAGGTTGCGCGCAGCATCATCACGTCGGGCTCATCAGTTTGCAGCGTCATCCGGTGTGAAAAGAACGCGTTCCGATTGCGATTAACCAGCTAGACTGCACAGCCTCTGAGCTGTTACGATCTGTTGTTGCATCAGTTTGTTCAGCACGGTGCACAAATTTGACAATTTTTATGCAAAAAAAAACAACTTTTGGTTCAAGTCCCCTCCTGGCAAAATCCTGGTTTCGCTTTTGGTCGCATTCACTGTTGCAGACAGATTTTTCAAGCGATTATACGGGCAAGATACGAAGCGAGCTAAGCAAAGCTGCCGGCCTTATACTTCTCTTTTTTTTTAGACATAAATAAAAAATCGTTAAAATAGCGCATAATTTGTAGCCGTAAAATATGTTTAATGTGCAAAAGTTCAGTTTATCTTAGTGCCCGCACTTTCGACTAATCCCATCTCAGTTAAGTTGCTCTGGCGACGGCACTGCCGACACCATCACGATGATTTGAGACCAAGACCACAAAAAAATCGGTCTCGAGACGTACAGCCCTGCTAAACAAATACAAATTGTGCAATATATTGGCTAAGTGATAGTACACACTCGTAATGTGATATTAAAAATCTTGGCCTAGCACTGTGATATGCAATGCAGTTTTCACGATTTTGAGCAGGAAAAATCAGTCAACATAGAAATGCTATTTTGTTAGCATTGAGAGAAAAGGACAGAAATTACTCTACGTCAGTGAAATTCATCGCGACAAGCACTTTCTTTTTTTGTTTGCTTGTTCGTAAATAAAAATTGCACCATTTTCTGTTTCCGCCCTAATTTTTCTGGTGTTAAGCAACCTCGTTCTGATGTAAATATATTTATGAAACCTCAATCTGGTTTAGCAAAAAAAGGTAAATATTCTTTGGCCAAAATTTTCTAAATCCATCTCGCAACTTTTTATTCAAGAGGGTAGAAGACTTGAAGACTACTTCGGTCACTTCGCTTCTTCCTTATTACCAGTTAATATTATCGTTAACATGCTCTACTTATGCTTTGTGATTTTAAACTTTGCTGGCTTTGAAACAAACTAAACTACTACTACAAGTAGGATGACCTATATGATTGACATTACTAATCGGAAGAAAAGGGGCATACTTTGCCCAGCCTAATGTTCAGTTTCTTAGAATTCATGATAAATCATCGTCCTTTACTCTTTGTATCCCCCTGAGAATCTACGCGCCTGGTTACTTTGCACTTTGGAACATTTCTAAATCTAATCTGGTTGATCCAGGACGGTGAAGTTTCCAGGAGTCTTGATCACTAACTCTTTCCAATACCCGAAAGGGATTTTTTTTTATTAAAGTAACTTTTCAGAACATAATGAGAAGTGAGAAAGCACTACCTTTTTTCATGAGGTTTTGTAATAGCGTTGATAAAAAATTCTTCGCCATAAATATTGTCTATTGCATCACAAAAACTTGTATATACAATTCATGAATATTGCCACCATTCAAAGTCTTCGTGAGAACTGTGAGAGCTTTCAGGACAAAATAGTGTTGATTTTTCATGAACACCATTGCAAAGCCTCATGTAAAAAGGTAAATATACAATTTCGATATTTGTATCCAGCGAGCAAATAATTAAAAACTGTGAACTGTGACAAAACAATAACTACAAAAATTATTGGAAAGCATTTTTAATCATTGTTAATGTACAGTTGTACACTCACAACCAATAACTTGTAAAAGTCAAGATCAACAACGAATGAGTAAGATTTAAGCAGCCGCTATTGGCGACAGACAACCTAGTTTGCTAAATGGAAAAAAAATATCTATCGAACCACGCAAAATGATAATTTCATTTCTTGATTTAGCCTTAAAACTGCTTAAATTTTTTCATCGAAAAAAACCGGACAAGGACTTCGCGAGAACACAACAGGTTGGCTGACCACATCTACAGGTCTGGACTAAAGATTAACAATAAAAGTAGAGATCAAAAAATAGTTCTACGGTGAAGTTCATTGGCACTCAAAGAGATGATTAAACAAGAGTTTTCCTTACGATTGATCTGCAAAAATACGGAGCTATTGCCATGACAGAGAAATAATTTAGTGCGTATTGGGCGAGACAGAACTACTTCAAAGAGACGCGATGAATTCGCCAATTCAGGTACGAAATGATGCGTCTCAATGTACAGCACTACAGGTGTTATCATGCTTCGATTTAAAATACGCACAGTACACCGTACGTACGTACTACTTAATTTTTAAGTCTAAACAAAAATCGGTGCTCTACAATAAATCATCATGCAAAAAGCAGAAACTGCCAATAATCCGGCTACTATTTTCGTTGAATTTGAAACAGGGAATCAAAAAATAATACTTAAGACTGTCAGAAATACATCACTTTCTCTAATTTCTGATTTCAGCATCTTGTTATACCGGTACTGTAGTTGGGCTTAAAACGCATTTCCAAAACCAACAGAAATAAAGAAAAAGTGGTGGAAAAGAAAAGTTCAATTTGACAAGCGACAAAGATAAACATAGAGATGCCGTAGATTTGAGCTGATTTCATCCCCACAGCTACAATACTGCACAAAAATATCTTACTTCGCCTGGTAGGCAGGCCAACGACAAACGGGACAACAATGCTTATCACTGTGCAGCCATTGCAGAATACACTCATGATGAAAAACATGACCACATGGAAGCCCGCACAATGAAGATTGAGATCTGTAATTTTCCAAGCATACTGAGCAAGACGGCTCCACTTTCATCTCTTTAGGAGGGCCTGCAAGTCGATTGAAACGAGGACTGCGGCCGCGGAAGCAGGATTTGAGGCCCCAAAGAAACCCTTTTTTCAATCTCTTCGATGTGCTTTCGCGGCTAAAAAAACAGCTGCGGCCTCTGCGTTCTTTTCTCCATTGGTGGGATGTCCATTTCCGATCAGGTGATACAGAAGAAGTTCTGGTACCGGCACTGCTGTCAGAGTCGCCTGAATTCTGAAAACATTCACCGGTGTATTTCCAAACTGGCAAATTTTCAATGTATTCGTTTGAAACAAGAGGTTGTAGCCATAATGCAGGAGTGGCAAGCCGCTCTACCCATCGTCTCGATATGTCATTATAACCGTTAGAGCGATTTTCATTTAGTAACAACATATCGGCAAGAGAATCTGTATCATCATAAAGCTGGATGATATTTAGTTTTCTTAAAGTGATCACTACTGAAAAGAAAAATAATAAAAATCCAGAACATACAAGATAACGCTTTGAAAAGAAAAACAGAAAACACTGGCGCAAATCAGAAGCTGTTTTCGTCGTGGAAAAAGAATGGAGATATTCTAGACCTAAATCTAGCAATTGAAGAAAGGGTTTTGGTTTAGAGCTGGATAGTAAAAGCCAAGAGAAAATTAAAACGGCATTGTACATAAAAAACGATTTAAGAGTGTTCATACATCTGGAAAAAATGCGGCCTGATGACATAAAAAATGACAAACTGGCCAAGAAATTACAAAGATAAATGCTTCCAGTAAACAATAAATTAACGTCAGGGCTAAAAATTTGCAAAAACAAAAATAAATTATTGAAATGTAAAAAGTTTCCTCTGCTAGTACCGGTATCATTTGCGTAAAAATATACTTTACGATCTGAAATAAGGCACACAAATGTTTTAGGCAGCTCAAAATCGAGGTTCAACAGCTTTCGAAAATCAGCCACGTCAGAATTACCTTTCAAAGTGTATTTACTAAACATATATCTATTTCTGAACTTGGCACTTAATAAGGCAAATAGAAGGGGTGCACGACTCATTTTGGAAACGTAAACCAATCGAATGGAATGTTGAGATTTGGCATGAAGCCAATAGGAACCAAATTTGGAAAAGTCTTTAACTTCGTCCATTAAATCTTGTAAGGTATTGGATAGCCAATGAAAAGCACCCAGATCACTGAAAATTTAGAAAAGTGTTAGTCATTTGAAAAGTCACGGTGCAAAACAAACAAAAATACATTCATGCACTAACTTGTTTTTGTAGGTAGTAGATTTCGGAACAAGATTCTACTACGGTACAATAAAAGAACACAACATAGAAAAAAAAATTTTTTTCTTGATAGTGTGATTTGAATGAAAATGGAAAATAATCAATGACCTCAAATTTTATTTTTTGCTCACAGCAAAGAACGCAAAAGCAGACTAAACATTTCGTATTTATCTGTAATAATGGTAGTTACATTTTATTCACCAAGATGCCTAGGCCTGAGAACAGCAAAGGGACTTTTCCGTCTTAGAGTTAAGCTGCCATTTGTACTGATTAGACTTTTGATTGCTCAGATCCACGGCAAAAAGAACAACGAATTTGAAAGTTTGATTTGGATTCATACCAAAATTAAACAATTTTTATTTTTTTCAGTTCCGTTAATACCATTTCATATAGCTAGCTGCTTTTGACTTGAGAAATTAACGATTATTAATATCGAAACCTGAAAAAATAAACAGGTTATGTTGAAAAATACTCATGCTATAAAAAAACATAAAGTCAGTCGTATTTTTTGAAATACCATGTACAATTTATCAACCACATACTGACTGATCGTAATAAAATCGTACAAGCTCAAGCCATTTGAAAATCAATCAGTAGGGGCACGTTTGGATGGTCCAAAACGGGTGTACCATAAACATTTGTTTCTTAAGTATATGTTAACATTAAAAACATTTGCTAAAACTTAAAGAGTTAGAAAAACAACAATAGTATTTGGAGGTCCATTTGAAGGGGTTCTCTATTTGTGGCACACTGTATTTATTTTTCTGACTGGAAACGATTTTTTTGCTGCATCTTCGGAAAAAACTCAAACAGTTTTGGTCATGATGTCCGAAAAAAATCAGCTAAGTGCGAAAAGTTTTACTAATTTCGAATACATGATTCACACTAAGTAAAAGGCATTATTACGTCCTATTTCAGGCTGTCGGGTCTTCGAAGTGAAAAAGAAACGACAAAAATGATTGTTAAAAAAAAAATACCGTAAAAACTGGCAATTTTCAAATAAACAGTCAAGACAAAAGACAAAAAAATAAATTTCTCAGTTGGAATAATTAATTTTTTGGCGGGAAACACGATGTTGGAAAAAAAGATTTTGATTCGTACAATGCCCAGGATTTTTGGCATGAATTTGTGACCCATATCGGGCTGAAGGTCCTGATTGCAGAGTTCTAGCATAATTTTGAATTTAAATTTCCAGGCTTAATTTGTTGACGATTATCAAAACTATAGTTTACAACCAGGATTTCGCTAAGGAATGGAGGTTTGACCCAAAACGGACGGTGGGATTTTTGCATTACATACACATATTTTTGTTTCTTTGCATTTTTTTATTTTGCATTCAAATAATTTTTTTCCATCGTGTATTACGGTGGAAAAAAACTGAAAAATTAATTTGTTTAATCACCAGTATTAGTTCATTTAACGACAAGTTTCTAGTGCAAGAAAGCTTTGGCAAAAGCTCGGCTTGAGGTCCGTTTTAGTTGTTCATTAAATAACGTGATCAAAGTACTGAACGTCTCTATAAGACACCAATTCCACAAAAATTAGAATATTTTGCGTTCATACACGGAATGATACGTATCGTACGTATCTTGTTAATTTCAACATAACAGTATACATTCTGTGTGACGTAAGGTTGATTTTTGTAAGCGTGACGTTTAAGTAAAACAACACACCATAAAAATATTAAATAAGGCAATTAATTTACAGCAATATACAGTACAATCCTGCAAAACTTCAAAGATTTATAAAATTTCTGAAGAAGTTTCTGCAAAAGTTCAAAATATCAATTTAAACGTTAACAGGACAACGATAATAAATAGAAAAAGAGAGATAAACCCATAATTCCTGAGAAACTTTGTAACATTAGATTAAAAATGACCAGAAAAGTCACGCAGGCCATTGTGTGAAACAGGGGGGGCGCCCAAAGTTTTTAAAGGGGGGTTCAATTTATCAAAAATTATATAAGACCCAACCGTAGTAAATTATTTTAACTATGACGTTCAAACAGAGTTTCGCGGTAATAGTTACATTTTGTTACAATATTGTTTATTCAGAAATCCTGTAATACCAACTTTGAAAGTTATTGGTTGTGAAAGTTGTATGCGAGAGAACAACTTACCATTCTGGGCAGCGGCTGGGTAATTCTTGCACTATAGAGGGGCTAAGCCCCCAGCCGCTGGGTAATTCTTGCAATTTTTGGGGGGAAAATAGCCATTTTAACGCCATTTGGAGAACAATTTGCACGTTTTAAGAGCAATTAGAAAAAGGTAAATTACTAAGATTTGGAAGAAATTTGAATTGGAAGACATTAAGTTCAAAATACGTTTAAAAACTGAAAGCTCGCAAATAAAAAGCAAAATGTTTAGTTTATTGTAAAAAAATATAGTTGCGAGCAACGTAAAAATGCAAGAGTCTACACCTACTGCTAATTCAGTAGCCAATTGTAGATGCTTAACAAGCTTAATAAAATTACTTCAACATCGGTCAAACTGTGTTTTACCTTACTAAAACAGCCTCAATTTTAAAGACAACTCCACACTATCCCGTTGAACACCGTTTAAACCCGATTTTTACAAAGTGCAAAATCGTTTACGCCGTGCGTATTCTTTGGTTATCGCAACCAAAATTTCGGTACGCCTGAAGAGGCACCTAAATAAACAAAGTGTATGGCATATGCTTATGATATTACGTTCAGTCTAGGCTGAGTCATACACGGTTTGTAATTACTTCGACTGCAACTGCGCGTAGAAAAGTTTAACCTTCCTGAAGACGTTTGGCAGAAAAAAACCTCTACGTTTGAATGAAATTTGGTTGCGGCTTTTATCTTCAAACAGCAGATTTGTTTTGTTTTTTTTTAAAGTGTACTTGGCTAAGTAGTTTTTTTTTACTCAAGGGCAACTTTTTTCACTATATGGCCGTATTTCTCTGTTTAGTGTCAAGCTCTGTTTGCTCAAAAGATTATGATCAGGTACAGTGCATCCTTGATTAACCGGCCCCTCGATTAACTAGCCGGGTTCAACAGAAGGGTGCATTCAATTATTTAGTCTAAAATCTACACTTTTCGCAATGAAAAAAGAACTTGAAAGCCAACAAACAATGTTGTCAAGAAGTTCGTTTCTTATTTTGTATTTAAATTGTTTTGTGGCTAAGCTTGTTCTCATACTAGTTTCGTTTTTTCGTTCTTTAGGTGTGGCGTAGGTGGTGGACAGTGGGTACCCTATGATAAATACTTTTCTTATCTGGCTAAATGCTTATCCGGCCAAGATTTAGGAAAAAAGTTGTTCAACTTGACTGGATAATTGAGGATGCACTGTATAATACATTCATTATTCAATATCGATGAATACATCAAATACGCCAAGTTACACATGTTTCTTTTAGCAATATTGTAAGTGAAACAAATGCAAAAATCTGAATTGCTTGGTAAATATCTAATTACAGCGCTAAAGCAACATCTTAAGTGATTATTTGGTGAAAAGTAAACATAGCAAAGAGTTACAAACTGCATATCAACAAAATTATGTTGTTTTTTTATGTTCCAAGAAAGGGGGGTCAAAAATTTAAAAACTTGGCTCTGGTGCCTAATCATCCCCGCCTAAAAGTGGCATAGCGTTCATAAAGTGTCCTATTTGCTAATACATTCCTATTACCAACTTACTCCGTTTTTTTCGTCAAAAAGTGCTTGCGATAGATTCCTTTATGCTTTTTCTTGTAATGGTGGCTGACAAAAAGCTGCGAGGAAGAAAAGGACAGATCCCGACATACCGATGGCGAATTCTAAACAAATAGTTGGTTTGTGGGCTTTAATTAAATTCAGACAAATAACTAAGTCTCAACTAAATTTCGAGATTGAAAATATTTATGGTGAACAATTTGAGATGGCAAATATGAAAATCAAAACTTGCCTTGCAGTATTTAAATTAATTGTTAATTGTTTTTGCGATTCACGCAGTTTTCTTTTCTGCATTGTGTAAGGCAAGTATATAGCAAATAAATAAATAAATACAAAATATGGAATTTATAACTCACCTCGGGATTAAAACAGTTGTTTTTGTGATTGCTGTTGTTTTTTTTTTTGCGTTACTTTGGTACGTATGGAAAATCAAATTAAACACAAAATATAGAAATCAGTACTTGCCTTGGTAAGAAATTAATTGCTGATTGTTTTTGTGATTCACACTGTTTTCGTTTGCATTCAAAATATCGAAATCATAACTCACACCTCGAAATTAAAATAATTGTTTGTTTTTTGTGATTCACGCTGTTTTGTTTTTTTGCGTTGCCTAAGGCAAGTATAAAAAATGAATTAATGCAAAATATGGAAATCATACCTCGCCTCGGAAATAAAATGATGGTTTTCTATTTGCGTTGCCTACCATTAAGTATAAAAGTATTTAAAACGCAATTAAAATTATATCAAGCAGAAGCTTTAATTTCAAGTTGAAAAAAATCAACGTTTAGTCGTAAGTGATTAAGTGGTGGTGATTACACAATTGAAAGTCTTAAGATTTGACAAAAAAAGGTTCATTGTTTGTGTTGCAAGTGCTAATACAGTTAATTGCGTACAGCGGAAAAAAGCATTCATCGATTGGGATAAAACATATTTGAAACAACGCTCTCCGATCTAGTATTTTTTATTTAAGTTAACACTTCGCTATCGAGAGCATCATCAGAACAGTAACATGTTGTAGTTTGCAAAAATCAAAATAAAAGTAGTATGACAACAACAAGAATCCAGGAATATACTCTTACAAACAATTTACAACAGCGCTAGTTATTACCACATGCAATCAGCACTACAAGTGACTGCCCATGCCACAATGTACAATCAATGGAGCACATCCTTCAGGAGTGTCAACTTGGACCATGCTGCTCCGATTACGGTCTAAAAAAAGCGAACTTAAAAGCTTGACGTCATCAGAAGCCAGGGTCTGGTTTGGTATGTAACCAGAACTTTTCTAAAGAAGGAGGACCTGAACCAAACCTTAAAAAAGTTTTCCAAAAAAGCCTCAATTGAGATACGAGGTGAGCAAACTACTGTAACTCAAATGTATCGCATATGGGGATGGAATATTTTAGGAACCCAACCGCTAGGCGATTTTTTGTGACTTTTAGGGAAAAAATAGCTATTTCAATGCCATTTGGGTTACATTTTGCACGTTTTTTAAGCCATTTGAAGGAACTAAATTGTCAAACTTTGAAAACCAATTCAGAAAGTTAAATTGTTCAGCCTTCCTTTCAATTCCAGGTCACGTTCATAACACGTTTAACATCTTGCATTTTGGGGTTAAATATTATGACTAGGCCCAGGCGGGGGAAGCAAGGAACATTTCCCCTGCAATATTTTTGGCAGTAAATAATGATTCACTCGAAGATTTGCTTTGGAATTTTTATTTTGCACTAAAATAATTAAGTTTCAGGAGTTCTATTTGAAGCAGCATTCTCCAATGTATTAATTTTATTCAGGTTAACGTTTCGCTCCCCAGTCCAGAAAGCATCATCAGAACAGTAACGCATTTCTTGTTTGCAAAAATGAAAATATAACTAGTAAAAAAACACAAAACCAGCAATAAACTCTCGTGACACAACAAACAAAAAATGTACAACATTCGTTATTGCAGCATGCAATATCACTGAAAAATTATTACATCTGCCAAAAGTATTACATAATTTGTATTAAGTTTCGTGTAGCCTATTAAAACAAAATTCCCTATTCAAAATACAACATGAAAATTAATCCATAAGCATTCCAGAAACAAGGGGATGTTAGCGCCGTCACTTCTGTTTAAAACGTTTACCTCAGTCGCTCTTTAATTTATGAAAAAACTCTCCGCTGTGCGACGTTTACTGTAATTGGTATCCGTTTTTTTAATTTTAGCTTCATCTCATGCTACAAAATGATCAAAATCTACGATATATTGGTACAAAGCGGCCTTTTTTATATACATTCTTTTGACTGCATCAAAATGTTCACGCTTTCTGATCTTTAAACTATACCCAATTTCTCCAATATATACAGTACTAAATCACAATCACGACCTGGAATTTCATGCTCAAGCCCACTTTTTTTAGAGTCACCACACGATCCTTAGGTTTGGGAAAAACAGAAGTTGTTTCAAAGCCACTTCAATGCCGACTGGGCCAAAACTCTCTTAATAGCCTCAGAAACTCCCTGCACATGTGGGACTGAGATGAAAGCAGAGTATGTATCAGGAGGTTGAGATCGAGGATGAGATTCAGTCTGCTTAGCAAGCAAGACATTGATTTGTAGTGTTTGAATGATGAGATCGAACTCGGCCAGTTTACGTTCTGGTTTGTTGACGATATTATCGGATCTTGAGTGGAGGGTTTGGCAATGCTGAGCTTTTGAGTGGTAGGCAGAGGTGGAGTCGAGGACAGAAGGCTAAAGGCCAAGGCCAAGAACACAAAAAAACCCGAGGCCAAGGACAGGAATGGTAAAGGCTAAGGCCAAGGACACAGGCGCAAGTGTTCTCCAAAAAAAAAGGTCTCCAAAATTTTTTTCGGGCGATTTCCCCAAAAAAAAGTCTTCAAAATTTTTTTTCAGGCGATCTCCAATTGCGGAAAACAAAAAACGTCTTCACAAATTTTTCGCCAGGTTTTTGACATTTTCCAACAAAATTTTAATGGTTCAAAAAATAGTGCTGTCCTCTAGCCGAGGACAGGGCAATTTTCGAGGACTTAAGGCTTCAAAACCTAGGACTTCAAAATGTGTCCTTGAGGGCAAGGACGTCCTCAAGGACTCCACCTCTGGTGGTAGGATAGTGAGATGTATACGGTACATATCTACTGGTATGTGTGGGCTTCCTGTCAACATTAGTTAAAAAAGAGTAAGAGAACTCGAACCTTCTATCTCTTTTGTAAACTGAATCGAGCTGTTTATTGTGCTAAGATACTGGTGGAAGGACTCGATATGCTCCGCTTTTATGATTGCGTAAACGTCATCAACATAACAGACCCACATTGATGGAGCAGGCCTGCACAACTCGCATTCTTGGATAATTTTCTTCATCATGAGGCTGATGGCTCTTTCTCTATTAAAGTTTATAGGAAGCTCACACATACTGGTAGATATCTACCTGACACATCTCACCATCCTACCACTCAAAAGCTTAGCATTGCCCGAACCTTCTACTCAACTGCCAATAACATTATCAACAAACCTGAACATAAACTGGCCGAGTTCGATCACATCAACCAAACAATACAAAACAATGAATTTCCTAGCATATAGGGCTAGGGTCTAGCCATCAATATTGCTCAGCAGACTCAATCTCATCCTCGATCTCAACCTCCTAATACATACTCTGCTTTCACCTCGATTTCTGAAGCTATAAAGAGAGTTTTGGCCCGGTCAGCATTGGAGTGGCTCTAAAACAACTTCTGTTTTTCCCAAATCTAAGCATCGTGTGGTGAGTCTGAAAAAAGTGGGCTTGAGTATGAAATTTCAGGTCGTGATTGTGATGGAGTATATAGTGGGGAGGCTGGGCGTAGTTTAAAGACCAAAAACAAAAAAGGCCGCTTTGTGCCAATATATCGTAGATTTTGATCATTTTGTAGCATGGGATGAAGTTAAAATTAAAAAAATGGAAGCCAATTACAGTAAACGTCACACAGCGGAGAGTTTTTTCATAAATTAACGAGCGACTGAGGTAAACGTTTTAAACAGAAGTGACGGTGCTAACATGCCCCTTGTTTCTGGTATGTTTATTATGGTGGAGTGAAAATAGGTTGATGTACCAGATTTTAATTTAAGGTGTGAAAAGGGTTGTCTTCGGGCCTAAAAATTACCTTGAAAGTGATTACGGCTCACCTACTCTAAAAATGACCTGCCTACCTAAGATCAAAGGTCATAAAAGGTCGAATTTTTGTATCTCCCCTTCTACTGGTGCTAGAAGGCTGGTTGATGGATTAAAAGAACGAGAAGGCCCATATTTATATCTGCTATAAAAGAACTTTTTCTTCTACGTCTGATAGAATATGAGTTACCGGTATTAAGCAAAATATGGTTTTAGTAACAAATATTGTCCATGCTATGAGTTTGCATTGTAACATCAATCAATGATTACCGGTATATTTTTTTTGGTTAAGAATTGACATTTTCCCACCGAAGTCTTTGATTCTCAACTCATGAATGAAAATGGCAGCCCACTAGCAGAAACAACTCTTTTCAGTGACATACCAAAGACTACAAGGCCTCGTTAAATCATAATGAAACGGACATAAGTTTACCTTAATTAAAAGGTTTTCATTAAACAAATTAATTGTTGAGCATGAAGTCAAGAAAACTGAAAACAGTAATTAAATCGAGGCCATCGTTGATTTGACTTATTTATTGGTGCTGCACTAAGAGCTATACTGCTTATAGAAAATTAGCATAAGGTCAAACTCCACTTTTCAGAATGTTGAAACTATGCATCTATTATTTTCAGACTGTTTTCATTCAATATTCACATCTTTAGACTTTAGTATTTCAAGTTATGTAATTTTGACAAGGGTAGTTGTTCAATTTTGCTGCTGATGACTAATGCACCACGCTGACAAGTGCAACTGCTATTACGAGGAGTTTTGCTTTGTAACCCTGGTACAAATTCAAAAGCAGCGATCAATTTTCAGCAAGCCTTTTTCACACCAAAAAAGATGTTTTGCAAAGATTAATGCAAGAGGAAAATTGGTGAAGCAAAGCTGCAGTCCAAATAAAGTCAAATTAGCTTTTCAAAGTATGGATCGACGCAAATGTTTACCTAATTTCACAACAAGCAATAGTCCCAAAAAATTTTAAGCTGGAAAATGAATTTAAAGGAATTGAGCATTATCCTAAATCCAAAAGAGGAAGTGCATTTCAGAAAAGAGCTGAAAATTTTTCTGAAAATATTGACAAGTTATTTGATGTTTTTAACCAAGATAAGCGACAAACAAAAAAGATTGAAAAGAATTACAAATTACGCATGAATGAAGCTGACTACAATTTTTACCATGATCAATGTGGTCAACGAATTGGAAAATATTACTTGATACATGAGGGTTACAGTCAGTCTGATTTGAGGTACGTATTTCTTTGAATATAAACCATGGCTTCTATTTCTTTTTGTGGTCATTTTGAGCGGTTTCTATTCGAGGGCGACTTATATTCAAGGGCTGCTTTTACTATTTTTTGCCGTCATACTATTAAAAGAGCTGAACAAACTTCTTCCAGACAAAAATATTTAAAGTTTGCAACTGCCTGTAAATACCCTACTGTAGCGACTTAAAACATTGTAATTGGTATCCTGCTGTGTGAATTCTGTACTCATTAACAGATGCGTTTGCACATGGCGCTTTTAAGTGCGTCATCAAACAGGTTAACTATTAGTTTCTATGCCTACCGACTGGCACCTGCTCTTTATGTGACTTTTATTTTTTTTATTTTCCCTCTTTGTACGGCTTCTAATTGAGAGTGGCTACTAATCAAGGGCGGTTTATATCCAAAGAAATACAGTATACATCGAGGATAAATCAAAAAATTCGGAACAATGATGAAAGAAACCAGCCATGTACGTCAATGTCAGATGCAGCAATTGAAGTGGATCACTACAGTGATTCAGCTTCAAACTCAGACTCCTCTGCATTTTCTCCTCCCCCTACCAAACAATCGGGCATACAAAACAGACTAAATTTAACTAGTCTTGCACTAATGCGAGAACGTTTTGATGTACCTGACTGAGCAGGTGCTGCCATTGCATCAGCAGTTTTAAAAGATTGTGAAGTAATTGATGATAGTGCTTTGGAAAATGTTATAGACCGAAGCAAATTGAGATGGGAGCATCAAAAATGCAGGCAAAAACTCAAGAGAAGATGAAGAACGCAATTTTGAAATTGTTAATGCAATCCATGTTGATGGTAGAAAAGATGCTACTTTAACTACTATCGAAACCAGTGATTCAAAATTTTATCTCAAAACTGAAATTGAAGAGCATTATGTAATTGTGGGAGAGCCGAGAGAATTGTATTTGATCCATTTTAGTGTTGAAAACGGCAAAGGAGTAACAGTTGGTAAAGCTATTTACAAAGAACCGGAAAACACTGATCTGCAAAACAGTTGGTCAATTGTAGGATTAGATGGAACTGCAATTAGGATAGGAAACACCATGCAGCATTGCCATTTTGGAACAGTTGCTTCAAAGATCTTTGCAATGGGTCACATGTCTCCTGCACACCAACAAATTACCTTTCAGGGATATCTTTAAGGATTTGGATGGTGTATCTCTAAGTCCCGACTCATTTTCAGGCCCAATTGGCAAAAAGTTAAATTGTTTAGAGTCTGATTGGCAAGTTGTAAATTTTTAGCCATTTTCGTCTATTGAATTTCCTCAATTGCCAAAAGAACTTATTGAAAATTTAAGTCTGATCAATTTTATGCATGGCAAATTTGCATGGCTCTTATATCAGGAAGCCTTGACAATGACCTGGCTCGGCTTGAAGTGGATGGTTTGTCACATGCAAGATGGCTGACTCTTGCTAGTCGTATTTCAAGATACTACACCTGCCAAACAAATCCAATCAAAACTTTGGGAATTTTGGTTGAATTTTGCTTAAAAGTCTATTTCCCAAATTGATTCGATATCAAACGTAACTCAAAGATCATACAAGCAGCTGTCAACTATTTCCGCATGCTGAAGCGGATTGACCAGTTTCCCTACAAGCATGCAAAGGATATTGCCTTACGCACATTAATTTGCAATGGCTTCTCAGCCTACTGCAAAAATGTTATTCTTTCCATGCTTGCTGATGATGATGAAACTATTCATTCCAAAGCATTTGAAATTGTGATGTCAATCCGCAAATCTAAAGCAGGTGAACTGACCCCAGATAATGCAAATCCAAAGGCAACATCTGTTCGTACATTTATCATACCACAGATCAATGTTGAGGCTAACTTCTACCAAAACGTAGTAGACTTTGACAGGGTTGATGTCACAGAACCTTAAACCAAAATGCAGAATGATGCAACACTGAAGAATTTCAAACCCGACAAACTTGGACTTGCTCATCCTTGCCACAATCACGCAGTTGAGCGTCAGGTAAAGCTAGTGACAGAAGCTTTCATGCATGTGGCTGGGTTTGAAAGACAGGATGGCATGATCAGACAAAAAATCAAATCACGAAAATTGATGCCATGTTTCAACACCAAAAAGCAATTTAATTGTTAAATACAATTATTTGTCTTGATTTGCCTAGTACGGTAACACCAACTGTAACTACATGTGATGTTCAGGCACAAGTAAGCCTAATAGAAGTTAGCAACGCAATGTGCTTTTAATACTGCTGCAACATTTCTAGTGCGTTTTAAATCGTTTTTAAACAATTATCAGAATTCTGCACCGTATTTTCTCATTTTCAGAGCAAAAATAGCAAAACAAGCTGTTTAGTCAAAGTTTATTAGACATAGAAAAACAAGTTCTCTTAGAAAAGATAGAAACATGGGCCTTCTCGTTCTTTTAATCCATCAACCAGCCTTCTAGCACCAGTAGAAGGGGAGATACAAAAATTCGACCTTTTATGACCTTTGATCTTAGGTAGGCAGGTCATTTTTAGAGTAGGTGAGCCGTAATCACTTTCAAGGTGATTTTTAGGCCCGAAAACAACCCTTTTCACACCTTAAATCAAAATCTGGTACATTAACCTATTTTCACTCCACCCTAATGTTTATGGATTTACTTTCATGTTGTATTTTGGATATGGAACTTCGCTTTGATAGGCTACACAAAACCTAATACAAATTACACAATATTTTTGGCAGATGTAATAATTTTTCAGTGATATTGCATGTTATAATAACAAATGTTGTACATTTTTTGTTTGTTATGACACAAGAATTATTCCTGGTTAGTGGTTACCTGTGTTTTTCTTCTAGTTTCATTTTCATTTTTGCGAATAAGAAATGTGTTAGTATTCTGATGATGCTTTCTGAACAGGGGAGCAAACGTCAACTTAAAAAAATACATTGGAGAACGTTGCTTCAAATTAATTGTATCATCCTGATGAACATGCTGCAAGCTTCATTTTAAAACAAGCTTTAGGAGTACATGTATGACCAAGGGGTTCAAGCCCCCTCAATTCAAATTCAATAATTTGTTGAATAAGCATTTTCCCTGATTTTTTTTCAAAAGTGCAGTATTCTGTTGCATAAAAACTGGTGAGAAAGAGGTATACAGTTATTTAAACTAGGTACAATGAATGGCTACAAATCATGTTATCGCATTAACTTCATAAAAGGTTAGATGAGGACCTGAGATTGCAACTTTTAGGACAAAAACCCTGAATTTTTCTTTGGTTATATGTTTAAATTGGTTGGCAAAAACTTGAATTGAGGAGGCTTAATCCCTGATGCTTGCTTGGTGCTTTTCCTAGAAGTTTTGATTCCATTTTTGCAAACTACATTGAGTTAATAATCTGATGATGCTCTCCATACTGGGTAGCGCAATGCTAACTTTAATAAAAAATACTACATCGGAGAGCATTGTTTCAAATATGACTTTTGAAAATGCAAATATAAAAATCTTGTTAAAAATAATTAATTGTAATGTCTGGATGCTTGCAAGCCCAAATATTTAGTTTTTTAATCGTTTGCGTGCTTTCTGGCCTAAAGGTTACCAGCGCTACCAGGTTGCAGGTTTGAATCCTGTGAAAGATAACGTTTTTGCATTGCTAGTTTTAAGTTGTCACTGTTCTGGTGGCTCTTTCCTAGGTTTCCACGCAATTTTAAACACTGGCACCTTTAACCATTATGCCAGCCCAGCACATACATGCAGTTAACTAAAATCAATAGTTAAATTTATCTTCCAAAAAGTGAATTTGGAGGGGTCTATGTGGTAAGATTTTAAAAGGGTGGTACCCCCAAACTATGTCTATATTTCTGTCTCTTAAATATCTACTAATATCAAAAAAACCCAAACCTTAACTTAAACCATTAAAAAAACTGCTTTTGGGGGGTTTATTTGGGGGTTTTCAGGGGGGAAGTGGTACCCCCAAATTATGTCTAAGCATTTGTCTGTTAACTTTGTCACCAATTTGTATTAAGAAAAAGCAATGTTTATCTTTATCATTACATAATCTATGCTAATTTTTGATAAAGTACTGTGAAAATCACACCACGCAATCCTGCAGCCTAAAACGCAACAATTTAAATCAGAATGTAACAAGCATCAACTCAATCTCCTTTTTTTTCTTTGTTTTTTGAAGTTTTTGTGGCATAGTCGTTATCAATTTGGTTCAAGAACGAAAAAATAATGTTATCTTTATCATTACACAATCTATGCTCAATTTTTGCTAAACTGATGTGAAAATCATGCCACGAAAACCTGCAGCCAAAAACGCAACAGTTTAAATCAGTATGTTAACACGCACCAACTCGGTTTTTTATCACACAACCTTTTTACATGAAGTTTATCTTCAAAACTAGCACATGATATCAAAAAAACTAGCACCTTAGCTAAGCTGTTAAAGAAATTGATTTTTGGGGTCTATTCGGGGGTTGGTACCCTCAAACTATGTCAAAATATTTTTCAATTAACTATTCACTGACACAAAAAAAAAATAGCGCCTTAGCCATTCAAACAAATTGATGTTTTGGGTCCATTTGGGAGGGTGGTATCACTAAACTATGTCCAAGTATTTGTCTCTTTAAAAACCCCTGATATAAAAAAAATTAGCACCTTAGCTTAAGCTGTTAAAAAAATTAATTTTTGTGGGTCCATTTGGGGGTTCCAGCGGGTTGGTACCCCCAAACTAAGTCAAAATATTTTTCAATTAAACATTTACTGATACCAAAAAAAAAAAAAACTAACACCTTAGCTTACCGTTCAAAAAATTGATTTTTTTTTGTCATTTAGAAGAGTTTCTGGGGAGGGGGGGTGGTGGTACCCCAAACTATGTCTAAGTATTTGTCTTTTTGGTATCTCCTGATATCAAAAAAACTAGCACCCTAGCTTAAGTCATTAAAAAAATTGATTTTTGGAAGTCTATTTGGGGGTTCCAGGGGGTTGGTATCCCCAAACTATGTCAAAATATTTGTCTTCTAAATATCTACTGATATGAAAAAACAAGGGCACTAGCTTAAGTTGTTAAAAAAAAAAGATTTTTGAAGAGTCTTTACAGAGAATGAAACCTGACACTCTCTGATTATATCTAGTGTCAAAACAAAAAATATTAAAAGCGATTTTGTCCTAATCAAAAAAATTTAAATATGCTAGATTCAGGTTTCCACGCGTTTGTCAACAAAAACTTCTCTACTTTTTCATTACCTAAACTTGCTCAAAACAAACTAAGGCTCTACTCATCTGAAATACACAAAATTGCACTTATTTTAACACAATCCAAAAACTAACTCAACAGAACTCGATTGTTACATGGATGAAAACGACTAAATAATCCAAAGTAACGGACATTTCTTAATTGCCAAGTGATTGTTCATGGTGTTTGGATTCATTCAAGAAGAGGCAATGCAGCATAGTGTTTAGACCACAGGCTCAATGGTTGTACCCAGGAGCTGCTATATCCACTACTACAAGACTAGAATTCTTGATTTGGCATAACTAAGGTCGAGCAGCTTACTTGTTGCGATCAAAAGGAAGTACAAGGTATAGGCTACTCAGCATCACATGGGTAAAAGGGGTGCAGGTTGCGCTTGATTGAACACAAAAAACACTTTGTGGGCAATGCATGGATTATTCCAAAATGTTTATAATTTTGCAGTTTACAAAATAACAAGTACCTACACAAGGGAGCCGAAAGCGTGGCATGGGGGTGCAACTTCTGCCTTGCCTATTATTTTCTCCAATCAGGGAAAACGGGGGGCAGTGTTTCGCATTAAATTGGCACTACATGTACAATACTACACATACAAATCTGAACTATGGCTCCTTTTTATTTGAAGGCTGGTAGACATAGGACAGCCTAACCAAACTGCTGGCCCAAGCATAATCTGGGTAACCTTTAACGCAAAGGGTGACCAACTGACGAAGCAAGATACATACAGTAGGCCTACACTAGACTAACAACTGAGATCTGCAGAGCCTACTGCTATTTGCAGTGCTTCTGCCAAAGAAATAGGCTATCGGTACTGATACAGTCTAGTGAACATATTTCCAGTAGATCAACTGCTGGAACCGATATGCTTTGCTGCAAGGTAGCTTTCTCTTACAGCTAACCATAGGTTTAAGCAGAGAGCCTACTGCAGGCTAATACTGCTGTGGGCGATCAGCAAATTATTAGAGCATAGGCTAGAAAATCTCTCAAATTTAAAGCCAAACATGGCCTACGCAGACAGCCTACTGTAAGCTATCAGCACATTATTAACCAGTAGTAGGTTAATTCTGAACTTCATTCGGATGCAACAGCAGTTGAAATAGCTTTCTTCTGTTTTCTGCTAACCTTTTGCCTGCTGTCTGCATATACCACGCTATTCCTCTTTTAGTGCTAGTAGGCTACCGGTGCTTGAATTCTTTGGTTTGCTTAATTGTCTTTGATGTAATAATACTCTTAAACTACAGCATAATAATACTCTTAAACTAAAGTTTTGTTGAACCTGTATTGTGGCAAAATAAATTGGCAGAACCACCGTTTTTTAAGCTTATGTGTTATTACTATTTTTATGCACTTAATAGAAGTATTATAAACACAAACGGAATATTTAATGTTTATCTGCTCCAATCGTGTTAGTTTCTACATGGTGCAGTGGGCTGTTTTTGCTAAACTGTTTTCCATACTTATTCAATACTAGCATGCATTTTTTCCGAGTTTTTCCTGGTCGGAAAATGTCGTTTTAACGATGACCCTGATCGCATGACCCAGGTTCAACCCCCACCCTGGTCATGTTGTTACGTCTTTGATAAGACCCTTCACGATGATTGTCTCTGCTTGGTGACTTCAAACAAGAAGCAAATTTAGTGGACAAGAATTCAAAGAAATTCACAGGAACATTTGATTATTGGAAACTCCTAAGCAGGTACGGATTCCTCCAACCACAAAGTAGTCAATGCAATGAAAAAAGTGCAGATCGTCCAATGTGACGCTGTCTGGGGACAGGAAGATAAACATGTGCAACTACAACAACAACAAAATTATGGTTTGAGGAAAAGCAATGGCCAACTAGATAACTGAACCCAGGTCTGGTCATTCACAGTATTTTCATTTACTGGCGGCTTTAACCACTAAGCCATAGCAGCACACAAGCACATGCAGCAAAAATTGGTGATTAAAATCACTCATTAAACCTTGTTCTTACAACTTTTTGGCGCATCTTCCCCAAACCACATGACATAGCGCCTTTAAAACTGCAGGTGCACAACTTCATATATAGACTTATCATATCTCCAAATTTGAAGTTTCTAGCTTTGGTGGTTTCGGAGTTTTTGTATCTATGAAAAAACTTTTTAAATACTGTATGTTCCGACTAACAAGGTAACTCATCAAATAAGCTGAGACCAACTTTTAGCTCATAAAATGAGGGTTTTGCCATATTACTGCCCAATTAGCCAAGGAAAAAAATCTGATTGGCGCAGCGCCAGGCATTACAAAATTTTGTGCCAATTTGAAGCAGAAAACGCAAATTTTATCCGTTTTAATCGCACATGCAAATACAGTACCGATGATACAAAGTACAAAATACAGTAGTGCAAAGTGTAAATAGGTAGTACTAAGCATAGGCGTCGATTTTTTGTTGGTTAAGCAAATTCCAAGGAGGCAAAATGTTTTTGCAAAGTTTGGTTAAACTAAATTAATCTATTTCAGGCCGGAATTTCACGTGCAGCCCTCCCCCCAAAAAAGTCTTTGTTGCAAACTGGTTCTATATATTTCAGCCTTGAATTTCTATATTTCGCCCCTGAATTCAAGTGAATACCAAAACAAAAAGGTATTCGTTGCATTCTGGTTCTATCTCAGTTCGGAATTTCGGATTTCTTGTTGCCAAGTGGGTATTACTTGCAAAAAATTCAAGTGAGCCCAGACATATTTCGTCCCTTTCAGTGTCAGACCCGAGTGGGTTCCGCCTTCTCGCCCCCCCCCCCCCCAAAATCGATGCCAGTAGTACTAAGTGCAAAATACTGTAAAGTACTGTGAATTGACGAGCGGTGACATTTTGATTTCCGACATTGTGTGGACCAAGGTGTATCCACTGGAAAAGCCGACCTCAGAAAATTAGGGTAAAAAATTAGGTCCAGAAAATTGGCTGATTAGGTGAAAAATACAATATATAAATAAAGAAAAAAAGAGTCAGAAATTGAAAACTAAAATTTGGAAGCTGAAACTGCATTCCCAGATGCTTCTAAATCGCAAACTTTTATTCTCCTCCTGCAACAATTAGTTTTCGAGCTAGAGCAGTTTAAACCTTCGTTTTGCATTTCAGATTTTGGCTCGAAATCCCAGTGGCGTAGCGTGACATTTCAGTTAAGGCATGCAGTTATGATGACGTCATCAGTTTTGATGGCGTTATTAATTATCAGGCAGTAAAATAAAAAAACAACTTTACAATAATCAACGTCTGGTATTGCAACTAGGCCTCCTCTCTCCAGCAGGGGCGCCGAGAGCCGATGTAGGCCCAGTGGCAGCTGAAATAGGATGGAATTCAGGTTCTGTGAACTCCAAAACAGACGGAAACAATGCCCCAGTTTTGTCCAAATTATGATGCAATCTCAAAAAAAGTTCTTCACAGGAATTCTAACGATTTTTTTATTCAAAATCAGGTGATCTCCAAAAAGAAGGTCTCACATGCTCATTTCTAAATGTCATTTGATGGGCCCCTTTCGAGCCATGGGCAGCCTCATGGCCCCCCCAAAGTCCATGGGCCCCAGGGTCATTATACCCCCTGCCCTCCCCCCTCTCGGTGGCCCTGCTCTCCAGTACACATTGGTGTGTACTGCACATTTGCTGTCCCAGTATATACAAGTCTTCCTTGTGTTACTACAGGCAGTGACAGGTCTAGCACTTTCATGTGCCAGAAGCCGGTTACCGGTACCATACTAGGCTAACATTAACAGTAAAGTAGGCTTAATAACATTAAAGCAAAACCATTAATTGCAGAACTAAGCTAAGCCAACTTGCTGAATAGCAAATACATAGCCTACTTTCAAAGCCTCTTCCTCATGTCATTACAATACCGGTATATCGTAGCCTGCTGGCAACAGCCAGCGATGCTATACCGGTACAATATTAAGCAGGCTACTGGGCTCAAGGCTAGTCCAATGCATATATGATTAGGCCTGGCCTTGTTTAGTTTATTTAAGAACCAGTAAAGCACAAGCAAAGTAGCAAAACTACCAAACGATAATTTATTGATAGTCCTAAAAACTTTTTTGCAAACCAAGTGCAAATTCTACGACTAGCTTTAGCTTGGCTAACTACATACTAACTGAACCAACTACCGGTAACTCTTTGTTTAAATTGATTTCACATCTTGCTTTCACTTTTATAGCTCAACATTTAGCCTGAATAGTGCGAACAGTACTCACTCTGACTTACATTACTTAAAGCCAATACCAACCGGCTATCACAGCTTGGTTTTGCCGCTTAGTTATTCACTTTTTTCATATTGCTAAATCCATAGGTGGGCAAGTTAATGCAAAACGTTAGCTTCGTTAACCACTAGTCCGTTAACAAACTTCACACCTCCGTTAACGTTAATCCATTATTTTCAGCTTTAATTAACGGAAGTTAATAAAGTCCGTTAATTCGTTAACATTTTGCGTGTAATTTACATTTTGTTTTATTCACTCGCTTCTAGAACACGTATTGACGCTGTTGAGCTGATTTTAAGGAAATATTTATTGCTATGGTGGTCTTTTTTGTGTTTTGAAAGTTACATTTTACAGTGTAATCTAATTTCAAGATAAAAACAAGTTCAAATGCACAACGAAGCTGCAAGATATTAACGATAAAAACCTTTACGGAAGTTAACAGCACTTAACGGAAGTTAATTTAGTCCGTTAACATGAAAAAACTTTTTAACGAATTAACGAGTTAGTGAAAAAGTTAGCTTCGTTATTAACGGATTAACGATTAACAAACTTGTGCCCACCTATGGCTAAATCACATAAAATAAATGGCAACACGCATGCAATATTTAAAATTGCATGCTTTGGCGCATTGCTTCTGGCCTGTCTTAAGCTAATTTACTGTAATAAATCTAAAATCAAAATAGATGCTACATTTTACGAAAACAAGAAACTAGACGGATAAAAGAACTTTTGCAGCGAACAATGCGCCAATCAAAGCTTTTTAACCTATTGAATTTTGTTCGTAATCGTATCGAAACACTGTCATCAATTGAGCCGTTAAATGCAATTTGAAAATTGCATGCGTGTTGCCATTATTTTTTGTAATTTAGCAATATGCTGAAAACAGGCTAAAACTGAAATCAATGAATTAAGCAAGACTATTTATAGCTACTTCGGCTTGAAAGTGAATTCCTGTAACTGTGGCAACTTAGTTTGATTTTGTTTTAAATTTTTACATGTACTTGTTCAAATTATTACTTTCTTTTTTGGCTAAATGACTAGGCATGCAATGCATGCCTTGCATGCATGGAGAATACGCCCCTGCGAAATCCTGTATCACATCACCGAATGGTCCCAAAATTTGCAAAAAAATGATCCATATGTGTCCCATTTAAGTTCTAAATTTCAAGTTCTACTGTTAGCTGTTTTAAAGTTATTAAGTTTTTGACCTCTGGTTGCCGAATTCGTGATTTTGCACACAAAAAACACATCGACACATGGACAAAAAACACTTGCACAGAAAAAAACACATGGACTTCGTAATTCCCAATTATTACTAACAAGATTTTAATATTTGTATTTTAAAAGTAATATTTGAAACAACGTTTTCTGATGTAGGTAGTGTTTTTTGCAAATGTCGCACTCCCCAGTCTGCAAAGCTTCATCAGATCATTAACACATTATAGTTTGCAAAAATCGAAATCGAACTAAATAGGAAAAACTAAAAGCAACCACGAATATACTCCAAGTAGCGTAGTGGTGGGCATAGATAGGCATAATCAGATGAGGGGGGCGTCCTTCCCCCAATTGAAATACAACAAATAATGGACTAGTCCCAAAAAGTTTCTTTGCTTGGTAGTTATACTACAAAACTCTGAGAAAACTCTGGAAGTTTTTCTCGGCTTTTGGGTCTCTAGGAACTTGTTTTTTTGTCTTTTTCTGCTTTTGTTCTTCCTTTTCAGGTATATTTTTGAGTCCACAACCCAAGCGGGAAGCAGGATTTATTGGTGGTGGCTTTGTGCGGTACACATTCTACTACACAAAGCATCAAGAAATGAAGTTGTGTGGCTATTTACTGTCTTTACATTTTAATTTTCTTTGAATTCATTAGATAAAGTGAACTTTAAATTCATCTATCTTATGCTGATTATTTATCTCAATAGCTACATATTTTACCAACCACATATCAATTCAGAACTTTTGACATCCAGTCAGAATAACTATTTTATATCTTGTCTTGCCAGACCGTGGCGATTTTGTATTCTTTGAAACAATTATCACAGATCTGCTTTTACTGTACCTTATTGCTCCTTTTGTAAAATAGTTTCTATCGTCGTTATTCATTTGTTTACTATTTGTGTGTCGCTATAAATCACTGTTGTTTTTTTTTGGTATTATTATCTCTGACATACTTGAATGCTTTGGTAGAGTCCTGTGATTTTAACTTTAGTGCAAAACTCGAAGAACTCAATAAATTTACGATAAATTAGAACTCAAAATTACTTACACAATAACTGTAGGCAATTAACTGCTACTTGTATTTTCAGTAGTTTGCATATCAAGAAAAGCAGTACCGTTACCTTTTAATTTGCTGTTTTACCGAGACTCTGCTTAACTGAAGCGAAATACACTGTATCAACAATGCGTTGACACATATTTGGTACCTCTCATGAAAAATCAGTATATATGTGTTTTGTTTAAGTTATCAGAGAGATTAAAACCTATGGTATTTTGTTCCAACCATTTATTTAGATGCAATGTGGATAGTGTGAGTCACTATTGTTGTATGTGGTATAAAATTATTTTGATGCACATGTATTGATTACAAAATTTGTTATTATTTTGATACTTTAACCAACTGCCACTTGAAAGGATTTCCGGACCCGGTGAGGTTTTATTTTCAGCATGTTTTTTCTTTCCTCACCATGCTCCGTGGAAAGTTAGTTATTGGGCCGGTGGTGTAACCCATTGACCACCTACGTAATTGTGCCTGGACTTGCAATTGTTGTGATGGTTAAGAATAAAAAAATGAATGAATGAATGGAATGATTAAATGAACGAATGAAAAATGTTGCCAGCAAAGCTTATTATTTCAGTTTCTTTTTAGTATTTTCATGTACAACAGTACAAAGGCCACACTGGTCTACGTCTTTTAGGGGCAAAGATTTATGAGCAGGACGTTTATCCATCGCTGATTATGTGCAGCAACTTTTAGGCTCCTGAATTAGTTTTTTAAAAAAAAGTATTTCCTCCAAAAATGAATTTTCCTTTCAAAAAAAATTTTTTTTCCAAAAAACAATTTTGTTTAATTTTTACTTTTAAAACTTTTTTTAAACGTTTTTTTTTGGAAAAAAAGGTTAATATCTTCAAAGCTTTTCATCTGACAATTGTTATGAAGAATCGTCAAAATGTAGAGCACAGGAAAAGGAGTGGCTTGTTAAAAAAGCTGAGCAGTGATTGGCGGAAAAAAGACCAATATGAGAGTGCCATTTTTGTACAATCTTTAAGCTGTACACGAATTCTTTTTGTTGGCAAAGAAAGGAGTTAGAAGTTTTGATAAAAGTGACTTCAAAAGCAGATAGATGGAAGGAAAGCAAAAATTTACAGAAAAATCGATTTCTTGTATTTTTTTCAATAATTAAACATGTTTTCCACTACAAGTTTGCAAAAGCTATCTTATCTTAGAATCTGGACACATGCTATCTCCAGCCTGTGGTCTCAAATTTTGCGATGCAAGGGCACGAGTTGCTTGTGCAAGCTACTTGCTGGGCTTGCTAGGGCACAAATTAGAGCAACTAAAACTTTTCTTTTTGAATGTTTTTGGTCTTTAACCTTTACATTTGGGAGAAAAATATACAAATATAACATTAAAAAGACGCTGCTAGGTGTGAACAAATTACTCTTATCATCATGCTGTGTCCTGGGACAAAATTTGAGCTAATATGTCCTGCTCGAAAAACTAGCAAAAGCAATCGATTTTGAAGCACAAATAAAATGTTTTAATCAAAAGCAACCTTTGTTTTCGGACTGATCTTGCCCGCATGTCCAGAATTCATCAGAGGAAAGCAGAACTGAAATATAACTTACTTGCTCGTTTCACTTGCATGTGTGGGATAAGGTTGTCTGTAACTGTTTGCAAATTGGATTTTGGGATGCTGAACAATTGTCACAAGTAAAACAATAACCAATTTGAATTGCAGGGAATGCAGTGAGCGTGATACATTTAAACTATATAACACTTGTATGCAAAAATTTTACATGAAAAATTGTCGAAAATGGTCCTCAAGTCTACAGCCACTTCTAATTCAACTCAAACTACAAAAATAATTCGAAAGTAAAACAATAATCAGAAGAAGCCTAAAATCCTGTTCA
The DNA here is from genome assembly GCA_963965965.1 of Trididemnum nubilum. Taxonomy (NCBI): domain Eukaryota; kingdom Metazoa; phylum Chordata; class Ascidiacea; order Aplousobranchia; family Didemnidae; genus Trididemnum; species Trididemnum nubilum. The sequence goes on from OZ014471.1 coordinate 27,940,278, forward strand.
ACTTTAAAAGTTTTGATGCAATTCTGAAGAAGTACTGTAACTGCAAAAATTAACATTGTTCTTACTATAAGTGTATTTACAACAAGGTGTAAAGATTTAACTAAAAAATATCCATTTAAACATTATTTTTACTATATTTACAACAAGGTGTACCAATCATACATAGGAATCTGCGGAGAGATGAATCCTTAGCTCCTGAAAAACTTTGCACTGTACTGTTTGGTTGAGGTAGACTCAAAATAACCACGAAACAGCATGTGGCTTGCTGCGTGTGCCAATATTAAGCAGGCAACTTGTGCCCGTGCCCACATAATTCGAGACCGCGAGCTGGAAATTGCATGGATCTTGACAAGAGTCAAAACAAAAAGCTTCGAAAATATTACCATTTTAATCAAAGTAAAACTTTTTTGCTTGAAAAACGTTTTTATTTTTGAAAAAGCTTTTATTTAAAAAGAAAATTAAAATAACTGTTTTTGTTTTTTGAATAAATACTGTTACTTGAAACATTTTTTTTGAATTTTTGTTTTTAAAAAAACTTTTTTTGGAAAAATTCTTTTTTAAAATTTTCTACTTCTTGTGCCTAAAAGTTCCAGTGCATAAAGTCCAAGAGCCTGTCCCATGCCTAAACGTCTGTACCTAAAAGTCACAATCCGCGGCTCTAGGGTGCATCAAACCCCCTAGCTGCAAAAATTGTCATGGCTATAGGGCAAAAATGTTCCTTTAGTTACAAAAACACATTGTGCAAAATAATAAAATCATGAAATAATATCTACTGGGGCAACATCAGTGATGAAATTTTGGTCAAATCTGTATGAAGCAATGATGCAAACAGTATAGACCGCGAGCCCGCGTCGATTTTGGTGTACGAAAGTATACCAATTTCTAACTGCACAAAGTCACGTGCCAAGATGGCCTAATTAACAATCTGAGCGTCTGGCAGGGTGCTAGTGGTGGAGTTGGGAGTAATATGCAAATTAGCACCCCCAAAATTTGCTCAGTGGTAGACGAAAGTATACCTCTCAAAAACACTTCTGCCGCATTTGCCAACTACTTCTGACTATTGATTGAGTAGTGACAGACATTTTGATTGGTGGAAAACCCCCGCCAGACGCTAATCAATCACCCCCAAAATACGCCTAAACATATACGAAAGTATACCTCCTGGAAATAAATGCATTTTGTGCAGGACACATAAACAAACACAAAATGACTAATGACAGACGAATTTTGTGGTGGAGGGGTCCAGACAGACGCCCCAAAATACGCCCACCCCCAAATCCAGCTAATCATGTACGAAAGTATACCTCCTAGAAATAAATGCATTTTGTGCAGGACATATAAACAAACACAAAATGACTAATGGCAGACGAATTTTGTGGTGGAGGGGTCCAGACAGACGCCCCAAAATACGGCCCCCCCAAATCCAGCTAATTATGTACGAAAGTATACCTCCTGGAAATAAATACATTTTGTGCAGGACATATAAAAAAAACACAAAATGACTAATGACAGACGAATTTTGTGGTGGAGGGGTCCAGACAGACACTCCAAACTATGCAGCCTATCCCCAATCGTCAACATATAGTGAAAAGAAAATATAAGTTACCACCTAAATATAATATTGCAACTTGTAAAAAATTAACGTGGCGATAGCAAGAAATATTGGTAATTAGTTTTCCTTACCCTTTGTGATGCCATGCAGCAAAAAATCATTATTTGAAGGGCGTAAAATTTACGCACATAGCTATTGCTGGCATTATGACTGCACTTTTTTACAAATCATTGACGCAACAAAATCACAGAAAGTTCAAACCGACCAAAATTGTGGTTTAACATAAAAGACTTCCTTAATAGATAGATAAAAGGCTTGTTATCTCACATCGTTACAGTAATTTATAACAATAAATTTAATTGACTGTAATGGTGAATAGATGGGAGTCTGATTGATTCTCATCTGAAAAAAGGTAAAACTAATATTGATTGATGGTCCACAAAGTTTTTCCGAGTTGTTTTTGCATTGCTTTGGTATTATGCTTGACCTACTGGTAGTTTATCGCAGTAAAATAATGACTTTAATAAAGTTTATATTCGGAGAAAATATTTTGCTGGAGTTGATTTAGTTGGCATAGTTGTTCGTTCATAGAAAGTCTGCGTAAGTGTAAGACGAGTTATAAGAGTTTGGCGCCAAAAACTGCAATTTTTTAATATACCGCCGAGTTTTGAGAAGAGATTGAATTGATAGTAACAATTGGAGTCAAAGCATTAAGTTATAGCTCTTACTTCTAATCTTGCTGAGACAAAAAATGGAACGTGATGAATCAGAAACCTCTCCAAGCTATCTGGCAACCGAAGTGAGCTCAGTAAGTGAAATACAGTTTACCAGTGTTTTTTTTGTGTGTGCTTTTAGTCTTGCAACATTCATAAGTTTTGATGATTGCAGGCTGGAAATGCCAATCAATTACACTTTTTTGTAATAACAATTTTATAACAACACTCTTGGCTCATTTTTGCTTAAATTTTAAGAATAAATTAAGAACAATGCCTGCCGCAGCATGAAAAAAAACTAACACAAAAAAATATATATGCATGGCATTCGTGAGTAATCAGCATAGCTTTTTTCGTATTCATATTGTTGATCTATCTTTAGACTATTTTATTCAATATAATCTAGTCTTAAACATGAAAGGCTTTTAATCATTACACTGCATTTGTCGGTAGGTCCACGATTTTCTTTGAAGGGTTCAATTTGGTGGTTGCTCGATGTTAATAATAAACCTAAGTTGCACAACATGCGTGCTCAGAAGTGGCGCAACTGCGGAAGATTTTTCACTAGATATATCGTTTTTATTTTAATATAGCACTTTTTGTTTGTTTTTAAGCAATGTGGTTTTTTACTGTTTTTTGACTTTATGCGTATTTTTGCTCAAAAATTAGGTGGTCTGAAAAAAAGGTCTTTCACAGGGAACTGGGCTCTGACCCGACAAATTTGTCAATAAAGTAATTTTGTTTTAGATATTAAGTGACTTTTTTTCAACGATTTGTTCATCATGAAGATCCCTCGGTAGGACGGTGCTCATTAATAGCGTTGTAATTGATGGGCAACAGCCCCGTATATATTCTTAATATGCTTGTTAACAGAGCTCTGTGGTAGAATATGAAGAGCGCCGGTGCTTTATTTGTGGAAATTCATCTCAACATCAGCAAGTAAAAGCAATTAGAAGTCAAACAATAGCTTCCTTCTTGAATGCTGCAGCTTCTCGTCGCTCCATGAAAACAGACAAGTACAAGGTAATCACACAAAAAGCAAACTTAGAAACACTCTCTTTAGCTGGCTACCATTCAAGCTGTTACCGAAGTTACACAGCTACAAAGCGTATTCAAAATCCTTCGCCTGCTGATGAAGAGGAGCCCGTTTCAAAAAAAGTCACTCGCAGCGTTAGCGAACTACCTAGATCCAATCAGCAAGGTCTACTTAAGGGAGCTTGCATTTTTTGTGGCTTAAGTCGAAAAAAACTCAAAGGACGCGAGGAGCAACTCTACAAAATTTCAACATTAAAAGGATCACGATCATTAAAAAACCAAGTGCCTTTTTCAGGCAATGAAAGGATAAAATCTTTGATGAGAAGTGGAGTGGATCTGATTGCTAAAGAGGCAGAGTATCACAAGGCTTGTCGAGTTCAATTTGACAACGAAACCAAACAAGCACTAACATCAACCAATGAGACGCCCACATTGCGTCAATGTCACCAACTGGCATTTACCGCTTTAAAAAATTTTGTTGAAGAGCAAATAACAACGCACTCGCGATCTCTTCTTATTTCGAACCTGTACCAAATTTAGCAAGACGAATTTGTAAACAATGGTGGTGCTCTTGACGAATTTCAATGCTATTCGGTACCAGCTTTGCTCAAGAAGTTGCGACAAGAGTTTGGCCACAAAAGTGTAACTTTAGTCAATAAAAAAAAAGGTTTAATGATTCATTCTTGTAACATTTCAAGAGAAGAAGCTCTTGCACGCCTTGAAATCGGAAACGAATTAGCCCAGTGAAAAGAACAAATCAGAACAGTTGCTTCTTATTTAAGATCGCTAATTCTCAACATGCCAAAATCACAGACACCTCAGCCTGCAAACATAGCTAATCTTAAAGAGAGTGCCTCTGAAATTTCGGAAGAAATAATGCTTTTTTTTACTACCCTTCTCAGTGGTTTAGCATTGCCAAAAACGGAAAATTGTGTCGAAGCAATCCGAAGAAAAGCAGAAGCGCTTGATTCTGATGTCGTGTACAACGTTAGCAGAGGCAACATTAGACCTTGGAAAAACCTTGTCCTCGGTCTCGGTTTATCCGCTATAACCGACTCTAAATTAGTGGTTCAAATTTTAAACCAACAAGGGCATTGTATTAACTATTCAGATGTGAAAGCTTTGGAAACAGAATTTGCATATTCCGTGGTATCTGAAGACCAAGAAGCACCCGATGGAATAAGGTTACGTCCAAACCTGAGCACAGCTTGCGTTTGGGATAACAACGATGCAAACATCGAAACACTTGATGCAAAACCACCTGGCATGCTACTGTGGGCCACACCTATCAAAATTGCAATGAAGAATGTGGCGAAGAAAATTCGGAAATTCGTTTTTGAAGTGGCCGAAATCGAAGAAAATTTGTTGGAGTTGACCGTAATGTGCCAGAATTTAGGCAATCCCTTTCCTCTGCCACCATCACTTTGCCATTAGCACATCCGGTTTCACCCTCAGCAACACAACCATTGAATGCTAATGTTACTACCCATTTTGACATAACTCCATTGCAGTTTTACTGGTTTGTGAAAGGTATTCTTGAGCATTTGCCTTTGTATGCTGGGTTTATCAGCCAATTTATTGTCGATTACTTGCCAGTTTTACTGGTTTGTGAAAGGTATTCATAAGCATTTGCCTTTGTATGCTGGGTTTATCAGCCAATTTATTGTCGATGTGCTACAATGCCCCTATTTCCCATTCTCCAACCAGCAGTGACGTCGTACGCGAGACCATGGTCAGGACTTTGAAAATTGCCCAGGAGGCAAACCAAGAATTCGCTGTAGTGATGTATGACTTAGCTATAGCGCAAAAAGCATATACTATTCAGGCTCTAGAGGCACCACGTTTTAAAAATCTTCTGATACTTCTTGGAAACTTTCATTTGGAACTCGCGTTTTTTGGAGCCGTAGGAACTTTTTTGAACGGCTCTGGTATTGAAACCGTTCTTGCGGAGTCTGGCGTTCTTGCGGAGGGTTCGCTGGTTGGTTTCATTAAAGGTAAATTTTATAATAGGTGCCAAAGAATCCACAAGCTTACTGCAATAGTTTTAGAGCATTTACTCTTTCAACGGTTTACAGATGATTTGTCGGTGGAAGAAAGCAATGAATGAGGCTGTTTTAAACTCACCCTCTTTTGAATCAGCAAACAGCAATGAAATTCATTCATAATTGGAAGAAAACCATGAGCTAGTTGATTTTTGTGAGAGGTATAATGGATTTTTTGCAAATGCACTAAACGGACTGCTCGGCAAGTCAGCGCAGTACTGGACAATTTACATTTTCTTGATCAATAGAGTGTACAGAAACTTGCAGAGATGTGTTCGTACGAATGATCTACGTGGTTACAAAGATATTCTTTCAACCGTGCTTGATGTTTTTTTTGGACTAAATCGTCCGAACTATGCTCGCTACGGCACTCTGTTTTTGCATCAACTGCAAACTGCTTGCCCTGAGTTAACAAGTATTCTTGAAAGTGGAGCTTTTTCAATCCGAAGAACTTTTAAAAATTATTCACGATCTGCCGTGGACCTATCATTGGAGCAAAGTTACAATCGAGATGCTGCTTCAGCAATGAAAGGAATAGTGGCATTTAGAAATTCTGAAAGTGCGGTAAGACGATGGGCACTGACAAGAAGCCAAACAACAATGGCTGTCACGGAATTGCGAAGCATATGTGGACTAGAGTATAATGAAAATGCATCAGCTCAAGTTCTCGACTATCGAATTCGTAAAGACAACGAACATATGCATCAAATTGCCTTAGCTATTGAAGATTTTGGTAATCCTTTTGCTTGTGAGTTTGAGGTCCAACCGTTGATGAACTTGGCATCCGGAAAATCTGCTTTAGCAAACTGTAGCAAATATCTTCTAGAGATGCTAAAACGAGGAAAAGAAGCACAAGAAAATTTCGTAGAAGAATCTAAAAATGATCCTAATCGATTCCTGAGGCCAATCAAGAGAATAAAGATTGAAAACTTTGCTGCAGAGTCAACAAAGAGCAAAGTTTATCCTTCTCGTTCGAAGGATAACAGTGGAGGACTACAAGACGTATTTGCAAGGTTGCTGGTTGTTGTTGCTGAGCGTAGTTGCTTGGATCTCCCCTATTTTTTGTCATTTCCTATCACTGAGTTTCCAATGGCACTTGCCTTGCCGGATGGAACTCCAGTGAAAACACAAAAGGCAAAATTGCTCAACAAACTTGAAGATTTGCAAAGAGACGTTACTGATGAATTGGATTGCATTAATTATACACATCACATTTTTGATGGTGGCTTATTGCTTCATTCCATATTGTCGATCACAACTACAGGAACAACATTTGGTTCGATAGCCCGAAATATTTTGTTTTCTGCGTGTAGCAGTGGGGTCTCTGAAATTTATGTTTGCTTCGATCAATCAAAAATCTTTCAATAAAGCAATCCGAAAGAGAAATGAGAGGCTGCACTGACGATCGAGTTTTCCTGATAAGCGGTTCGCATCAAAGCTTGAAGCAAACAGGGTTGCAGTTGTTCAGAAATGAAAACTTCAAAGAAGAATTGGCTAAATTTTTGCTGGAGGAGTGGAAAAAAGATTACTATGCACCTTTTCTCAAAGGAAAAACTTTGTTCGCAACTCATGCTGGAACATGTTACAGCTATACTTCAGATTTCAGTTGCAGCTCAATGATGGTTCAGCAGCCTGAAATTTTTCAAAATGCCCATGAAGAAGCGGACACGCTTATAACGTTTTTCGTTTCTCAATTGTCTGGAAGCATCCTTGTCAGAGCTTTGGATACTGATGTTTTAGTAATTCTTCTAGGATATTTAGGAAAGTGTCAACCAGAAGTATCATCTGGGTCGCAAATTATTATGGATTGTGGTGTTGGCAAAAACCGTCGATAGATCAATGTCACAGCTGTAAAAGAAAAACTTGAACAAACATGTTCGGGATTAGCTGCAGCAATACCTGGGTACCACGCTTTCACTGGATGTGATTTTACTTCAGCATTTTACAGGTAAATAATGATTATCAAATAGCATATATCCACTGCAAAGTAGCTGACTTTTAAATTTACTACAAAAAATTTACTGCAAAAAACAAAAATTGATAAAACGTTTTAAGCTGGAAGCCTTTAGATTGACAAACATTATACCGTACTAAATTTAATTCCTTTGTTAATCGAACGGAACCTTTTTTCTGGTCTACTACTGCATCGCATAGAGCATGCAGGAGATGACAACGTAAACAATTTCAATTATTGTCGGACAAGAAAGTAAAGGTGATATAAAATGACCCAAGCGTTACTATTGAAGAGACTATGCATGGATCGAATCATATCAAATCAAGTTTATTGGTCGCCAAATACACCGTGAAAAAGAGAAAAAACAAACACGATCATTAATTAAAAAAAGTTAATCTTAATATGGAGTATTCGCTAGGAAACACCAAAAAACTGGAAAGTTTACGGTTGATGTCAGTTGTCCTGTTTTCTGTTGAAGCTACAGTATATCTTGCTCTCTATTAGATTTGCTAGACAATTCACATTTACTTGGTTTTATTCCGTATTAAATTATAATATTAAAGAGCAAACTTTTTTCAGACAAGGAAAGGTAAAAGCTTTGGGAATCATTTGCAATTCAAACAAATACGTTGATTTCTTCCGATCTCTTGGATTGATGGAAAACAATGTAGATGTTGGCATAGCATCTGAGTTTCTCTCAAACTTGTATGGCTTTGGAACTGATAAAGATGTAAATGAAGTGCGCCACAAAAAGTTGATAGCCATGACCGGCAAGATAGCACAGGTAAATTTACTACATTAAAATGTGGTTATTATTTTAATTCGTAATTCCCTACATTTAGCGATTATAGTATCAACAGTTTAAAAATGCATGCGATCTATAAAGTTTTTACCAAAATAGCAATTTTCAGAATATATTCTGTATAGTTAAAAGTTATTGCGATATTTTTTCGTTAGGATCCGGCAAATGTTCAGATTTCCACATCAAGAAACCAAAACTGTGAAGTGTTAGTGTAGTAGTTGCAATGCAAATCCTGTTGTAAAGCAGGTGTGAACAAACTGGAAGGATGAACTTTACTGTATTTGCAAAGTTCGAATTTAAATCAACTAGCAGTGGAGTGCAGTGAAATTTTTGCTAATGTCAAAACTGCGCTCATACGAGAGTATTCTACGAAATTCGTTCGTACATTGGCACTCCTATATCTTTACTACCAAAACACTTTGACATGGCATTTTTCCGTTAAAGTAATTTTATTCAAATCTGATTTTTCTTCATTACTTTAATCCAATAATTACTCAATTATTTGCAGGACAATCCAATGGCTAACGTGAAAAAAGTCGACTGTGCTCTTTCACCACCTTCTTTGCCAAGCTTGAAAATGCATTTAAGTAGGGCAACTTATGTAGCTACCATGTGGACCAATGCAAACCAGACGCATCCTACTGATGGGTTATTTCCTGAAAATTATGGGTGGTTGATGGAAAATGGAAAACTACGAGTAAAATGGTATGAAGGCCCAGCTTTGCCAACAAGTGATTTTTTCCGGGATGAAAGATCTAGCCAGGAAAATCTTAAAGAGAGAGACTTTCCAGGATCTCATGATGAAAATGAGTTTACTGAATGCAACGACGAAGCATGGTCGGATGACTCCGATCCAGACGACTTCTAGTAATTACTTTTTTGATGAACAGTATATAGGAATTGTGACTTAAATGCTTTGAAAGAAAATATTTCTGCTAAAAGATTGATTTTTTACGCGTTCACATCTTGCTTTGGTTTATACACTCCCCCGATAAAATAGAAGTGCTTTCAAATAGTGTTCTTTTCCGTGCGCTTTTTTTGCGGGCCTATAATTGGAAGCATCTATTTCGATCCCCTACCACAAAATTCGTTTGTCATTAGTCATTTTGTGTTTGCTTATATGTCCTGCACAAAATGTATTTATTTCCAGGAGGTATACTTTCGTACATGATTAGCTGGATTTGGGGGGGCCGTATTTTGGGGCGTCTGTCTGGACCCCTCCACCACAAAATTCGTCTGTCATTAGTCATTTTGTGTTTGTTTTAATGTCCTGCACAAAATGCATTTATTTCCAGGAGGTATACTTTCGTACATGATTAGCTGGATTTGGGGGTGGGCGTATTTTGGGGCATCTGTCTGGACCCCTCCACCACAAAATTCGTCTGTCATTAGTCATTTTGTGTTTGTTTATGTGTCCTGCACAAAATGCATTTATTTCCAGGAGGTATACTTTCGTATATGTTTAGGCGTATTTTGGGGGTGATTGATTAGCGTCTGGCGGGGGTTTCCCACCAATCAAAATGTCTGTCACTACTCATTCAATAGTCAGAAGTAGTTGGCAAATGCGGCAGAAGTGTTTTTGAGAGGTATACTTTCGTCTACCACTGAGCAAATTTTGGGGGTGCTAATTTGCATATTACTCCCAACTCCACCACTAGCACCCTGCCAGACGCTCAGATTGTTAATTAGGCCATCTTGGCACGTGACTTTGTGCAGTTAGAAATTGGTATACTTTCGTACACCAAAATCGACGCGGGCTCCCGGTCTAGTAATGCTAGTTTGCCGCTTTTGGGCTATTCAGAAAAATTTTGACCTGATTATTTTTCCACAACCATTGGCAATGCAATATTCACAATGCCTGTTGTGATCAATCATCTCTGCTTGGTGCTGGTATAGTTGTACACAGTTAGCATTGTTGCTTAATAACCGTAGCATTATTATCGGTAATTAGCCAATGCAGTAGACCTATTACTGCTGAGAGCAAATGCAGTGAAGGCAGGATTTACTTTTATTCGCTGCAGTTTCTTTGGTTGTTACACTAGCACAGTTTAAAAGGCTGAAGAGGGATTTAAAAGTTCACTGGTAAGTATTAGTCAGCAATCAGCCTTTTGCAACAGCTTTTCAGTGAATGCTGGATCTGAGCATATTTACTAACTGCTAATTACCAACTACCCAAGTGTAAAACTGTAAGATTGCAGACAATAAGTTGCAGAAGCACTCTTTTGTTTCCAGATTTCATATACACATTTACTATCATAAAGGACACCAGTAATGGACCGAGATAGTTTATACAACGTAGTTAATTGCATTGAATGTCCAAATTGTGCAATGATAGCAAAACACAAAATGGCAACAACATCAAACAGCCAAGAATTACTTCTGAAGCAGAAGCTATATTTGGCTTTGGTGGGGGAAATGGTGGCATAACAAAAGATGGTGCAGAAATTTCAGGTAGCTGGTTACCAACTAACAAGCAGGTCATAGGGTGTTTTACGTTTCATCGGCAAGAAGGAACTTCCAAACCTCCAACACAACAAAAAGAACTAGCCAAAATTGTTCTAGAAAAAGTTATTACCTTTCTGTCTCAAAGGAAACATTCCCATGGTATCAGCAAAAAGAGGTTGTGAGAAAATCATTGAACTCTTTGAGAAGAATGCCAAACTTTCGAGAAATACCAGTTGTAACAGACGCCCTCAGTAACTATTGTATGTAACTCCTATGATGCTTCAGCAATTTGAAACTTGAGCCTTTACCGTCCATGCTGTTTAAATCGCTGGAGCAACACAGGATTTACATACAATAATTACAGAAGGCATCTGCAACAACCGGTATTTGTCAAAGTTTGGCATTCTTCTCAAAAAGTACAATGATTTTCTCACAATTTACTGATACCATGGGAATGTTTCCTTAAAAAATGGAATGACTTTTTCTAGAACAATTTTGGCCAGTCTCTTTTTGTTCTGTTTGAGGTTGTACCTACAGAAGTTCCTTCTTGTCTATCAAACATATGACATCTTATGACCTGCTTGTTGATTGGTAACCGGCTGCCTGTAGTTTCTGCATTTTCTTTTGTTATGCCACTGCCAAAGCCCAATATAGCTTTTTGATTGCCTTTGCTATTTTGTTTTCTGCTATCAATGCACATTCAATACAGTTGAGTATGTTGTATAAGCTTAAGAAGAGTACAGTCCATAACTGGTAGCCTATATCAAAGTAAGTGTATGGAATCTGGAAACAAAATCTGCAATCTTACAGTTTTATACTACGGTAGTTCATTTTATTGCCTACTTTTTGCAGCCATGATAATTCACTAACATGGTACGTCTAAATTTGCAGCTCTTGACTAGGTTTTTATTTTTTGCTTGATGCAACATATACCGATAATTAGCAGTTAGTAAATATGCTCAAATTCAGCATGCATTGAAAAACTGTTGCAAAAGGCTGGTTGCTGACTAATAATTAATTACCAGTGAACTTTTAAATCCTCTTCAGCCTTTTAAACTGTGCTAGTGCAACAATCAAAGAAACTACAGCAAATAAAAGTAACTCTTGCCTTCACTGCATTTGCTAATTACCGATACCTAATGCTACAGTTATTGAGCAACAATACCGACTGTGTGCTACCATACCACCAAGCAAAGATGATCAATTACAAAATGCATTGTGATTATTGCATTGCCAATGGTTGTGGGAAAATAATCAGGTAAAAATCTTCTGAATAGCCCAAAAGCGGCAAACTAGCATTATCATTTGCATCATTGCTTCATACAGTTTAGGCCAAAATTTCATCACTGATGTTGCCCCAGTAGATATTGTCTAATTATTTTGGTATTTTGCACAATGTGTTTTCGTGGGAAAAAAATTTTGCCTTATAGTCATGACAAATTTTTGTGGTCGGGGGGGGGAGGGGTTTGATACCACTGGCTACATGCTTGCGATAATAATCAATATTAATATTGAGGACCAGGAAGCCTGGGCCCCCTCAATTCGAATTTATGCCAACCAATTTAAATGTATACTGTATAGCTTGAGAGAAATTCAAGGTTCTTGTCCTAAACGTAGCAAACCCAGGCCCTCGTCTAACTTTTTTATTGAACATAATGCAATAACATGATTAGTAACCATCTATTGAGCCAACTTTAAAATTAAATGACAATGCACCTCTACCTGGTTAGTTTTTACGTGACTAACAACTGTTGGAAAAAAGAAATAGTGGAAATGCTTATTAACCAAATTATTGAATTTGAATTAGAGGGCCTGGGCCCCTCGGTCGTGCATCTACTCCTAAAACATGCTATTTAAGGGAAAAACAAAAATGTCCTAGGCAAATCTTCCAGTGGGTCATTATTTCCTGCTACAAATAATGCTGGAGGCAATATACCTTATTTCCCCCACATAGGCCAGTCACTTACAATATTTAACCCCAAAATACAGAATGCTAAATGAGTTATGGACGAAACGTGTAATTGAAAAGAAAACTGAACAATTTAACTTTTTCAATTGGTTTTAAAATCTTAAAAATTTAGTTCCTTCAAATGGCTTTAAAAGCGTGCAAAATGTTATCCAAATGGCATTAAAATAGAAATTTTTTCCTAAAAATTAGAAAAAAACATCATCTTTACCCCCAGACCTCATAACCTCTGGTGGATTGGGCTCTGTTCCCACACCCGATCTGTGATACGTTTGAGTTACACTAGTTTGCTCGCCACATCTTTGATCTTGCATTCTACAATATCTCTGCCACATAAACGTCTCGCTTTTCGAAAACTTCTCATAACATTTTTGCATGTGATTTGTGGTTTGGTCCCTCCTCTCAAAAACCCTGGCTACGCCTAGAGCATGGAAAGCTATAGCTTCTAAGGTTTGCTTCTTTTTGATCATGATTGAAGCATTGTAGTACAAGTTCACACTCCTGAAGGATGTGCTCCATTGTTTGTACATTGTGGCAGGGGCACTGTAGGGTGCATCAAACCCCCCACCCGCAAAAATTTGTCATGGCTATAGGGCAAAAATGTTCCTTTAGTTACAAAAACACATTGTGCAAAATACTAAAATAATATCTACTGGGGCCACATCAGTGATGAAATTTTGGCCAAATCTGCGTAAAAATAGTGCAAACGACAATGCTAGTTTGCCGCTTTTGGGCTATTTAGCACAATTTTGACCTAATTGTTTTTCCACAACCATTGGCAATGCAATAATTACAATGCCTGTTGTGATCCATCATCTCTGCTTAATGCTGGTATAATAGCACACAGTCAGCATTGTTGTTCAATAAGCGTAAGATTAGGTATTGTTAATTAGCCACTGCAGTAGGCCTATTACTGCTGAGAGCAAATGCAGTGAAGACAGGAGTTACTTTTATTTGCTGTAGTTTCTTTGGCTGTTATACAGGAACAATTAAAAGCTGGCTGAAGAGGGATTTAAAAGTACACTGGTAATTATTAGTTAGCAATCAGCTTTTCACAACAATTTTTCAGTGGATGCTAGATCTTCAAGATCTTGATGTTGAAGATCACATTATTTTAATGATTTGATCTTGAAGATCACATTTTTTGCATGATCTGATCTTGATCCTCAAGATCACCAAAAAGTGGTGATCTTGCCCATCTCGGGCTACCACTAATGGACTGAGATAGTTACTTGTACTCTTCTTAAGCTAATACAACATACTTAATTGTATTGAATTGCATTGATAGCGAAAACAAAATGGTAAAGGCAACCAAAAAGCCCAGAATCACCCATGAAGTAGCAGTTAATTTGGCCTTGGAGGAGGCATAACAAAAGAAGATGCAGAAATTACAGGTAGCCGGTTACCAACTAACAAGCAGGTCATAAGATGTTGTATGTTTCACAGAGAAGAAGGAACTTCCAAACCTCCAACACCACAAAAAGAGACTATGCCAAAGTTGTTCTAGAAAAAGTCATTCCATTTTTACTCAAAGGAAACATTCCCCCAGGTATCAGCAAAAAGAGTTTGTGCGAAAATCATTGAAATCTTGGAGAAGAATGCCAAACTTTGACAAATACCGGTTGTTACAGATGCCCTCTGTAACTATTGTATGTAATTCCTATGTTGCTCTAACGATTTAAAACTGGAGGCTTAACTGTCCGACAGGCAGTCATTGGTAGTGTATACTGCATGTGGTACTAACAAGTGCTGTTGTAGATTTTGTATTTGTCACATTACAAGAGTATATTCCTGGATTCTTAATGTTTTTCCCAGGGATGTGGAAGCAACAATTTTTGAATCACTTCCACTTTCACCCTTAGCACTTTCGCTTCCACTGCTTGATGATGTAATTTTTGCTTAAAATTTTTTGATCCTGAAATTTTTTGGCCATTTTGTTTTCCAATTAAGTCAAAATAATACAGCTTTGTTATTATCATCTTAAAAAACATCATATAGAACCAAATTATATAACTTGATTCAGTGGTTTGTCATTGCGAGGATCTGCTCATGGGCATAGTCAAAAATTCGGATTGGGTGCAGCCCTAAAGCAAAAAGTTCAATCACATGGTCGTTATGTTTCAGCTGATGGGTCTTTCATTTATAATTCATCAAATTTAGATGAAAATTCAAACCACTGAAATTTTACTTTTGTTTTATTATTTGATGTTTTGGAGTTTACTTGATATGAATACAATGCAATAAAATTTTTTTCCACCACCTTTAGTTTTTGAGTAATCGACTATTGAAATTTCGCATATTTACTAGTGGTGCTAGTGCACACACTTACAAGTAATTAGATGTGGTTGGATACCGGTACCTCATTCCTCAACCGATTTTGCTCAACAAAGTGTCAATTTATATGTTTTCAGGGCCAAGGAATTCAAAAATGCTGTTAAATTTGACAAAAAGTAACTAGATAACACAGAATAAGATATTTTTCTGAAAATGCATTGTTCTGCTTCCGAGTCCCCCCCATTCCTTCATGATTCAACATTTTTCATTCTGCTTCGTGGCAGCATGTAGTGTGATGATACAAGTTTCCAAGATTATAATAGCTCTTTTCAACTTGTTTAGTTAAAAAAAAAAACAGCAAACCAAAAATTTTCACAATGCTGTTTCTAATAAACTTGAAACCTTTTTGAACTAATTGCCATGTGTAAGCATTGTCATAATATTTTCAAACTTTCTTTTATGTAATTCTCTGTAGCTAAAGCCATTAAACAAATAAATTTCAATTGATCAAGCAAAAAAGATGTAGTTCTATTGCTTGATTTTCAAAGAAAACAGCTTTGTTGGAAAAATTATGTGGTTCAAATTTTGAAAAACATGCCTGTTATTATAAGGTGAGGTTCAAGAAAAGGTCTTGGAAATGCTACCACTTTCAAAGATAGTTTTTTTAAGAACAATAAATCAAATCTTTGGTACTGATTGCACAGCAGTTTACTTGATTTGACAACAAACAGTAAAGCCTTAATTTAATTAAAATCAACCAAGTTTTAATAAAGCTAGCACAACAATATTTATTTTAGCTTGAACAGCTCTAAGCACGTCAGATTTGATATACTGGTCTAATGGCTTGTAGAAAAGTTAACAGATAATTTTATGTTTAGGTGATGGAAACTTTATGTGAGCGCGTAGTATTTTTGTTTTTGTTTGCAAATTTCGGCCGATGAGGATTGATTGGCTAAATAAATAGCAAACGGTAAAACCAAAAATGTTGAAATTTGGACATAATAAAACAATTAATGAAGTGTGCCAATTCTAGGGATCCTAGGTCACGTGATCGTGAATTGACACACTAAAAACATAAAAAAACGACAAATTTTTGCTTGAAAAGTTATTAATTCACTTATAATTCCAAAACCACTGGACATGCAATACTCTAATTTGAGCGCAATGTAGGTGCTTTTGAATGCTTTACGCAAGCCGAGTTTGGGGGCACCCGGTTTAAAAGTTTGAATTTTAAGAGTTTGAAAATTTTGAAAAGATAAAATTTGACAAAATTTGGGGATACCAAAATAAGGGATCCCCCTCAAACCAGGACGCCAAAATTCAAACTTTAACCACTTACACTGGAGTAATGACATTTTCAGAATAAGTAAATATGAAAAAATTTGACAAATTTTTGGGGGTACCTCTCTCTTAAACGAGAACGCCAATATTCAAACTTTTTAAATGTGTAAGCTAGCCACATCAAAATTTCAGGATTGCAAGCAAACAAAGAAAAATAAAATTTGACAAAATTTGGGGCACCAAAATAGGGGTTCTTCAAAATTCAAACTTTTCAACCACTCAAGCTAGTTACATGAAACTTTCAAAATAGATAAATATAGAACGAAGATAAAATCAAAATAGATAAATAAAATATGACTAATTTGAGGTGCCACAATTGGAAAGACCTCCTCAAATCGATCCTTAAAATTTTTAACCATTCAAGCTAGACAAATAAAATTTTCAAGATAGGTAAAAATATAAGTTGAAAAAATTTGAGGATCTCGTACTATAGGGGTCATCCAATTGTACTGGCATTTCGCCCATTAGCTACAAACGCTACACAAATTAAATCAATTGGATAGGTTAATATGAATCAAAGATTAAAGATAACAAAATTTTGTTGGGCACATTGAGGAGACCATGGCAAATGGGCCCGTTAAAAATTTAAAAATCTTTATTACAAAGTACTCCAGCTAGACATATCAAATTTTAAGAGTACCGGTAGGCTCAAATAAGAGAAAAACATGCCAAACTTGGCAATGCCATGTTGGACAATTAGTCCTTAAATGGATCTTCAAACTATACGATGAATTCTCACAATGAATTGGTATCACAGAAAAGTAGAAGAGTCAAACTTATGAGATTACTTCAACATTTAAGACCTTGAAGTACTTGAGCTTAATGATTTTGTTAGATTTCAGCTGGATGGCCAAGTTTTTTTTTACCAAACTGTCACTTGTTATGCTGAAAAAATCTTCAACTTGCTCTTCAAAGTTTTTGAACAATTTTATTAAGAAAGCTATTGTGCTTAATAATGGATGTGATACACTACACTATACAATATTCAATATCTTGGCCGCTGGGTCGCACTGCTAAATAGCACTCTCAGAATAGGAATAGTTGTAAAACGCGTGCATATTTCTACTGCCACCTACCCTCCAGTTTACTACACAAGGTGGAGGCTTCACACTGTTACCAATTTTTATAGTCTTTTGTTTGACCCGACCCAGAATTAAACCTGAGCCTACAAATTCAGTAGCAGACACTCTATCCATTGAACCACTGATCGGTTATTAAACTTAAACAGTCACAGCTACTAATGTAATCTTTTCCGTAAAATATTAGGATAGATTATAGACACTTCTAATCTGCCAATTTATACCATAAAAAGCTAAAAAAAGAGTAGCCTAGAGCTTAATTGCCTGAAATGGGCAGATTACCATTAATATGAGGGTTGGTTACCATACCCTTACCAATTGATCCTACAAAAAACAAAGCAATTACCTCACAAAACAACTGGCCAGCACAAATACCAACTAAATGAATTCGTTTCGTGAACTTTTTCCATTCTTCTTCCATGATAATGCGGCTATCATTTTCAGCTACCACCTATTAATTGTTTTAATTTATTCAATTAGAAACAAGCTAGCAGCCAAGTGGTAATATATTCATCTATGAAGCAGAATGTTTTGAATTCAATTCCCATGCCAGTCAACAAATGCAGTTGATAATCGATCAATAATAATGGAAACGCCTACACTGCACACAAAATTGTGAGCATATGAGTGAATTTTTAGCTTATTTTATACAGAATTCAGTGTGCCCGGTGCATCTCCTTACCAGCCTACAGTACAAGTAGCCGATTAGTTAAAATAAACTAAGCAAATGCTTATATCCTACAATTTTACGCTTGGTATAAACTGGGCCGAAAGCATGATTTTCTTTTAAAGCCAAGGTCCGATCTAACTAGTTTATATACCAAAAAATCCCAAACACAATTCTAAACTTATAAATAAAAAAAAGTGTCAGCTATCCACACTTTTGGAGAAAAGCGCTAAAACGTACTCCTCTATGACATACTCCAAGCATTGTGCTAGTTTCTTTAGCATTGATTTTTAACGAATTTGGTACTTGTTTAAATTGCTGTAAAGAAAAAATTAAAACTTCTCATGGTCTTCCAGAGGAGCATGATGCCTTGCTGGTATTTGCTACTTAAGTTTTTTGAATGAAGATCGCATAAACTTAGTACAAGGATGCAGTTAGCAACCACAACCTGCTGGAGCAGCTGCTTACTGTTGGCAATATAATTGCAGCAATTGATTGCGAGCAAAATCATACCATTGCCTATTGTGATTTCATGGTTACAAACAAAAGACTATCTGGCCAGCAATAGTGTAAGTGGGTGGGTAATTGCACTCTTATACTTGGCTTACTGGTTCTTTTTGTTCAAAAAACTTTTGCAGGAAATACCAGCAAGATATCATGCTCCACTGAAGGACCATAAAAAGTTATAATTGTTTTCACACTGATTTAAAACACCAAATTTATTGAAAACTGATGCAAAATGGTTTAGCATATTCCCCTGAGTACATCACAAAAGATGGTTTTAGTGCGTTTCCCGTACAGTAAGGAAAGTTGACAGTTTGTTTTTTTCTATAAAGTTAGAATAATGTTAGTGATTTTTTGGTATATGAATTAGCTAGACCGGACCTCGGCTTTAAACAGACAATATTTGGTTAGTCCAGGGGTTGGCAACCTTTTAGACTAGTGGGCCACATCCAGTCCTAACACCATTCCAGCGAGCCGGCACCATTCCAGCAGATCAAAAAAAGGTCTTTGCCAAGAATTCCATCCTTTTTTCGGCCAAATTGATGGCAAAAAAAAAAAAGGTCTTTGGCAGAAAAATTCAGGCCTTTTTTCGGCCAAGTTGATGAGGCAATGATCAAAAAAAAAGGCCTTTGCCAGGAGATGAGGGTCATTTCGGCGGGTTATTGGTCCATATCTATCATCGAAAAAGAAAAAATGTCGCAGGCCGGATGACAATAAAAGATCGCAGGACGGGTAAATTGCCTTGGCAGGCCGACCCCTGGGTTAGTCTCTTGGACACAAAATGTAAAGGTCTGGTTTAATAAAAAAGAAGAGAATGAACTTTGATTAAATACAGTATAAAAGCCTTACTTAAAATACTAAAGTTTCTAAACGTTTCAGACTTAGCTACATCCATCATCAGTAAAAATTAAATCTCATTGAAACAGAATCTCTAGAGACAAGTTGAATAAGATTTTATTTTTATTAATGAGGTTTATTTGAATGAGATTTTATTTCTAATGATGAAGGATGCAGCTAAGTCTGAAACGTTTACAAACTTTACTATTTTGAATAAGGCTTTAGCCTACTGTTTCTAATCAAACTAAATAAAACTGCCGTCAATCTGTACCAAAGAGAATGTACCGGTTAAGTTTTGGAAAGTATGGGCATGGCTCTTGCTACACCATTGAAAAGATACAAATGGTAAAAAACAACAAGCACTTAAAAGAGTAAAAAAAGAAATACCAACTTACATGCTGCATTCATGTACACACATTGAAAGATGCAAACTTAAAAAAGATCCATAAAACGAAGGAAATTACCTGGACAACCCACATATCTTCAGGGTTGTTAATAGCAGATTCAAGCTCAGCCTTTGATGAAAATGTTATTGTATCATATGTATCTAAGTTATCCAAATTTTCAGCAGCTTTAACTTCATTCTAAATTTAATATAGAGTTTAAAAAAACATCAAGTTTCAGCCACTTGACAGATGTTTTCTGCACCACTATCATTGAAATATTGGATGGTCAGCACTCACAGTTTCTGTAAAGTGTTGTTGTTGTGCACATTTATCTTTCTGTCACAGACAGCGTCAGACGCTAACTAAATTGGATGATCTGCATAATTTTTTTTGTAATGACTACTTTGGTGTGGAGAAATCTGCAGGCACACCTGCTGAGTCCAGTGATCCAATGTTTCTGTGGATTTCTTTGAATTCTCTTGTCCACAGAATTTGCTGCTTGTTTGAAGTCATCCAACGGGGGTAATCATCATAAAGCGTTTTTTTCCAAGGACACTACAATGTGACCTGAGTGCTGGTTGAACCCAAATCTTGCTATCAAGGTTGTTGACGTTTTACCCTTTCGGTCACGCTGCCTACAAGCTTGCATTGTTAGCTTCAAAAAAATTGTTTTGTTATGACTAGGGTTTTTCACATAAAAACCCATGATAAAAATTTTCACATTAAAAGCCCATGGTAAGAATTTTCTGCACACCGAATTATCTTGAAAAGAAACGACACCGAATAAAAAACGCATGAATGTAAAAAAAAGAAGCCACCCTTGAATAGAAACCGCAACAGACAATGATGATAAAACCACTTCTTTACCAATGGACAGTGATAAAACCGCAAATTAGGGGTAGGGTAGCATGTAAAAACCTTGCTTGCAAGTGTTTTACAAAAGAGACAATAGAATTGCAGCTGACTCAATGTTTCGCCTTCTTGTCACTTATGGTAGATAAATTTGAATGCCCACTGGGCACCAATTCCAAGACAAAAACATTCATGTCAATGAATAAAAGTGGCCCTCAAATAGAAGCCGTGCAACATGTTAAAAAAGAAAAAATAGTAGCCGCGGCTACTATTCAAGAAAATACCGTATATGGTAATCACGTTAAAAATTGTGAAAACATTGTAAGTGTCTTTATATAAGTCTTAAAGGCGGTGAATCATCCAGCCAATTCCGGTGGTTTACAATAGCTAAAATTGAACCAAATTTTTGATATTTTTTGTTTTAATTTTGGGGCTGCGGTTGCAAAGATATTCAACAAATACAAAAAGATGTCCCCCAGAAAAAAGTTTTTGGAAACTCTGAGTTTTGATTTTCCCGCCAAAACCACAGTTCTTTACACTATTAGGCCTACTGTAATCTTATTAAACTATTAGGCCTAACTCTCTCTAAACTATTAGGCCTAATAGTTTAGAGATAGTTAGGCCTAATTAGGTTTAAACTATTTAGAAATAAACTATTTGGAAATAAACTATCTCTAAACTATTAGGCCTACCACAGTTCTCTAAACCAATAGGCCTACTGTGGTTTTGGCGGGAAGATCAAAACTCAGAGTTTCCAAATACTTTTTTCTGGGGGACATCTTTTTGTATTTGTTGAATATCTTTGCAACTGCAGTCCCAAAATTAAAACAAAAAATATCAAAAATTATAGTTCAATTTTAGCTATTGTAAACCACTGGAATTGGCTGGATGATTCACCACCTTTAAAATCAAATCGATCAAATCTTTTATTCACTTTGCAGGCCCATCTCCATGTCATTGCGCCCAAGCAACACAGCTCCTTTCGAAATGTTGCAGGGGTGGCAA
Organism: Trididemnum nubilum; assembly: GCA_963965965.1. Lineage (NCBI taxonomy): Eukaryota > Metazoa > Chordata > Ascidiacea > Aplousobranchia > Didemnidae > Trididemnum > Trididemnum nubilum. Next base: position 27,961,732 of record OZ014471.1, read on the forward strand.
GCCGTTGACAACACTATGTCCGATTCGACTGCTCTGAGATTTGAACTCAAATCTCCCACTCCAGAGGAAAGAACAAGTTGTTAATAGAAGTATTAATACTTCTTCAAAACTGACTCAAACATCTATCACTTGTGCCAATATTGTCATAGTCATGTTTATTTAGCACAAAACAACACACAAAAAACAGGGAGTTGAATTGTGACAGGAAGCTGCAAAAAGACCTCTCAGTCATCGAGTCAAGTGTCATCTATGAACTTAGTTAATCATGCTGTGCATACATGTAATTTATTAACTAGAATGTGACAGGGTACACGACTTTTCGGTGTGACCATTTCGGCGCCAATATTCGGTGCTTTTTACTAACCCTAACCCAAAGCCCTAACCCTAAACCTAAATAAGTGAACTGTCAAATAGCACCGAACTGGCACAGAAACGATCTGTGCAGAAAACGTCCGGCAATGAAATAGGTGGCGCCAAAATGGTCGTGCCGAGAAGACGTGATCCCAATGTGACATTCATTCATTCTTTTTTGATTCTTGACCACCAAAACAATAGCAAATACATGGTAACACAATAGTAACACGTCGAGTCAGGAAAAGGAAGTAGCAACACAACATCAGACGTTAAGGCAAGCTGAGGATATTGAAGACAAAAAAGCGATTTTCATTTGCATGGTTGCTACACCTGTCACACCAGCTTAAGTACATTGTAGGCCTAATCAATCACACTCATTAACATACACGCAGGCACAAAGATGGAAGTAAAACTAACGACTGGAGTAGTTGTTCAAATGATTGATTAAGAGAAAAGAGAGGGGCAGTGACCACTGCATGGCCAGGCACAGTTACATAGGTGGTCAATGGGTGGCGCAACTGCAACCGGCCCAACATTGTGAGCGATATCCGGGAACTTCGCGAAAGTATCCAACTCTACAGAACTAAAGAACTTCAGAATTGCATTAAGTGTGTTTATGGTTCTTGATTGTCAGATCTGAAATATACCTTGATCAAGTGTGAGGCTAACGACTTTCGAAGTATAAATGTCTAGAAAATCTACAAAATGTCAAAGAAAACTTTACAACTCTGCTTAGTTCTTGTTTTAACTTTTAAGGAGTTTGTTGCGATTTTCACTTAGCTGCGCTACTGTTAAAATTGTGGCCATGAACATAACCCTAGTTAAAACAAATATTTCGACAGAAATCTTTTGCACTGATTGTAACAGCAAAAACAACATTCTACTACTGGAACAAAACTTTTTGATCTGAAAATACCAATATGATTTTCGTTTTTTTTTTAACCAGAAATTTGACACACTATCCTAAATATCAATTTTACACCCTAAACTAGCCCACTGTGGTATTTTTTTTGAGAAGAATTTCATATAAGCACATGTATGGTACATTTACTCAAAATTTAAGAACTAAATCAACCAAAGCCTGCCTTAGCAATTAGCACGGAAAAAGATACGTACACAATATGGACTTATTTTGCCACAAAATTTTCATTTTACTTTTTACTTGTGTTCAAAAGGTGTATTTTGTGTAAAAAACCTTTTCTGTGAAATATTTTTGAAAACAATCAATTTCTAGGGGGTCCACAATATGTGAAGGCAGGCAGAAGCCTGATCAACATTACATCACTAAATCACACAAAATTAATGTAGATAGCCCTTTTAGATAGTCTGGGTCTCTACTGAGATGAAATTGATCGTCATATTGAAAACATTTTGAAATTATATTGCACAATATACAGTCAACTCCAGTTAATCAATCAGACACCCTTGCCATCAGACACAATTTGTCAAGCAACGAAATTTCTGAATGGTAATGCATTGTGTTTTACCTCTATAATTGGTTTTACCTCTATAATTTGTGTTTTACCTCTATACTTTAATATTGACTAGGCCAATTGACCTGCAACCTAGTGTTTCAGCTTTTCCTACGTTTTTCATTTTGTGCTCTAAGGTCTGCCTAAAGTCAATGTATTTTGAGCTTGTTTTAGTTTCTCGATCTATACTCCCTTGTTTGTTTTCTTGTTGGTGTTTTCTGTAATCTTTTTTGTTTCCTTTTCGGTTTCCAGGGTGAGGATTATATATTTCCAGGGTGAGGGTTATATATGGTTTCGATTTTGTTTAGGGAGAAATAATGCAAAAATAAACAAAAATCACTCTGAATATATTGATATTTTTTTAATGTGCTGTTTGTGTAAGTTGCTTTTTGATTTTCTGTAAAGCGCCTTTGATCCGATTCACTTCAGGAAAGAGTGCTATACAAATTTCTGTTATTATTATTATTGGACAATCTTGCTATCCAACTATGATAGCAAAATTCTAGGAACAAAAGTGCAAAATAAATTAAAAAATTCCTTGCTAATTAGACATAACAATTAGACAGTAGCACTTGCCCAAGAGTGCATTACCAATTAATAGAAAATAATTATAATTATAAAGTAACTTTTATAACACATAAATTAAACATTAGATAAAACAACTTTTGTGACGTATTTTGCAGTTGCGTTGTCTATGTTAAGTTACCTTTATTAACCAGGGCCACGCAAGGGCAGATCAGTGTTCCGTGATCTACGTACCGACATTACCAACCACAAAGAGTTAGTCTAGTTACTAGACTAACTCATTAATCTGACAACCTTGCTAATCGAACATTATTCACTGGAACAAATCGCGTCTGATTAACGGGAGTAGACTGTATTACAGAACCGTACAATAAGGTTCATTGCATATATGGTGTGTGATTTTGGCTCATTCCGTAGAATTTAGCAATACAAACGTTTAGAAATCATAGGACACATTTTTAGCTAATTTGTATCTCTGAATGCTTCTATCATGATTTACTTTTAATAGAGTAAACATCTATGCCAGGATGCGTTGTAGGGCAGACATCAAACAAAGAATGTGAAACTAAAACCATCTTGGACTGATTTTCACAAGAATGGATCTGATACCAGTGGTAGAAATTAACTTTTTTATCAACTTCCCCATCGGGCAAGTGCTATAAAATGTTTACTTGACTGAAGAAATCCCAACTTGCCCAAAGAAAATAGACACAATAAGTTTTGAGGTTGCTTCATTTTGAAAAAATTTGCAAAATGTACTTATTTTTGAAAAAAAAAAATTACACTTGCAAAATTTGAGTATCTTCGAGAATGAAGTTTTTGTGCTTAATCGGTACGTGAATGTGACATAATAAGTAACTTTTTTCAATCATGCTTTAGACAAAACTTGTTTTTTTCATTGTAATTATTTCAATTATCACGTTAACAATGATGCTTAGTAACATTAACCTTTTGTCTCAAACCAATTTTCATCATGAATATCTTGGAAACTACCAGTGCTGCGCACGGCAAGTTTTTTTTAAGTCTGCAGTTTGCAAATCTGCAACCGAATTTCAATTTTCTTAATCCGCAACCGCAAGTCCACAATCGCACGTTTAAAAGCTTATTTTGCAACCGCAAGTCCGCAACGACGTTTTAGAATTCTTAAATCCGCAACCGCAAGTCCGCAACTTTGTAATATTTGAAGTCCGCACCGCAAGTCCACAACTTTTTATGAAATGAGTAGACGAGTTTTGCAATCAACTATGTCTTGAAATGATCTGCTCAGAGTTGATTAGCAAACATAAGTCAAAAGTTGTGACTTGTGGGAAGTATAGCAAGCGTATGGTGGATACATTCCACGCAATAAAAAGAATTACTCATAATCGTTGATTGTAGTAAATGTACCACAGCATGACTTGTTATTGAGCTGCTTTTTCGGATGGCAAACTTAAAAATTGCTCAGACACTCTTCCTTTTAGGTCCAACTCAAAACAAATTTAAATGCTTGTATTTTGGGCTAAAGTTTTTAAGTGACTTGGCTAAGGGGGATTGTAGCCCCCAGCCCTCCTCGTTGCATTACTGCTTATACAGTAGGTGCCTAAACTGCATGGAAGCACAATTCACAACCCACCGACGAACCCTAAAAATGCTACAATAAAGCTAGGAATTTGAAGATTAAAAGCCATTGGATTACAGTGAGAAGCCATCAAATAGCAAAGCACAATCCGTATTTCCGCTTACAACAAAATATTCTAAAAAACGTGTTTTTCAAGGCAGTAAAAGGCAAAGACAGCAGAAGGCAAAAAATATATCACTAATCGTTTTACTAAATTTTTAGTTTCTAGTTTCTATAAATACTATGGGAATGAGATAATCACACGCTACCAGCAGTGCCGTCGCCAGACCAAACGAAGTGAGGGGGCCCTAGCCGAAAATGGGGGGGCACTATAAAATAAACTGAACTTTTCCACATAAAAACTGATATTTTAAAGCTACAATTTTGTGTTCATCTTCAAAAAAAGAGACATATAAGCCTGGCAGCATTATTTAGCTCATTTCGTATGCGGCCCGTATAATAGCTTGAAAAATCTGTGTGCAGGAGTAAATGTGACCAGAAGGGCAAACAGGGTTTTGCAAAAAGAGAGGGAGCTTGAACCAAAAGTAAATGTTTTTTGCACAAAAATTGTCTAATTTATGTCCCGTGCTGAACAAACAGTTGCAACTCAAGCGTGTCACAGAGGGGGCAGAGCTTCCAGCTGCTGGGTGATTTTTGCGATTTATAGCAAAAATAGCAATTTTAACACCATTTAAATCACATTTCACACTCTTAAAACCATATCAATAATTACAGTAAATTGCTAAAATTCAGAAGTCATTGAAAGTTGTTTAGCCTCTTGAGCCCCCATATACTTCAGGTCAAGTCCTAAACACGTTTAAACGCTTATTGTTTTTTGGTTATATTTTCTAAATGACTTGGCCATAGGGGGCTGATGCCCTCTTTGCCCCTTCCCCTTGGTTGCGTGACTGACTGTGACCTAAAACAAATCTTGAGTTTGCTCTAAAAAAACATAAAAACAGCTGGTCCTTTAAAAAATGTTTTCACGTATTGTTTCAGGTCATAATCACTAACAAAATACCCGTAACGCTTCTGTAGGCATACATTCCTATTCCGCGACACAGCTGTAAAAGCGTGATAATAAGACGGATTATTGGGTCACATTTATGTAAAGCAGTTGTTGGCCAGCAATTTTGCAAACAACCGAGAAAACTTCAAATGAGAATTACGTTTCAAAATTACTATCCCTTTTTCCATTATTGCCGGTTGTCTTGTCGTTACATGATGCTCAAAAAAAGCATTCTGCCATTCTGCGCAAATCGAAATGAGGGGCACAACCAGTCGTTAGGGGGGATACGGCGCCCCTTGCCCCACCGTAGCGACGGCACTGGCTACCAGTACAAAAAATGATACACCAGTGGCTAATTTTGTGAACTTACGGTAAAAAACAACAATGCCATACTTTGAACCAGGGCTGCAAATTCGAACATGAACTCAAAAGAAGTTGGTTGTTTTGCCAAACTTAAAAAAACAGCATGTCAACAAAAAGAAAGCGATTAAGTTAAAAAGCAGACCTAGTATTTTTGTCAGCCTGAACTTGAAAAACTTGAATTTTTGCCAAACTTGAACTCGAAAAAATTAAATTGATTTCTCAAGTTTGACTGGGTAAAAACATAAATATTTTTCGAAAATAGAAAGAAACTTCAATATTGGTATAAAACTTGCGGAATTGCGGACTAAAATAATAAATAGTCCACAGCCGCAAAACCGCAATTTAAACTGCCAAAGTCCGCAACGTTTTTTGTTAGTCCGCAATTGCGGATTTGCAAACTTGCCCAGATCTGGAAACTACACCAGCTAGAAAGCTAGAATCTTTTTTGCAAAAGTTAGAGGATCGAAAAGATCATAAAATAATCCTAAAAAAATATACAATTCTTGACGTCGTTTATATACAGCGCTGGGTAGTGCTTTGTGTTATCTGAAAGAGTGGTTAACACAGCAAATCTGGAAAAAGATTTCTTAAAAAAAGAATGCAGCATTTTAGGCCAAAAAGTTGCAAAGAGCATCTGAGTATTGAACAAATCTGCATACAATTAAGCAGTGTTAATTACGATTAATGATGTTAGTACGATTAAACAAAGTGTTAATTGTGATGATTACCAAGTGCTAAAATAAAGCAAAAGCTTTCTTTAAATGCATTTTATTTTATTGCAACAAAAGTGAACCTAATCTGCATCTCGAAATAATCTTGTTGATGTTGATTAAGACGCTGCATTTCACTAACTTGCCCGTCGAGCAAGGCAAACAGAAAAACAACTTACCCGAGGCAATTTCAGCTGGCCTCGAGCAAGCACGTGATAATTTCGAATTTTAGTCAGGCAGGTGTTAAATTCGAACCCTGGATATGTAAGCGTACACGTAGAAAAAAAAGGCATGGATACAGTTGCTGTGGTGGTCTGACCTCTGACGCAAGAGTTGCCTGCTGAAAAAGGAGGAAAATAAACTAACTTCACTGAATTGAACAATTGCCGGTAGAAAACTCGATCATTCTGACTAATTTGTGGTTCAAATTTAAAATTACAGTACTTTGTACTTTTCTGAATCAAAATTCTACTTAAGTAGCATTACTTCACTTTAAAAGTAATCAAGCAAATGTAAAAGTAGCTCAAAAAAACTACTCAAAAAATACTCGTTACCGGAAAAAACTACTTGAGTAATATACTCAAGTAAAAGTATTTCGTTACTTTACAACACTGACTATTAGGGTGTTACAGCCGCCCCATAAATTTGAGAATTTTATTGTAGCAACTTCTACCTCAGCTCAAGTTCGAGACTTCACACAAAAACCCTTTTGGTCAAGTTTCGTAAAAATTTGTCAATGTTTAGGGGTTGCACAGTGACATCAAAATTTTGGCAATTTCAAAAAAAAGATGTTTTTTTTATCTTGAATGTTTTTGGACTATAAGTCGAACCTATGATCCCTTTTGATCATTTCTATTTTTTGGGAGTAGTTGTTTAGTACATAGCCAACAAGAGAACTTCTTAAATCAAAGTTATCAAAAGTTGCATTATAGAACTACTGCCACAAGCATAGTTAATACCAAATTACTGCATATTTTTCTAATCTATTAAAAAATTTCACATCTGGCCCTGATTTTAATAATCTGAAAAGTGTTCATTATTGTTATCTACTCAATGTCAGTTTTTTTTTTTTTATTTTAGACAGCTGTGTTAACAAAAAGCAACTTATTTATAAGCTGTTATAATTTTCGATTCTTTTCTTTAACAGCCAAAGTTTTTCCCATATTTTTGATACTGGTTTTTTAAGTAGACATCGTGCTATGTAAAAATGTTTTTTCCTCATTTTTCAATCATGTTAAGGTGTTGGTTTGATAACCAAGATTTCATTGTTGTGTTGAATTTTTTTTTTAATGTTTAAGAAATCTTGAAAATATGGCAAAGATCTTTCTACATACTTTGTCGATCTCAAAAAAGGACAATATGATTGCCTTTCTATCTTTGGAGGGTTCTGAAGAAAAATGGCGTTGATAGTCAGTTACTACATGCCATTAAGGCATTCTATGGTGCCGACTGGAGTTTTGTGGTTGAGTAAATGGCAGGCAGTCAAAGCTTTCCATATAAGCATTGAACTACAGCAAGAATGCGATTTGTTTCTTCTCTTCTTTATTGTTCACATGAATTGGATCAAAAAATGCAACCAAGCTGATGAGTTCGCCACAATAGGAAATTGAACAATCAGTTGCCTGCTATGTGCTGATGATTTTATTCTGTTTCTACAGAATCTGGTATTCAGTGCACATTATATAGGTTTGCAGCTGCTTATGACACGGCAGGAATAAAAATAAGCACGGTCAAAACTCATATGCTTCATGTTTCAAGAAATACTAATTAGTGCTTGTTGCAACTGAATGCAGCGACACAGAAACAAGTATACAAGTTCAAGTATGTCGGGTTGCATTCTTGAGTGACGCAAGGCAAAACAAAGAACTGGGTATCCCAATTGGCAAGGCAATTGCAAGCTTTACACTTTAGAGCTTTACACTATTCAGTAGTTGCGAAACGAAAATTGTCAAAAATGAACGAAAGCTCTCAATTTTTGAAACAGTCTTTGTCCCTTCTTACCTACTCTATCACTGAATGGTCATGAAAATTCGATGATAATTGAAAGGGTGCGATTGCAAGTGCAAGCGTCCAAAATGAGGTTTCTCCAAAAAAGCAAAGGAGTTACATCATTGATAAGATGCACATCTCTTAAGATTTCAAAATTTCTAGAGACTCTACTTCTTCAAATTAAAAGATCTCAGCTTAGATGGTTTGGCCATGTAAGCAGAATGCAAGAGGAAAACTTCCAAACAAGCTTTACTTACTAAAGCAAACGGGAAAAAAAAACAGTTGGATGACCCAAAACTACTGTAGATGAATCAATATTACATTGAAGATCTTGGGTGGAATTGTTTAAAACTTCACATCAACGAAATAATGGGGTTGATGGAAAACCATAAAGTGTGGTAGCTTTATCTCAAGCTGCTGCCCCCGCAACCCTCACAGGAAATAGGGCTATAAGGAGAGAAAGAATTTTCCTAGAAGTTTTCAATGGTTTGGTTGCTTTTCTTCTGTTTGTTCTGTTAAAGTTGCATTTGTACAAAATTTTCATTTCATCTACCAGCTTCTTTACTTCCTCAATTATTTTTTAATTTAGGCAAAGAGGTTGATTTGCAGAACCATATCAAAGCAATAAGCAACAACTTTGTTGGATTTAACTTGGTTGCACTTGGTTGCTTGGTTGGTTGCACTATGGCTAATTTCTTTTTGGGACACCTGGAAACGTTAATTTTCAAAGATGAAATGTCTTGTCACCCTAAATTATATGTTCGCTATATTGATGATGTGTTTGCTGTTTTTGATGATGTTAACGCGTGTTCGTCTTTTTTGAATATTCTAAACAGCCAACATGATAATATTAAATTTACTATTGAAAAGTCCACAAACACTTTGCAATTTCTGGATGTTGATATGAAAATTAGTGAGAATACATTTGATACATGGGTCTGGAGAAAGCCTACTAATACGGGTTTATTCCTGAACTTTGCTGCTATACGTCCCATTAAATGGAAATCTGGTTTAGTGTTTTATATGCTCCACCGTGCCAAGTAAATTTGTTCAAGTGATTGGTTATTTTTCAAAGAGGTTGAAATTCTTAAATCGTTATTTTTATCTAACAATTACCCCCCACAGTTCTTTGATAAAATATTGCTCAAATTTCTTGCGCTTTCATCCCATCATACTCAAGAAAACAGCGATGAATGCGAGACTTGCTTTTTTAAAGTTCCGTATATAGGTTCTGCATCCAAACAATTTACAAAAAGTCTGTCTAAACTTGTTTATCGGGAATTTGGTTTAAAGTTAAAAGTAGTTTACGATACATTTAAGATTAATCACTACTTCCAGCTGAAAACAAAAACACAGCATGCTCTCTGCTCCAATGTCGTGTACCAGTTTCGATGTTCGTGTGATACGAACCTTGCCTACGTAGGCATGACTACCCGACATTTGGCTGCAAGAGCTTGCGAGCATTTGGTTTTAGCTGGACCGCAAAAGAGCGCTATAAAAGAACACATACGCGCATGTGCCATTTGCCGTGAGGAAAAGTACACGGTAAACTCTTTCCAGATTTTAAAAAGTTGCCATACTGAGTATGAAACTAAAATCCATGAAGCTCTTTTGATCAAAAAACAAAATCCTAAATTACATAAGCAACTTTATGCTAAAGGTGCCTCTTTCTTGCTAAGTATTTTCTAATTTCCCAAATTTTCTGTTATGTCATAATATCATAAGTTAGTTCTTACCTTGATTTGACTTGATTTTCTCTTTAATTCAATTCACCTTTACTATCACATTAATAATTATTCTAACTGAATTGGTTTATTTCACGCTAAAAACTTTATGCTGTTGCTTGTTTGACTGTAATTTTAATCTGATTGCTTTGCTCCAAAACTGGAAAGGCATTTTTATTTTCTTAGATAATAATTTTAAGTATTTCCTCATATAATGTACGTTATTAGTCAAGTATACGTAATTTATGTTGCCGTAATGCTTCTATTTCCTTTACAGATGTTTATGTATTATTGTTTATAATATCCTGAGCAGGGCTTAATTGTTTTAAGCCGAAAACGTTCCATATGTTTTGCTTTTAATAAAAAAAAATGTTAAATCCAACAAAGTTGCTGCTTATTGCTTTGATATCAATTATTTTTAATTGACGAATTGTAGGAATTCCAGCTTTGTGGCGGGAAAACATGTGCTTTTAATAGCATTGTCATCAGGTTTAGAAATAGTTCCTAGTAGCCAACTGCAAGAATCTATAGATCTAATAATAGTATGTTGCTAGTAGATTTACTAATGTCTTTGTTTTATAGAGCTTATACCAAATAGATTGCACTAAACTCCTTATCTTACATAGCAAAACATAACAAATACGGTTTTAATAAGCTGCTGCTGTAACTATAAGTCAGAACAGCAGTTTAATAGATTTCAATGATTAGGCCTAAAGCATAGTCTGCACCGTCATTCTTTAAGAAAGTAACATTGTAGACATACGTTTCAATCTGTTTTACACAGCCAGCCAAAATAGATACTGTAGTTCTAACTCAAATAGAGTTCATGTTGTAGTTTCCCAGCTCATAAAAGTGATAAATTTTGACTACTATTAATTCTGAAAAAAAAACAAAAACATACATGTAAACAGTTTTAAAAGTTGTACGGAGGTTTTTTTGAATGTAAAAGACCAAAAGTGAATGTTCAATTTTGCAATGACTTATTAGTAACAAAGATTTCTCATAGCACCATCTAGCGGCACAAAATAAAACAAATACCAAATCCTGGGTAAAAAAGGTCTCTGTGCGACCCCTAAACCTCAATTTTTTTTTCTCAAACTTTGTATTCTTGATTTTTTTTTGGCAACCTCCTATTTTGAAGAAGGTAGAAAAAAATTGGAAGAGGTCGGGGCAACTGCAACACCCTACTGACTATATAGCACTTGTATGAAAAATTTTACATGAAAAATTGTCAAAAATGGTTGTTGAGTCTGCAGCCACTTCTAATTTAACTACACTAAATGATAATTTGAAGAAGCAGCATACAATCCTGTACAACTTCAAAAGTTCTTGATGCAATTCTGAAGAAGTTAACTGCAGGAATTCAACATTGTTTTTACAAGAAGTGTATTTACAACAAGGTGTAAAAATTAAACTTTAAAATATCCATTTAAACATTGCTTTTTACTACATTAACAACAGGGCATGGCGATCACAAATAGGAATCTGCCGAGAGATGAATCCATAGCTCCTGAAAAACTTTGTACTGTATTGTTTGGTAAAGGTAGACTCAAAATAACCATGAAAAGTCATGTGGTTCCAGAGGTGGAGTCGAGGACACAAGGCTCAAGGACAAGGACACAAAAAAAATCCAAGGCCAAGGACAGCCTTTCCGAGGACAGACTCTCTCGAGGCCAAGGACAGGAATGCTTGAGGCCAAGGCCAAGGACCAAGGACACAGCCGCAAATGCTCTCCACAAAAAAAAAAAGGTCTTCAAAAAAGTTTTTCAGGCAATCTCCAATTTATAGGCATACCCAGAATTTTTGATTGGGGAGGCCTAAACCACAAATCACATGCAATGACGTCATCAAAAATTTGCCTGCTGGCACGGAACCAGAATTTTGCAAACGGACAGGGCTTAAACCAATATAGTTGAAAAATGCAAATACGTAACTTTGGACAACATATAGTTGAAATTATACTACGCTTTGGTTCACCCCCACTTATTATATGGCTTGATAATATGGGGACAAACTTTTCCTTCTTATCTAACAAAATTGAGTATGCTTCAAAACAAAGCCATAAAACTTTCTTGTGGCGGCTGCTATCAGGATCATGTTACTCCTTACTTTAAAGAACTTGGCATACTTAAATTACCAGATTTATGCGACCTTGAAACTGCCAAATTTGTGCATCTACATTTTCTAAAAAAACTACCTCCACAACTGTCTAATATGTTCGTTAAAACAAGTTAAATCTTGACTCGACTAACCAGATCCACCTGTCCATCTAATAATTTATCTCTTTACATACCCAGATTTCAAACAGCAAGACTTCAAAGATCCATTAAATACAAAGGTGTCAAGGTTTGGAATGCAATCCCTTCAAATATCCAAACTGAAACTCCAAGGTTATTTAAAAGTAAACTTAAGAAATATATTTTGGGTAACTACAATTAATGACTCAGTGTCACCACGATTTGTGACTTCTCGTCGCTTAGATTCTCATATTTTCTGAATTAGTAAATAACAAGTTAGTAATTACTTAACCTCAAGGGTGGCTGCTTGACTTGAAGACCGAGAAGTCTATTCGTGGCCATCCCTGCTGCTGTGTGTTTGTGTGCACTTGGAATATTGTATTGTTTGTTTGTTTTTTGTTTTTTTTGCCAAATAAAGTATTTATTGATTTGCTGGTGTCCATAGATGCATAATGTGGCGAATAAATTGAACTGAACTGACACGTTTTGAGAAAGCCAGTGTACCTCAAACAAATCACAGACGGGGGGTCTGGGGGCGAAGCCCCCAGCAACCGGAGGCTTTGGGGTCCGGAGGCGAAGCCCCCATCTGTTGGGCGATTTTTTGTAAGTTTTTGGAAAAAAAGCTATTTTAATGCCATTGAATCACATTTCGCACATGTTTAAACCCATTTGAAAGCACTAGATTTTTGACATTTGAAAGCCAATTAAAAAAATTAAATTGTTTAATCCACCTTCTAGTTGCAATTTAAGTCCAAAACACATTTAACATCTTGCATTTTGGTGTTAAAGTTTAATTGTACGTGATTTGGTCCAGGTAAGGGGAAGTAAGGTGCATTGTCTAGTGCAACATTTTAGCAGTAAATAAAAGCCCACTCAAAGATTTTCCTTAGAGATTTTTGTTTTTTCATGAAAATAACCAGTTATAGAAGTGCATGTTAGGCCAGGGGGCCCAGGTCCCCTCAATTAAAGTTCAACGATTTGTTCAATCAGCATTTTCCATGGCTAATTTTTTAAAAAGTATTTTGTGCGTAAAAACTGGCGAGATGGAGGTGAAATAATGAATTGTTATTGAAAAATAGTACAATAGATGGTTACACTTACTAACCATGTTATTGCCGGGCCGGATTTACATTGCGCTGGGCCGCTGGCACTTTGGAGATTTTTGCAACATCTTTCTGCCAAACGTTGGCGAAGACTATAAAAAGTTTTAAACTATGAGCGCAGGGCCCTTAGCTGGTACTGCGCCATTCTGTGGTAAATCCGGCCTTGGTTAATGCATTACGTTCATAAAAAGGCTAGATGTGATCCTGAAATAGCAACTTTTAGGACGAAAACTATCCAATATCCATTTCTTCCAGGTTTAGGTTTAAATTGGCTGGCAAAAATTGATTTTAGGTGGTCCCGAGGCCCCTGATCTTCAATATTGTTGTTCACTACTGGTGTAAGCGAAAAATGCTGAAAAAAAACTGACACTGAAGAAACAATAGGCTTTTTTGTCACATTTTTGTCATTGGTTAAATTTCAATTGGGGGGGAGGCCCGCTTGGCTAAGTCTATGCTCCAACTGTGGAAAACAAAAAAGGTATTTGCAAATTTTCCTTGAGGTTTTAGGCGCTTTCCAACGAAATTTTAACGGTTCAAAAAATAGTGCTGTCCTCGAGCTGAGGACAGAGCAATTTTTAAGGCCAAGGACTTGGCATTCGAGGGCAAGGTCAAGGACTTTAAATGTGTCCTCGAGGCCAAGGACATCCTTGAGGACTCCACGTCTGTGTGGTTCGCTGTGTGTGCCAATATTACACAAGCAACTCGTTCCCGTGTGCCACAAAATTTGAGACCGTGAGCTGGAGATTGCTTGTGTCCAAATTAAACAAGAAAACTTGGCAAATATGTAGCGGAAAACATTTTTCATCACTGAAAAAAATACCATAAAAAATCGAATTTTTGTAAAACGTTTTCCGCTCTCCTTCCCTCTGCCTGCTTCCTTCTGAAGTTACTTTTATATCAAAACTTCTAACCTCTTCCAGCAAAAAAAATCGTGAGCAGCTTAAAGATTCTCGTTAGTCACTGCTCAGCTTTTTGCCATAGTCACTCCTTTTCCTGTGCTCTCTATTTTGATGATTCTTCTTGACTAGTTTCAGTTGAAAAGCTTTGAAGATATTCACATTTTAATTAAAGTAAAACTTTTTTTGGAAAAAAAAATGAAAAAAAACGGTTGTTTTTTTGGAAAAAAAAAGTTATTTGAAACAAAAATATTTTTTCTCAAAAAAACAATTCTTTGAAAAATTTTTTGTGAAAAAGAAACTTTTTGAAAAGTTTTGAAAAAAATTTTAGAAAGAAAATTTTTTCATCTCTGGTGCCTAAAAGCCAGGCGCATTATCGACAGTGCCCAAACGTCTGCAGCTAAAAGTCGCAGACCACAAAAAGACAAAGGGAGACAAAAGCACAGAGATGTAACTCTACTATCTGCGTAACACTTTCATACTTTGGGAAAATAATTATGTAATTAAAGAAACGTAATCATTCAATTTTTCAAACAAATTCCAATAACTAATTAAATTAAAAAAACAACAAAAAACGATATATTTCTCTAAACTTTTGGATAATGATTGCTATTAGTACACATGCATTTGCTTGGTAGTGGGGCAAAAAACTAATTATTATTGTTGACTAAACATTGCTTAACAGTGAGTAAGTGGCAACCGTAAAATGATTGAGTGTGAAAACTATCGCTGACCTGTTTGACGATATTTTATTTTTTTAGAAAGAATAAATTTTGAAATTCAACTTACATATCAACAAAACTCTAACCCAAATTCGAAAAATGCTCAAAACTTAAAAAAATAATCAAGTTCGTTTCTTTGATCATATAATTATTTTCTGAAGCACAAAAATGTTAGCGCATATTGCCGACTTACATTTCTGTGTCTTGATGTCCCTGAGCCCTTATACCTGCATCCTTACAATTATATGTGGCTGTGCCCTCATGTCAAGTTTCGGCACTGAACTGGTGAAAATTTGAACCAAACAGCAGTCACAGCAAAGTTCTCTGAAATAATGCTGTAATAATACAAATAAATGCCATAGAGCGAATAGAAAAAAAGGCTAGTAGTTCAAAACAAAGGGAAAACAATCAGCAGTTATACACACACATTAACACAAAATAAGTTATGGAAACTTTTTTAAATCTTAAATCAAATAAATGTTCAAATCCTATACAAGTACATCTAAATTCTATCTTTAAAGTCTATTAACAATTTTTTTCTGCTAAACAATCCAAGTTTTCATGCACTTACATTGGTAACCGACCCAGATGCAGAAACAATATCACTAAGATCTTTTTTTTCAATCGCACCATAGTAACTTATCCCACGAGCATGAAGAAGCCATCGAAGCTGCTTTAAACTCAAATCAATTGGATCCACAAGTTGAGCAACTCCTGCAGCATCCGACCTTAACATTTAATTGACATTATAACATTTAATTAGCATTACATGACGACCACATTCATAGCACAGTTTGTGTACTTAAAATCACAAAAAGTAACCACAAAAACACAGGACCAATATAACTTCCTTTGTGGTCAAGCTGCTTTGACTTTGGATCACTTTCAACTTACCAGTACCGTATTTTCTTGAATAGAAGCCACTCTTGACTAGAAGCTGCAACTGACAATGATAAAACTGCTTCATTGTAAACCAATAATGATAAAATCGCGAATTAGTGGTAGTTTAGCACGTGAAAACCTTGTTTGCAAGTGTTCTATCAAAGAGACAACAGAATTGAGCTGACTTACAGTTTTGCTTTCATGTCACTGATGGTAGATAAATTTGAATGCCAAATGGGCACCAATTTTAAGACGAAAACATTTAGGCAAAAAAATAAAAGCCGCCCTGGAATAGCAGCCATTCAAAACGTTCAAAAATACAAAATAGTAGCCGCGCTTTCTATTCAAGAAAATACAGTATGTTGGCTATCGCCACTAATTTAATATTAGTTTTAAACAAGTAACTAATGAAATTCAAAAACAAAGAACAATCAACTTCAAAAAGGTCTTGCAAAAGCAATCAAAACAACTCTTGAAACATTATTTAAAGCAAGGGTGGGATAACTTGTTCAAAGAAAGAGCTGCTAACAGAAAACCATACATAACAGCGAGTCACAAAATCAGTTTATAACCTCATCTTGCAGCTATCTCCTTCGAGCAAACTAGGCTGATTGAGCAATGCTCTATCATAGCAACATCGTAATAATATTTTGTCGACCATACTTTTAAAGAAAGCAGCAGTCCAAAGGGTTAAATTTTGAAATTCATGAAAAAAAAAGTTAAAAGGGTTAAAACTTGAATGTCAGTGAGCCGCAGTTTGCCTATTATTGATTTAAAGCATTACAAATTATAAACTAAAACAGCAAGCCATTACTATTGGTCTGTACAGTAATATACGAAAAAAAAAACATCAAAAATGCTTGTTGAGTTGTTACTAATGCTTTAGATTCACCTTCAAACTTACATACTGTGTTCTATAGCTACATTTGGTGACTGGATATTGCAAACTGACTTCTTAAAAATATAGTGCAGCTACACACCATGCATATCAGAATTTTGAAATAGCAAGCCCTTCTAGTGTTAAAGATTGATCTAGAGCAGGGGTCAGCAACCTGCAGCTCTTTGATCCTTATGTTTCGGCTACTAGGGGCTATTAAAAAATGAAGGGTAATTTACCCTTAAATGAAGACTAAAGGCAAAATCAACGAGGGTATGTAAAGTTCAGCCAATAGCGTAAGACTAGATTGGTGTGGACTCCACTCTTCTCGACCCAGCCGTTCCAAAGACATTCTACTTCAAACACAACATCGGGGCCTCTAGTGTTATAGATTTTTGTAATTTTTATTGGCATTGTTTGCAACTTAGATGGAAAAGTTTGTTCTAGGGTCGTGAAATACTGTAACCAGATACCATACGCCCACAGGTAGTCTTATCATCAGGTATGAGTTTATACTTTGTAGCCTAATAATAAATCTTTATTGCTGGGTTTGACCAGCTCGGATCTGTTGCGCTGATAAGATCAAACTAAGTAGTGTGCTGCGAAACGACTCTATACAATAGTCTAATAGCAGCATTGCTTTAGACTGTGGGACACCAAGAGGGGGGGGGGGTTTCAGAGGTCAAAACCCTCACCGTTTGGAACTCAAAAAGCAACATAATTTTGTTGATGCAATGCAATTTGTAATACTTTGCTATATTTACTTTCAACCAAATAATCACTTAAGCGGTAGTTAATCACTAAGATGTTGTTTTAGGCTGTAATTTGATCCGGCAAGAAATTGACCAACCAATTGAGATGTTGGAATTTGTTTCAATTACAATAATGCTGACAGAAACATTGCAAAACTACAGTGAATTTGATATATCCATAGATATTCAATAATGGATATATTATACCCGATCATAAACTTCTAAGAACCGAGCTTGACACTAAACAGAGACAGACGACCATTTAGTGAAAAAAGTAGGCCTTGTGTAAAAAAAACTACACCAAATGCACTTTTGCAGAAAAAAAGCAAACAAATCTGCTGTTTGAAGATGAAACCCCCTACAAAATTACATTTGAACGTTGAGTTTTTTAATCTGCAAACGTAATCAGGAATTCAAAAACAACTTTTAATAGCAATGAAGCTATTATTTCCTAATGATTTTTTCTGCATTTTTGCATTAATTTCATAGTATTTTAGGTGATTTTTGTTGCATCCTACATCATAATAACAACCATTGTCTATTTTAATGTAATCAACATTTATACAAGCTTATACCACCAGCATTTCAGCTTTTCTTCATTCTAGCATAGATTCGTGAAGAAAGCTGGATGAAATCCTTTCATCTAAAACAGTCTTTTTCAGGCTACCCATTTTTTAGAAAATGGGTAGCTTGAAAAACTATTTGCTATAACTATATAAATGATAGCTCCGACTCTATTAAAGACTATTTTGAGATTCTCTACCATGAACAAATTTTTGAATTTAAAAACGTATCATTCACTTTAAAGATTTAAGCCAAATATGCAATCTTTCAGCACTTAAACGTATTTTGAACTTGACCAGTATGTATACAGGGCCTGATTGGACTGAGCAAAAACTAATTCTTTCACACTCTTCCAAATCTTAATAATTTAGAATGTTTCTAAATGCTCTAAAAACGTTCAAAATGTCTTATAAATGGCATTAAAATGGCTGTTTTTTCTAAATAAACATTTTAAGAATTGCCCAACGGCTGGGAGCTTTGCCCCCAGGCTCCCAAACATGTCACCATGTGCAAAATGTCAAAAACGTTTAAAATGTCATCCACATAACATTAAAATGGCTTTTTTTCCAATAAAAAATTGCAAGAATTGCCTAGCAGCTGGCCACCATTGTGGTAACTTACGTTCTCTTGCACACAATCTTTACAACCAACAACTTTCAAAATCGTTATTACAAGGTTTTTGAATAAAAAAATGTAACAAAACCCCACTATTACCGCGAAACCCTGTTTGACTATAATACCGTACATTTTCATTAATGGTTAACATAAATTAACTACAATTGGGTACCCCTTAAAAATTTCTGGGTGCGCATCTGGCTTTAGGCTAGAACTGGAAAGGTGTCACTAACAACGTAATTACATTTTATTCACTAAGTTACCTAGGTCAAAAGACAGTAAAGGAACCTTTCGATCTTTAAATCAAGCTGCCACCTGCCCATCTGTCAACCACATATGGTAGAGGCTTCACACTGTACCTTTGATTGCTGAGCGCCAAGCAGGGAAGCTATGAATGCCAATTTTCATGGTCTTTGGTTTGACCCAACTGGGAATCGAACCAGAGTCTATTGTTTCAATAGCAGACGCTCTTATCCACTCGATTGCCAATGCTGTTAACGCAAAGGCTGTTAACATCAGGGTTGCCAACAAAAGTAATAAAGTCTATAACATCAGAGGCCTCGATGTCGTGTTTGAAGTAGAATTTCTCTGAAACGGTAGGGTCAAAAAGGATGGAGTCAATGCCAATCTAGTGTAATACGATTGCCCTAAATTTCAAAACCCCCTTTAATTTTGCCTTTAGTCCTTGTTTAAGAGTGGAACTATTAAAATTTAAATGCTGCTGTAGCAAGTGCATAATTAAATTAGTGATTCATCCATTCTGCTCAGTGGCACAACTAAAAGAAGAAGCTTCAGCTCCTCCCCACCCCCCCTTCCACGTAACTTAGGATATTTTCGTAAAAATACAAGCATTTACACATATTTCGGACTTGACTTTTAAGTAAGAGGAGCTGGGCAATTCATTCTTTAAAATGGCTCTACAATCATGCCAAATGTGATCAAAACAGTGCTGAAAGAGTTATTTTTTGATGAAAAATCACAAAAATCGCCCAGCGATGAAGAGCTCCATCCCCAAACCCTTGTTTATGATGTTTAAGTTGCACCAGTTTGCTCAAAACGCGGCCAGTTTGCCGCCTAAATGAGAGACATTTTTCCAACAAAAATATTTTAACTTTAGCTTCAACAAAATCCTGGTTGGGTGCCATACCTGATTCTGCTGTTTTAATTGTTTTGCATTGAAAATTTAATTAAATTACAGTGCTGTTGATAATTCAGAGACCACCTAATAAAACATCAGTTTCAGAGTTCAGAGTCATCTTTACATTACTCATATGACTAATTATTTAAATCAGTGCCCATTTTCATTTTGAAAATTTTCCATGGCCCTACTCTCAAAGTATTGCTCAATTGCAATTTTCCACTATCCTGAGTAAACGAACTTGACCTAAATTTTCATCAGTCTTGAATTAGATTGAGGAGGCTTTTATGTCAAACACAGGTGATCCCCAAAACAAAAAAAGGTCTTCACCAAAATAACGGTCTTCTTTCAAACGGTTTTTCCAGTCAAAAAACTGGAGATCTCAAAAAAAAAAAGGTCTTCGCCAAAATTCAAACGGTTTCTCCAGCCAAAAACAGGTGATCTCAAAAAAAAACAAGTCAACTTGCCATTCACTGCAACTTTCTGCAAGCTTTTTGACAATGTCAGGAAATAAGCAGCTCATCATGCAAACGACTTTTTCAACCAAATTACTCTGTGGGCCACAGAAGTATTTTGCAGTGGGCCACAGAGCAATTTGGTTAAAAAAAGTCGCTTTTGAAATGGCACAGTGGGTGGGCCATGGCCTACAGGTTGAAAACCACTGATTTAAATATAGTCATGTTATTACACTTTTGAAAAAGAATTTGATGTCTAGCTTCACAAGAACTTAATTTTTTTCAAAAATAATTTTACTGAAAATGCATTCCATAATATGATGTCATGCAAGAAATCTCCAGTTTTCATATTTTATGATACCAAACTGCAAACCAATTTCAAACGCAATAGGTGAGAAATACTTTTGAAATAATTGCCAAATTGTAATTTGTAGATAAAGAGAAGCAAAATGTTGGAAAGACAATTTCAAACGAGATTTGGCACCTAAAACAAAGATGCTCTAAAAGAAGCAAGGTGGTGCAAGGTCTGGAGATTCACAGTACCAGCTTTGATTTTGGGAAAAAGCGTTTTAATTTCGAAAATAATCAAAGAAAATTTTGGTCAGAATATAATTTACCTCACAACAGAGGTGCCATCTATGGTTTAAAAATGCAGGAATGGTATTTATTACTCTGCTTCTGAAACGTGGAGAAAACTGGTAGATAAAACAGTCATTGGCAAATGGAAATGCTAAGCTTGAATGCCAAAGATAGCAGAAATCAGAGATATCACTAGTTCATTTTGGCAGGTTGCAAGAAAACTAATCAACTGAAAAGTAGAGAAAAGCACTAGTAATGGGCTACAATCAACAGTGTTGAATAGGTTCTTTGTGAGACTTTGAAAACAATCATTCTGATAGTGTTAAAATTTTAGAAAATATATTATGAAGATACGCCAGCAAATGCAGTCAATCATGGTGTGGAGATGCACCACTGCATGGCTCATAAGGCTTCAGTATACGAATAACTACAAATTACTAGCACTCTGGTCCACCTTTCTAAATAATTTTCAGGTTAAATGAATGATATCTTGACCAATTTTTTTTGGATAATACTTTGGTTTTGCCACTTTACCCCAAAATCGATGCTGGAACTTTGACTCTCCAGACCTCACACTGCTTTGCCACTTCAAAACCATCTGTTTGGGAGCTAAATCTCCTTTGAAATTGTATATCCACTGTTGTAATTGTATATCCCCCATTGTATGCGGCACCGAAACGTCAGCGCATAAACGTCCACCCATAAAAGTCGTACACCAAAGCATTGTTGTGTGACTCAACGATGATATGCATACGTTAGGGTGTTGCAGTTCCCCTGACCTTTTCGCATTTTTTCCTACCTTCTTCAACATAGAAGGTTGTCAAAGAAATTCAAAAATATAAAGTTTGAGGAAAAAAAAGAGGTTTTGGGGTCGCATAGAGACCTTTCTTACCCAAGATTTGGTATTTGTTTGATTTTAGGCCACTAGATGGTGCTATGTGAAATCTGTGAAACTAATGAGTAATTGCAAAATTGTACCTTTAGTTTTGGTCTCATACATTCAAAAAAACTTCACTTCAACTTCTAAAACTGTTTACATTTATGTTTATTGTTTGTTTCAGAAATAGTGGTCAAAATTGATCACGTTTTTATGCTGGGAAACTACATCAAAAACTCTGTTTGAGTTAGATCGATCTGTTTTGGCTGGCTGTGTAAAACTGAGTGAAAGTTAGCCTACAAGATTACTTTCTTAAAGAATGACAATGCACACTAGGTTGTAAGCCTAGCTTTTGAAATATACTTAGCAGCTGTGCCAACTGAATTATAGCTACAGCACCAGCTTACTGAAAGTACATTTGTTATGTTTTGCTGAGTAAGGTATGAGGTTTAGTGCAATCTACAAAGTATATGCTCAATAAAACATGAACATTAGTACAGTATATCAGCTAGCAACACTACTCCTAGATCTGTAGATTCTCGCAGTTGGCTACCACGAACTATTTCTAGACCTTATGACAATACTATCAAAAGCACACGTTTGCTCACCATGAAGGTGGAGTTCCTACAATTCATCAATTAAAAATGCTTCAGGCAGTGAAGAAGCTGGTTGATGAAAAGTTTGTACAAATACAACTAACAAACGAAACAGTAGAAAACATTCCTAACTTCAAAAAAAATTCTCTTTCTCTTCATTGCCCTTTTTTCCATCATGATGGTTGCTGGGCAGCAGTTCAAGATTAAGCCACCACACTTCACAGTCTTTAAACATCTTTATTATCGGTACTTTCCTTGGGAGAAGTTCCAAGTAATTCCACCAAAGATTCTTCATGTAATATTGATTCAACAAGTTCTAGGTTGTCCAACTGTTTTTTCCCATTTGTTTGGTCAGAAAAGCTTGTTTGGATTTTTTTTTTTTTCGGCATTCTGTTTATATGGCTAAACCAACTAAGCTGAGATCTTTCAATCTGGAGAAGTAGCAGCAATGTAACTCCTAAATTTTATAGAGAAACCTCATTTTGGACACTTGCACTTGACCCTGCAGTAGGCGAGAATTGGGGGTGAAGACTGTTTCAAAAATATAGAAAATTGGGAGCTTTGCCTTTTATGACAATTCTCGTTTCATAATAACTGAATAGCGCAACTTTGCATTATTACACTTGCCTTACCAATTCGGATATCAAGCTCTTTGCCTTGCCTTCCGTCACTCATGAATGCAACCCAAAAGATACTTGAACTTCTATACCGGTGCCTGCTTCCATACTGCTCCATTCACTTGCAACCTATGCGACGAGCACTGATTATGGTTTTTTAAAACATGAAGTACATCAGTTTTCACCGTGTTTGTTTTTTTTCCGGCAGTGTCACAATCAGCTGCAAAGCAGATTCTGCGGAAGCAGAATCAAATCATCAGCAAATAGCAGGCAACTGATTTAGCAATTTCTGATCATGGCACTCTCATCAGCTTGGCTGCATTTGTCAATCCAATTCGTGTAAACAATGAAGAATAGAGGAAACAAAATGCATCCTTGCCGAAGTTTAACTCCTACCCTACTTGGAATAGGAAAGCTTTGATTGCTTGCCATTTACCCAAGCACAAAATTCTAGTAGGCGCCATTAATCTTAATGGCATGTAGCAACTGATCATAAACGCCATTCTCCTGCAGAACCCTCTGCAGTTAGAAAGGCAATCACAAACTTTTTCAAGATTGGCAAAGCAAGCAAAAATATTTTTGTTATATTTTCAAGATTTCTCGAACATTGAAAAAATAAATTGAACAAAACAATGAAATTTTGGTTATCAAACAAATGCCTAAACAAGACTGAAAAATCAACCAGACAAAACATTTTTGCATAACGTGAAGTCTCATTGAAAAACCAGTATGGATGGTAAGGGCAAAACTTTGACTGTCAAAGAGAAGAAACAAAAATTATGACAGCTTATCAACAAGATGCTTTTTTAACACAGCTGTCTGCAATAAAAAAAAGATTGGATAAATAACAATGATGAACACTTTTTAGTTCAAAACTAGAACCAGATATGGAATTAATTATTAAATTAAAAAATTAAGCAATACTCTGGTTTTAATTATGCTTGTGGCAATTGGCCTATAATACAACTTTTGTTAAACTTTGATTTAAGAAGTCCTCTTACCGGCTATGTACTAAACAACAACTCGAAAAACAGTAGAAATTATCAAAAGTGATCACAGGTTCGACATAATCCAAAAACATTAAAAATGAAAAAAAAAGTTTTTTTTTGAAATTGCCAAAATTTTGATGTCACTGTGCTACCCCTGAATATTGACAAATTTTTACGAAACCTCACCAAAAGGATATTTGTGCGAAGCCTCCAACTTGAGCCAAGGTAGAAACTGTCACAATAAAATTTTCAAATTTATGGGGCAGCTGTAACACCCTCACATACGGTTAAAAGGAGAGAAATAGCATTGTGACATTTATACAATTTGCATCGAATGTAGTAGTTACCAGTACTGGTTGCTGGTACACACACTCTCATGGGTGCAAGATTAGTTAAGGTGCTTGTGATTAATCTTGAAAGAGACAAATTTTTACATTGAAAGCAAAAAACAGCAACAATGTTTGAAGTACACTTCAAAGTAAAATTCTTTCAGTTTTGCTGGTCACACCAACACGTGTGTGAATATGTGACCAACAAAACTTACATAGCAAGGATTACTCATTAAACAAGTAATATCATTGAAACATTTCACACAGTACATTACCAGAGGATCAAAACATTAAAAATTAAAACCTGTAAAACTTGACAGTCTGTTTCACCCGTAAATGTTATCATCAAGTGTAAATCGAAACAAATGTTTAAATTGATAAAAGCAATTGTTTAGATTTACCACTGATCATCCCATTTATAGGTGAAAAAGACTGTTGGGTTTTATACATCTTAATACTGTGGTAATCTACTTTCCTCGAACTCTTCGCTATTGAGCAGTTGAGCACTTTTCGAAACCCTGATATCAACCACAGATTAAAACATTTCATATGGTTTACGTAAAACAAATAAAGTAATGCTTTAAGAGTAGTTGCTGTTTTTACTTCTTTATTGTTTCTGAGTTTATTGAGTTCAATTTTTCTGCTGTAAATTGTTTTGTGGCATAAATTATCTTCCAAAATACTTCCCAGGCAACATGGGTTCATGTGTGGCTCATGGGTCAAACAAGCAAAACATCAAACATGCAAAACACCAAACATGCGAAACATCAAACTGTCTGCTCACGAGTCAAACATAAAACTGTGGCTCACAGGTCAAACATGTGACCCCCACAACAACTTTTTGCAGCTTGCAATTTGTCTCAAGGGTTACTTGGAAGTTTCTTTCCATGCTTAAATTGTTTTTGTCAAGTTTTTAATTTTAATATTTTTTTTGGTCAATAACTCCAGTACATGTACTTTAGAAAGCAGCAAATTTGTGTTTCATTGGCCACTACATTAGCTATGGAGTATTGTAACTATTTTCATTTGATAATTATTTTTATTTTTATCACCGAACAGTTTGCTTTCCAATAATAAGGGTTGCAGCAGTATACTTAGTACTGTAGTTCATACAAGATGCATTCAGGAGTGCACCTATTAAGGAACAGGCATTGTGGAAACTGAATCCTTTCTTTTAAAGAGTCTTCAGCCAAGTTATTTAAAGAGTTTTACTCAAATACACTAGTGTTTAAACGAGTTTTGGACCAGACCTTTAAGTCGGAGGATGAATTGATTTAAAAATGCAATTCTTTGAAATGGCCCTAAAAAGGTGAACAATTTCTTTCACATGGCGTTAAAACAGAACTGTTAAAAAGGATATTTTTTCATAATTGTAATTGTAATTACATTTTATTCACCAAGTTGTATTGGCTAGAAGGCAGTTAAGAGACCTTTCAGTCTTCGATATGCAATCATAAAAACCACCAAGCATCAAGGGAGCAGCTTGATGCTATTCATGATGCAATTTATTAAATGCGCAGCAGTTTATTAAACTCGTCAGGTGCTACATACTGTTGAAACTTTGACATAAAAAAATGATAGCTTTGGTTCAAGCCCCTCCCTCAGCAAAATCTGGATATGATGGTACTGTGTAATAAACAAAATTGTATTTGTTGTGAGAGGTGAAGCATCTAGATGGGATTATGTGCAAAAGATAAACATCTCAAACATTTCTTTATTAAATTTTAGCTTTCTAAGATCTATCGTTTCTGAGATATTTCTTTTCAAAGTTAGGAGATCTCCTCAACAGTGCTGCCATTTACCGTATTTACTCGATTGTTAGCCGCCCTTGATTGTAAGTCGCCCTTGATTGTAAGCCGCATGTGATAGTGTTAAAACTTTAATGTAAGCCGCCCTTGAATGTAAGCCGCATTTACTGTATCGGTGCCTGCCGTATACCGTATGGGTTTTAGCATATCTGGATGAGCTGAATCATAAATCATCAGACAAAGCTGAATCATAAATGCATGTGACAATTTAGAATGCACGTCACAACTCTCAACTTCCTTGTTTAGACAGTGGAAGACATAGCATCAGACAAAATATCGTATTGGCATAGCAACAAATCGCTAAGCAAAAAAAATGTAAACCGCCCTTGAATGTAAGCTGCCCTTGAATTTAAGCCGCAAACATGATGGAAAGAAAAACTTTATAAGCCGCGGCTTACAATCGAGTAAATACGGTACGACCTAATTTCTTAAGAATTGGGATAAACTTTTTAACTTATAGAGGCATTTCTGTTGTAACACTACTTCATGCTGAAGCTTTGCATTCAGATTTCAAACCAATGTGAAAGCGAACTTAAACAATAAACATCATTTTAGGAAAGACGAATTTTTAACAGGCAATACTGTTGGGGAGATCTCCGTACTATGAAAATAAATCATCTCAGAAACAATACCGGTAAGTCATAAACAGATGAAATACGGGGAAGATATGTTTTAGATTACTCTTTATTTTTTGCAGATAATCCCACCTGGATGCTTAACCCCCTTTAAATAAGCAGTAGTCTGGATAAAAATTATCAAACTGTACTGTATTGTATTATACCAAAACAAAATAAACTCATACAATTATCTACAAAAAGGAAAGAATGTAAGTTTTCCATGAAGGGACCATTTAAGGGTCTTCGAGTCAAGTGGCAATTTAAACAGAATCAGATCATCGCCAGCAGGCGACAGACTTATATTACAGTATGTGTTAAAAAAGGAAAGGAAAAAAAAAATCATCAAGCTGTCTACAAAATCTTTTGTACAGTAGATTACAATTAGGAAAATTTCACTATAGAATAAATTTTTGAAACTTGCATGCATTTATTGGTCTTTTAAAACAGCAGAACTAACAGAAGACTAATAGGTATCCAAAATAGAAGTTTTAAGTTTTTTTGAGAAATACACTTAAGAAACAACGTTTGATTGCCTTTGGTAATTTATTCCCCATTTTTACACCGGCAAACTTTATGGAATGTTGAAGCTTGTTTGTTTTAAACCGAGGTAAATAGTAAGTGTCGGAGGAGCAGCTTCTAGTATTAAGTTTATGGATATCAGAGGTCAATGTAAAGTATTGCCTAAGATTGCAAGGAACATAGTTTGATCGATATTTGAACATAAAAGCAGCCATTTCATAAGCGAACAAGTCATCTAAAGTCAATATACCATGCTTTTTAATCAGAGGAAGAACTTTTTCACGTAGATTTGATTTGGTTATAATTTTGAGGATTCTGTTTTGTAATTTACTAATCATGGAAGTGTATGTTTTATAAGTACTATACCAGACGATCAAACCATATGTTATATGGGAACGAAATATTGCAAAATATAGCAATAAGAGTACTCTATCAGGAACATAGTATTTGATTTTAAATATTATTCCAATTGAACAAGAAAGTTTTGATTGTAGATAGGATATATAGGGACCAAAAGTTAGTTTATCATCAAGATAAATACTGGAATATTTTACAAACTCAACTACAGAAATTTGACAAAAACCAATAGTTATTTTGAGATTTGGAGCTTGTCGTAGAGTTTTTGAAGGTATTATTAAAGCTTAGATTTTAAAGCATACGGAATTAGTTTTTTAGCATTTGGCCAGTTATTAACGCTTAGTAACTCCGTGTTTATCACATATTCCAAATTGGATATAGTATCTGCATTCACGCAAATGCATGTGTCATCAGCAAATAAAGGAGGATTAGTAAAAATACTGTTTTCTAAATCATTTACATAAATTAAAAATAGAAGAGGTCCAAGCGTATTAATATTAAAAGGTGTGGAGCAGTAGTTATATCATATATTCGCGCCTATAGGTCGCGCCACCGTATAGGTCGCACTATTAGTTTTGCGTTAAAAAAGTTTAATTTTGAGTTGACTCGCACATAAGTCGCACTGAAAATCTATCGATTTAAAAGGCCCTTTCCCTAGCTTTTTTGCGCAGATAACTTCGAAAATTAAAATAAATTTTCGAACTTATCTGTGCGAAAATTAAAATAAACTTCGAAAGTTAAAATAAATTAAAAACAGATAACTTCAAAATCGAAAATTAAAATCGCAAAACCATTTTTTCTCAACAAAGCAGGAAAATCTAACGCACGCTGAGCAGTCGCATGTGCGTGTGCGCGCATGAAACTGTCTTGCATTGGTATGTGCGTCCTTAAGCGCATTCACCCATATTCGATAGAACCACAGCGGCAATAGCACATTTCCACTACAATTCGTGTCTATAACGGCTTTTAAGCCAGAAAATACGGTACTTGCAATAGCCGAAAACTTTCAATTTTGTTCCAACTTGGTGACGATTTGCACTTATGTCAAGCGGATTGGTCGCACCTATATTTTTTTTTTTAAATATAAGAAAAAAGTTGTGACCTATCCGCGAGTATATACGGTAGATAGTAACACTTTGCTTCCGGTTAGTTAGGTAGGATGATAATAAACTGTGCGCAACACCTTGAATCCCATAATGGTGAAGTTTACTGAGTAAAATATTATGATTGACAGTGTCAAAAGCCATTTTAAGATCAAGAAATATTAGTCCAGTATAGTGATTATTGCTCATGTTTTCATAAGCTGCAGTGATTATATCCTTGATAGCATGAGTGGTATTAAATCCAGGTCTAAAACCACACTGATTTGGTGATAAAACTTTATGTTTATTAAAAACAGAAATAGTCTTCTAAAAATAAATTCTTCAAATATTTTTGAAAAACTTGACAAGATTGAGATAGGGCGATAATTGGACATCAATAGCTTATCCCCAGTTTTAAAGACAGAAATGATTTTGGTCTCTTTCAAGCTATCAGGGAAAAGTCCAAACTCAAACAACAGGTTAATAAAATAGGAGAGGGTTGGTGCTATTACAACTGCAGCGGTCTTTAAAAAAAAAGATGGTATATTATCAAGACCTGACGACTTTCCTGCTTTTAAACCAATTAGAGCATTACAAACTTCACTGGAAGAAGTGGGTTCCATAAATAATGATTCTTGTACTCATTTCTGAAGGAAATTTTGTGATGAAAAAAAAAGTGATTAATGGAATTGAAGTAACTGGCGTTCATTAAATTGACTGCAATGTTGCAGAAATAATTATTGGAATTTTCTGCAATTTGAGAAGTAGAATCTAATACATTATTGTTAACTTTAATTCGAGTTGGAGAGTATTTTGATTTAGTTTTGGTTAGCAGTGAATTTATCACTTCCCAGGTTTTGCGTGAATTTGATTTGTTTTGATGAAACTATTGCAAAAGAAAACGTTTCTTCGCAGAAAATTTTGTTTTGTTGAACTTATTGGCAAATTTTTTGCAAAGAAGACAAGACTTGCTGTTGCCGTTAAAAAAATGGGTCTTATACATTTTTTGTTTTTCAAGAAAAGAATTTAAGATGTCGTTTGTTATCCAGGGCCTCTAGCTGAATCTTTGTTTTTTCTGAAAAATTAATTTATTGGGACAATGCTTGTTTATGACATTTTTAATGATTTGGATAAAAATTTGAAAATTTTCATCAAACCTGTGATAATTAATTTCTTTTGTAGTTAAGTTTGAATTGAAATCAGATAAGGAATATTCCAGATCAGAAATAAAATCACCTTGACAAAAATTTGTTAGATCATGAAGCATTTGTTTCATGCCAAATTTTTCACAATTTTCAGAAGAAGGGTCATAAACAGTTCAGAAAATAGGATAATAATCGCTTAAATCGTATTGAATAATCCCGGGTAAAATGCAATGATGAACATCATTGGTTAGTATATGGTCTAATACAGTACTAGTTGTTTCAGTAACTCTGGTTAGTTTGGTGATCAAAGGTAGAAGTCCATAACTTTCAATCATATTCAAATAGTTACTAGCAGTTGAGGTTTTATTGGTGTGCAAGATATCAATATTCAAATCGCCAAGAACAAAGAGTTTAATGTTAGAAGTTAACAATTAGGCTAGTAAATCATTAAAAGCTTCAATGAAATTAGCACAATTACTTGAGGGATGTCTGCATATAGTTCCAACCAAATATTGAGAATGATTGGTACCATCCCCAAATTTCAACCATAGGCCTACACATACAGTAACTCCAATTAATTGTTTTGATATATTGTGAACTATAAAATGCTTAGAAATGCAAATAGCTACTCCTCCAGCATTTGTGGGCGAGTTAGAAAAATAAAATTCATAATTAGGAATCGATACGTCACGTAAAGGTGAAGATTTAAGTTTTGTGTCACTTACACAAATTAAGTCAGGCAATTTTTTAAAAGTTTGCAGGAAATCTACAGAAAATTCAAAATTCTTTTGTAAGGATCTGATGTTTACATGTAACAAAAAAAGCTGATTTTTACGAATTTGGAAACATTAAGAATGAATATCAAAATAATTACACTGATATAAATTCTTAGAAACAGTATTTAGAAAAATATCATTAATTTCAAACTGATCATCATTTAAGCTGACAGCTTGATTGGAAGACAAAAAATCATTCAGATTTTGAGAATCCAAAGATGAGTTAACAAAAACAAAACATTTCAGCAATGAACGGGTATCAAAAAAACAACAAAACTTTGTTTAAAAGATGAGTTAACAAAAACAAAACATTTCAGCAATGAGCAGCAGTCAGCTGCTGAACAAGAACATTGGTAACAAGCAGTATAAACCGTCGATAGTTTGTGAAAAGTCAATTTATAGTCAATAAAGATGTCAGACTTCTGTTGGATTAATCTTCCAACAATTAATCATTAATGAAGTTTAATATTCAAAACAAAAAGGATATTTCTACCAATACTTAAAGAGTACAATTCTAAGTGGACAATTAGCTTATACTGTAGTTCTGGTCACAAATTCCGTCATCTTATTTATCACAATTCAATTCAAAACTGTTCAAGATATAGGATCACATGCACCAACACTGCTCTATCACCAACATGCATCATTAATTTTTAATTTTCTGTACGTTGAACTTAATACATTTAAGTTAATTTGGATTCATAAGTTCCAAGAAGTTATCCTCAAATACCATAATCATTTTAGCAATTGACCCATTCATTAATTCGAACTTTTACTCCAAATATTACTGATTTGTGATAGTGCAAGTTAAAACAGGAGAAATAGGACAAATTAAAGTAATTAATCAGCAAAAACTTTATCAAACAAAATCAAACGGCAATAATTGTACAGTCATCATCAGAAATCAAAATGAGTGATTAAAACTATTCAAATGGTGAGATTTTAGTATCTTCTATGAACAAATAGTATCCACCATCAACTACTTTCCACAGGGTTGCCACAGAAACTGCACAATCAAATTCCAGGACTTTCCAGGACTTTTTAAGGTCATTTTCCAGGACTTTTCCAGGACTGTTTAAATTTTTTTTTACAAGACTTAAAATTTAATTTGGGCTATTACTCTTTCATGCACCTGCTTTTTTGTACTTGTCATTGACCAAAAATTTTGATATAACGCATTTGCAATCCCAGTACTGACTACTAGCCAGGAGCAAAGTCAGAAATTTGCAATGGGAGGGATGTGCTTTTGGGTATGGGGGCAGAGTCCAGCTGCCGGAAGCCACTGGGAATCTGGGGGGAGGGCTGTGCTTTTGTGTATGGGGGCAGAGTCCAGCCGCCGGAAGCCATTGGGAGTCTGGGGGCAAAGCCCCAAGCGCTCAAAATTTTTGCAATTTTTTACAATAATGACTTATTTTCAGGCCTAGTTTGGTAAAGATTATTGCTTTTAAAAAGCAGCAAAGAAATTAGCATTGCAAAAACGTGGTTAAACTGGTTGCATAAAAGGGTTAACAGCATGTGGGTGATGGCGAGAGCTCGACCAGTACGACTTTTTCAGGCTGATAGCGACTTATTAATTACCACATTTTGTCACTATTTTTCACTTAACTTGACACTAAAAGCTTCAATAATCCTCCTCCAAAGAAAGACTATTTCAAACACAAGTCATACTAAGCAAATAAAATGCAAGAGTGCTCGTGCTTGCTCTAAAAATAAACTGTTTAAGGTAATTGTGCTAAGCCAATATTTTATCGGCGTAGAGAGCCAGCACGATATACCGGCTTGGCCCTAAGATCGCCTGGTATATATCAGCAGACCAAATGTATCGGTCGAGCTCTAGTGATTGGTAATGGCAAAACTTCAGTCCTAGCTCTATTTTCAGCCAGTAAACCATAAAATCCTATCATTTGAAAAGACAGAGTTTATTTGATCGCCAGTGTACAAAAAACGCTATCCTAGCCCTAACCCCAACCTTAAACTTTACCCAAACTGTAACCTTAGCTCTAACCCTAATGTTAATCCCAACCCAAACTAAAAATCTAAACCCCACCTAACCACTAACAATAATAATTAAAAAAATAAAAGAGTGAATGAGCAAATGAGCACCCATTCTTGTTCTCTTATTCTCTATAAGCAGAGCTCATTTGCACGCTAAAGAGTAAATAGGCACTTTCTTTGAAAAAACTCACAAGTACCGGTATATAAGCCAATTGTCTGTATTTTATAATGCTACAAAAAGATATAATTTGGGAGGAGGGGTTAACGAAACGAGATTTGAGAGAGTTGATTGGTAATCAACAGAATTAAATGTTGAATAAACCCTTTTTTATACCAAGCCTACATTAAGCATTGTGCATCATGCGATCGAATGAAATGTTTATTTTTAGCTAATTGTTACTGGTTTATTTTTGACCAATATTAGCCCTTTCCCAAAATCATGTTCCAACAGGGGCTTTAAATTACTTTAGTGTCCTTATTACTGCAAAATAATGCCTCAGTAGTATAGCGAGAAAATGTTGTATTTTTCTTATTGTACACTTTGGTCAACGAGCCAAAGCGGGTCCACGACAACTGACCGCGAACCAACTGACCGCAAACAAACTGATCGCGAACAAACTGACCGCAAACAACGCCGACTGGCTGAAAAGGACTATCCTGAATTTATTTTTACTATCCCCAGAGCCATCTTGCCTAAACTCTCACTTTGTGACGAAATCACTATAACAAAATCGTTGCTTCGCGATCAGTTAGTCGCGGTCAGTTGACTTGGCTCGGCCAAAGCTACGCTACTGCTACTAGAGTATCGCATTGCAATAAAATCACTGTCCATGAATCCACTCTTTCTTATAATATTCAATCATTTATACATACTGTATAGCAAAGTGCAAATTTTGGCATTTTAAAGAGAAGTGCTAATATGTACTCTAGCGTACTAGTAAAAACTGTTTAAAACGAATAAGAGAGCAAAGAGCAGAGGAATGGGCGCTTACACTAACTTTAGGGTAGAACCTAGGGTTACAGTTTGGTTTAGATTTGCGGTTCAGTTAGGGCTAGGATGGCAATTTTTTTTTTTTGTGCACCAGCATACAAATAAGCTCTGTCTGTTAACAATACAATAAAGCTTTTTGAACAAACTTTACAACAGAAATTTTTTCAACAATGGCTTTGTATAATTGCAAGGTACCAGTTATCATAAAAAAAACAAACTTTACTTTATGTCCAGGTAAATTGCGGGAAAATTTTATAAATATTTTTCCAGGACTTTCCAGGACTAACAAACAAAATTCAAGGACTTTCAAGGACTTTCCAGGACAGCAAAAAAAATCAAGGACTTTCCAGGACTTTTCCAGGATGTGGCAACCCTGTTTCCAGTATGTAGATTTATTTTCCTCTCTTGCTTCTTTAGCTTGGACATTAAAGACTTCAAATGATTCTGAAATTCTTTTGGCAGACGCTCCCGATAAATATTGATAAATTAGAAGTCGCAAATTCGCCTCACTTCTGGTTGTATGCTTCAAGTTTAGGCAATGAATCCATTATCTTCTTTTTTTCAACGTTTGGTAGTTTAATGATTATAGGGCGAGTTGCTTGCTTGCCTCTAAATGAGATTGGGTGCCTGGGCAGTCTGTGAACATCAACCAGATGTATTTCGGCTAGGTCTGTTTGAAGCGCATCAAGCAAAAAATCATCAATAATAGCTTTTGATTGCTCTTTAGTCTCCCATGCCTTGTTGTCTTCAAACCCACAAAACAAGTAAATTTAATGTGTTTTTTATTTTTGTCAAAAATATAATCCATTCTCATAGCTAGTTTGTCGAATCCTTTTTTTGAAATTTTACTGTCAAGAGCTTCTGTAAAAGTTTTATTTTCAAGCTTTTGCTTTTCTTCAAAATGATCGATTCTTTTATTCATTCTGTCAAATTTGATCTCTATATTATTGACGCGATTGTTGATACTTGGCTAGAGTACAACCTTTAATCTCTAGAATTGTCCATGTCAAAAAAAACTAGAGAACAACTGAGATGTTAATTGAGGAATCAAAAATGGCAGTTGATAGCTCCTTTAGCTTCTTGAATCTCAGAAAGCAGCACACCAATCTTAAATTAACACTTCGATTTAAGATTGAAACACAAACATTCTCACTGAGCAAAATCACTCCACTAAACTTCTTACGATCAACCAATTCAGATCGTAAAGACCTAATCGCGACCACCCAACTCAGGCCGCTACTACACACTATTGCGATCGACCAATTCAGATCGCTCACTATACGGCTACACAAGTCAACCACAGATACACAAACTCGGCTTAACTGCCTACGAAATTAATATCTAAAATCACCCACTCTTAGAATATTAGAATAATAGAATGAAAAACGACCCGCCTATTTATACTACGACAAAAGCTATCAAATATCCCAGAACAATCCTTGATACATCACAATAGAAAAAAATACACGAGCTTACCATAACATAACTATGATGTCACAAACTTTAAGTCTAAATATAGCAATTAAGCATAGTAAACAACTAATTATTCCGGTGACTAATAGAAGACAGTAGATTATACTAGAAAGGAATCATCTCGAATCTTCCCAATCAAAAAGGCGGCAAAACTAAAGAAGCAGTCACATACTTGTTAAAACACAGCAAATAATTATATTTCAGGCATTCAAAATTATTATACGCGACAATTATCCATTCTTTTGCTAAGTATTTCTAGCTTAGACTCAATGGTATCCAGTCTTTTGTTGACTGAAACCAAAACTGTCAATATTTTGTCAAGCTTTGCTTCTACCATTTTATGCCTTCAAACTGCAGTAATGTTAATAAGATTTGTTAACAAAACGCACAGCGACTGCAGCTCTTTGCCAAAAGTTACCGGTAACTGCTACAAAAAGCGTCCATAAGCCAGCTTGCTTTTCTGCGAATGATGATCACAGATTTTATGAGAATTGTGCGACAGAAAAAATATGTGGCCCGCTCCTCAAAAACTTTGGACACTCCTGATCTAGAATTTTCCATGATGTTGGTTGAAGATATTTTCTTAAGGATAATACAGATTTTAAAAAGAAGTTTACAACAATACAAGGCTACTCTCACTGAGAACTGGCAAAAACTACTCTGTAGGCTACTCTTTAGGAATACAGGTATAATAAACAGACTATTAAACTGTAGCTGCTTCATCTTTAGGTAAATCTTGTTTGATATTACACGATAGTCACTAGTCAGCTGCTGCAAAATAGAAACCTAACAGTTTAGAAAGTCAATAAATCCTATTACTAGGTTAGCTCCCGAACTAGCTACACAGTATATGAAGGTTTTTGACACGAAATTATTACCTCTGAACTAATATTAAACTTTTCATTAAAACTGCAAGCACACTTAGTAAAGGATCATGATTGACTGAGCTATTTTGGTGACATAGAACTATTTTTCTATTTAGACTGCCTAAATTATACTATAGTTACCTCACACAACAAGCAGAGGTGGGCAGCGCAAGTCACAAAAGTTGGGTCGCAAGCGCATGAGCAACTACTCTGAAAATCTTGCACAGCAAGCATTTCCACAAGCCAAAAACAAAATTGCACCGCAAGTGTGACGTTTTGAAAAGTATAATTCTAATTGGCTCACAGCTCAAACCTCAATAGGTTACGGTACAAAACCAATATTTAAAACAAATTATGCACACTACCAAACTAGTAAACAAAAAATCATTGATTTCCCTGAAAAAATACCAGCATTTGAAAATGCATTGCTCATTCCCCTTGGGCGAAAAACGTCTTTATACCTAACAAAAAATATCCTCAACACACGCACTTAAAGGAACCAGGGTGTTACAAAATTCCACTGATAAAGTCTTCATGGGGTGGTAAGCGAATGACTCCATGGTCATCATTTTTTTCTATAATGGCTTGTCAAGGAAATCCTACACAAGCTTCATATTTTGTGCTTATTTTGTGCTTCTGAAGCAATTAGCATCAATCACTGACGAATGGAGCACGCTAAAAAAATCATCATGTTGCTTGTTTAAAAAAACTGAACCATTTAACTATCAATTATAAGAGCTACCAATGCTGTCACTCCTGTTCACAATATCTTTCAAGTTTTTCCGGACTAGCAAAAAGTTGTAATTAATAGTTTTGATAAAAAAGTCAGACTGTTCTAAGTAACACGTTTAATGTCCACGGCAAGTTTAGAATTTTTTAGAAACAAGTACAACATTTTTGGAAAGACAATAACCGCTACAAAAATAATTTTTCTGCTTAAAATTTAATTTTACAACCTCTTAAATTACTAATTTAGAAATGTTTTTTTAAAAAATCGGTAAAAAATATTTTAAAAAGAAACATTTCAGCGATACAAGACCCTCGCTGTAAATCTAATAAAAGTATTCAAAGCAGTAGACAAATGGAATTTCCCATGAAAAGGCTGTATGAGGGGTCAATCCATGCTTAATTTATATTTTTTGTGAAATTTCAACTCATGTTCTAGAATCTTCGACAAACTTGGCATGGGAATAGAACAGAGTAAAAAACTTGTTGGCAAAAAATTTCACCTTTCTAGCACAATCCGTTCTTGAGATATATCCTTTTTGAAATTGCACGAAAAGTGAATTTTGAGGATATGCACAAGTGATTTCAACTTTTAATGCTCAAAGTTCAGGTAGGAGGATGCAGTAAATTGTTACCCCCCATTTTTGACCATGCCAAATCCAATAAAACTGGTATTTTCAAGTAGAGAAAAAAATTTTTTGAGTTATTTAATAATTTAGGTGTTTCTCTTTGGGTCTCGATTATGGGGTGCTCTGAATTTTTTTTTTCTTAAAAAATGTTTTAACCCCATCTTGGATGACTACTTTTCATGGCTAATATGAAACCAAGCTTTGTCAAGCTGATTTAACAAGTATTATAATGCATCAAAATTAATGAACCATGCATTTCTTCAGTGTTTCATTTTAGAAACATGTCACATGCAACAACCAAATTTTTCAATGCTTTTTTCTTCTGTGGTGACCGAGTGAATATAATTTAATATTTGTTCCTGTATAAATGTCTGCGGTAACCAGTTATTGGCACATATTGCTCATTGCTATGGGTGGTATTGCATAATGAACGGATATTGCAAGACAAAAGGAATTTAATTAATGTTGTTTTTGTTTTCGCTTTTCTTTGTTCACTCGCTGTATAATATACCACTGCTTAGCTTCATGTCATTATTAATATTACTATTATTGTTATTATTATTAGTTTATTACATACTACTTGTTTATATTAAAGAACTACGTGTTGAGACTGATTGCGTACAAACTCACTAAACTTCAATATAACTCTATCACTTCTTAATAGGGTGATTTTTTCATAAGACGAAGAATGAGGTGTAATGCTGTCTCTAAGATTTTTTTGAATTTTACATATGTGATACAGAATTTAATTCTAAGCTCAGCATAAAAAAATTATCAAAATCGGATTTGTGGTTTTTGAGTTATCGTCAAACGAAAATTTCCAGTTTTACGCTGCCGCAGATGAGTGATTTTGTTGTTGTTTCTATTTTCTCTATCTTTGGTGATAGAAAAATGGTGAAAATTGGTATCCCACCATTTTTGGGGTTGAGAAATTAAAAAAAACAAACTTTCAAATTAATTAAAATATGAGATATATATGTAATTTTGATATTAAACATTTTCAAGTGGCTTAACACTAGAGGGCGCCCACAAAATAGTGATAAGTGAAATTAAAATTTTTTTGGGAAGTATGTTCTAGATTGCTTTTTCTTTCCAGTGAACATAATGAAAATTAGGCCCCAGCACATCAAAAGGGTGTCCTAACCACTGGAAACAATGCTTTTTTTTCTTTTTGTTTTCTGCACTGAAAAGACTTTTTCGACTGCAGTGATAGTTTTTCTACATGAAATACTGCTTATAAATGCATTAATAGTTGACTAAATTTGTCAATCCAATCCACACTGCCATCACACAAAATCAAAATGAGACGTCCTTCCTCATTGCTTACATTGACACTATACTAGGATAATAATACAAGCAGTTTTAAAGTTTATGTCAGCAAATTTTGCAAAGTTATGATAAAAAGGTGTTCAATGTTTATTTATCACTTATCAGTTATCACTATCAGAATTCGGCTTTAACCATTTTGTAAAGATAGGCTTAAAGAAAACAAATAGTTGTTGTAAAACATGACAGCAGTAGTCAATTTTCTCTAATGGTTAAAACATGACCAATGTTGTGTTTTGAAAGTTAATAACTATATCTGAAAAGCTTGTTAGTAGTACAGAACTTCAAAATAGCTTTTAAAGTGTCGGAGCTATCATTTCCACTCTTTCAAAAGTGGGTAGCCTTGAAAAAGGCTGTTTTGGATTGAACGTTTTCATCCACCTCTCTTCATGAATCTGCGCTGGAATGAAGAAAAACTAAAATGCAGTGGTATTATAGAGGTTGATGACATTGAAATGACAATGGGTTGCTATTATGATGTAAGATGCATTAAAAATCACCTAAAATATAGTAAAGTTAATGCAAAAATATAGAAAATTTTTGTCGTATTTTGATTGGTCAAAATGGGTCATTCTGACGATTTGATTGGTGGAAAAATGTTGTTTCGTTTTAGCCGGAAATGTGCACCAGAAATTTCTTTGCTGTCAAAAAGAATTCGTTCATTCACTCCAAGTTTCACATTAATTTCTGGTGCACATTTCCAACTAAAACGAAACAACACTTTTCCACCAATCAAATCGTCCGAATGACCCATTTTGACCAATCAAAATATGATTATGACAAAAATTTTCTATACTTTTGCACTGACTTTATACTATTTTAGGTGATTTCTGCAGCATCTTACGTCATAATAGCAACAACCCATTGTCATTTCAATGTAGTCAACTTCTATAATACCACTGCATTTTAGTTTTTCTTCATTCCAGCGTAGATTCATGAAGAGAGCTGGATGAAAACGTTCAATCCAAAACAGCCTTTTTCAAGGCTACCCACTTTTGAAAGAGTGGAAATGATAGCTCCGACGTTACTAAAAGCTATTTTGATAACTATACTATGATTTGATCAGAGTGAATACATTTTTTAAAAGTGAAACTCAACAAACCAATGTTTTTGCAGAATATACTACCATCAATGATTTAAAAATAAATATTGTGAGGGTAGAAATGCAGAAATTTCAGGCTAAAAAGTGTTATTTTGGAAAATTACAAAATGATGAATGAGAACCATTTCAACAAGAAAACAACTTCTCTGGAGAAATGAAGCTTGTAAGTGAGTTTACCTATGAAGAACAAGAGCTAGTGTAGTGGAGGTCTGGATTGGAAAAAAATAGTGATGCTGTGATATGTGCACAAAATGAAATTCAGCTGTTAAAAAAGTACTCTGTGA
Organism: Trididemnum nubilum; assembly: GCA_963965965.1. Lineage (NCBI taxonomy): Eukaryota > Metazoa > Chordata > Ascidiacea > Aplousobranchia > Didemnidae > Trididemnum > Trididemnum nubilum. The sequence goes on from OZ014471.1 coordinate 28,001,399, forward strand.
TCAATTTTAAGAAATGCTGCAACATTTTTCAGATGCATGAAGTTGGGGCATCAGCAAAACCATTGCCGGCTAAAATACTGCAAGAATATGGGTTTAAAAATGTTGTTCCAGGTCAAAGACTTTGCAGTCGCTGTTTTACAAACGCAGGAAAAGTTGATCACAAAGTTGAAGTAGTACATCTGAAGAAAGTGAGTCAAGTGTTTCAAGTGAAATTCAAAGTGCAATACAAAGTACTGAAAAAGCTGCATGTTTGTCGAATTTGGATAGTAGCTTTGCACTTTTGAATGAATCGCCACTAGCCCCACTTCACAGCATCCCCAAGCGCCAAAAAATTAAAGTTTGTAAACAAAAACTTGGAAAGGTTAAAAGAAAGTTGACATCTCAGTCGGCCCTTGTTTTTGGCTTGGAACCTGACAAGTTGTATACCAATATGTCAGGCAAACAGGGAGTTTCTGAGCTGAAGAATAACAACAAAAAAACTGCAGGAACAAAGCAATAACTTGAATTGCCCTATGCAAAAATTAAAAGCTAAATTTCTGAAAACGGAAAATTACTCTGACAAGCTACAAATTTTGACCCTTGTCCCCCAATCCTGGTCTGCTGAGAAAGCTTCAACATATTTTGAATGCTCCATTTACTCATTCTATAAAGTTAGAATGGTTGAAAAAGAAGGGGGGATTTTAGGCCATTATGAATGTAAACAAAGAACAGGCATTTCAGTCCAAACACAACAATAAGTGTTAGATTTCTATGAAGATGAGGAAACATCTCGCATGTTGCCTGGCATGAAAGATAAAGTAAGCATCCAAAAAAACGTGTATCACCAAAAACGAATGTTGTTGGGAACAGGTTGGGAACTTGACAATATTTTTAGAGAGCAAAATCCAACTCTGAAAATCAGTTTTTCCAAGTTTTGGTCATTGAAACCTAAATGGTGCGTTTCTCCTGGTTCTTCTGGAACGCCGCATAGAGTCTGTGTTTGTTGCATGCATCAAAATGCAGAATTGTTGGCCACAGCCTGTGGACTTCCATACAAAGAAATGATCTCTGCCCTTGTCTGTGATGCGGAAAGTAGAGATTGCATGATTCATCGCTGTCAGTATTGTCCTGGTTCAGCTTGTCTGAGGAATACACTGATTGAGAAGTTAAGTGAAGTTGATGAAAATGAAACTCTTCGGGCAGAGCAGTGGACTTCAACAGACAGAACTGACCTAAAGACGATGGTTTATAGAAAGGATGACCTCATTAAAGACACTATTCCAGCCATGAACAAACTGACAGTGCATTCTTACATTGCTAAGTCGCAAGCTAACTACTTAAAGCAACGCAAAACAGAATTGGACCTGCACGAAGCAATTGTTTTGGCTGATTTTACAGAAAACTATGAATTCGTTATTCAAAATGAAATCCAGAGCTACCACTGGTGGAAACAGCAATGCATCATCCATCTAATAGCAGTTTACATTTGTGATTCTGACTCAAGAAAAGATGAACAATTATCACTTTGTTTCATTTCAGAAGATTTAAGTCATGATACATCTTTTGTATTTGCCATGCAAAAGGAACTTACTGCCTATTTGAAATCCCACTACCCACAATTAACACAAGTTGAGTACTTCTTGGATGAATGTGGCGCACAATACAAAAATTTCGAAAATTTTTTGAATTTGACATATCACCAATCTGATTTTGGAATAAAAGCAAGCTGGTGATTCTTTGCGAGCGCCGAGCAGTCATCGAAAATCACCTTGTGACGGAATTGGTGGTTGTGTTAAATGAAAACTAAACAATGCTAGTCTTGCTGCCTCAGCATCTTAAGAAAATTTTGTCCACCGAAGCTGAGTTCAATTACTGTAGTCACAACATGCCAAAAATTACTTTTTTCAATCTTTTAAAATCAGAAATTGATGAAACCATAGCAGACTTCAGGATTGTTTTAGCAAAGGGCATACTGTTGTCGGAACAAGAAGCTTCCATCACTTTTCACTTTCATAGATTGGTACAATTGAGTTCAAAAGGGTTTCCTTGGATGAAGTGTTTGCAGGCTTCCATTCATTCTTTTCAAGTCAGAATGTTTATGAACTGAGCGATATTCCACCACAAACATACGTTGTTTCAATGTATGATGAGTTCTGGTGGGTTGGACAAGTGGAAAAACAGGACAGCTTACACAACAACATTTTGGTTTCCTTCATGCATCCCCACGGACCTAGCCAATCTTTTTATTGGCCAAAGTCAGACGATCTTTGCTGGGTTCCACTGACTAACATTTTAATGCGCCTCCAAGTTCCACTGACAAACAATGGCAGGCAATATAAACTTACTCAAGGGGAGCTGTCTAGGTTAGCATCTTTGAAGAACTAAATTTTTTCATGATCTTCTAGAGTTTAAATGAATCAAGTATTTTATTGATTTAGTTTTACAATTTTTTGAATTTCAATGAAATAAAAAGACCAACGTTTTGATTAAGCTTTCAGCAATCTACTGACAAAGTTACAAAACATTATAAGTTTCATCGAAATTTCATTCAATGATTGTCAACCTAAAACTATAGGTATTCGTGTTTCGACCAGTAACTTAGGCCATCTTCACAGCTAGCATTTAGAAGCATAAGTTATTCATCTATACAATTTATTACTGTAACATACAGTGCGATTGAGCTATCGCGACGCATTTCGACCTTGCTCAAGGGTCTCATCAGGCGAAAAAAATAACACATATTTAAACCTGCAATGATATAAAACTGCAATTAGAATTTGGAAACAAAAATAAGCAGCAATTTTAAAATCATTGAAATTCTAAACATGCACTCATATAATTCTGCAATTACCAAATTTGGAAAAAAAAATTGCAACCATAAACACATCTGCTTTGTCTATGCAAAATTTTAAAACACATCTGCTTTGTCTATGCAAAAACGGATACCTATAGTTTTAGGTTGACAATCATTGAATGAAATTTTAATGATTCTATTTTGCTGCTAATTTTTAATTATAAGTTTGCTTTGTAATACTTTTTAATTTAAAGTAATACTTTTTAAATCGTGACATCTAGCTTTACATACAATACAAAATGGTAAAAATTGTTTTTGACTGTCATCTGGGATCTATATAGTGATGTGCACTTCACCATTTTCTACAAAATGTTTAATGTTTATGACATAGCTATCAAAAACTTTCTAGAGTGCAAGTTATAAATTTCTTCTTCACTTATGCAGACTATTGTTGGTATATATACTATTCGCATTTACAATATCGAAAATATTTGTCTCTCATATTATGCTCTTGTACAGTTCGTTAATGTGGCACGAAATAATCAGATAGGTATATTGTTAGTGCCCAATATATTATTTCCTGTGTAGGTAATAATTTTGACCAATGTGTTTTGGGTTATGCACAGCTGTTGTACAGTAGTAAGTTTTTGTATTAAATTACCAAGTTGACTCTATTTCCACAACAGTGCCAAATATAATTGCTTTGGGCATCCTTTTAAAGTGCTGGGGCCTAATTTTCCTTATGTTTACTGGAAAGAAAAAGCAATCTAGAACACATTTCCAAAAAATTTTAATTTCACTTATCACCATTTTGTGGGCGCCCTCTAGTGTTACGCCACCTAAAAAATTTTATCATCAAAATTACATGTAATTCTCTTATTTTAATCAATTTAAAAGTTGTTTTTTTGAATTTCTCAACCCCATAAATGGTGGGATACCAATTTTCACTATTTTTCTATCAACAGAGATAAAACAAAATAGAAAAAACAACAAAATCGCTCATAAGTGACAGCGTCAAACTCAAAATTTTCATTTGACATTAACTCAAAAACTACAAATCCGATTGTGATAATTTTTTTTTTTTTTTTTTTGGTTGAGCTTAGAATTAAATTCTGTGTCACATATGTAAAATTCAAAAAAATCTGAGAAATGGCATTACAAAATGGTCTAAAAATTTGTTGTCATATAAAAAAAATGACCTAATAGTAAACTTTCTTTGTTTAAAGCGTGCATGAAAAGCAAGCCTTTGCTATTTATCAAAATTAGCTTGATATTTTGCAAGCTGTACATGGTCGTACTACACGTGTTGACCTCTGTTAGACACAATACCGGTTGAAGACCACCATACAAAACTTCAACACAATGTCAGATACAATGTATCAGTAACCAAAAGCATTCAACTCATTAACCTGATTTTTATATCTTTGTAACCCACCGTTTGAGAATTCAATTAGACATAAGAAATAGCTAGTCTTTGAATGAAAGCTAATAAGCTCACAATTAAAGCTGCAAAATTTAGTGCACAAAACTGCCACACAAAAACTAAAAATCCAATAGTGTAAATAGTAATCTCAAGTACTTGTGACTACAGATTGACACCAACCTTAACTTTGGCATTCATTCCAAATTTGTTGAACGTAAAATCGCCAACGCAGTGGGTATACTCAATAAATTGAAATGGTATTTCCCCAAGAAAATTCTTCTGCAATTCTGTCATGTATTAATTTATCTTCATCTTCTTTATGTGATTCCCATATGGGGTTCTACCTATAAATCTTATCTCCACAATATTTCAATTCTACAAAACAAAGCTGTCCAAATCGTTACCCAGACAAAATGGAATTCCAGCGCAAACGTATTGTATACCAACCTAAAGGTCTTGAACCCGAACTAACTTAACTAATACGAAATTGGTAAAATAGCGCATAATTTATACCACAAGCAACATCCATGTAACCTATACTAATACTTCATCAAGTCCTATGTCAGACATTCCCACCCTACCCACTGCTCCACTTCCCTCATATTTACTATCCCATTTATGAAAAGTATGAAGCTGCAACAATCTTTCTTACACCAGGATGTTAAAACCTGGAACTCAATTCCCCAGAACATCAAAATTTTCTCCTGTAAGTTTAAATCTGATTCTAAGCAGTTCTTTTTAACAATATCTAACTAGAATTATCCCATTTCATCTCTCTAAAAGCAATAACTTCAAATAGACCAGAAGCTCTTATGAGCAAAAAGGTGCATTATCGGGGGCTGTTTGACTAGATGACCACAACAGATCCCTTCCAGTCTCCGGTAGTGAAAAAACTTACTTTTTGTTTTGCTATTGTAAACTATTTTTATGTAGTGTGTCATTTATTACATCTTAAAGCAACAAATAATAAATCGAACTTGAATTTAAGATGCTTTGGGATGTAGTTTGAAAGTTTCAAATGATGATAACAAAAATTACTAATTTTAAATTGATTGTACAGTGGATTTACGCCAATATAAATAATAACGTTTGGAGCTAATTACACTTAGTTGTTCAATTGTCCAGAAAGCTAGTAAATTCGTCCACTAAATGAAGTAGAAGGAGAGTCAATTGTGCAAATAATTGTACAAATGTCATCTTGCTCAGACCAATAAAATATTACAAATGTCATCTTGCTCAGGCCAATAAAATGATGGCGATGGGCCATTTGGGCACATAAATTTAACATCAACTTCCAGTTGTGGTTCATTTACACTTCAAATGAGACCCACCCGCCAATGAAAGTTATTCCAGCATGCCACAAAATCCATGCTCAACTTTTTGGTATACTGCTGGTGAAAAAATCAGATGTTGCAGAAAAGTTTAAGTCTGAGCAAATGTACTTGCATCCAATTTGATTCGCTGGTATTGGGAGATAAAAATGATAGGAATGTGTTCCAGGATATTCAAATATGGTTAAGGAAGTCATACGCTTTGACTGTGGCAAATGAAAAAAAGCTCTAACAATGCCCTAGCTGTGATTTCATACCTGATAATACATGTTAAATCAGCTTGACAAAGCTTGGTTTTATATTAGCCATGAAAAGTAGTCATCCAAGTTAAAACATTTTTTAAGAAAAAAAAAATTCAGAGCACCCCATAATCCAGGCCCAAAGAGAAACACCTAAATTATTAAATAACCCAAAAAAAATTTTTTCTACTTGAAAATACCAGTTTTATTGGATTTGGTATGGTCAAAAATGGGGGGTAACAATTTACTGCATCTTCCTACCTCAACTTTGAGCGTTAGAAGTTGAAATCATTCGTGCATATCCTCAAAATTCACTTTTCGCGCAATTTTAAAAAGGCCATATCTCAAAAATAATTTAATCACTATTTTCAAAATATACAGCAAAACCTTCTATCCAATCACCTATATCCATCTTGCATCCTCAAGACTGTTCAGTGCTAACTAGTGTTTAGCATAATAAAAAGCTACCACATAAATTTAAGGTTCGCAAACAAGACAAATTGAAAACTTATGATGATTTTACAATCCATACTCTCAAGCTTTATAAACTATAAATTTTGACTCTTTTTCAAGCTTTCTCTGACTCTTCCAGCTGCCTTGTAAGTAAAAAAAAAAGCTTTCTACTTTAAACTTAGAAACATTGTTTGAGCTATTTCAATGGTTAACGATGCTGCAGAAGGCACGATTAAGTTTGTGAGTGATTTTACAAGTGTCATTATGACAAACAGAACAAGATGACAGGCTACAATGCATGAAGTTGAAATACAAAAAATTTACTCTTGAGCCAAAAAGCTACGAGGGGCATTAAAAAAATACGTGAAATTCTTCCACAACAAGAGTGCCAGCAAGAAAAAACGTATTTTAGAATGCTAGCCGTAAAAAGCATGTTCTTTGTGATCGAATAATTACTATCACTCATTGTGCGCTTCTAAACGAAGTTGTCAAGAGCTAATTTATTTAAGGTAGTTTTTTAACCCATGGAGTGTAAAGATTTCAAGGTATGAACCAACATCAAATTTTTGGTAAAGCTTGGTTGGAAAGGATTGAAGATCATTCACGCTTTGCAGACCGTTTTCATTGGGAATTGCTGCCACATCCACCTTACAGCCCAGACCTTGCCCCATCTGACTTTTTTTTATTTTCAAAACTCAAAGAACACTTGAAAGGCATTTCTTTTAAGGACACTAATGAGACAAAGCAAGCAGCAAAAACATGTCTTACAAAATGGTCAGCAGATTACTTCAAAAATGGGACAAAAGGATGGAAGCACCGCCTGGAGAAGTGCATCAATCTCGATGGACACTACGTTATAAAGTAAATTGATTGTATCAATAAATTATAAAAAATCATAAAAGTTCACATATTTTTTGAATGCCCCTCTTATGTTTTTTCAAGATACTTGTGAGATTGCTGTTGACTATGCATGTTTCTAGTAAGTATTTTTCCATAACAACTACATCTAAAAACACTCAGACCCATCAGAATTATGATTTCTTGAATTTCTGGCCCTAAATACAGTTGCGTAACTTTAACTACAAAATGTGTCATAAATGCTACCTACATTCCTCATGCTTTGCATTAATGCATAAGCATAATACATCATTTTTCTTTTCAAGGAAGTCGCAGTAATTTTTATAATTGATGTTGTGATTGAAAAACGCATGATTCTACTGGTAACATATTTTTCCATTTGACACCAAATTGTTTTATTTAATATTATGAATACATTTTGAGATATTTTGAAGATTTCTGCCAAATATACCGCAAAAATCACTCATGCATAGCATTACCAAAGTGTTATTTCATTGTGAAACTCTCAAAATCCACTCATGCATAAACGTGATTGGAAAACTAATCCAACAAATTTTCTGACTGTCCATTTGAGCTAAGTTGGAGCCTCTTGCTCATATTGACTCAAATTAGGTCAATGGCAGTGCTTTTAAAGCTGTAAAAAGCAACTTTGCTTTAAAAATCACTCACGCATAACAAGAAATTATTTACAAGACACTTCATATCTCTCAACTTATTGGGTCAATTCAAACAATTTTTTTTTTAATTGTACAGAATTAAATGCTCTTTCAGATAAAATCACTCTCAGTATCATAACTTAAGAACTAAAAACGCTATTCAAAATTTCAACCAAATTTTGAAAAAGTGGTGGGTCAAACCAAGACCACCTAGACAGACAAGGCCGTTTCAAGCTTCAATGACGTCACGTACAGTAGTGCGAAGCAACTCAAGCAAGTACACTGTAGTGCATTCGGCAGTTAACAGTTGCACGCTTTGTGTGAAGGCAAAAGAGTAAAAGACGTACCGGTACCAATATTTAACTGAGAGGCAGTCTATGCTACATGAATTTAAATGACAGTGTAGTTTTTATTTTTATGCTTATGAAAAATTATGATTGCTCTTGGCTAGTGATATCGGCTACCGGTAGGCTAGGCTACGCTAAGCGATTTGGTTTTGGGTTTTGTTTAGGGCTACCAGATTACAGTTGAAGTCAGCTGGTAATTAGCTTTCTGGTATCTATAAAGATTTATACCGTTGTTAATCTGTAATAAACTGTCAATGCACCTTGTAAAAATAGTTTAATTAAATATTTTCAAGGTTAACTTTGAAGATGTCCAGTTGGTCTACAGGCAGGTAGGTAGGTACTCAGTGCTGTCCCAGATCCTGTGGGTAAGGGATTAGGCCTACTCACGACACATAGTGATAAAATGTTAAGCTTGTTACTCCCAAATTCTGATGGTTGATATCAAATATTTGTTGCACAGTGTAAATAACAGCCAGTAATATGTACACCATAGCAGTAGTCTACCATTAAAACATATGTCATACTTAGCTCAACAAAAATTTGAATTTGTGGTTTATTTCATAATGGTTACTTGACCTTGTCCATTCAGCATTTTAATCAATAAGTGCTTTGCGTTACTGCAACATTGATTTGAATAATTTGCATATATGATTAGAAAGCAACTTCAGGGTACAAAACAAACTTGAAATAAGGTCTATTTCTGTTAATAAAAGCCCTTTCAGGTCTTTCTTTTTAACAATCAGCAATGTTGTATATTAGCATACTTGGATTTCAGATGTGCTGTGATAAATTTATGTGACTTTAATATGTTTCTAGATTTTCATATCTGATATTAATACTATACTGTGATAAATACTTATATTATTTGGCTGTATTGAATTTCATGCAATCAAGTGTCAATCTGTGATATCGGTATTATGCCTTACATGTGTTGCATGCCGAATTGCAAAGGCAATTATAAAACTGGACCTAAAGTGCAAGTCTTTGGATTTTCAAAGGATGACAAACTACAGCAAAAGTGGCTTCGTGCAATTAAAAGACAAGATTTCACTCCAAGCAAGACTAGCAAAGTATGGATATTATACTGTTATATTGTTATGAAGCACGTTTTGAATTTTATAAGCATATACCAATACTAATTTGTTATCTAGAATATCAAATTGGGTTTTGGCAGTTTCGCACTACCATATTTGGTAATGATAACTTTTCAACTCCCATGCAGCTGACACTAGCCGCCCTATGTTTTTCCTTTTTGACACAGTGCACATTCTGAAATGCATTTGCAATAATTGGATTCGCAATAATTTCTTTTCATTCGCATAAATGCATTCGCAATAATTTCTTTACGAATTAGTGTTAATTTTTTTCATTACAGCAATAACATAAATTTCGTTTTCTTTTGCCAGGTTTTTGTAAATTGGTAGCCATCCAAGCAATTTTTGCTTAGCGAGCAGTATTTTCCTTGCGTATAACTTTGTCATTTCTTTGCAAATTAAGATAGGTTTTTGCATTGGTGCAACATATGTTATTGTTTACATGCTGACTATCAGGTATGATATTACAAGTTTGAAAACATTCAGTTTCTTTTCATTATAGTTTAAAAAATAGCGATACCGTGCCTTTATTGTTGGCCTAAACGCGTATCGTAAATGGAAAGAAAAACGCAATCGGATTAACGCGTCATAACGCTTCGCACTACTGTGTGTGACGTCACACGATTGTCTGGCTTTGGTGAAACGACCTTGTCTGTCTAGGTGGTCTTGCCTAAACGCGTATCGTAAATGGAAAGAAAAACGCAATCGGATTAACACGTCATAACGCTTCGCACTACTGTGTGTGACGTCACAAGATTGTCTGGCTTTGGTGAAACGGCCTTGTCTGTCTAGGTGGTCTTGGTCAAACCCCCCTCCCATATCTTCTTGGAAATTGATCGGATCACATTTTTAAGTGCATTTTTGAAAGCTGCACAAAAAAAGTCACAAAACACAAGAAAAGATGAAAAAAGTTGAAAATCTGGGTGCCCTATTAAACAGACATCATCACGAAAAATAATGTGAAAACTAAAAAAATTTTTGAAAAGATTAGTTCAGTAGTAAAGAGTAGAACAAATGAATGAATGTTTAACAGCAAAAAAAATCTGAAGCCAAAAGCATAAATACTAAGAATAAAAGTAATACTGATATCAGTAGTTAAAATGATGAAGAAAAGTTTGAATTGACATGTCCAAGTCAGCCATAATTAGTGGTTGCTAAAAGTGCAACAATTAAAGAGTACGAAATAGACTGCTGCTAAACTTGCTTCTGATACAGCATTGAGACTTTTTTTGTTTTACTGCATTGGAATGGTAAAATGCTTCAAGATATATGACACATCATCATTCATCAATAGTGGTGAACATGAGTCAATTACCCTTTATTCCAATAATACCTCAATCACATACATAATAAGCTGACTTTGCTTTCATCATAAAGCAAGTACTAAGACCCTTAATGATTTGAGATTATTTGCAAGCTGTTTATCAAGCTTATTTTAAAATTTTTCAGATATATCTCAATGCATGGGGTGGGTCATAAGTTGTGTAGTGTGCACAAAAAATATGATGTGGCTAGGGTTGTACAAAGTAGAATTTTGAATCCTTGAGATTCGAATCTCAAAACGCATTTTTTATCAGGTAATTGGATTCGAAAAAAAATCTGTGAAAGAGCTGCCCAAGCGCAAAGAGAGGTACCGTACATATTATGCAATTTGAAGCAACCTAACTGTCTAGTCCAGTGGTTCTTAAACTTTTTCAGTCGCGCCCCCTTGAGATTTGTGATTCATGCTCACGCCTCACCTACTCAAAAATCAAATTCACAAAAAATAGAACAATAATTTATTTGCCATTACCCAGCTTAGTGCGAAGGATGCAACTGTTTTTGGGAAACTAGTCGTTTAATTCGAGGCTTTGTTGAAGACAACGAACATCGAAGATCTGCTTCACATTCCAGTTTGTTACGACATTTTGTCTTTATACTCACAAGTGCCGAAAATCCACTTTCACATAAATATGTTGATGAAAATGGAAGAAGGGTACGTATCGCCACACTGCCCACGTTCTTATAAATACGCAAATATTTAGCCCAGTAATCGTTAAGAGACATTGCTTCAAAGTCATCTTTAGCAGTGGAGTTGCACTTCATCTCCAAAAACTCTTCCTGCAGTTCTTCCGAAAGAATATCTTCTTTGATTCGAAAGGGATTTCTAGTCATCTTCCACTCTGCAAGTTCTACATTACCCAAGTCAGGAAAGTAGCAGTCAAATTCTTCTTTCAAAATTTGGAGGTGGGTTTCCACTTCTACCTTCAGTTCACCATCCAGTTTGGCTTTGCTGTTCTCAAGTGCTATGTCCAAGGTAGGAAATGAGGCTGCATTTCCCCGTTGAACGCGGCGATGCCACAACCCCAGCTTTGCTATGAATGTCCGTAACTCATCGTAATCTTTCATACAGTCGGTGTTCTTTCCTTGCAACAGTAGATTGAGACAATTGAGAGCTTCGAAAATGTCAACGAGATATGCCATTGTCAATTGAAACTCTTGTGATTGGAATGGTAACAGGAGATCTTGTTTCCCCTGAGATTCCAGAAATATACTTACTTCATCTTTCAAACCATAAACGCGAGCTAACATATTACCTTTTGATAGCCATCGGACATTTGTATGAAACAACAGATTTTCATGATTGGAATCCATTTGTTTACATAGCTGGGAAAATAACCGGGAATTGATAGCGCTTGATTTGATAAAGTTTACAATTTGTATAACTATGGCAAGCTTGTTCTTCATTGCAGCAGGTAAAGTCTTGGAGGCCAAAGCCTCTCGATGGATTACGCAGTGAGTTCCAACTGTGTCCGGATTCTTTTGCTTTACCCTGGTAATAAATCCACTCCAACACCCAAGCATCGCTGGTGCACCATCAGTGCAGACGCCAACAAGTTTCTCCCATTTCATGTCGTTTTTGTGAAAGTATGCATCAACAAGTCTGAACACATCTTCTGCCTTAGTGGTCGTTTCAAGCGGTTTGCAGAATAGCATTTCTTCCTCAATTGTAGCAGACCCTACAAAACGAACATAGACCATCAACTGTGAAAATTGAGCTACGTAGTGGTTTCGTCGCACTGAATGGCAAAATAGGGTGATGCTTGAATCTGTTGAAGAACTTGACATTCAATATCATTTGCAAGTTCATCAATTCGCGTCTTGATAGTGGAATCTGAAACAGAAATCTTTGCTAACTTCTTGCTGTTGCTTTCTCCCAAAACAAGGCTACTTGCTTTTAACATGCATGGTTTTATCAAAGTTTCGCCAATATTGTGGGTTTTTTTTAGCTTGAGCTATCATTTGAGCAATTTCATAAGATGCTTCTACCACCTCTGCAGATGATGATTGGCCAAAATTCTCCGCGCAGATGATTTTCATTTTTTTAAAAGAATCCTTCTTGCTTTGAAAGAAATTCAAAGGTTTCGTTTGATGAAGAGGATGTTTTGTTTGAAGATGGCGCTTTAAGCGATTTGGCCTCAAAGCATCATTGCTCAACTTTTCGAAACATATAACGCACTGTGGTACAACTTGACTATTCTCTGCTGCATCAGTAAAACCATACTGCAGATATTCTTCATTGTACTTCCTCTTTTTTGCACTCATTTTTTTCACCGCAGCTAAATTAAATACCACTTATTTTTCAAAAGCCTAAAATTTGTAAATTATGGGGGATTAACAAGTTTGAAAGACTAAAATCAATCAACCTCAAATAAAACAAGAAATAGAAAATATAGGCTACTTCGCTTTTAGAAAGTATCATCAGTATAAAGCAGTAAAAAGTCACAACACTAAGAATTTTCAAGAAAACTACTATTAAATCCTGGCAAAGAGTTTTAACTGAAAACAACTAGGTACTGTCCACTCCATAACAACGTTAACAATAAATCTCGCAAACCTTCAAAAAGTTTGGAAAATACGCTGTAACGGCATGGGAGAGAAAAGAGCGAATAAAAGAAAACGTACAAAAACGACATGTTAAAGTGAAAATAGGTTGACAACTCCCGCAGAGAAGGAAGGCGAAGCATATAACGATGTGTCGATATAAATAAGACAGCGAAAATTGAAACAGTAACGAATTATAGCCCAGACAAAATTGTTTTTTAAAACTAGGTCACAGATTAATCTATTGGATTAGTGTTAACGAGAAATACGAGGTTTGACTGTAATTTAGAGCTGTTTTTCATCAATATGTCACTGTCATGCTCGTGCCCCCCTTGAGAAGCTTTCACGCCCCCCAGTTTAAGAACCCCTGGTCTAGTCGCATTTCATTGACAGTGCATTGCACTCAAACAAGCGGACACGCACTCAAGAAGTGACAGTTGTCTAACTTAAGTCAGGATTGTGTTTTTTTAATTTTTGCAATAACACTGTGTTGTCACAATGTATTGTCACAGTTTGCCATGAGTTATTCTAGAATAGTATTCGAAATTCTAGATTCGAATTGTCTATTCTAGAATTCTTCTAGAATACTGCATTATTCTACTTTGTATAACCCTAGATGTGGCGAGTGATGTGAAACACTGTAAAATCAACAGGGTGAGACATCTTTTCCTTTGCTTTGGGCGTACAATACATGGTCTATTACAAAGAAAAGAAACATTGTTTGCATGGATCAGTTCAATTAACTTATCAAGACTGCTTTAAATGCTGTGGTGCAGGACTTAGGGCCCACCCTGTATTTTTCTGCAGTAATCTCAGTTCTGATTTACTCGCATTGTTGAAAAACAATCCAGTGTGTGGTATGCACCAGGTGATGCCAAAATTTTTTGCTTAAACCCAGGATGTGGAAGCGGAAGCGAACTTGGAAGCAAAAGTGGTGAAAAGGAGCTGGAAGCGAAATAAATTTTTCAAAATCAGGCGCTTCCAGATTTTCAAACTGGCTACAACCGTTGCGGTAAAATATAACAATAACATAGGTGGGCACAAGTCCATTAATCATTAATCCGTTAATAACGAAGCTAACTCTTTCATTAACTCATTAATCTGTTAAAAAGTTTTTTCACATTAACAGACTAAACTGACTTCTGTTAAGTTCTGTTAACTTCTGTTAAGGTTTTTATCATTAATATCTTGCACCATTTTTTCATCATACCAGTACAAACCAGTTTGCACTGGTAACACTTGTTGCGTATTAGCACGAGTTTCATAGAAGAAAGTGAAGAAAGGAGATCTTTTTTGTTGCAAACAATAAGCTACAGCCTCATAGGTCTAATAATCATTGCTGTTCGCAACTTCAAAAGATTTTCTGATCAGAGCTTTGTTAATGAATTTGAACTTATTTTTATGTTAAATTAGATTAGACTGTAAAATGTTACTTCCAAAACACAAAAAGACCAACATAGCATTAAATATTTTATAATCAGCTCAACAGCGTCAATACGTATTCTAGAAGCGAGTGAATAAAACGAAATGTAAATTACACGCAAAATATTAATGAATTAACAGACTTTATTAACTTCTGTTAATTAAAGCTGAAAATAATGATTTAACGTTGACGGAGGTGCGAAGTTTATTAATGGACTAGTGGTTAACGAAGCTAACATTTTGCATTAACTCGCCCACCTATGAACAATAATAATAATAATACAGAATCGATAACCAGGGTATGGAATGGAATGAAATGGAAAATGAAATGGAACAAAACTTTCGGTAAGGACTAGGGAATATGGAAGATGCCAGAATGGAATGGAAGACAATCTTCCTACTTCCATACCAATTCCATACTAGATTTTGTGCATTGTATTTACCAAAAAACACATACCTATGTCGGGTGGCAATCAATAATATTGTCGACAAATCGCAGTACTTTGGTTGATTATATTGTGCAAACAGTGTACATATTGTATCATTGTAAGTACATAGTAGTTTCCAGCATTAATGTTATAGCTGGTGACTTTGACAGGTTTGACTGGTTTTTTTGTTTTTTGTTTTGAGATTGACAATTTGTTAAGTCCTAAATTTTGTTTTCTTATATCGTCACAAAAACTCGTATTTGCTATTTCATTCCTGTTTCAGCTTAATTTTATTCATATTTTTAGTTTTTTAGCTCACAATAATTTTTTTGTTGTTAAAGCTTGGTATTTCTATTACGGTAAATGTTCTTTTGCAGTTTGGTTATGACAAATTTTATAGTTGGTATGAGAACAAACTTGTAAGGTAATCATCAAACCATAAGCGCAACCAGGGGGCCCAAGCCCTCTGCCTCTCCCAATTAAAATGCTACGGCTTTTTTAGCATTTTTTGGACAAAGCAGCAGTGCATGCGTACAACAGCAATTAGCAACAACTTAATAATGACAACCAGGGGGCCCGAGCCCTCTCAATTTAAATTCTTGCCAACCAATTTAAATGTCCAAGCCAGGAGAAATTCAGTGTTTTTGTTCTAAAAGGTGCAATCTCAGGCCCTCATCTAACTTTTTCATGCAATAATATATTTTAGGCCTCCAGCTAACTTTTATATTGCAATAACATTATTAGTACCCATTTATTGCATCTGATGTACCAACTTAAAATAACTTTGAATTCCACCTTCACCACCTACCAACTTTAAGTAACAATCCACATCCATCTCATCAGTTTTCACACCACAAAATGCTTTTGAAAAAAAACTTAGCGAAGGGAAATGCTTATTGAACAAATTATTGAAGTTGATTCGAGTACATATTCCTAAAACTGGTAATTTTCATGACAAAACAAAAATCTTCAAAAGCAAATCTTCGAGTGAATGATTTAATGCTAAAAATGTTGCAGAAAGCAATGTACCTTGATTCTCCCAACCAGGCCAAGTCACAAAATTTAACCACAAAATGCAAGATTTTAAACGTATTTTGGACTTAACCTGAAGTAAAGGGAGGGATTTGTTCAATTGACTTTCAAATCTCAAAAATTTTGTTCTTTTAAATGGCTCTGAAAACGTATGGAATGTGATCCAACTGGCATTAAAATAGCCATTTTTTTTTCCAGAAACTGACAAAAAATCGCCCAGCAGCTGGGAGCTTCGCCCCCAGACTCCCATAGTCTCTGGCAGCTGGTGGCTCCACCTCCAGGTCCCATCAGTGACACATTTGAGTTGCACTAATTTGCTCACCACTTCTCCCAATTTTGACATGTTGGTAAAACTTTTCAACTTGGGTATTAGTTTTTTCCCTATAGCAAATCTTGGTTAAGTGCTAAATCACACCCCCAACTTTTGTTCTTTCATTCTTTGTCCCATAAAAAGTATCTCTTTTCGAAAATTTCTGAAGACGTTATTGCATGTGATTTATAGTTTGGAACTCCTCCCAATCCAAAATTCTGGCTACGCTTATGCATTAAATTATGTGCAATATGCATACCAGATCTTAGTATTGTTGACGCACCTTCATGAGTGGTTGCGTACAAAATCGCAAAGATGCAAAAGCAGCAACATATACGCTGCATTGCTTCCAGTCTAAAATTTCTGTGGTATGAAGTATGAAATGGAATATGGAAAAAAATTTCAGTAAGGAACGGAATGGAAGAAAATTGCCAGTATGGAATATGGTAAAATTGTCTTCCATTCCATACCATGTCTTGTCGACAACACAAGTCAAATAAAATAGTTGACTAAGTAACTTGCCTGTTTTTTTTTACACTAATTATAATCAGCTGTTTCCTACTGAGCAGGGATGTGGAAGTAGAAGCGGTGGAAGCCGTTAAATTTTTGTGGAAGCGAAAGCATTTTGATGAAAGAGACTGGAAGTAAAAGCACACTCGGAAGCGACTAACTCTATCTGCAGCTGGAAGCAGAAGCAACAAATTTCAAAAGTGAGGAAGTGGAAGCGAACTCGGAAGCATAGCACTTCAAGAGAAGCTGGAAGCGAAAGCATTAAAAATTTGACTGCTTCCACATCCCTGGTTTAAACCCTGATATAGTATAAGTAAAAATCATAGTTTAAACACCATCCCTTCACTTTAAAAGCAGTCTTTTCAGCAGCACCTGTTGCTTTTGATTAGCGTTCTTATTTCCTATTGAAGCATAGCATGTTAACTTTTGGAATTCATGAGCAGTTGAGCACATCCTGAACTGCAAAGGATTTTGCACTGAGAAATGCAGTTCTGTCAAAGTCATTTTCTTTTGTGGGCAGAGACCAGCCAAATTTTTATTGACATTTCAACATTTTTCAAAGCCACTGAAATAATTGAAAATAACAGAATACAGCAGTGATTAATAATAAGTTAAACATTACATTTCTGTGATGATTTTACTGCTTTTAAACTCTTACAGTACTAGCTATCCTATTAGTGAACGCTTTAAGAAGCAATCAACATTTACTCTAATACAACAATTACTCTAATAACACTATAGCCCATAAAAAGTTACAATACATCACAGCACAAATTCCATAACACCCTATATAAAGAGATACATCGTGGAAAATTCAATAAAATTAGTAAAAACGCATGTTTTCTTGATTTTACTTGAAAAATTGAGCAGTTAGACTGATATAATATATTGAGAGCAAATTGGATCTTGGGTATTCTGCATCTTTAGAAAAAAAAATTTTGCATCTAGCAGGAGCAGTTGCAGAGTTAAGGCCATTTGTTCCCTTTTTGTTGCGTTGCCATGGAAACACATTTTAAGGAGGCGCAAAACAAAAATTTATTCAAAAAATTTTGGTGGTAAATTCAATTGGTAGTTAAACCACAACTTTTGGGAGAGTTCCTAAGAAACTGAAAAAAGTCACCAAAATTTGGTACGGCCTTATGCGCACCTTGTCAATAATGTAACTCCTTTCATTTTTAATTAGTGGATAGGTCTAAAACTTCATCAAGAAAAGATGGGATCAGCCACAAAACAGGGGATCACAAACATCAATTCCGTCGAAAAGACCTGGGTGGCAGTAATCTGCTCAGCCGCAGTACTGCTAACTGAGGATCACTTTAAGCCATCATAATTACAAGATTCGCATAGCCTAGGAAAAACTTTTGGTGGATAATCGGTACTGGCAAAGTCCAAAACAAATCCTTTCATTTTTTTGAGAAACCTCATTTTGGATGCTTGCACTTGCGATCGCACCCTTTCAGTCATTACCAAATTTTTACGACCATACAGAGATACAGCAAGTGAGAAGGGACAAAGACTGTTTCGAAAATTGACAGCTTTGCTTTTTTTTGACAATTCTTGTCTTGCAACAACTGAATAGTGCAAAGCTCTTTTTATTGCAATTGCCTAGCCAATTTGGATATCCAGTTCTTTGTCTTGCCTTCTGTCACTTGTGAATGCAACCCCAAGATACGTGAACTTGTATAATTGTTTCTGTGTCGCTCCATTCAGTAGCAACAAGCACTGATTAGTGTTTCTTGAAACATGAAGTACATCAGTTTTGACCATGCTTAGTTTCATTCCTGCAGTGTCATAAGCAGCTGCAAAGCTATTTAATGTGCGCTGAAGGCCAGATTCTGTAGAAGCAAAATCAAATCATCAGCACAAAGCAGGCAACTGATTGTTCAATTTCCAATCGTGCCAAACTCATCAATTTGGTTACATTTGTCGATACAATTCATGTAAACAATGAAGAAGAGAAGAAACAAAATGCACCCTTACCAGAGTTCAACGCCTATATGGAAAGCTTTGATACCTTGCCATTTACTTAACCAAGAAACTCCAGTTAGCACCATAGAATGCTATGGGGTGCCGTTTGGAAAATTATTATTTATTTTGTAACACCACTTTTTTGAGCTTATTTACAATGAAATTGTGCGATATATACATGACAAAATAGACTCTAATGTAGAGCAAAACAAGCCCACAAAATAAGTAAATTTCCGATATACAGGGTTGGCCAAAAAAAATTGCACCCTTGGACAAAGTGTCATAACTTTTTTTTGGAATGAGATAACATTTTAAAATTTTTACCATTTCTTTACGACAATATATTGCATAGCTGTGTAAAATTTTATTACAAATTTCCATACAATAACAAAATTACAGGAGTTTAAATAGTGAGTATCACAAACTGCAATTGCATAAAAATTAACACGGCACAAATAGTAAGCGATTGTTCATTCGCTCAATATTTTTCGATGTGTTGTCCGTTTTCTGCAATCACCAACCGCACTCGAGATCAACTAGGGAGCTTGGTATTTCAAAGTTATTATCATTTGAAAAAAGATTTGTTAGCATTCAGGCATTGTTACGTCACAATGAGTATAGAAAAGCCAATTATAAAAAAAAAGTTACGTTATGTGCAAAAAAACCTTTGAACGCAGTTTGTGAAAAGAGATTGTAGTCTTCAATGTATAAATGGACGTCATTTTATAACTTCTTGGAATTTCATTGTAAAATTTTAAACAGCTACGCAATATATCATTGTAAAAAAATGGTAAAAATGTTAAATTGTTATCTCTATACAAAAAAAAGTTATGGCACTTTGTCTGAGGGTGCAATTTTTTTGGCCAACCCTGTATATCGCAAGTTTTCTATGTAAGACAAAATGCACTCTAAGTTGGAACAAAGAAGCCAACAAAAAATTTTGTAAATTTTCGATATACCGGTATATATATTGGAAGTTTCCTATGTATATTTATCCGACAAAATACACTCTAAGTTGGAACAAAAAACACCAACAAAATATGTCGGAAATTTTTGATATGGTTCATATGAGCCTAGTCAGAAGTCTAGTAGAGGTATAAGATGGCTTTCGTGACATAATCTCATGGGCAAAACAAATGGCAGGAAACCTGAAGTCTTGACCATAAAGGTAACCGCAAGCACGTCAACGATGTTCAGCTATTGTGAAAGCTTTGGCAGACTTAGCATCATTGACATGCTTGCGATTACCTTTGTCAGGTTTCCTGCCATTTGCTTTGCTCACGAGATTATGTCATGAAAGTCACGTAATACCTCTACTAGACTTTTGACTAGGCCCATATGAACTATATCGAAAATTTCCGACATATTTTGTAGTCGTTTTTTGTTCCAACTTAGAGTGAATTTGGTTGGATACATTTGGAAATTTCCAATACATATTGGAGAATTTAGGATAAATTTTGTTGGCTTTTTTTGTTCCAACCTAGAGTGTATTTTGTCCTATACATATATAGGCCGTACAGCAATTGAGAATATAATATAGCTCCTTGATCAGATCTGCGATTTGGTCAGGTTGAGCACTCTCGTTGAGTACAAAAGTTACCACAAGTGATAATTTTCAAACAGGCTTTACGACTGTGTCTTTCAGCCAACCAGTATACTCTTTGTTCGCTACTGATGAAGGGACAAACCCCGAAACGACACGCTGTACAGAGATTGAGAATATATATATATATATAGGAAACTTCCGAATTCAGTTAAGGGGGTTCAGGACAAGAGCACTTGGGACATTGTTTCACAAAATAAATAATGATTTAATGACAATATGACAAATGGATTTGAGCTGTCGCGACACGTTTTGTCCTTGCTCAAGGGATTCGTCAGGCGACAAGGTCAATTTTGTTTAATTAGCCAAAAAAAACAAAACCTTTTTTAATTGGAATAGGCCCCCCTTACCGTCTCTAGGCTATATCTATCTTCCTGTGCAATATGGCTACTCCAAAACTTCCGATATATATTGGATCTATGATATATTTTGTAGGCTTTTTTTGTTCCAACTTAGAGGGTATTGAAATGGCGCGCCATAGAATGCCTGAATGACATGTAACAACTGACCATCAATGCCATTCTTCTGCAGAACCCTTTAAAGTTAGAAAGGCAATCATATTAAACTTTTCAAAATCGACATAGCATGCAAAAAAATATTTGCCTTATTTCCAAGATTTCTAAACATTGAAAAAAAATTGAACACAGCAATGAAATCTTGGTCATCAAACCAACACCTTAACATGATTGAAAAACGAAGAAAAAAAAAAAAATTTGCATAGCATGATGTCGGATTGTAAAACCAGAATCAAGACTAAGGGATAAAACTTTGGCTGTCAAAGAAAAGAAACAGAAATTATGACAGCTTATCAATAAAATGCTTTTCGTTAACACAGCAGTCTTAAACAAAAAAAAAAGACTGACATTGGGTAAATAACAATAATGAGGGCTTTTCAGTTTAAAATTAGAGCCAGATATGAAATTAATTATTTAATTAGAAAAATATGCAATAATTTGGTATTAATTATGCTTATGGCAGTAGGTCTGTAATGCAACTTTTGATACTTGATTTAAGAAGTTCTCTTGTTGGCTGTGTACTAGACAACAACCAAAAAAACAGTAGAAATGATCATCAAAAGTGATCACAGGTTCGACTTATAGTCCAAAAACATTCAAAATAAAAAAAACATTTTTTTTCAAATTGCCAAAATTTTGATGTCACTGTGCGACCCCTAAACATTGACAAATTTTTGTGAAACTTGACCAAAAGGGTTTTTGTGTGAAGCCTCCAACTTGAGCTAAGGTAGAAGTTGCCATGATAAAATTTTCAAATTCATGGGGCGGCTGCAACACCCTAGCCTACACCCGAAATTTTTTCCCAGAAGTTGGGTTCTTTTGTCAAACTTTAAAATTGAGTTTTCACCATGAAGCAGTTATATTTTTTTAATTTTGACATCAAAAATGAATTCCTCGACCCCAAAACCTCTATGCAGTGTTCCTTAAACTTTATGGCTAATTGGCTAGACCCCAAATTTTCTTGAAACAATTGTGCCCAAAGCTCTACAAAGATGTTTATGTGCTGTAATTTTCAAACCAATTGATTATTAAAGTATACCAAATGCAATATTTCCATTGATTTGTTGAGTTTTCTAAAGCTATGTTAACTGTATTGCCAAAAATCATTTGCCCTTGCTACTACAAACCACTGATTGGCTGAAAAAAATCGGCCTGGTAGGAACACTGCCCCTATGTAGCAATTTTCAGGCATCAGATTACTGCAAAAATGCAATTACTACACTATTTTCAAAACTCGAGACAAAATCTCCTCAGTGGCCAAAAATTCCAGCCTTAATAACTAGAAAACTACCTGAGATATTCGATTTTTTTTTTAAGTGACTTGGCGAATGGAACACCCAAGGTTAAATAAACAAAGATTCTAGTGACGTCACTCATTTTCGAAAAATTTTATTCCAATTGTTACACTTATAGGTTTGGGTTAGGGTTTAGGTTAGGCTTTGGGTCAGGGCTAGGATTAGGGTTAAGGTTAGGGTTAGTTTTTTAGGCTTTATTTCAAAATGTCTGCGCGAATGGAACATTCGCCAAGCCTCTTCCTTTTTTTTTCTGAGTGATAATCTTTAGGTTTAAGAATGAATATTCATGTTTGGTAACATATGGTGACAAGCTATTTCGAACTAAGCGTGGAAGGACCCATATTAGAATCTTCTGATCCATGTACTACACAGCAACCTTTACAACAATTGCAAATTGAAATTGCTTTAAATATGCATTAATTTAAAAATACTAAACTTTCTGATAGATTTCAAACTACTCGACTACAACACGCAATGTACCAGTACATCAATTCTCCACTAGAAATAAACTTCAACTAACATTTTATATCCCGAAATTCCGTCTGGTTAGGTTTCAAAAATTGCTTAAATATAGGGGTTAAAAATTTAGAATAGTACGACATAAAACAAGATTTAAAAACACTTTCTCCAAAAAATTCTGCAAAAAGTACAAAAATATATTGCTTCAAAGCTATTTAGTTTAAAAGCTCAATAAGCTATTTTGTTCAAATTTTACATATCATTTAATTTTTTAATCAAATCTAATATTCTTATTAATTTCATGGAGCTGTTTTGACTCGAAGACCTTTCAAAGATCACCTCACAGCCCCTTTGTTGACTTTATGTTATTCATAAGTTACAACAAAATTGAAAGGGAACACCATTAAAAAAGTACATTACAAAAGCAGTCGAGCAAACATCAAAATTCACAGAAAACGTTACTAAACGGAAAAAAACTACAAAATGCATGCTCAAGACAGCTGTTTTTCCTAATTTCAAGGCTCATCAGTTGAGCTAGCTAGGTCAAAATCTGAAATGAGAAACATTACCAGACAAAACTCACAAAAGAAAAAAAAACTCTACCAAGAGAATGAGTAAATTTTGTTGCAGATAAAATTTAGTCGCAAGTCAATCTTTACCCAACAAATTATGTAAAGCCAATTAATTCTTATCAACTGAGATCATTACCAAATGAAGTTTCAGGATGCTAAGCTCACTGAAATCTTCGCCAATTGAAACCAGGTTCCAGGCTATTAATCAAACTATTTAAATGGTGTTAATCTAACTATTTAAATGTACCTTTTAAATGGTGTTCCCTTTCAATTTTGTTGCAATATGTGATAACTGCACCCATTCAGCTTGAATAGATTTCCCAATGCTATAACTCTGTTGTCCCTTTCTTTTGTATTCATAAGTACGGTAATTTTCACTTTTGAAAAACTCCTTTTTTTGTGTACTGGTATTGTTACAGTAAACAATAAAAAGCTTATCTGTTCTTAGAATGCATACCAGTAGCTTCTTACTGTAGATTGCAATTCTCCTTAGTGCATTATCCTAAAAAAAACACAAACGCAAAATTTGCAATGGTCATTAAAGATCCAGCTCATTGCTTACCACATACCAAACCATTCAAGATCGCAACTGAAGAGTTCTGTTCAAAAAGCTTATTCTTATAGGCTTAAATAAAATCAACTTTACAGAAAGTCATATTCAAATTTTGCACCACCTCAAAACTGTTCAAAGGTTTGATTGTGCCTCTGAGACTCTGGATATACAGATAATAACATAGTTTTTTACACTCATATTGCATTAAAAGTTACATTAAATCCTATTTTAAGATTGATCTATGCTTGATATGGGATCAAAGTTAATCTTTCTTATTATTTCATTTAAGATGTCTCCACATGCTTAAATAAGTTTATCAAATGAAAAAAAACATGATATTGAAAGTTTAGGCAAGAACGATTTGCGCATAAGAGGCATAGGTAAACAATAAAATTTTGGGCTGGGACTTTGCAAGGGTGTTTTTTTTTGGGTGAAGTGAAATGGCAAAATGTGTTTGCAGCAAAACATTTTAAAATGGTGGTTTTTGGCCCATCCTAATCATCAAGTGCTAGTCTGTAGTTTCAAAACTAAGTTTCATTGGTGACATTTCACTAGACTAGTTAAAAACAACTACCATAAAGGATGGCAGTACGGCATAGAACGTTCAGAATTTACGTCCTATGTACCTTGTACCTTCAACCAAACCGTACCAGCGTAGTTCAATTTTTGAAGCAAACCGTACCAACGTACCGTACCTGTGCCTTTACAAAAAGACATACCACACTTTTCAGCAAAAATTGAGGCGTACCATACTGTACTTACCATACCGTACTGCCATCCTTGCTTTTAGCAACTCACAACTTCAACTGACTTTGAAATCATTAACCTATAAATCAGCAATCTCAATTCACACATTTAACGTCGGTTTCGGCTGTTTTTTGCCTCTGTATACAAAAAGCCAGAGCAATGTGTGAAAAGTCTGGGGTTTTTAATTCAAAGAGCGTACTAACGTACTGTACCCACACCTTTACAAAAAAGACGTACTGTACCAACGTACCGTACCCATACCATTACAAAAAAACAAATCGTATAAGCGTACCGTACTTCTTAGCAAAAATTGAGGCGTACCATACCTACATACCGTACTGCCAACCTTGACTACCGGTACCGGATTTATTAGAGTATAAGTCACACCTCCATATATTGGACATGAAAAACAGCACAAAATTTTTTAAACATCATTTATTCATTGCAATCACATAAAAGGTGCAAAGCACCATCTAATAACAAATGCACAGCTGCAGCGTACAACGCACTGTGATGCACCATAATGTGACTTTCGTGGATAGGTGATAACTAACGTGATTGATCATGAAAAGAGAGATAGTGTAGAAAGTGTAACGTCACTTGTATGGAAGGCATTACCTAAAGTGATCATGTGAAAAGCGATAACATAGAAAGCGATAAAAGGGAAATGCCTTGAAAATTTTTGTATCACATACGATGCACTTCCTGTATTTGTGTATACTCGCACCTGACTTTTTGGGCAATATTTTGGTATGAAAAAATGTGACTTACTCAAACAAATACAGTACCGTTAGCTTCTTTAAAGCATTTCTACAGCAGAAATGAATGTGCCATGGTGCCAACGGATTACATAAAATCAGATCTACAAGTGACATAAAAAACACTCACCAAGCTAAAAATTCAGCAACTCTATAAATGGCCAACAAGAAGACTATATACAAAAGAAGTATACAAATTTTTAGTAAGATCATTCTTTATTTCATCTTCTTTACTACCAGATCATTCTTTACTACCAGAAGGTTGTAGGGCTGTAGGTATTTCAATACCAGAATATCAATATAGCCTTCAAAAGAGTTATTTTTATTCCTGGCTACAAGAACCTGAAAAATTTGCAAACTTTACAACACATTGACTGCCAACCACAAGTAAATATCTGATGTTCAGAGGTGGAGTCCAGGACAAAACCTTCAAGGCCATGGACTCGAAAAAAATCTGAGGCCAGGGCCAAGGACCGACTTTTTGAAGACAGACCCTCTCGAGGCCTAGGAGT
Source organism: Trididemnum nubilum (assembly GCA_963965965.1). Lineage (NCBI taxonomy): Eukaryota > Metazoa > Chordata > Ascidiacea > Aplousobranchia > Didemnidae > Trididemnum > Trididemnum nubilum. The sequence continues at coordinate 28,027,121 of OZ014471.1, forward strand.
AGGACAGAAATGGTCGAGGCCAAGGCCAAGGGCCAAGGACACAATGTTTCTAAACTATGGTCGGCAAATTTTACATTTTTACTCGAAAAAATCTTTAAAATAGGCTATAGCATTTTGTTAAGTTTTTGATGATACTTCGAAAATAGTAATTCCTAAAAATAACAATGAATTTCATTTTTAAGTTTTACACCTGACACGTTAGCAACAATGTTGATAAATAAATAGGAGTAAGCCGAATCAGCATAAAAGTTAATCACAAAAATATTGATGAAAAACAAAAAAGTAATGGTATAATATCATAAAAGCAAAATCACAAAAATGTAAAAAAGAATATAAATTGTGAAAGTAATATGTACAGGCCATTTGGTCAACAGACAACAGGTTGATAAGATATCGATGAACATTGAATATTTAAAAATAAATCATATAGGTAGGTAGAAATTATAAAATTAGAAAGCAGTTAAGGAAAAATTACCAATACCATTCCCAATAAATCCAGGGTTGCCACAGAAACTGCACAATCAAATTCCAGGACTTTCCAGGACTTTTTAAGGTCATTTTCCAGGACTGTTTAAATTTTTTTTTACAAGACTTAAAATTTAATTTGGGCTATTACTCTTTCATGCACCTGCTTTTTTGTACTTGTCATTGACCAAAAATTTTGATATAACGCATTTGCAATCCCAGTACTGACTACTAGCCAGGAGCAAAGTCAGAAATTTGCAATGGGAGGGATGTGCTTTTGGGTATGGGGGCAGAGTCCAGCTGCCGGAAGCCACTGGGAATCTGGGGGGAGGGCTGTGCTTTTGTGTATGGGGGCAGAGTCCAGCCGCCGGAAGCCATTGGGAGTCTGGGGGCAAAGCCCCAAGCGCTCAAAATTTTTGCAATTTTTTACAATAATGACTTATTTTCAGGCCTAGTTTGGTAAAGATTATTGCTTTTAAAAAGCAGCAAAGAAATTAGCATTGCAAAAACGTGGTTAAACTGGTTGCATAAAAGGGTTAACAGCATGTGGGTGATGGCGAGAGCTCGACCAGTACGACTTTTTCAGGCTGATAGCGACTTATTAATTACCACATTTTGTCACTATTTTTCACTTAACTTGACACTAAAAGCTTCAATAATCCTCCTCCAAAGAAAGACTATTTCAAACACAAGTCATACTAAGCAAATAAAATGCAAGAGTGCTCGTGCTTGCTCTAAAAATAAACTGTTTAAGGTAATTGTGCTAAGCCAATATTTTATCGGCGTAGAGAGCCAGCACGATATACCGGCTTGGCCCTAAGATCGCCTGGTATATATCAGCAGACCAAATGTATCGGTCGAGCTCTAGTGATTGGTAATGGCAAAACTTCAGTCCTAGCTCTATTTTCAGCCAGTAAACCATAAAATCCTATCATTTGAAAAGACAGAGTTTATTTGATCGCCAGTGTACAAAAAACGCTATCCTAGCCCTAACCCCAACCTTAAACTTTACCCAAACTGTAACCTTAGCTCTAACCCTAATGTTAATCCCAACCCAAACTAAAAATCTAAACCCCACCTAACCACTAACAATAATAATTAAAAAAATAAAAGAGTGAATGAGCAAATGAGCACCCATTCTTGTTCTCTTATTCTCTATAAGCAGAGCTCATTTGCACGCTAAAGAGTAAATAGGCACTTTCTTTGAAAAAACTCACAAGTACCGGTATATAAGCCAATTGTCTGTATTTTATAATGCTACAAAAAGATATAATTTGGGAGGAGGGGTTAACGAAACGAGATTTGAGAGAGTTGATTGGTAATCAACAGAATTAAATGTTGAATAAACCCTTTTTTATACCAAGCCTACATTAAGCATTGTGCATCATGCGATCGAATGAAATGTTTATTTTTAGCTAATTGTTACTGGTTTATTTTTGACCAATATTAGCCCTTTCCCAAAATCATGTTCCAACAGGGGCTTTAAATTACTTTAGTGTCCTTATTACTGCAAAATAATGCCTCAGTAGTATAGCGAGAAAATGTTGTATTTTTCTTATTGTACACTTTGGTCAACGAGCCAAAGCGGGTCCACGACAACTGACCGCGAACCAACTGACCGCAAACAAACTGATCGCGAACAAACTGACCGCAAACAACGCCGACTGGCTGAAAAGGACTATCCTGAATTTATTTTTACTATCCCCAGAGCCATCTTGCCTAAACTCTCACTTTGTGACGAAATCACTATAACAAAATCGTTGCTTCGCGATCAGTTAGTCGCGGTCAGTTGACTTGGCTCGGCCAAAGCTACGCTACTGCTACTAGAGTATCGCATTGCAATAAAATCACTGTCCATGAATCCACTCTTTCTTATAATATTCAATCATTTATACATACTGTATAGCAAAGTGCAAATTTTGGCATTTTAAAGAGAAGTGCTAATATGTACTCTAGCGTACTAGTAAAAACTGTTTAAAACGAATAAGAGAGCAAAGAGCAGAGGAATGGGCGCTTACACTAACTTTAGGGTAGAACCTAGGGTTACAGTTTGGTTTAGATTTGCGGTTCAGTTAGGGCTAGGATGGCAATTTTTTTTTTTTGTGCACCAGCATACAAATAAGCTCTGTCTGTTAACAATACAATAAAGCTTTTTGAACAAACTTTACAACAGAAATTTTTTCAACAATGGCTTTGTATAATTGCAAGGTACCAGTTATCATAAAAAAAACAAACTTTACTTTATGTCCAGGTAAATTGCGGGAAAATTTTATAAATATTTTTCCAGGACTTTCCAGGACTAACAAACAAAATTCAAGGACTTTCAAGGACTTTCCAGGACAGCAAAAAAAATCAAGGACTTTCCAGGACTTTTCCAGGATGTGGCAACCCTGTAAATCAATTTCGATCAAGATTGTCAGCAGGTTGAGATGAGAGTAAGATCCAATCCAATTGAAATTCAAAATCGTTGGTTGAAATGTAAATGAAAAAAACATTCAGAATTATATACATTATCAAGTAAGTTTAAATATCCAAACAGTATTAATGGTTAATATAAACATGAAAAACAAAAATATTATGTTAGAATATATTTGCTGAACAATATCGAAAAGTAAGATACTACATATAGTTAGATCAATAACAGCAAACTATACACATTAATTCAGGCTAATTTACACAAAAAGATATCGAAAAAGCAAAGAGCAATAAACAAGCGCATGGCACATCTACAGAGCACACAAATAATACCATTTTCTTTAAATTTACAAGTTAATAAATGACAGTCATCCTTCTGGTACAGGGTATGCGAAAAACAAATTATTCTATATCAACTAACATTTAAATATGAAAATGTAGTAGAGTGTGATTTTAGACCAAAAATAAGTACCATACAGAGAAATTCCCATTAAGCCAAGCTAATTTAAATAAATAAATTGGAAAAAACTGAAGAGCATTACAGAAATAGATTGCACATCTGTAAAACATACTAATAATAACATTTCCTTGTACAATTCTTAAAAGATTAATGGTTAATTACAAACAAAACAAAACCCAGCTACCTATCTCATATACTGATAAAATAACATAAATCCTGAAATCTTTGTGTAGATTTTAGATGTAATTTTGGAGTCAGTCGCTTGTGGGGGTTGCTGGGATTAGGCCGAAAGACACATCTGAGATGGAAACATCTTTGGAGGTTTTGCCTCTGTATCCTCTAAGGGCAACTAGGGATGATCTCAGCAGAGCAAACCTGATTTTAGTGCGTAAATGCCCAACTACATCTTGATAACGAGTCTTCTTCTTTATAACATGCAATTCAGCCAATCGATTCAAAAATCGTTTGCATTCCGGGGACATTCCACCACTAGTTAAAAAAACAAGAGGTGCAAAATTACCTTTTTCCACATTCAAAACTCTTCCATTGTATTTTCTTTTCTTCTCCATTTCGTGTTCTTCATAGATTTGCTAGAGTGTTTTGTCTCAGTTTGATCTGCAATTTGGGTGGGTAACCCTAATATCAATAAAGGTGCAATCAAACGGAGTCCAAACCCCTCTTGCTGAAACATCTAATCTTGCATTGTCAGCGTTGCTAGAATGTTGACTTAATGGCTTTTCTTCATCCTCGATTGCAATTAGTTGTGGTTCTAATTGAACATCATGACACACTTCTTTCATAACATCAGCAATTGTGTCTCTAACTTGATTATGACTCATTATGACATATCCACATAACTTGCATGTGAGGCAGTGATTAATGTTATTGGGGGATGCACATCCGCAATGCTTTGGGATGTTGTCTATCTGCCAGTTGTATCTTAATGCAATGCTATCTCAAAACTCCTGCTTATTTAAGACATACCCTAACCAAGATAGAGGTCAAGTGGTTAGTCAGTTAGACACACCTTTTTGTTGGGCATTTTCTAATGCTCGCTGGTTGCTTATGTTCACTTTCATAAATACTTCCTGATATTTGCAATTCAATATTTTTTCTTTCTCTTCTTTCATTTGTTTTCGAGTTTCTGCCTCCTTTGCATCATCCTCTTTGTAGTAAAACTCTTGTCTTAAGATGGAGTCCTTTAGCGAATTACCGGTAGTTACTTTAATTGAAGCTGCATATTCCACTTCTGCCATTTCATCCAGCTTAGAAATTCCTAAACCACCAAGCCTGGTGGGTAAAGCAAGTATGTCACGCTCATCATTGGAAATGTCTCTCCCTATAATTGCAGGCAATAAGGAATAATATATTTCAAACTCCAACACTTTCAGATGTTCAGCAATCTCAGGAATTGTTCTTTGTGCAAATTTCCACCTGTGTTGCACAGCAAATGCCATAGCAGCATAGGCAGACTGTGGCTCTGACCACGCAATTTCAACTAGAAGTTTAACATCATCCACCCAATTATTTACTAAATCATGCATGTATTCATTCTTGAATTCTTCGGTTCCAATTACAGCTCCAAGATGACGTTTTCCTTATGTTGTTATTTCTATTCCATATTCACTAAATAATTCTTGGGCTTCCAATTGTGTGTCTTTATTTTTTACAATTAGAACACATTTTCTTGGGTTAGGATTATAACCATACTTTGGTCCGATTTCAGTCAACTTTTTTCACCATTGCAAAATTCTTTTCAGTGACCCAGCAGCACTCGAATCATCAGCAAACCAAACTTGCTTAACAGGTTCTGCTTTAATATTGTTATCTGCATTTTGTAGTTGCTTTATAATTGGGACAGTACTAAGAGCATAAAAGGCCATCGCAATATTGTCTCCCTGGGGTGTGCCTTCTGATGAGTATAAGAATTCACCACTACCTCCAGCAATGTAAAGTCGAGCTGCATCTTGATACGTGTTCTCAATGTCAAATCAAATCAAATCAAATTTATTTTTCGAAGATGCAAGACAAATACGCTACGACAACATTGCGTATAGCAGTACATCGTCAGGAAAACATGGCAAAGCTCGAAGGCTTAAAACATACAAAATTATTAGCATTATTGATGAGATAAATTACGTCATTGCTGTATGGCCATGAAACCTTTTAGCAAAAAACAAGCAGTGCTTATGTACAAAATGTACAATTATATACAGCCATAAAAATAGACGTCAAGGACAACTGGTCTAACAGCTGGATACAAAACACCAAAAAAATAAAAAGTAAAAATAAGTTAAAAAAAAAAAAAAATTTAAATGAAAAGCTTAGTAACACCAAAAAAATATGATTTTTTTCTGTGCAGAGAAAGACTTGTAGGCTACAAGACAGACTAATTTAGTATCACAAGAATAGCAATAAAACTGTTCTTTGTGGTTAAAATCGTTGAATTGGTACACAGTACACTTAAATTCGTAATGTAGCAGTTAATATTGGTAATCACTGTTGAACCTTGTTTTCAAATAACGTTTCAAATTGTTTTTGAAAGCACTTTGGCTCTGCATATTTCTTACAGTAAATGGTATAGAATTCCATATTTTAACTCCGCTACACATAATTGATTGTTGGGTGACAGTTTTGGAAAAATAGGGATAATGAAGAGACTTACTATTGCGTGTAGAGAATGTGTGCACTTGTTCATTACGTTGAAATAGATGTAGGAACATATCAGGCAAATTGCGGAGGTGCAATTTAAACATAAAGATGCCCGTTGTCAAAATCTGTAGTTCTTTTATTGTGAGAAATTTATAGTGTTTTGTGATTTATGAATGAAATAAATTTATTGCAGAGTTGTTGCATTTTCTTTACTATGGTAATATTGCCATGATTCCACACAATGATTCCATAACGAAGATAACTTTCAATTAGTGAATGGTAAATTTGCACAAGATTTTCAACGTTTAAGCAATATTTTAATTTAGAAATTACTCCAAAAGAAGACCGTAGTTTATTTAATAGTGCTAGCATATGTGGCTTCCATGAAAGATTTTCATCAATAAGTAATCCTAAAAATGAAATTGCATGCACCTTTTCGATAGGAATATCATTGACATATAAGGATTTATCGGTTTTAATCCCTTTCTTTTTGTTTGACGTGAACACTATGAATTTTGTTTTATTTATGTTTAGTGTTAATTTATTGGCAGATAGCCAATTTGTTACTAGAACTGATTCTTTTTGTGCTAGGTGATATAATGCATTAATATTTTTGTGATGCAAAAATATGTTCGTATCGTCAGCATACATAATAGCATCTGCTTTTTTAAGGCAGTTTTTGAAGTCATTCACATAAATTAAAAACAAAGTAGTGGTAGGTATCAGCCTGTTGCAGAAAGTGCTAATAACTGGTTCAAAGTTAGAGCTTGATTACAGTACACATATACCACTCTAAAATATTAAAAACTATCTAAAACCCGACAGACTGTTTCACCTATAAAAGGATCATCAGGGGTCTAAAAATAAAAACATACACTGTGATAAAAACTGATACTGATAAAAGTCATAAATATAACGCTGTACTGCTGAACTCTGGTAAAATACAGTGATGCTAAGTCAAGTGAGCAAAAATTACGCGCGCGAGGTCAAGGTGAAAAAACAATTAAGACTGCGAGAAGGTGAGAACAAATAAGTGTCGGAGTATGAGGTGTGAGTTCGGTACCCGTTGTAGAAGAATTGCAAATATAGAACTTATTTATGGGATAGGTTTAAACTGTTTCAATTTGTATTTGTTTTTGTGACGGCACTTGTTAACCAATTCAGTTCTTTTATTAAGGGTAGTACTTCTGTTTGCGGTCAAAATGTAATATTTTTCTGCAAGACAAAGATTGCATTGTCGACTTCCATGGTGGTATGGTTTGGCCTTACAGATGATTTTCCATGAGATGGTTGGGTTCAAACCAGAGTCCTTGCATGCCCATATGTATTTCGAAAGTTCAGTCGCCTTGCTCTTCTCCCGGTGTCTGAACGACTGCACGTGATTGTAGTAGCGTGCTTTGAATTCGGTCTCGCACAGACCAAAGTAGTCCATGGCTTTGCCGCTACATTCTACGCTGGCTTTGTAGACAATACATTTCTCACGGCATCTACTGGACATCGGGCACTGTGTCTTATTTCTGCAGTTACAAGGTCATGGGCGCCTATGACGGCGCCGAGGTGTGTGAATTAGTTGGACTATTCCTACTCCACCACTTGTCACTCTTGCTCGGTAAAGAAGCTGTCGGATTATACCGGGACGACGGACTTGCCATCATCCGTAATGCATCTGGTCCTGAAGCAGACAAAACACGCAAACAAGTGGAAAAGATTTTCCAGCAACACAACCTGAAAGTCATTGCCGATACCAATCTAATACAAACCGATTTTCTTGATGTGGTTCTCAACTTAAACACCGGAAAATTTTCCCCTTTCAGAAAGCCCAATGACAATCCCCTATATATCAATATCCGGTCCAACCACCCTCCTACAATCACCAAACATCTACCCCTGATGATTGAAAAAAGAATTTCCCAAATCTCTTACGATGAAAGCGAATTCCATAGAGCTACACCTACATATGAACAAGCCTTGCAAAAGAGTGGCTACAATGTCAAGCTTTCATTTCAACAACAACCAGCACTCGGCAGAGAAAGGAAACGCAACAGAAAACGCAACATTATATGGTTTAACCCACCATATAATGAACAAGTAAAAACTAACATTGGAAAGAGTTTCTTCCATTTGTTGAAAAAGCACTTTCCCCCTGAACATAGGCTTCACAAAATTTGCAATAAAAATGTCATCAAGCTAAGTTACAGTTGTACCCCAAACATGGCCACTATTATCTCAGCCCACAATAAGAAACTACTTCATGAACCTGATAAGAAACCGAAAGCTTTGCCTTGTAACTGCAGAAATAAGACACAGTGCCCGATGTCCAGTAGATGCCGTGAGAAATGTATTGTCTACAAAGCCAGCGTAGAATGTAGCGGCAAAACCATGGACTACTTTGGTCTGTGCGAGACCGAATTCAAAGCACGCTACTACAATCACGTGCAGTCGTTCAGACACCGGGAGAAGAGCAAGGCGACTGAACTTTCGAAATACATATGGGCATGCAAGGACTCTGGTTTGAACCCAACCATCTCATGGAAAATCATCTGTAAGGCCAAACCATACCACCATGGAAGTCGACAATGCAATCTTTGTCTTGCAGAAAAATATTACATTTTGACCGCAAACAGAAGTACTACCCTTAATAAAAGAACTGAATTGGTTAACAAGTGCCGTCACAAAAACAAATACAAATTGAAACAGTTTAAACCTATCCCATAAATAAGTTCTATATTTGCAATTCTTCTACAACGGGTACCGAACTCACACCTCATACTCCGACACTTATTTGTTCTCACCTTCTCGCAGTCTTAATTGTTTTTTCACCTTGACCTCGCGTGCGTAATTTTTGCTCACTTGACTTAGCATCACTGTATTTTACCAGAGTTCAGCAGTACAGCGTTATATTTATGACTTTTATCAGTATCAGTTTTTATCACAGTGTATGTTTTTATTTTTAGACCCCTGATGATCCTTTTATAGGTGAAACAGTCTGTCGGGTTTTAGATAGTTTTTAATATTTTAGAGTGGTATATGTGTACTGTAAATTAAAAACAAAATAGGCCCCAAAATTGATCCTTGCGGAACACCAAATTTAATATCAGAAGAATTTGATAGTGCTTCTCCATATTCAGTGATTTGTTTACGATTGCATAAATAACTGGAGAACCAATTATGAGCAGTACCTTGAATTCCACAATGATAGAGTTTAGCAAGTAAGATGCTATGATCAATAGTGTCGAAAGCTTTGGACAAGTCCAAGAACACTCCTAAAGTTGCTTCATTAGATTCCATGGCAGCAGTTATTTTATTAACTAAGTATGTTGCAGCCAATTCAGTAGAATAGTGCTCCCTGAAGCCAAACTGGTATTTATGAAAGAAATCATTTTTTTCCAAAAAAATTGGTGAGTCTAACTTGCACAATTTTTTCAAGGAGTTTAGAAAAGCATGATAATAAGCTTATGGGCCGATAATTAGTAATGTTTTTAGAATCACCCTTCTTATAAATTGGGATTATTTTAGCAGTTTTAAAATGTTCGATAAACTTTCCTTGAGACAGCGACAAGTTAAAGATATGCGATAAAGCTGTTAAAATGTTATTGGGGGTAAATTTTATTACTTTGGATGGAATATCATCTATGCCACAGCTTGATTTTGGTTTCATGGTAGTAATTATACTTTGAATTTCTTCAGCGGAAGTGGGTTTAAAGAATATTGTGTTTAAAGTAGGTTGAGGTAAAAAGTCAGCAAATTTGGCAGCGGTCCAAGGAATTTTTTTGACCAAATTTTCAGCTATTGTTGAGAAGTAGGTGTTAAAATGGTTTGAAATTTCTGCATCATCACATGTCAACTCATTGTTAATGAAAAATTGATTCTTAGTTTTGACTTTTGGTTTACCTAAAAGCTGATTGATTATTTGCCATGTTTTCTTTAAGTTCTTTTTGTTTTCCACAAGTTTAGATTGTATGTATGCTTGCTTTTTATTTTTTACAAGTCTATCGTAGTAATTTCTTATTTGAGCGTATTTACTTTTATTTTTTTCATTAGGTTTTTTCATAAATTTTTTATACATTCGCTGTTTAGTTTTGTAGATGGTTTGTAGCTCAAAATCATACCAAGTTGTACTCTTATTTTTGTAGTTTTTTGACTTGAAATAATTTATTACAGGAAAGTTATCGTTAAAGATTTTGCTGTAGTTACATTCAAAGTTACTGTAAGCATCATTAACATCAGTCGATGTCAAAATTGGTCTAGTGTCGACATTTTGCAAGGCTTCCACAAATTTTATCAAATTTTCACTGCTGTAATTTCGTTGTTGTTTGCTTTGATGTTTGATTGGAGTTGGAGGATTATGTAATTGTACACAAAGAAGAACGGGTAAATGGTCAGCCACACAGTCTACCATTACAGCGGACGCTAGTTTTTTGTTGAGTATGTTGGTCCACATATGATCCAGCACTGTAGCAGAAGTAGCTGTGAATCTGGTTGGTTTTGTGATAGCAGGATAAAAACTGTTTTCATACATTAAATCAATAAAATCACTGACACAATTTTTGTCGTATTTTAATAAATTGTAATTTTGATCACCAGTAATTATAGTCGGAGTTTGGGATTTAGAAATTGCTTTTAATATTGGTGTTAGATGATCAATAAACTGCATGTTGGCTTTTAATTCCTGATTTGGTGATCTGTAAACAGTACCAATTGTAAGTTTATCATTGTTGAGTGAAATATCTATGAACAAAGATTCAAAATTTTTTTCAATCATTTTAGAATAGCTATTTTTTATAGTGAATGATAAATTTTTTTTGATGTAAAAGGCCACGCCTCCTCCGCGGTATTTACTTCTACAATTTGTCACCAAAACATAATCTAAGAAAGCATTGAATTCTCCTAGCTGACCATCTTTAATCCAAGTTTCATTTAAAGATATTACATGTGGTTGATTTCTCATTGAAGTTACTAATATTTTTAGTTTGTCATAGTTAAGAGCTAATGATCTGATGTTTAAATGCATAATGATTAATGAACATCTTCGGTTCATGCCTTCCAGTAAGAGCGAAGTATTTTCTGAAGTAATGTAATTATGGTCAATGAAATCAAGGTTTTTTTCTGTTAAATTGTTTTCAAACTGACTGTTGTGCAAATCAGTTTTCCAATTATCGCTATCAGTATTTGAAAATAATTTATTAAGATTGGAGGGATCTAATTTGGTTTTAGACAGAAGTTTATCTTTATTACTGAACAAAGAATCAAATACTTTGCTAGTACAACAGTAAAAAGGCAAAGCTTTCAGTAAACATTTTGAGCAAGTCCATTCAGTCTCCTCACTTTCATTACATAGATTTATAAATTCAGCTGTAGTTAATTTTTCACATTTTGCATGTATCCAGTGATTACCAGTATTACAAAATATAGCATCCTCGTTATCAGAAACAAATTTCAAGCATAAGGGACATTTTAATGTTAGCATGTATTATATATATAATTATGAAACAGAATCCTGTAATAGATTAACAATGCACAAAATTCTAAGGTTTGATGTAACTTTGCAGTAACTGTTAGTCTATTTTCAGTGGTAGTGTGCTAGTTTTAAGAATGCCAGGTTAGCCAAGCTATCGACTGTTAACATAGCTTGTAAATTAGGTAAACAATTCAGCAATGGGAGTTACCTTGGTCTTGTGGCTTTGATATTGCAGATGGATCAGATTGTTCTGGAAGGCTTTCTACTAACCTATATAGATCCAATTGAGAGTGTATTGCTTCTCTTTTAGAATTAATTTCACAATATATTGTACCATTGAAGGTCCAGACCTTATCTTTTCCAATAAAACTTTGTGTTTCAGTAAACAAGGCTAGGCGCATTTTAGTGAGTGATTCGGTTAAGGCTAACCCAGATCCAGCAAGCATTTTCTTCTTTCGGAAAACGTTGTTTCTATCCAATCTCCTTAAAAACTTGATTATAATTGGGACTTTTCCGTTTCTTGCTTTAGGCAAAAGATGTGCAATATCTATTAGATTTTTCGACAAATGGAGTCCCAGTCTTTGATTTATAATAGACAGCAATACTTCAAGAAACTTGGAATAGTTGTTATGACAATTAGGTAAGTTTTGAATATTAATACCATGCAGAATAAGGCAGTTTCTTCTACTATACTGTTCTAAATTGTCCAACCCCAATTCAAATTTTGTTATCATGTCAGAAATTAGTCTAAATTTAATGTAGAGTTCTTCAATTTGTTGGCTTAATCTTCCTATTTCAATGTCAATTTGCTGATTATTATTAGAAGTAATGCCAGGCTTTACCATAGAGTGGCTTTGATCAGCTAGGATTTTTGTTGAGTTGGAACTTGCTTTGATCTGCTTTTGGGCTTCCCGGATTTCATCTATTTCTGATCCAATTGCTTTAACAGCTTGTTTAATTTCGTTGAGGTCCATTTTATTCCCAATGTTGAATACGGTGTAAATGTTAATGTAATAATTCAGCTATCAGCTTAGCTACTCTGGCAATATTACTAGCCTACCTATCAGTTTTCATACCTTATTCAAATTTTCAATGTATTGTGACAAGTTAGGACAAACAAGCTTTATGTTCTTCATGGCCACTTTACGATCTAGAGAATTAAATGCATTGGATGCATCAACCATAATCAAACCTTCACATTTGTCCTCACTATAAATTTCCTTCATTGCATGTATGGCGGCTTCAATTCCACCTTTCTGACCTGCACAAGTTTGTAATCCACCAACACTTCCTTCAATGTCTACTTTTAAGGTCAACATTACACACTTTCCAATAATTCGATGTAAAATTTCTCAAAATTCAATAGGTCTTACTCCTGGTTTCTTGTCCAGAGAAATCAGTCTACAAGCTAGAAGCTCATTTAAAGGCGGTGAATCATCCAGCTAATTCCAGTGGTTTACAATAGCTAAAATTGAACTATAATTTTTGATATTTTTTGTTTTAATTTTGGGACTGCGTTTGCAAAGATATTCAACAAATACAAAAAGATGTCCCCCCGAAAAAAGTTTTTGGAAACGCTGAATTTTGTTCTTCCCGCCAAAACCACAGTAAGCCTATTGGTTTAGAGAACTGTGGTAGGCCTAAAAGTTTAGAAATAGTTTATTTGTAAATAGTTTAGGCCTAACTATCTCTAAACTATTAGGCCTAATAGTTTAGAGATAGTTCGGCCTAATGGTTTAATAAGATTACACAGTAGGCCTAATAGTTTAGAGAACTGTGGTTTTGGCGGGAAGATCAAAACTCAGCGTTTCCAAAAACTTTTTTTGGGGGGACATCTTTTCGTATTTCTTGAATATCTTTGCAAACGCAGCCCCAAAATCAAAACAAAAAATATCAAAAATTATAGTTCAATTTTAGCTATTGTAAACCACCGGAATTGGCTGGGTGATTCACCGCCTTTAAGTGTTGTGAATTAGTACTGGAGGTACTAAGGTGTCGCGCTAAACGAGCTATTGATGGATTGCAGCTACGTCATAGCTTTTTCCCGCCAAAACGATTGGACGTCAAAATGCCATTACAAAGCATTGGACGTTACCGTAAATCAACATATAATTCCTTCAGTGGGCATATTTAAAGAATTTGACTGTAAAGCAACACTTTTATAGATAGCCTGGCCTTAATTGGTAATTACCAGGAGCGATTTAAGCAGCTTGCATAGCTCAGCAGATCTGAAAAGTTACACTTTTTGTAAATTCTCATCGTCCATTGCCTGCTATTTTCCACTTTGACTGGTTTTTAGCTTTGGTTCAAATCGTAAATTAGGCCACATCCTAATATACTTAAAATTCTATGTCACAGCAGTAACAACATGGCCGATTAATGTTTAGTTTAAGCACTATTTATAAATGATATTTAACATTACTAGCTCAAGTCAAAATAAATGCAAATTAGGACTCGATCAAAGTTACACCGTTACACCACAGTCTCTATGGACTGTGGTTACACCATGGTTACACTGCGGCCAGTTAAATCATTAGTTTAAAGTTTAAATGACATATCTACAAAATAATTCAATGAAAACAACTGCTAAAGCATTTAACTCCTAGCAACCAATAATCATAGCGATAAGCCGCTAATGACTACACGAAATGCAAAAAATCACCAAGATCCTGCAAAATAGACTTCTGAAATTACAAAAGTTTAAAAATGTGCTAATTTTGTCACAAATAAAGGAGATACAACTGTTTCATTATAGTGCCATCAATAGTAAGCACGAATTTGATTACCAAAACTAGCTACCACCATCCATATTACATGATTCTAATGGGTTACTTAACAACAAGCTGGATTTATGTCGCTGAAAAAAGCAAACAAAACCAAATTCTTACTAATTAAAATCTTTTTCAGTTTTTACAGGCTTTCGCCTAGCATTTAACTGTAATGTTACAAAGAATCAACTCTTTTATAGCCTGAAAATACGCTCCGCATCTTCGCTGTCAGTGTTTTTGCACGCATTTACATAGCGCTGATTCGCGATTTTTGACGTCCAGCAGTTTAGCTAGCAGCGCGATGACGTAACGTGCAATCCATCAATTGCATCGCAAAGATTTCGCTGTATTGTTTTGAAATTGAAAGAATCAGGGCAGGCCACATGTTTCCAACAATCAGCATCAATTAAGGTAGGGCCACCTGAACCATTAATGCGTTTAATTGCTTTGCGTACCATTTCTGCAGATTCAAATATCACTTCTTCCGGTTTTTGAATGGGCCCTGAAAGAATAGCATCCAAGTTAAGTGGGTTAGCTGCAGGGTGTTTTTGTAAAAGCTGATCTTTTACTTCTTCATTCATACACAAAATGCCTCCATTCGCTCTGTTGATAAGCTCTGATGCCTGAGAAAGCTTACCAAACATTATAAGGTTAGTAAATTTTCTAGTCAAGTTGCTCATTTCTTTTGTTTGTGATTTTATCATTCTCTGTTGTATTTCATTGCATTCACTTAGAATAGAATCTAATTTTCCTTGTTCCCATAAATGGAGTCTTTTTTCCAGGTATCGACAGTGATCTTTTGCCTTTGAGTTTCTAGCTGGTTTTTGCAACATCATAGGCATAAACACCATTACAGCTTTCAAAGCAACTTCTTTCATTAGTGTTACAGCAACTTTCACATTACATAATTTTGGTTATCTTGTTTTTGTTTCTCAAAAAATTTACCGGGATATCACTTCTTTACTACGAATTGTAGTGTTTTGTTGGGAAATTCGGATATCCGCTGTTTATTACGTAGTGTTTTATCCTTTAAGATGTGTCATAGTTCTCAATAAGGAAGAATTTTCATTTCACGTGTTTTTGGCAGGGTGTCGAACCGAACCTGAACCCGAACCGTAAACCCGAATGAACCGTTTCATTTTGGTGAACCCAAACCGAACCTGAACCAGCAAAATTTTACTTCAGTGAACCTGAACCAAACCTGAACCCTCAAAATTGTGCTCAAGTGAAGCTGAACCGAACCTGAACCCCTAACAAAAGTAAGAATATATTTTTCCATATCCCGATGCCGCTGGCGCTGGTACACGCACAATAAGAGCAGTGGTGATCATCAACAGAATCAGCAATTTCTCCTTTTTTTTTCTGGACGAAACGAGTAACAACAGTTAAACTTTAAGTCAATAAACCCGAACCGAACCTGAACCAGTAATATTTTACTTGAGTAAACCTGAACCAAACCTGAACCTCGAAAATGGTGCTCAAGTGAACCGGAACCAAACCTGAACCGCTAAAATATTTTGAGCAGGAGCTAAACCTGAACCCGAACCGTTATTTGAAACGGTTCGACACCCTGGTTTTTGGATGCTTACGTATCTCGATGCCAAGTTACGTAGTTTTGGTCGTTTTCTCCTTACTTTTCTACGAACTTGGAAATTTACTAGGCGACTTGCCGCTGGGTTAGGTAATTTTGGGGCTTATTTACAGCGTTTGCTAACTTGTTTTTCCGGAAACCTTTCCGTTTCTCCTCTTGTACCTTCACGAAATTGACCACATGCCTTTGGCCTATATATACGTTGGTGTGTTTCCTTTGAATTTAGTGTTGAACTGGAGTGTTGAACTGGAGTGTTGGACTGAAGTGTTGAATTATCGTTCGCCGTGCCCCACAGTGTTGGTCTGCACGGCAGGTTGAGCTGATTTATGTTCTGGAATTGCTTCACTGGGAGTCTTTTCCGATGAAGTTAGGTGCTGTTCGATTCGCTGGGTATTGAAGAGCGGCTTCCAAGTCAAGAAGGACGAAGAGCTGCATCACGACGAGTTGTGAATTGGGTCGAAGAAGTCGATTGCGTCACACTCGTTTGCGAAGACAGAAGGTTGGTTGTCCTCGCGTTTTGGAACCAGCTAAGAATCGCTCACCGCTCACTATCCGCTACGTGAAAGAAGCGTAGTACAGTACCCCGTTGTTGGATTGACGCCAGCTACCAGTTTTCACTCAATCAAGGACTTTGTTCGATTCCTGTTTGTTCCATTGCCGAAGACAATTTGGTTCTCAGTTTAGACTTTGTTGGACTTTGGCCGTGGTTGGTTGAAGGAAGGTACTTTCTTAGACTCCTTTTCTCTAAAGTAAATTCTCTCTTTTTTGTAACCTTTTAAAGTATTTTTTGAGATTCATAGTTTGGGGTTTATAGTTGAATTCATAAATTAGTGGGATATTTATTGGGTTTAATTGCCGCCATTTGCTATTTTATATGTGTGTAGGATTATAATATTAGTGTAGGACTAGAATTTGCTTTGATTAAATTTGTGCCTTTTTTAATTTACTTTTTGCTGCTAACGATTGAACCAAGCTGTTTTAAATTTTGACGCAATTCATTTGTTTTCTTAAGCTTAATAGATTTCTTTGATTGATTTAACTTAGCTGTGCGTCGTGTTTTCTTTGAGCAGAGCGCATTCTTAGACTTCAAACCGCAAGTGTAATTTGTCAGAGGACAACCGTAAATTACGATTACAATTAGCATATAGTATTGTTATTGAATAAATTAATCAGTCTTGTCAATTCACAAATGAAATTTTTACTGGCATTTCCGCTAGGAATGAGAAAAAAAATTTTTCTCTAAGTCACAATAGTGTTATAGCAATGGTCCAATTCTTGACTAATCTGCTGAATTGAATCCATACTTCCCCAGTGACATTTTTGTTTCCTTGGCACTGAACACGTCCCATTTGAAGTCTTAGCAACGGTGCATTGTATCTTTTGTCTTTCGCAGTCACTGCAGAACCAGCTTTGGTTTGAGGTAGCTAGCTCCTTATATCTGTTTGTTGATATCTTTTCACATATGCTGTGAAACCATGTGTTGCACCTATCACAGCATATTCCTTGTTGATCAAACTCAACCAGCAAGTTGCACACTCGACATACGTCACACTCCAAATCTAGCATTTTTCAAGTCATTCCAGTTCATTGTTTAAACTGAATCATTAAAAATTAAATAAATTGAAATTTGGCCAATAAATTCTATTTTCTTGTTTTGTTCTTTTTTTTTTTTTAATAAAATTAAGATTCGGAAAATTTAAAATTGAATCATCTGTCTCATCTGTCATGCAGCTCAGAGTTTGTCAGGTTGACTCATCGATTCATCAATACAAATATCAATACACATCAACAGCAAATACATACATTATTATATACAATATTTGCAATATATACATTACACAGATAAATTTCTTAACCCTTATTCAAATAGAATAATGTTGATTGCTTTCATAGCGGTATCATGGTAATAAAACAATTAAGGCAGTAGCTCGTGGATTGAAAATGGGAATTACTAATGACTCTAACCTTAGTAATTCCCATTTCCAATTCACGAGCTACTGCCTTAATTGTTTTATTACCATGATACTGCTATGTAAACATAATTGCTAGAAGCAATATGTTTACGAAACATGACTAACCCTTGGGAGAAAAAAAAATGTTTTGGGACTGTAAAAAGAATAGTACTACGTTTGGGATGACATAAGTGCGTTAACTTGATTGAAGTATTCGATTCTCTTTAACCCCCGTTGTTTTTTTCATAACAAATACCTGCCCCGAATCGGAAATTGAGTGACCAGCTATTCGGAAAACAACGTGAAGACTAATTTGTTTTTGCTGTTGTTATGCTTTATCAATTTGGCTTTATATATCGGAGACCCACATTTCCAAATTATTGTAGTGTTTTGTGCAGTCAGCGAACGGCTGAGTTTAACCCCAGAGCGATTTCGCTTTTTAATCCAAGCCTTATCCACTTTGGAAGTGATCTACCACGGGCGCTGTATTCCGGAGCTGATGCAGTTTGTCAATAAAGATTTTTTGGGAAAAATCAGTGTGTAGTTTTGATTCAAAGATCGGACGGCGTGGATCGAGAAATCTACGAAGTTAGTTTCTCACGAGAGTTTAAGGTTGTGTTATACGGTTATAACGCAGCCAGTTCAAGACACGGTTGTCTTGAACATAAAGCATGTAACCAAACCAGGAGACAGTGAAAATGACCTTGCGGTCTTCGAGTTAGCTGCCACCCAAGATTATTAAACTAAAGCTAACTGGCACACAACACTCACTCACACACACATACGTATACATCAGTAGTTTCAGCAATTTGGTTTACTCAAATACAAGACAAAAAATGTGCACAATAAAACAAAATTGTGACCTATTAGAACAACGCACCTGCATGAACAAAAATGGCATCTTACAGAAACTGTCTCTTTTCTTTTATTTTTTATGACAGATAAAGCACCCGATTAGTTTTGGATCAAGGCTTCTTAATGCAAAAAAGTACGTTAATCCTTCGGCTTTCAAATGCAGAAAACACCCGATTAGTTTTGGATCAAGGCTTCTTAATGCAAAAAAGTACGTTAATCCTTCGGCTTTCAAATGCAGAAAACGTGTACACGTTCGTACCTTAAGGTACATTGGATTAGCATTTAATGCAGAGAAAGTACAAATCACGAGAAAAAAGAAAAAGCTCGTTTTTCATTGGCCGCTGTGATTGCTCAAGCGTGTCACTTGTTTCCAACTTCTGCAGAGCGTTCATATCAATTCAGATTACCGTGATGGACAGGTCAAGAAGAGCGGAGGGTTGGGGTTCGATTCCTTGATAGTGACGCATTGTCGTTTGGATAATTCAGGATTAGTTACCGGTATTAATCTAAAGTGCTAGTAGGCTAAGGCAAGATACTTTCTGGAGAATTTAGTTTAGTTTTGTTTATAAAACAAAACTATATAAAACACTTGATTAATAACAATATGGTTGGCATACTAACTCAGTACCGGTAGGCGGTAGGTGTTTGTTCAGTTGCTACCATCAGTACAGTAACCCCTTAAAATAAAGCTAAAAGTCACCAGCATTACTGCCAAAGGGGCAGGTAAAGAAAGCAAAACAATGTAGGCCTGCTAGAAATGAATGGCAAAAAATTAAGTCAGGGTACCCCAATACTTGAATAACCTTACCTGCTTACCTACGGTACCAGTTACTCAAGATACCGGTACCACATACCTGATTAGGCTCAAAGGTCACTCGGTCCTACTGATGCAGAATAGCTAGGCTCGAGTTTATCATTGTTTGTCAGAAATCAGTTCAGTTATGTTGGCTAGGGGTACTGAAGGGGTTGCATCGTATGCCTACTACTACAGTACCGTTACTAGAGCCTCAGAAGGTGGTTGCATGTACCCGGGCCCGAGCCTAGGGGTACAGGTTCAAGGGATACTAATAGTAATGTGTGCAGTGTGACAGCCATATCCAGTAGCCTACTGGCAGGCTGGTAAGCTAGTTCCAGACCTGCTGGACCTTTAGGGCAGACATTCGTAATATTGAGATGAATAGTGATTAATCTTGACAACAACATAGGAGTAGGTACAGTAATATTTGGGCTGCTCTACATCTACTGGCCCAGCCAAAAATTGAAAAACGGGGTGACAAAATTTTTTTGCGATTGTGATTGTGCAGTAGCATTGTGCTTCTGGTTACCTTCAACAGGTAATTCTGAATTGCCCTGCTTAAGCCATCTGCTGCTTACAGCTTATGATTTTTGTGGTAACTGCAATGTGCTTTTGTGAAAAAAAAAAACAGTCAATTGGACTACAACAAATCCGGATCAATTTTTTCACATGCTTTAGTTACTGTTTGGAATGATTTGCCTCTTGATATTCGGAAAAGTAGCAGCATTTCATTGTTCAAGAATAGATTGAAAATATATACACTATTTTAATGTGGCCTATCAATGTGCCTAATATGGATTAGTATGCTTTAATATTGTATAATATAATCTTAATAACCTTTTAACAAATCCTATTTTTCATTTTGTAATCTGCTATTTTTCTGCTTTTTCACCTGCCTTAGGAGCGAGTGCCCCTTGGTCAAATGTTAGCTTCTTGCTATCTTATCTCAAGGGATCGACAAATTGCTTTTTATTATTATTATTATTATTTATATGCAGTTCCAAAATTTGTAAATTATGCAGATAGTGAAATCATGACATGCAAGCTCTAGCTATAGCTGGCAGCAGTCCAATTCTTGTTTGTGCAGCAAACTCCTAAAAAAAAAAATAGCAAGAGAATGCAAAAATTGTGGTGTCACGATACAGTAGCAGATGCAAAAATTCATAGGTGGGCACAAGTCCGTTAATAACGAAGCTAACTTTTTCATTAACTCATTAATTTGTTAAAAAGTTTTTTTGTGTTAACGGATTAAATTAACTTCCGTTAAGTTCTGTTAACTTCCATTAAGGTTTTTATTGTTAATATCTTGCACAATTCATTCATTGTACCAGTACAAACCAGTTTGCACTGGTAACACTTGTTGCATATTAGCACGAGCTTTATACAAGATTGCAAGGAAATGAACCCTTTTTTGTGGCAAATAATAAGCTGCAACCTATTAATTATCGCTGTTCACAATTTCCAAAGATTTTCCGATCGTAACTTTGTTAGTGCATTCGAATCTATTTTATCTTGAAATTAGATTAGACTGTAAATTGTAACTTCCAAAACACAAAAAGACCACAATAGCAATAAATAATTCCTTACAATCAGCTCAACAGCGTCAATACCGGTTTGTGTTCTAGAAGCAATAGAATAAAAAGAAATGTAAATTACTCGCAAAATATTAACGGACTTTATTAACTTCCGTTAATTATAGCTAAAAATAATGAATTAACGTTAACGGAGGTGTGAAGTTTGTTAACGGACTAGTGGTTAACGAAGCTAACGTTTTGCGTTAACTTGCCCACCTATGCAAAAATTGCATGTGCAAGCAACCGATGCAAGAATCATAGATTATATACTGTTACGGTACTGTATAATAGGCTGTCATAGTACAAGGTTTATAACAAATGAGGCAGACAATTCGTAAAAAAAAATATAAAAACAACACGCCTCCGACCAAAAATTACTAGACGCGTTTTTTATGTTGCTACCATGTACTGTTTGCATTTTTTAAACAGATAAAGAAATTGCATTGAATTGTAGGTTGTTAATATTAAGTCGAGATCCTATTATTATTAATAAATCAGGGGCTCTCAACATATTTTACTAAAGTAAAAGATGGCGTAGCTGATTTGTGTTAATTTGCAAAGCGAGTAAACTTTGTCGGCTTGGTTTTGTGGCATGGTTTTTATGGCAACCGTGATCGCATGATCTGGGTTTAACCCGCAGTCCCGCACCCTGGTCATGTTGCTGCATTGTAGGTTAAAGATGCGTTATGATGACTAATATCTCTGCTTGGTGGTTCCAACCGACAGCAAATTTAGTGGACAAGTATTTGTAGAAATCCCACAGGTCCAGTTAAACATTGGAACACTGGAAACTCTTATTTGCTTGAGATGCAAATTCCTCCAAACACAAAGTACCGTAGTTATTGCAATGAAAACTGTGTGGATAATATAATAGTCAGCAACCGATGCAGTCCAGTGGCGGGAGATCAAATATGCACTTACAGCAACAGACTACAACAATCATAGACCAGAGTCTAATAGCAAATTAATGCGAGTCTGAGCGAAGTTCTCTGGCACGAGGTAATCTTTACAATTTTTTATAAAAATAATGGCCGTTAATCAACGTGTTTGCATTAAATTGTAAAACTATTTTGTTTTGTTTTTGTTTTCAAAATATCTGAAGTTTTGTCAAAGTTAGCACTGCCAACCACCAATAGAAACGTTTTCCAACACCTGCATTACCATAAAGATTAGCAAATTTAGCATGAAGTAAAAAATATATTCACCACATAAATGCTTAAGGCACGTTGAAACATGTTATGAAATCCTGTTGCTATTACCACATGTAATGTAGTAGCAGTAGTTAAAATTTGCACACTTTCAAAACGAAATGAAATTAATTGCCCCTAATGCCTCCCCCCCCCCCTTTAGTATGGCCTCGTACAAACTGATGACTTGAAAAGTTCATAGTGGTTGATAAAAATATGAATCTGAGCATTAACCAAGCAAGATTGCGACAGCAATCAATTTTTTCTTACGAATGGCTCACTCAACTATCGAGCAACAAATGCAAACCAAAAACGACATGCTTAAAAGACATTATTGTTCCAAGAAAGTGCGTCACAGACTCCAAAAACTTATTTATCATTCAATCTGGTAATGATCAAACATTTTTATTAAATGTCAACACTGATAATGAATGATTGCTAGCATTCCTCCCCTTTGGATTTGTTGGTGTTTAGAGGTCGGTGCTTTTTTTATATTTATATTGTAAATAATTATTGTAAAATTGTGTGGCACTTTCAAAAAGGAGGACTGGTTTCCTAATCCCCTCCCCTAGCTGTGTCGACGTCTGTATCAATCTTTGTACCCCCTGAAAAAATTTTTTGTCCCAGCCCTGATCACAATGATATAGGGTATGTGCTAGGGTAGGGTTACTTTAGTCATTTAAGCTTGTGCTTTCAATATTTGTAGATGTCCATGTCAATAGCCAATGAATGAATATGAATACTTGCTTAATAATATCATATGATTAATGACGGTTACCAAGTAATCCAAGACTGCAGTTTAGAAATTGATACCAAAGCTTCCCTGCTTCATGTTCTCTGGTTTAGCATTAAATTAAAAGGGAATGATACTTCCATCGGCATCATGTGTTGTAGCAGGTGGGCAAGTGGCAGATTGAAGCTTTGGCAGTGTTGCCAAGGAGGTGAGGGCATCGTTCTACAATGACCCTGATCCCGTATCCCGTAATCTCGGTTCAGCTCACACCCTGCTCACGTTGTTGCATCCTTGGATAAGATGCTGTACAGTATAATGGTTATCTCTGCTCAGTGGCTTTGAACAAGCAGCAAATTCAGTGGACAAGAATTGAAAAAAATTCACAGAAACATTAGATCACTGTCAATTGTTGAAACTTTTATGCAAATACGGATTCCTCCAAACCTAAAGTACTTACTGCAATGAAAAATAAACAGCCAATGTAGTCTATCCCCCATGGATGGTAGTGGTTTTGAGTTCATGCAGTTCAAAAGTATTTTGGATTTTTTTTTAATTCTGAAACACCACATGAAGTTAAGTGTGTTTGTTTATTATTAATTTTGAGTGTACATCTGATGCAAACATTGAGTTTAAAAAAATATCAAGCAATACATAAGGTATTCATACATTATCAGTGTTGGACAAAATCGGGAATTGACCATTTAGGCAATGTTTGGCATAAACATTTTTGACGTTTTCGCTAGGTGAATGCATTGATATACAACAGTTTTGGGAAACCTAAAGCAACATTTGCATATCACAAAATGTCACAAGCAGTGGTGTAAAAAGTACTCGAAATTTGTAAGGAAATAAAGTGCAAAGTATTAGCCAATAAAAGTACTTGAGTAAAAGTAAAAAACATAGTAAATTCAGAAGTGCTCAACTGTAAGTATTTCTGAAAGTATTCAAGCAGAGTAAACAAGCTTTTCAATCAAGATTATGACAATTGGTCAACTACCATCACATCACTGCCACAAAACACTTGGTCCTCGAATACCTCACTATCTCAAGAAGTCATGAATTAATAACTGTCGCAAGTTTTTTTGTTACTGCGTTCAAGACAATTAATTAAAAAGAACAACAACAACAGCTAAACTTCAAGATTTGAAAATTATGCTACGCAGAATTTATATGGAATTGGAATCATTTCATAGAGTCTTTGCTCAAATACTCATTCAATGTCATTATTTAAATCACATGCTAAAAAGTACTAATCCACTGTATCTACAAGATGGGCCAAAAGTCAGGAGCCATAGCCGATTCAGTATCTTTGGTGATAAACTTTTTGGTTTAGTTAATCAAAGTTATTGTGAATTAACAAATATTGTGTAATGTGCAAAGCTTTACATGCTAGCTATTAGCATGAAACTATGCAAATGTTTCTGAAAATTAAGTGATATATCTTTTCTGATATACTGCTATTTCTATGTTGTCTTATTGATGGTATGTTTTGATTGCCAAATGTTTCCCAAGTATCTTCAAATGGTTTTATTTTTGATTCCAATTAAGTGATAAAAGTTTAAACAGATTTATCCTCATTGTGGTTAATGGTTACGACATGTGAGATAGCTGTCAGATAAGAGTTACTATGCTCTTTATCAAAACTTGAAAAATGCTTAGATTGGCTATAAGCTGAAGTTATAAAAAAGAAGCTTTCGCTTAACATTGGCTGTTTGCATTCATGGTAACTACTCAGTTTTCATCTGTCAGTGCTTACTTGTTAATTTTTGTGCTTTGTGTGCATTAAGTGATTTGAACTATGAAGTGCTAAACGTTTTGTGTTTTCCAGATTGTTTGTTAAACAAGCAATAATTTAGCTTTGTATTCTATGACAAATGTACTGTAATATCAACCAGTATCATACATTTTTGCTTGAAAGTATTGCTTGCCTTCCAATGCACAGTACTATTCTTAACATGATTCAAAGAAATTTTTAACTGGTTTAAGAAATGATGAAGAGCAACAGAGCTTTTGTGAGGGGCCCAAATGCTTCTCCTAAAATGACACTGACTCGGATTCACAAGCAGCAAATCATCAACCCTTTAAAGACCAGTTTTTGGAAAATTCTATAGTAAGTAACTTTAAAAAGCTAATCTCTAAATTGAGGGGGGTGAAGCATCCAGCAATTGTGGTAGTGTACAGTTTAGTTAAAATCAAAATGCAATTTTTGAATTTTTTTGTATTTATTTCGCGGGCTGCAGTTGCAAAGATTATCAAGAAACACAAAGTGATATGCCCCCTAAAAAGTTTCAGAAAACCCTGAGTTTGTTCTTTCAACCTGAAGTTTAGGGAAAGAGAGAGACTGAATTATGATATTTAGTATTATTATTCAGTCTCTTGTGATCTTCCAGTGACATCCTATTGTGGTAAACCTTTTCTTTTCTGGAAGCTCAGGCTGAGAGAACAAACTCATGGTTTTCAAAAACTTTTTAGGGGGATATCTGTTTGTATTTGTGTAATATCTTTGCTACTGCAGCCCCAAAATGAGAACCAAAGTTTAAAATTATATTTTAATTTGAGCTTTTGTATTTGTAAACTACCGGAATTTGCTAACTGCTTCCCCCCCACCCTCTTTAACAGCTAGAAAGTATTTTGAATGCATAAACTATACTGCTACGTTTGTATTGTGACAAATATGCTTTAGTTGCCTATTTATGCTGGTATTTTTAGTAACTATCTGGTATCATTTAGTGATTAACTAAGAACTTGGCGCGTTTAAAAATGGTATTGATGACCTGAACCTACTAAGAGCATGATAAATGAATGTAATAATGTAAGTAGAAATTTTGTGCGAAGAAAAGATTTTTCAAAGAAAATTGCAGACACAAATGCTAGTGCAGAAAGTTGCATCAGAAGTCGATTACCCTTTATGCCTCTAATTTGTTTTTGTAGTATTATGCTGAACTCTTCCAATATGAATGCATTTTCAAGTTGAGAACATAAATCATTGTTGTGAACGAGAATATCTTGCAAACTGCAGAAATTAAAACTCTTGTGGTTTCGTAAAGTATTTTTTAAATGTTTTTCAGGATATGAAAAAGCGTCTGGAACAATCTTTCGGTAGCGAATGATGACAAACTTTCAATGAAATGCTGTGCGATTCTACTGAAAAGATTTATCAACTGAAAACGACACTATTTTTTGAATAAACACCGAGATTTCACTAGCAGAAGACTTCAATATCAGAAAACAGTCTCAACTATTGTTCTGCCAATCAATTGACCAACGTGTGCTGAACGTTTAACGATGCATGTGTTCATGTCAAAACTCGCCCAAATATCACAGTATTCGAGACGGTTTAGATTACGTATCAAATCTGTTGTGATAGTTTTCAAATATTATTGTTGATTATTTGATAGTGTCCTTTTTTCAACGCCGTAGCCAGCAGACGCATTGTACACAGTGCAGGCGTTTGTATTGATGTGAAACTTTCAAAAACCTTTGTAGCTCAGTCTCGGCAAGTGTTATTGCTTGTTTTGTATATAAAAAATCAAAAACTTGTCGGGATGTTAAAATAAGCGAACCGTTACGGAATATTTTGGAGTGAAAAACATATTAGCTCCACTCCAAAAAGAGAGAGTTTAATTTTCAATTGGTATCGGTACCAATTTTGACAACGTACCAGTACTTTGTACTCGGTACTGCCCACCTCTGATGATGTTTTCAAATTATTCTTTTCAATGAAACGTGCAAGATCGCTGCCTCAGGCTCTTTTGTCATGGTTAAAGCTCGGTAAATTGTTCTGAAGTTTTGTCAACCGTTTGCTAAGTACTTGGTGATTTGAATCAGGGCCATCCATCCCAGCTTACCTGAAATATTTTGAAGTTCTCTGTATTTTGTTAATTATTACTGTAATTGATGTATTATTACCGTAAGTTTCTACTGAGCTATTTTTCATTTCAAATTTCTTATGTTTTCGATTTTCTTCTTTTCAAATTTCTTCAAATAACTAAGTTGAACGAGCCCTCATAGCTAAAGAATCAAAAATTAAGAAAAGTGTTTCTTCACCTTTTTCGCGATTTGCTTAGATTGTGTCTCTCACAAATGAAGGATATGGAGCAGGCAGGTGGAGGCTTCACGGAATATGAATGGTTTGGTGAAAACTTAAGTATATGCCGGTACGCCCGTTCTAAATCAGTATATCTTGAATAGTTTGTCATTCTAGTTTATGATGTGTTGGGAGAAAGCTCAAATTTCGAAACACCCTGTAATGATTGTTAAGAGTGTTTACACTTTATAATATCTGTCTAGCTATTCCAAAGTGAGAGTAATTTGTTCTTGACGTGTAATGAGAAGTTCAAACGGGATGTGAAATTTATTTTTACATGACAACTTTTTGTACTGCGTCATGTGTATTTCCGGCAATAAATTCTTGATACAATGATTTTGTAAACTGCTAGTTTCAGAGTTCGTGCATTCAAATCAGAGTAATTTTGGAGTTAGATTTATTCAGCTCTCACATTTGTTTAACCACACCAACTTTGGATTTTTATTTGCTGTGTGCAAAATCACGACGGATGGACTGTGGGACCCTAATGAGAAATGAACGTTGATTATTTTTATCAAAAAACACCGCACGCATGAATATTGATGTTAAATTAAGGTAGACTCGGGTTCGAATCCAGCTCGGTTTGATCAAACATCCAAAGTTGATGTTTTGAACTACCTGCTTTCGAGTCTAAACGGGTAGGTGCATCACGAATAGCGACTTGAGTCGAATAAACTACCTGCTTTTGAGTCTAAACGGATAAGTGCAGCACGAATAGCGACTCGAGTCGAATATCGAACCTTTTTGTTTTTGCTTCGTTGCCCAAGATGATTTGTCAAATTAGATACGTGCAACTTTTAGCAGCTTGATTTTTATAGTACTGTAGTTTTTTCATTTATTAATTTCAATTTCTTATGAAAACGCGAATATCAAGTAGCCCTGCTGGTAACTTGTGAAATATTTCGTTAAGTGTATGTATTGATCAACCTCCCTCCTGTTACTTCTTGGTATGATAAATTGGGATGCGCATAGACAATTGTAGCCATAATAGTATGATGTAGCTTTTGAGTACTTTTTTTTTAACGTAAATCTGTAAATCACTACAAAATGTAAGCCAGAACAAACGAAATTTCAATAAAAAAGAAATGAAATGTCAATAAAAAGGAGAACTTTAAGGAAAAGGAGCAATTTTTTTAATTTGGAAATTTTATAGTAACTTACATGTCTTCCCTTTTTGTCGTAGTTTTTTTCGGGTAATCACTAATCTGTTCTTTTAGCCAAAATCAAAGCATGAAATTTAAAAGCAGAAAAACAGAACGAGAAAAGCTTGAAAAAAAAGCCAAGATAAAACATTCTATTTAATACGAGACGTTTCAACATGAACTTACGCCGTTACTTTTTAATCCTATTTAACGGAATAAAATTCATGATAAGCTGTTTTTCATGCTCAATTGACGACATTATATCGTATGCAATGAACAACATTCATGCTTAAGTAAAGATTAGGAACGTAGTCTCAGTTTATCATTATACTAACAAACCAAACTTTCAATATTTTCGCTGTGCAGTTTTATGCTGAGGTATGTAACGAGTTTGTGGGGTCCATCTCCGGGTCAATGCGCCGTAGGGCAACAAAGCTCTTTTCGAAGAAATATCGCAGCAGTAGCGAGCCGCTGGCTTCACTGTTTCCGATTTGACCGGCCCGAGATTTCAACCTCAGACCTCCCGCTTCAGTCACATACGTGTTATCGCTCGACCAACTTATGGCCGGTAATTACTCATATCTAATATTGTAAACGAAACAGCAATGGGTTTACTTAGCATGGATTTTGTATTAGTGGAATAAGTAACTTACTCTTTGTTTCGATTCAAAATTAACGACTTATTGTATTGGTCGAGCGGTAATGCGTTCGTCTCTGGATTGGGAGATCAAAAGTTCAAATCTTGGCTGGTCAAATCGGACATAGTGCTGCAACGGCTCGCCATCGCTGCGACACATCTTGGAAAGGAGCTGTGTTGTCCGGGCGCAATGAGGCGGAGATGGGCCATGCCAACTCGTTACACGCTCCGGCGTATTACAGCGAGTATAATAAAAGACTTGATTTGGTTTGTATTCTAAACAGAGGTGGAGTTCTCGAGGACACATTTTGAAATCCTTGGCCTTGGCCTCGAAGCCTCCATTTCTCAAAAAAACAGCACTAGTCTTTGCACCGTTAAAATTATGCTGCAAAACGCCAAAAACCTTTCGGAAAATTTTCGAAGATCTTTTTTGTGTTCTTTTTTGGAGATCGTCTGAAAAAAAATTTTGAAGAACTTTTTTTGGAGATCGCCTTCAAAAGATATATATATATATTTCTTGTAAACACTTTCGCCTGTGTCCTTGGCCTCGAGCATTCCCAGTAGCGTAGCCAGGAGGAGGGCAAGGGGGGCTTCAGCCTCCCATTGGCCTGCTTTTAGCATTTACCCCGTTTTTAGCATTTCTAAGGCCAATTTTTGCCCTGAAAACAAAAATAGCCTCCTCCCCAATGGTATTGGCGATGCGAAGTGGTCAAGGACCTAATGTGATTACGACCAGAAAAAGTGGGTCTGAGCCTGGCTGAAGACCGTTTTCTTTTTTTTTTTTGAGATTACCAAAAATCGGACAGAAAAAACAGCTTATTCTGAGCAAAGACCTTTTTTTTTTGAAGATCACCCAAGTTTGGAAAGAAAAATCGGCTCAATCTGAGTGAAGACCGATCAAAATCCGGATCAAGATCGTTTGATGTTGCTTTTAGCCTCCAAAACAGTCCTCCCCCATTTCAAATTCCTGGCTACGCGCCTGAGCATTCCTGTCCTTGGCCTCGAGAGGGCCTGTCCACGGTAGGGCTGTCCTTGGCCTCGGATTTTTTTGTGTTCTTCGCCTTGGCCTCAAGCCTTATGTCCTTGACTTCACCTCTGATTCTAAATATTAAAATAATTATTTCAAAAAACCAACTTAAACAAAGGACGATAAAAATCATTATACAAAAAAGCAATAAACAAACAACAAATTTAAAAGAAAAAACATTCAAGCATTCTAGAGAGTCCTTTTTGGAGCCAAAATCAATTTTTTACAGTCTTTCTTTGCATTAGCGAATATTGGTTTACAGGTTTGTGATTTAAGGAACACGTACACTTTAACGAACGCTTCGGCTTAGCTTTATTTTTTTCGTATTTAATCTTGAATCTCGAATATTAAAAAATAATGTTTCCGACTACACAACACTTTGCAGAAGAAGGGAAAAACATGTAAATGTCAGTAACACGTTCAGAGTTTTTGACCCCACCCGCTTGTAATAAATCTTTAATTCTACTGCTTTATATTACACCCAAAAATTTTTTAATTACCTAGGAAGAGGATCACCAATGGACTTCTTGAACTTGGTATCAAGGTTTTAGCATGTTCTGCGAGATGAAGCGCAGTGGAGCTTATCAGCTCATAATTAACACTGGTTTATCAGTTTTCATCATCTTGACCGGTGAACCAAACATACCGTATGACCTTTTGCGGCTCCTCCATGAACGAAATGCAATAAAAAAAAACAAGGCAATTAATTTGTGTAATTATTGTACAAAACAAACAAAAATACAGGCATCCATGTTATATTTTTTCAGATAAATCACAGCTGTGTTTTTGTTCAAAAAATCGACTCTCTCTCTCTCTCTCACTCTGATGACCAATACAATGCTTATGCTTTGTTGTAGCGCATATTTATCCTCATGTTACCGATATCGTCAGACGCTAAATATTGGACAATCCGCACACTTCTCATTGCAACGGGTATTTCGTGCTTAGAAAAATCCGCTTAGGAGTTTCCAGTGATCTTGTGAATTTCTTCCAATTGTTGTCCATGAAATTTGCTGCATGTTCGAAGCCACCAAGTTCGAAGTCATCGTAAACCATCTCATTCAAGGACGCAACAACGTGACTAGGGTGCGAGTTGAACCCAAATCAAGCGATTAGGATCGTAGTAAAACAGACGCCTTTACCTTCTCGGCCAATGCAAATCCGTACGAGACTGCAAATTAGACTAAAACTGCTGTTCATATTCATCATATTGACTTGGCTTGCTTTAAATAACTGTATTTCAACGA
The DNA here is from genome assembly GCA_963965965.1 of Trididemnum nubilum. Taxonomy (NCBI): domain Eukaryota; kingdom Metazoa; phylum Chordata; class Ascidiacea; order Aplousobranchia; family Didemnidae; genus Trididemnum; species Trididemnum nubilum. Next base: position 28,058,167 of record OZ014471.1, read on the forward strand.
ACTTTGTCATTTAAATTATCACCACGGCTATCACTATTTTGCCAGACATTTTTGGCATCCTAAACGCTATATTTTTCAGCAATGAGCACATGCGTTTGCGTATTAGTCCGTTAAATCGACTGTTTGGTTGATTAGAAGTTAAAAGACTATCGCTTCAAGCTTTAATAAAATCTACATTGCAGTATCTTTTACAGCTTAACATCAGCGCGTTACTAAAACACATATACATAGAGCACATCCAACGAATCGTTTCGACCGTTCCCGAATAAATTGTATATTCCTCTAAAACAAACTTTTTTAGTTGCAGTGCTCCGATAGTGCGTCTAATTACTGATGATTATGCAGTTTGGCTTGATTTTCGAACTAATCGCGTGTGGAGTGTTTTTTGATAAAAATAATCAACGTTCATTTCTCATTAGGGTCCCACAGTCCATCCGTCGTGATTTTGCACACAGCAAATAAAAATCCAAAGTTGGTGTGGTTAAACAAATGTGAGAGCTGAATAAATCTAACTCCAAAATTACTCCGATTTGAATGCACGAACTCTGAAACTAGCAGTTTACAAAATCATTGTATCAAGAATTTATTGCCGGAAATACACATGACGCAGTACAAAAAGTTGTCATGTAAAAATAAATTTCACATCCCGTTTGAACTTCTCATTACACGTCAAGAACAAATTACTCTCACTTTGGAATAGCTAGACAGATATTATAAAGTGTAAACACTCTTAACAATCATTACAGGGTGTTTCGAAATTTGAGCTTTCTCCCAACACATCATAAACTAGAATGACAAACTATTCAAGATATACTGATTTAGAACGGGCGTACCGGCATATACTTAAGTTTTCACCAAACCATTCATATTCCGTGAAGCCTCCACCTGCCTGCTCCATATCCTTCATTTGTGAGAGACACAATCTAAGCAAATCGCGAAAAAGGTGAAGAAACACTTTTCTTAATTTTTGATTCTTTAGCTATGAGGGCTCGTTCAACTTAGTTATTTGAAGAAATTTGAAAAGAAGAAAATCGAAAACATAAGAAATTTGAAATGAAAAATAGCTCAGTAGAAACTTACGGTAATAATACATCAATTACAGTAATAATTAACAAAATACAGAGAACTTCAAAATATTTCAGGTAAGCTGGGATGGATGGCCCTGATTCAAATCACCAAGTACTTAGCAAACGGTTGACAAAACTTCAGAACAATTTACCGAGCTTTAACCATGACAAAAGAGCCTGAGGCAGCGATCTTGCACGTTTCATTGAAAAGAATAATTTGAAAACATCATCAGAGGTGGGCAGTACCGAGTACAAAGTACTGGTACGTTGTCAAAATTGGTACCGATACCAATTGAAAATTAAACTCTCTCTTTTTGGAGTGGAGCTAATATGTTTTTCACTCCAAAATATTCCGTAACGGTTCGCTTATTTTAACATCCCGACAAGTTTTTGATTTTTTATATACAAAACAAGCAATAACACTTGCCGAGACTGAGCTACAAAGGTTTTTGAAAGTTTCACATCAATACAAACGCCTGCACTGTGTACAATGCGTCTGCTGGCTACGGCGTTGAAAAAAGGACACTATCAAATAATCAACAATAATATTTGAAAACTATCACAACAGATTTGATACGTAATCTAAACCGTCTCGAATACTGTGATATTTGGGCGAGTTTTGACATGAACACATGCATCGTTAAACGTTCAGCATACGTTGGTCAATTGATTGGCAGAACAATAGTTGAGACTGTTTTCTGATATTGAAGTCTTCTGCTAGTGAAATCTCGGTGTTTATTCAAAAAATAGTGTCGTTTTCAGTTGATAAATCTTTTCAGTAGAATCGCACAGCATTTCATTGAAAGTTTGTCATCATTCGCTACCGAAAGATTGTTCCAGACGCTTTTTCATATCCTGAAAAACATTTAAAAAATACTTTACGAAACCACAAGAGTTTTAATTTCTGCAGTTTGCAAGATATTCTCGTTCACAACAATGATTTATGTTCTCAACTTGAAAATGCATTCATATTGGAAGAGTTCAGCATAATACTACAAAAACAAATTAGAGGCATAAAGGGTAATCGACTTCTGATGCAACTTTCTGCACTAGCATTTGTGTCTGCAATTTTCTTTGAAAAATCTTTTCTTCGCACAAAATTTCTACTTACATTATTACATTCATTTATCATGCTCTTAGTAGGTTCAGGTCATCAATACCATTTTTAAACGCGCCAAGTTCTTAGTTAATCACTAAATGATACCAGATAGTTACTAAAAATACCAGCATAAATAGGCAACTAAAGCATATTTGTCACAATACAAACGTAGCAGTATAGTTTATGCATTCAAAATACTTTCTAGCTGTTAAAGAGGGTGGGGGGGAAGCAGTTAGCAAATTCCGGTAGTTTACAAATACAAAAGCTCAAATTAAAATATAATTTTAAACTTTGGTTCTCATTTTGGGGCTGCAGTAGCAAAGATATTACACAAATACAAACAGATATCCCCCTAAAAAGTTTTTGAAAACCATGAGTTTGTTCTCTCAGCCTGAGCTTCCAGAAAAGAAAAGGTTTACCACAATAGGATGTCACTGGAAGATCACAAGAGACTGAATAATAATACTAAATATCATAATTCAGTCTCTCTCTTTCCCTAAACTTCAGGTTGAAAGAACAAACTCAGGGTTTTCTGAAACTTTTTAGGGGGCATATCACTTTGTGTTTCTTGATAATCTTTGCAACTGCAGCCCGCGAAATAAATACAAAAAAATTCAAAAATTGCATTTTGATTTTAACTAAACTGTACACTACCACAATTGCTGGATGCTTCACCCCCCTCAATTTAGAGATTAGCTTTTTAAAGTTACTTACTATAGAATTTTCCAAAAACTGGTCTTTAAAGGGTTGATGATTTGCTGCTTGTGAATCCGAGTCAGTGTCATTTTAGGAGAAGCATTTGGGCCCCTCACAAAAGCTCTGTTGCTCTTCATCATTTCTTAAACCAGTTAAAAATTTCTTTGAATCATGTTAAGAATAGTACTGTGCATTGGAAGGCAAGCAATACTTTCAAGCAAAAATGTATGATACTGGTTGATATTACAGTACATTTGTCATAGAATACAAAGCTAAATTATTGCTTGTTTAACAAACAATCTGGAAAACACAAAACGTTTAGCACTTCATAGTTCAAATCACTTAATGCACACAAAGCACAAAAATTAACAAGTAAGCACTGACAGATGAAAACTGAGTAGTTACCATGAATGCAAACAGCCAATGTTAAGCGAAAGCTTCTTTTTTATAACTTCAGCTTATAGCCAATCTAAGCATTTTTCAAGTTTTGATAAAGAGCATAGTAACTCTTATCTGACAGCTATCTCACATGTCGTAACCATTAACCACAATGAGGATAAATCTGTTTAAACTTTTATCACTTAATTGGAATCAAAAATAAAACCATTTGAAGATACTTGGGAAACATTTGGCAATCAAAACATACCATCAATAAGACAACATAGAAATAGCAGTATATCAGAAAAGATATATCACTTAATTTTCAGAAACATTTGCATAGTTTCATGCTAATAGCTAGCATGTAAAGCTTTGCACATTACACAATATTTGTTAATTCACAATAACTTTGATTAACTAAACCAAAAAGTTTATCACCAAAGATACTGAATCGGCTATGGCTCCTGACTTTTGGCCCATCTTGTAGATACAGTGGATTAGTACTTTTTAGCATGTGATTTAAATAATGACATTGAATGAGTATTTGAGCAAAGACTCTATGAAATGATTCCAATTCCATATAAATTCTGCGTAGCATAATTTTCAAATCTTGAAGTTTAGCTGTTGTTGTTGTTCTTTTTAATTAATTGTCTTGAACGCAGTAACAAAAAAACTTGCGACAGTTATTAATTCATGACTTCTTGAGATAGTGAGGTATTCGAGGACCAAGTGTTTTGTGGCAGTGATGTGATGGTAGTTGACCAATTGTCATAATCTTGATTGAAAAGCTTGTTTACTCTGCTTGAATACTTTCAGAAATACTTACAGTTGAGCACTTCTGAATTTACTATGTTTTTTACTTTTACTCAAGTACTTTCATTGGCTAATACTTTGCACTTTATTTCCTTACAAATTTCGAGTACTTTTTACACCACTGCTTGTGACATTTTGTGATATGCAAATGTTGCTTTAGGTTTCCCAAAACTGTTGTATATCAATGCATTCACCTAGCGAAAACGTCAAAAATGTTTATGCCAAACATTGCCTAAATGGTCAATTCCCGATTTTGTCCAACACTGATAATGTATGAATACCTTATGTATTGCTTGATATTTTTTTAAACTCAATGTTTGCATCAGATGTACACTCAAAATTAATAATAAACAAACACACTTAACTTCATGTGGTGTTTCAGAATTAAAAAAAAATCCAAAATACTTTTGAACTGCATGAACTCAAAACCACTACCATCCATGGGGGATAGACTACATTGGCTGTTTATTTTTCATTGCAGTAAGTACTTTAGGTTTGGAGGAATCCGTATTTGCATAAAAGTTTCAACAATTGACAGTGATCTAATGTTTCTGTGAATTTTTTTCAATTCTTGTCCACTGAATTTGCTGCTTGTTCAAAGCCACTGAGCAGAGATAACCATTATACTGTACAGCATCTTATCCAAGGATGCAACAACGTGAGCAGGGTGTGAGCTGAACCGAGATTACGGGATCAGGGTCATTGTAGAACGATGCCCTCACCTCCTTGGCAACACTGCCAAAGCTTCAATCTGCCACTTGCCCACCTGCTACAACACATGATGCCGATGGAAGTATCATTCCCTTTTAATTTAATGCTAAACCAGAGAACATGAAGCAGGGAAGCTTTGGTATCAATTTCTAAACTGCAGTCTTGGATTACTTGGTAACCGTCATTAATCATATGATATTATTAAGCAAGTATTCATATTCATTCATTGGCTATTGACATGGACATCTACAAATATTGAAAGCACAAGCTTAAATGACTAAAGTAACCCTACCCTAGCACATACCCTATGTCATTGTGATCAGGGCTGGGACAAAAAATTTTTTCAGGGGGTACAAAGATTGATACAGACGTCGACACAGCTAGGGGAGGGGATTAGGAAACCAGTCCTCCTTTTTGAAAGTGCCACACAATTTTACAATAATTATTTACAATATAAATATAAAAAAAGCACCGACCTCTAAACACCAACAAATCCAAAGGGGAGGAATGCTAGCAATCATTCATTATCAGTGTTGACATTTAATAAAAATGTTTGATCATTACCAGATTGAATGATAAATAAGTTTTTGGAGTCTGTGACGCACTTTCTTGGAACAATAATGTCTTTTAAGCATGTCGTTTTTGGTTTGCATTTGTTGCTCGATAGTTGAGTGAGCCATTCGTAAGAAAAAATTGATTGCTGTCGCAATCTTGCTTGGTTAATGCTCAGATTCATATTTTTATCAACCACTATGAACTTTTCAAGTCATCAGTTTGTACGAGGCCATACTAAAGGGGGGGGGGAGGCATTAGGGGCAATTAATTTCATTTCGTTTTGAAAGTGTGCAAATTTTAACTACTGCTACTACATTACATGTGGTAATAGCAACAGGATTTCATAACATGTTTCAACGTGCCTTAAGCATTTATGTGGTGAATATATTTTTTACTTCATGCTAAATTTGCTAATCTTTATGGTAATGCAGGTGTTGGAAAACGTTTCTATTGGTGGTTGGCAGTGCTAACTTTGACAAAACTTCAGATATTTTGAAAACAAAAACAAAACAAAATAGTTTTACAATTTAATGCAAACACGTTGATTAACGGCCATTATTTTTATAAAAAATTGTAAAGATTACCTCGTGCCAGAGAACTTCGCTCAGACTCGCATTAATTTGCTATTAGACTCTGGTCTATGATTGTTGTAGTCTGTTGCTGTAAGTGCATATTTGATCTCCCGCCACTGGACTGCATCGGTTGCTGACTATTATATTATCCACACAGTTTTCATTGCAATAACTACGGTACTTTGTGTTTGGAGGAATTTGCATCTCAAGCAAATAAGAGTTTCCAGTGTTCCAATGTTTAACTGGACCTGTGGGATTTCTACAAATACTTGTCCACTAAATTTGCTGTCGGTTGGAACCACCAAGCAGAGATATTAGTCATCATAACGCATCTTTAACCTACAATGCAGCAACATGACCAGGGTGCGGGACTGCGGGTTAAACCCAGATCATGCGATCACGGTTGCCATAAAAACCATGCCACAAAACCAAGCCGACAAAGTTTACTCGCTTTGCAAATTAACACAAATCAGCTACGCCATCTTTTACTTTAGTAAAATATGTTGAGAGCCCCTGATTTATTAATAATAATAGGATCTCGACTTAATATTAACAACCTACAATTCAATGCAATTTCTTTATCTGTTTAAAAAATGCAAACAGTACATGGTAGCAACATAAAAAACGCGTCTAGTAATTTTTGGTCGGAGGCGTGTTGTTTTTATATTTTTTTTTACGAATTGTCTGCCTCATTTGTTATAAACCTTGTACTATGACAGCCTATTATACAGTACCGTAACAGTATATAATCTATGATTCTTGCATCGGTTGCTTGCACATGCAATTTTTGCATAGGTGGGCAAGTTAACGCAAAACGTTAGCTTCGTTAACCACTAGTCCGTTAACAAACTTCACACCTCCGTTAACGTTAATTCATTATTTTTAGCTATAATTAACGGAAGTTAATAAAGTCCGTTAATATTTTGCGAGTAATTTACATTTCTTTTTATTCTATTGCTTCTAGAACACAAACCGGTATTGACGCTGTTGAGCTGATTGTAAGGAATTATTTATTGCTATTGTGGTCTTTTTGTGTTTTGGAAGTTACAATTTACAGTCTAATCTAATTTCAAGATAAAATAGATTCGAATGCACTAACAAAGTTACGATCGGAAAATCTTTGGAAATTGTGAACAGCGATAATTAATAGGTTGCAGCTTATTATTTGCCACAAAAAAGGGTTCATTTCCTTGCAATCTTGTATAAAGCTCGTGCTAATATGCAACAAGTGTTACCAGTGCAAACTGGTTTGTACTGGTACAATGAATGAATTGTGCAAGATATTAACAATAAAAACCTTAATGGAAGTTAACAGAACTTAACGGAAGTTAATTTAATCCGTTAACACAAAAAAACTTTTTAACAAATTAATGAGTTAATGAAAAAGTTAGCTTCGTTATTAACGGACTTGTGCCCACCTATGAATTTTTGCATCTGTTACTGTATCGTGACACCACAATTTTTGCATTCTCTTGCTATTTTTTTTTTTAGGAGTTTGCTGCACAAACAAGAATTGGACTGCTGCCAGCTATAGCTAGAGCTTGCATGTCATGATTTCACTATCTGCATAATTTACAAATTTTGGAACTGCATATAAATAATACTAATAATAATAAAAAGCAATTTGTCGATCCCTTGAGATAAGATAGCAAGAAGCTAACATTTGACCAAGGGGCACTCGCTCCTAAGGCAGGTGAAAAAGCAGAAAAATAGCAGATTACAAAATGAAAAATAGGATTTGTTAAAAGGTTATTAAGATTATATTATACAATATTAAAGCATACTAATCCATATTAGGCACATTGATAGGCCACATTAAAATAGTGTATATATTTTCAATCTATTCTTGAACAATGAAATGCTGCTACTTTTCCGAATATCAAGAGGCAAATCATTCCAAACAGTAACTAAAGCATGTGAAAAAATTGATCCGGATTTGTTGTAGTCCAATTGACTGTTTTTTTTTTTCACAAAAGCACATTGCAGTTACCACAAAAATCATAAGCTGTAAGCAGCAGATGGCTTAAGCAGGGCAATTCAGAATTACCTGTTGAAGGTAACCAGAAGCACAATGCTACTGCACAATCACAATCGCAAAAAAATTTTGTCACCCCGTTTTTCAATTTTTGGCTGGGCCAGTAGATGTAGAGCAGCCCAAATATTACTGTACCTACTCCTATGTTGTTGTCAAGATTAATCACTATTCATCTCAATATTACGAATGTCTGCCCTAAAGGTCCAGCAGGTCTGGAACTAGCTTACCAGCCTGCCAGTAGGCTACTGGATATGGCTGTCACACTGCACACATTACTATTAGTATCCCTTGAACCTGTACCCCTAGGCTCGGGCCCGGGTACATGCAACCACCTTCTGAGGCTCTAGTAACGGTACTGTAGTAGTAGGCATACGATGCAACCCCTTCAGTACCCCTAGCCAACATAACTGAACTGATTTCTGACAAACAATGATAAACTCGAGCCTAGCTATTCTGCATCAGTAGGACCGAGTGACCTTTGAGCCTAATCAGGTATGTGGTACCGGTATCTTGAGTAACTGGTACCGTAGGTAAGCAGGTAAGGTTATTCAAGTATTGGGGTACCCTGACTTAATTTTTTGCCATTCATTTCTAGCAGGCCTACATTGTTTTGCTTTCTTTACCTGCCCCTTTGGCAGTAATGCTGGTGACTTTTAGCTTTATTTTAAGGGGTTACTGTACTGATGGTAGCAACTGAACAAACACCTACCGCCTACCGGTACTGAGTTAGTATGCCAACCATATTGTTATTAATCAAGTGTTTTATATAGTTTTGTTTTATAAACAAAACTAAACTAAATTCTCCAGAAAGTATCTTGCCTTAGCCTACTAGCACTTTAGATTAATACCGGTAACTAATCCTGAATTATCCAAACGACAATGCGTCACTATCAAGGAATCGAACCCCAACCCTCCGCTCTTCTTGACCTGTCCATCACGGTAATCTGAATTGATATGAACGCTCTGCAGAAGTTGGAAACAAGTGACACGCTTGAGCAATCACAGCGGCCAATGAAAAACGAGCTTTTTCTTTTTTCTCGTGATTTGTACTTTCTCTGCATTAAATGCTAATCCAATGTACCTTAAGGTACGAACGTGTACACGTTTTCTGCATTTGAAAGCCGAAGGATTAACGTACTTTTTTGCATTAAGAAGCCTTGATCCAAAACTAATCGGGTGGATAAAGAGATATTAAGTATGTTTTGTAACGTTTTTTAAACGAGGAGAATGGAAGTGATTTGAATTCACTAGATACCTCATTACACTTCATCACCTGCATTAATTTCATCAGTTAAGGCTGGGTGCAAACATCCACTGATTATAGATACCCCTTTTTCAGAAGTTTCCTAAACACAAATCATATTGTTTGGTCACACATTTTTGTTTCACAGAAATTTTTTAATTTTATTATAGTTTTTAGATACGAAGTGACTTGGTGCACGGAACGTGGGCGGTTAAATAAACAAAGATTTGGGTGACATCACTCGTTTTCGGAAATTCTTGTTTTGATTATTACAGTTACAGGTTTGGGTTAGGGCATAGGTGGGCACAAGTCTGTTAATAGTTAATCCGTTAATAACGAAGCTAACTTTTTCATTAACTCGTTAATCCGTTAAAAAGTTTTTTCATGTTAACGGACTACATTAACTTCCGTTAAGTGCTGGTAACGGAAGTTAATGTAGTCCTTAAAGTAATTACTTTTTTTAGGACGCTGTCAAAATCATTCGAAATCTGCTTTGTTTTATGAAAATCATCAATCTAAAGTGATGGAAAGTTTGAAGATAGATGAACAATCATCCTAAATCTGCTAACGAACAAAATTAAACGCAAATCCATGATAAATTCGTCCTAAAACATTTCCGTCCTAAAAAAAGTACAGCGTCCTAAAAAAAGTAATTTTTAGGACGCTGTCAAAATCATTCGAAATCTGCTTTGTTTTATGAAAATCATCAATCTAAAGTGATGGAAAGTTTGAAGATAAATGACCAATCATCCTAAACCTGCTAACGAACAAAATTAAACGCAAATCCTTGATAAATTTGTCCTGAAACATCTCCGTCCTAAAAAAAGTGCAGCGTCCTAAAAAAAGTAGGACGCTGCACTTTTTTTAGGACGGAGATGTTTCAGGACTCATCAATCTAAAGTGATGGAAAGTCTGAAGATAGATGAACAATCATCCTAAACCTGCTAACGAACAAAATTAAACGCGAATCCATGATAAATTCGTTCTGAAACATCTCCGTCCTAAAAAAAGTACAGCGTCCTAAAAAAAGTAATTTTTAGGAGTCTGTCAAAATCATTCGAAATCTGCTTTGTTTTATGAAAATCATCAATCTAAAGTGATGCAAACTTTGAAAATAAATGACCAATCATCCTAAACCTGCTAACGAACAAAATTAAACGCAAATCCATGATAAATTCGTCCTAAAACATTTCCGTCCTAAATATAGTCCAGCGGCTTAAAAATAGAATGAAAATATGTCCTCAAAGTGGCATTATTGATACGGAATGTTCGTTTCTATGTCGTCATGTGTTTTGTAAGCGCAAGGTTACAATGAATTTTATTTCTTTTTCAGTCGCATTGCCACATCACGTTACCAATCCAGTTTTTGTGAAACCCCCTTTTTGCAATCAAATTGGGTTTGGGGAGATGAAATGTACTTGTGGGGTTAAATCGACTTTATTTGATCCCCCAACCAATTTTTGGAAGAAAGCAGGGTTTACTAAAATTTTCACTGTGTAGGCTACGGAATGTTTTACTGTGCAGTGTTATAACTTAATGGCAAATAACTCTCGTTATAAAATTTACTTTCCTTGCTGCGTCAACAATCTTGTTGCTGTTATATCGATTTGAATGCATCAGAGTGAGGCACTGTTCAATCGAACCAACGATGCAGACGTTAAGAAGAGTCGGACTAAAACTCACTAGGATAAAGGGTTGAATTCTTAGCAGTTCCAACTTCCGTTAGTGCGTTTAGATGCCTGTGCTTTAAAAAAACGATTTGGTGTTTTTTCAGGATTGAAATTTGCCGTTTTTATTAATTTACCATAATAACTAGTAACAACAACAATACACTAATCTTCTTTAGCACATAGAAGAAGTTATAGCGTTAAATTTTTTTGTTTACAAAACTTGAAATTTATACGAATTTCCTGCGGTAAATACAATATTATCTGCAAATATCACATTTTCACAATGCTGTTGCGGCATATTTCGTTTAGAAATGTTTTTAGATGGCCCTAATTTAACCATTAACAGATATCAATATTGGGAGTCCTTAATTATATATATTATTCTCTATTGCACGTTCACGTCGTTCAACCTTCATCGTTTGGTGAAGTAAATATATGTGGCGCTGTTGTGGACAAGAGATGATTATATTCACATTCAACCAAAGCCATTAATCGAAATATATTATTGTACAACATAGATCAAATACTGCCGTTTGCAATAATGAAATCCTACTAATCAATATACAGTGAATAGAAAATCGTAACATCTTAGCAGCCGATCGAGGGTGCCAAAATATTCCATCAAAGATATAAAAAAGCGCTCTAGCTTGAGCTTTTAAAAACATTAATTTTGTGAGACTTATTTGGGTAATTTCCGAAAGGGAAGCAACTCGAAACTTTGTCAATATATTTGCCTCTTAATATTCATTAGTATTACAAAGAATTAGCTCTTGATAAAGACATTCAAAACATTTATTTTTGGGTATTGTATTTGAGAGGTTCCCGGGGTGGTAACCCCTAAACTATGTCAAAATATTTGTCTGTGAAATATTAACTGATACCAAAACAAACTAGCTCGATTCGTTCCAAGAATTTATATTTTGGGGCTCCATTTTGGGGGTTCTTGGGGGTCCCACCCAGTGGCGGATCCAGAAAATTTTGGTGGGGGATGACAAAAATTTTAAGCATAAAACCTCAAAAATTCGGATGTGTTGTAACCAGGCGCGTAGCCAGAAATTCGCAATGGAGCGGTTGTTTTAGGGGTCTGGGGGCGGAGCCCCCAGCGCTCCAGATTTTGCATTTATTTTTCAAAAATAATTTAATTTCAGAGCTAGTTTGATAAAACAATGCTTTTAAAATGCAGCATAGAAATTGGCAGTGCAAACATGATTCAACTGGTTGCATAAATGGCCTATGTGAGAGGTGTTTAATGGTAAAATTTTAGTTCTCTTATTTGGATGCTGGTAAATCATAAACATAAAATCTTATAGTTCAATAAAACTCATAAAGAGTAATTTGTTTCATCTATATTTTGTAGAGCAAAATAATTGGAGAAGGACTAATGAAAAGATAATTGAGACAAGTGATTGGTAATTAACCAATACTGAATAGCCTCTACACCCCATTTCTAAGTTTGGGCCTATAATATACAGAGGTGGAGTCCTCGAGGACGTCCTTGGCCTCGAGGACGTCCTCGAGGACATATTTTCAAGTCCTTGGCCCTGGCCTCGAAGCCTCAAGTCCTTGGCCTTGGCCTCAAAGCCTCAAGTCCTCGAAAATTGCCCTGTCCTCGGCTCGAGGACAGCACTATTTTTTGAATCGTTGAAATTTTGTTGGAAAACGCCAGGAACCTCGCGGAAAATTTGCGAATACCTTTTTTGTTTTTCTCAGTTGGAGCATAGGCGTAGCCAAAGGGGCCGGGGGACAAGGGAACCGACCCCCCCCCCAATTGAAATTTTACCAATGACAAAAATGTGCCAAAAAAGCCTACTGCTTCTTCAGTTTCAGTTTCTTTTTAGCATTTTTTTGCTTGCAACAGTAACTAACAACAATACGGAAGACCAGGGGCCCCGGACCCCCTTCAATTCAATTTTTCCAGCCAATTTAAACGTATAACCCGGAAGAAATGGAGAGTTTTTCTCCTAAAAGTTGCTATCTCAGACCCTCATGTAGCATTTTTATGAACGTAATGCATTAACCAGGGCCAGATTTACCATAATATGGCGCAGTATCAGCAGAGGGCCCCCGCCTTAAAATCGAAAGACTTTTGTTTAGTCTTCCCTATATTTGTTAGAAAGATCTTGCAAAAATCCCCAAAGAGCCAGGGGCCCAGGGCGATGTAAATTTGGCCTGGCAATAACATGGTTAATAGGCGTAACCATCTTTTGTACCATTTGTCAGTAACAGTTCAGTAATTCACCTCGAACAATTCAGCTTTTACGCACAAAATACTTTAAAAAAATTAGCCATGGAAAATGCTGATTGAACAAATCATTGACTTTAATTGAGGGGCCTGGACCTCCTGGCCGAACATACTCTTCTATAACCGGTTATTTTTATGACAAAATAAATCTCTCAGGAAAATCTTCGAGTGGATTATTATTTACGGCTAAAATGTAGCCAGAGACAAAGCACTTTACTTCTTCCTACGTGGACCAAATCTCTTACAATTAAAATTTAACTCAAGAATGCAAGATGTTAAACGTGTTTTGGAATTAAATTGCAAGTAAAAAGAGCATTAAACAATTAAATTTTTTCAATTGGCTTTCAAATTTCAAAAATCTAGTGCTTTCAAATGGCTCTGAACACGTGCAAAATGTGATTCAATGGCATTAAAATAGCTTTTTTTTCCAAAAAATTACAAAAAATCGCCCAGCGGCTGGGGGCTTTGCCCCCAGACCCTTAAAGCCTCCGGTGGATCCCAGACCCTCCGTCTGTGATACGGTTGAGTTACACAAGCTTTCTCAACACGTCTCCAAAGTTAGATATTTGCACTTTTCAACAATTACTTTGACCCCTCTCTCTTTGCAAAATTGTGGTTAAGTGCCGATAGACAACGATTTCAGATCTTCTTTGTCCCACGAAAAGTTCCTCGTTTGAAAATTTTTGATGACGTCATTGCATATGATTTGTGGTTTGGGCCCCCCAATCAAAAATTCTGGCTAGGCTAAAGAGTTGGAGATTGCTTGAAAAACTTTTTTGAAGACCTTTTTTTGGAGAACACTTGCGGCTGTGTCCTTGGTCCTTGGACTTGGCCTCGAGCATTCCTGTCCTTGGCCTCGAGAGGGTCTGTCCTTGGAAAGGCTGTCCTTGGCCTTGGCCTCGGATTTTTTTGTGTCCTTGGCCTCGAGCCTTGTGTCCTCGACTCCACCTCTGATAATATATTTACTGATGAAACCCGTGTTCAAGTTTTTTACACTAGCGATAAAATTTTATTGCTTATTTTGGGTCATTTAAAAATTTTTTTTTTTTGATTTGTGAGTTTTATTTTTAAAAAATTAGCCCCCCTTAAGCATATGTTTCAAAAAAATGCTTTAAATCACTTTTTTGTCTATTTCAGCGCGAAAAACAGTCTCAGAAGTGCTAAAAACGTGATATTTTTCTTTTTGCATTATGTTTGACAGGCCAATGGAGGGACTATAGCCTCCTTCCCCCCCGGCTTCACTACTGCTGAGGATTAATGTTCTTGACCTCGCTTAATGCTCACTTTTTGTAAGCCTAATATGTCACTTAAGAAAGGATTTGCATTGTGAAGGTTTTATCGCTGAAAAGTGCAAGTTGTAAATTTTGCTAATTCGGCGCTTTCAAATCAATCGGACCCGTAAAAGACTAATTTCTGTTTTGTAAAAACTTCGCTGTAAGAATTACATTTTTCGGTCCCTCCCCTCACAGGGCTTTAGAAATTATATCACAGTCACACGGCCTATCGAAAATTCACTGATTGCTTTTTTTCAAATAAGTTTGACATTCATTTGCACGTTATGTTTACGCTGGTGGGGGATGTATCCTCCCATCCGCCTCCAGCATAACTCCGCCACTGGTTGTGCTCCTATGCCTTTATCGCTGAAAAGTGCAAGTTGTGAGTTTTGCTGATTTGGCGCCTTCAAATCAATTGGACCTGTAAAAGACTAATTTCTGTTTTGTAAAAACTTCGTTGCACAAATACTATTTTCTTGCACCCTCCTCCCCTTGGCTTTTGAAATTATGTCACAGTCACACGGGCTAACGACTATTCACTGATTGCTTTTTTAAAATAAGTTAAGTATTATTCATATGCACGTTATGTTTAGGCTGGTGGGGGGAGATGCATCCCCCCATCCCCCCCCTAAATCCGCCACTGGTCCCACCCCCAAATTATGTCAAAGTATTTTTCTTTTAAAATTTAGGTGGGAAAAAAATAATTACTACTCTAGCATAAGTCGTTCAAACAATTTATTTTGGGGTCCAATGCGGGGTTTCTTGGGGGTGGTAACCCCAAACTATTTCAAAACATGTGTCTCTTAATTGAATTTCGGGGCCCCATTTTGGGTGTTCCTGGAGGAGTGACTCAAACAATTTTGGGGAGACAAAGTTGCGTTTGCAGCTCAACAACTTTACACAAAAATTAGATTTCGATGTTTTGTGGTTTTGGAGAAGAAGAGCGTACAAGATTTACGAAGAAAAGAAGGACAAAAAAAGAAAAGAAAAAACTCATCGTGGTCAAAAGTGGGTTGGTAGGGATGAAAAGGTATTTTATGACATATAACCTTGTGAAAAATTTTTTGTGGCACTTAAGCCGTTTTTGAATGAGACCGCTTTTTACGCCAAACTTTTGGAACGGTTTCCGGGTCCTGAAACCGAAGTCACGTAACTAATTGCCTCAAAATGTAGTATAGACATACAGCTTATTAATCTCTAACTGCTGTCAAAATTTCATGTAGCCAGACCTAACCGTTCTCGAGTTATAAGCAAAAGTCTGAAACTTGACACTCGTTATTTTAAAAATGTCTGAGTAAAACCAAAGGAACGCGCGACGCAAGCGTCGATCGTTCCAATGAGCGTACCATTGGTTTGTTTCAACTGCATAGGCGTAGCCAGGAATTTTAATTAGGGATGAGCAAACGTCAAATCACTTGCAATGACGTCATCAGAAATTGTTGAAAGGAGGGATTTGTACTGGGACAAAGGTACCGTAAAATGAAGGATCAAAAGCAGAGTTCTGGGGAGGTATGTGACCAGGATTTTGCTGAACGGGGGAGGACTTGAATCAAAACTTAAAATTTTTTCCAAAAATTGTACAGTGGGAAACATGGCGAGGGCAAAGCCTCGAGCCCGCTGGGCAATTTTTGTAATATTTTGTAAAAATGTAACCATTTTAATGCCCTTTGGATCCCATTTCGCATGTTTTTAAAGCCATTTGAATTAACAAAATATTTAAGATTTGAAACATTAAATTGAATTAATTAAATTGTTTAATCTTGAATTGAAAAAATTAAATTGTTGAGTCTTCCTTTTACTTACAGGTCAAGGCCAAAACATGTTGAAAATTTTGCATTTGGGGGTTGCATTTTGTAAGTGACTAGGCCCAGGTGGGGGTATGCAAGGTGCATTGCCTTCGGGAATATTTTTAGCTGTAAATAATAATTCACTAAAAGATTTGTTTTGGAGATTTTTGTTTTATCTCATTGGGTGGCAAAATTTTTGAGAGGGCGCTGGACCCTGGTTGTCGATATTAGTATTATACTGTTGCACGCAAAAATTCAAAGAAACTGAAAAAACAAAATAAGCTTTTTTGTCGTTGTATTTTTATCATTGGAGGCAATTCAATTGAGGGGGGCCGGGCCTTGGGCCGCCCTTAGCTGCGTCAATGATCAACTGGCAACTTGTACTCTGGTTAGGTTCTACGCCAGGTCTGACGAATTTCTGTTCAAATAAAATGTTCAAGTTTGGTGGGGCTTTTTTTGCAACTTTTTCAAAAAAAATTGCGATTTTTTGAAAATTGTACTTTTTGATTACGAATTACAAATAGTAATTACAATTACAAATTTTGTATTTAAAAAAAAATGTAGCCATTTAAATGTTCTTTGGATCACATGCCGCACGTTTTTAGAGTCTTTTGAAACAATTAAACGGCTAAAATTTGGAAGCCAGTTCCAAGAATTAAAGGATGTGAAGCATCCAGTTAATGTCGATAGTTTTTACAATGGCTAATATCGAAATAGGATTTTGAATTTTTTTGCTCTTATTTTAGAGCTTCGGTTGCAAATATATTTAAATAAATACAAAGATTCAAAGGCATAACTCCCCCTAAAAAATTTTTGGAAACCTTGAATCGATTCTCTCAGCCTGAACTTTCACGGAAAATTAGGGACAGAAAAGTAATTAACTTTCTGGTTTGATCAAGTGATCTGTTCAATTTTGGATAAATCGTCCTTTTTTTCTTGAAATTCAGGCTGAGAGAACAAACCCAGGATTAAAAAAAAAAATTAGTAGTATATATCATTTGTTGAATATCTGCAACCGCAGCCCCAAAATGAAAATAAAAAATTTCAGCAATTATGTTTTAATTTTAGTAGCTGTAAACTACCGTGTTTGGTTGGATTACCTTCTTTAAATGGCCCAGCCCTTTGTCACGCCTGCCTTTACGAGGTCAAGCTTCAAACGCGTTTAAACTCTTGCATTTTAGGGTTAAATTTTGTAGGTAATTTTTGACTAGGTAGGGGGCTCAAGCCCCCTTGTTGCTCCACTGCATTTAGCTATAAGCTTAATGCGATTTTCCTTATCTTAGCACCAGCTATTTGCTAAACATAATGTGTCATTAAAGGTTATTATACGGAAACAATGCATTTCGGTTTAATCGAGTACGCTTAAAAACGTCATTTTAAAATGCTTTTGAATCATTTCCCTATTTTGAGTAGGGTTGGATTGAATTTGAATTTTGAATTTGAATTCGCTCACGAATTATTGATGAATTGGAATTTGAATTCGACTTTTGCAAAATCAATGAATTTGAATTTGAATTTAGTTTTTTCAACGCCCATGAATTTGAATTTGAAATTAAAAATTAAAAACAAAATGAATGGATCCAACCAGTGCCGTCGCTACGGGAGAGAGGGGGGATAAGGAGTCGTACCCCCCTAGCGGCCGCTAGTGCCCCCATTTTGGTTGACTAAAAATACTGCTTTTGGAGCATCACGCAACGACAAGACAACAGACAATGATGGAAAAAGAAATAATTATGTTTAAACATAATTCTCCTCTGATGTTTTTTCGATTCTTTGCGAAATTGCTGGCAACCAACTGCTATACATTATTACTCTGACGCAATATTCCGTGTCATTGACACGCGTTCACGGATGCGTCGCGAAAGAGGCATGTAAGCCTGCATAATCGTTGCCGATACTCTGTTAGCGATTATGACATGAAACAATGTGTCAAAACTATTTTTTCGAAGACCAGCTGTTTTGATTTTTAGAGCACACTCAAGATTTTGAGGTCACAGTCAGTGGCGCAACTAGAGTGAAAGGGCTCAAGCCCCATTTGCAAAGTCACTTCGAAAATTTAATCTCAAAATACGACCGTTTAGTCGTATTTTAGACTTGGACTAAAGTAAGGGGGGGCTAAAGGTGCAAAGCAATTCAATTCTTTGAAATAACTTTTGAATTTTAGCAATTCAGTTATTTATATGGCTTCTAAGAGTGCGAAGTATGATTAGAATGAAATTAAAATTGCTATTTTTTTGCTTCAAAATCGCCCAGTGGCTGGAGGATCCGCCCTCAGACACCATCCACATTCACTTAATATTTAGTGTCATCATAGGCTTAGCCAGCCCCCAATTGAAATGCTACCAATGATAAAAATGTCACAAAAAAGACTATTGTTTCTTCAGTTTCAGTTTTTTTAGCATCTTCGCGTACAACAGAACACGCGTACATCAGTAATTAACAATAATATTGATCCAGGGGCATCGATCCAGGGCCATTGTACATCATAACAATAATGGGGCCCCTACAATAATATTTAAATGGACCCCAATTTAAATGGGCCTCCAACAATAATGTTGTTTCACGGAGCCCAGTCCTCCTCAATTTAATGTCTGCCAACCAATTTAAACGTATAACCCGAGTGAAATTAAGGATTTTGAACCTAAAAGTTGCGAACTGAGGCTTTCATCTAACGTTTTTATGAACGTACTGCAATAACCAGGGACGGATTTAACATATGGCGCGGGGCCAGGGGCCCCGCGCTTAAATGGTACAACTTTTTTTTGGTCTTCACCTGTATTTGACAGGAAAATATTGCAAAAATCCCAAGGTGCCAGGGGCCCAACTTAATGTAAATCCGGTCGGGCAATAACATGGTTTGTAGGCGTAACAATCTATTGCACATTTTTCAATACCAATTCACCTCTACCTCGCCAGTTTTTATGCAACAAAATACTGTTGAAAAAAATTAGCTACAGTAAGGGGAATGCTCATTGAACAAATTTTTGAATTGAGACGGCCTGGGCTTCCTGGCCGTATATGTACTCCTATGTCGCGATCGTTGATACTTGGCTAGAGTACAAACTTTAATCTCTAGAATTGCCCACGTCGGCTGAAACTAGAGAACGACTGAGATGTTACTTGACGAATCGAAAATGGCAGTTGATAGTTCCTTTAGCTTCTTGAATCTCAGAAAGCAGCACACCAATCTTAAATTAAAACTTCTATTTAAGATTGAAACACCAACCAACTAACTGAGCAAAATCGCTCCACTCACACCTCTTACTAAACGGCTATGCGAGCCAACCCCAGGTACACAAACTCGGCTTAACTGCCTACGAAACCAATACCTAAAAATCAGAGGTGGAGTCCTCGAGGACGTCCTTGGCCTCGAGGACGTCCTCGAGACACATTTTCAAGACCTTGGCCTTGGTCTTGGCCTCGAAGTTCAAGTCCTTAGCCTTGGCCTCGAAGCCTCAAGTCCTCGAAAATTGCCCTGTCCTCGGCTCAAGGACAGCACTATTTTTTGAATGGTTAAAATTTTGTAGATCGGCTGAAAAAATTTTTTCTACACCGTTTTTTTCAGAGATTGCCTGAAAAAAATTTTGAAGACCTTGAAAAAAATTTTGTAGACCTTTTTTTTGGAGAACACTTGCGTTTGTGTCCTTGGTCCTTGGCCTTGGCCTTGAGCATTCCTGTCCTTGGTCTTGAGAGGGTTTGTCCTTGGAAAGGCCTTGGCCTCGGATTTTTTTGCGTCCTTGGCCTTGGCCTCGAGCCTCGTGTCCTTGACTCCACCTCTGCTAAAAATCATCCACTTTTAGAATATTACAATAATGAATGAAAAACGATCCGCCTATTTATAGTACGGTAAAGCTATCGAATATCCCAGAACAATCCATGATATGTCACAATAGAAAAAAATACACGAGCTTACGATAACAGATTTCGACCAAATTATGACGTCACAACTTCAAGTCATAATATAGCAATTAAGACAAGTAAACAACTACAGTGGAATTCGGTTAATAAATCCACCTCGGGACAGCCGGTTTTGGATTTAATAGGCGGCGGCTTTAATAAACGGCGTTTTCTAAAATGCACAAGACGATTCCGTTCCAAGCAAATTGGATGTAATAAGCGGCTGGATTTATTAACCGTGGATTTATTAACCGAATTCCACTGTAATTATTCCTGTGAGTAATAGAAGACAGTAAAAAATACTAGAAAGGAATTATCCGGAATATCTCAAATACTCTAAATCACAAAAAAGCGGCAAAAGTAGTAAATCTGTCACAAACGCATTAAAATACAGCAAATAATCATATCTCAGGCATACAAAATTATTATTCGTGACATCCTATAACTGGTTGTTTTCATGACAAAAAAACAATCTCTCAGGAAAATATTCCACTGGATTGTTATTTACTGCTAAAATATTACAGGAGGCAATGTACTTTACTTCCCCTACCTGAGCCAAATCTCTTACAAAACTTAACCTAAACTGCTAGATTTTTAACGTGTTTTGGACTTAAATAGCAAGCAAAAAGAGAACTGAACAATTTAATTTTTTCAATTGGCTTTCAAACGTTAAAAATCTAGTACTTTCAAATGGCTCTGAATGCGAGCAAAATGTGATCCAATGGTATTAAAATAGTTTTTTTTTCAAAAAAATACGAAAAATCGCCCAGCGGCTAGGGGCTTCGCCCCCAGACCTCCGTCTGTGATTTGTTTGAATTACAGTACACTTCTTTACTCAAACACGTCTCCCAATTTACACATTTTTGCATCTTAAGTATTGGTTTAGGCCATCTCCTTGAAGGAGTTCCTAGCTACGAGTCAACACCAGGCCACGGCTTCTGATCTTCCATTTTGCGATATCTTCGCCCCCTTAAAAAATTTCTCTTTCGAAGTTTTTGATGACGTCATTACATGTGATTTGTGGTTTGAGCCCTCCCTCCCCAATCAAAAATCCTTGCTACGCCTATGAATGTCTATGTCCGTCTAATACAAGCTTGAGTTGCATCAGTTTGTTCAGCACGGGGGCTAAATCAGGCAGTTTTTATGTAAAAAAAAAACTTTTGGTTCACCTCTCTTAGCAAAATCCTAGTGGCACGTCTTGTAGCATTCGCTGCAGTAGATAGATTTTTCAAGCGATTGTTGGCCACAGACGAAACGAGATAAAAAACGCTGTCGGCCTTATTTTAAAATTGCGCATAATTATAGCCGTACAAGATCTGAAGATCAGTTTTTATAAGGAAATTTTACAGCCCCCCCACTTTTGGCTGATATCTTCTTACTTCGTTTGCTCTGGCGACGGCACTGTGTCCAATTTTGGATTCAAGCGACTTGTGTTGTTGGTTTATTACGCACCTGTGATGCGCTAATACACATCTGCGACTGCGAGACTGTGACTTGCTAGGTGCAAACTGCAAAATCCTCTTTGAATCTTTGGTGTGAAAAGTGGGGTTGGATTGAATTTGAATTTTGAATTTGAATTTGAATCCGCTCCCGAGTTATTGATGAATTTGAATTTGAATTCGATTTTTGTAAAGCCAATGAATATGAGTTTGAATTAAGTTTTTTTAAAGTCAATGAATTTGAATTTAAAAATTAAAAAAGAAATTAATGGATCCAACCCTGATTTTGAGCACGTGACATAAGCAACCACTCGCAAAGGTTGCCAACCTTCACTTCGCGTCCACGTTGAAAAGCTTGAGTGAGTTCAAAATGAAATAAAACTAAAATTTCCATTTTTTGTGTGTATAGGTTATGCCTTAACCACTCTTCTTTGTACGTGGCAATAGATAAAAGATACGAGTTAAAAAGATAAAAAGCTTTTGTGAGTTAACTTCTTAACTATAACTTTCGTTAAACTACTTTAATGTTTACGTTAATCCGTTAAATTTCTAAGCAACATCATGCATTTTAATGACATAATAATAATAGTTAGCAATCGAGTACAGTGCCGTAATAATTTTACTCTGTAAAGTGATTACCATTACGCATAAAATACATTGTGATCTTACAATAATGATTTTCAACGCCCCAAAATATTTCATCAGCATGCAGTGGCGTTGCTAATAATGATGGCACCCAGGGCGGGAATTCGGAGTGGCAACCTTTTTCAATTCAAAAATAGGTGAAGATTAAAAACGAAGAAGAAAAAAAGGTCTTCGCTGCAAAATGAGTGGGCTTTCGGTCCAAAAGTAGGTGAAGCCAAAAAAAAAAAGGCCTTCGCCTAAAAATCAGTGGGTTTTCGGTCCAAATGAAGATGGGGACCAAACAAAGTGAAAAAAAAGGTATTTACCGCAAATCGGTGGAGTTATGGTTTCACATCAGAATATGGGGTCACCCCAAAATGATGACACCCGGGGGCGGGCCGCCCACCGCTAGCTACGCCACTGGGTAGAGAACTGATGTCCAATCCAATACAGCATTAGCTTACATTGTTGCATGCTTGATTAATTGTAGTATTGCTTTTCATCCAGTGGTGCCGAAACCCGGGGGGGATGTATTTGGCTTATCCCCCCCAATAGTTTAAGAATGGTCCACATCTGCATCCCCCCAATAATTTGAACGCCTTTGCAAGTTGGACATAAGGTTTTGGCACACAAAGGCTATGGTCTGTGCGTTTCTGCTTGGCTTTGGGCGAAACATCGGACCAAATTTGAGTGAAGACCTTTTTTTTTTTTTTTTTGCTCTTCACCTAATTTTGAGCGAAAAATCGGACCAAATTTGAGTGAAGACCTTTTTTTTTTTGGTCTTCACCTGAATTCGGGGAGAAAAAGTGTTCTATTTGCATTTTTCTTTTGGTCTTCACTAAATTTCCACACCTGAACAAAATCGTGGTCGAGGTTCATCCCCCCCAATGTTGAAAATAGGGCAAAATTGGGCTAAAATTGCAAATTATCCCCCGAATGCTCAACAAAGATCGGCACCACTGTTTTCATCAACTACAAACTGAGAACATCAACAGCAAGGAGACTGAGAACAGTCAGCGCAGCAATAGCGAAGGTGAAGACATAGAGATGGAGAATAATGGCTATATCGGTATCTCCAAAAATCCGTCATATATGAAACGAGAGAAGAGGTTTAATTTGCCATAAAAAGCGTCACAATATAATTTAAATAACGTCACTTGTTCTATTACGTACATGCCTGACAGTTTTTTCGTTCAGAATTCGTTTTCATAGAAATAAAAAAATAAAATAAACAAAGCTTCCACTGTGTCTATCATTATTAGAATAGTAAATACCATAGTAAGAGAAAATCATTTTATTGGGCATCAATTGCAGGTTAATATTGAAATTTTTTTTTTTATATTAACGAATTAATTTTTAACGTTAACTTGCGTTACTTTTGTTATTCTGTTAACTACTTAGCTTAAACTGAGTTAAAAATTGCTTGAAAATTCATCGCGAATTAACTCTTAATGAAGTTAACGTTTCTCATTAACTTGCCCAAAACTGGGTATTTGATTCCTAAATATTTTAACTCCGCGAAAAGCACTCGACATTTTTCGAAAAAAATTTGTCAAGTATTCATTTGTTTCTATTAAAACGTTTGCGACATTTTAGAATTGACTTTGTAGCTATAGATGCAAGAGGCAAAAAGTCCAAATTTTGAAAAATTATTTTAAATTGATTTAAATTTACGTTAGGGTTCTCAGAGATAGCGCTTTAATGACTCGCAAAATTTTGCCCCCCCTCATGTAAAATACGGTGATATAAATTAATAATCATCGCCACGCAAACATTAAAATCGTATAGTCTCGCTTTCACATCGGGATATATCATATTTAATCGTTTCTGCTGAAAATGGATGGCGCGCTTAATTGGTCAAAATCGTTTTGCGTTAGGCCTATTTGTCATAATTTTTCGAATGAATTTTCGAGAACATATTATAGAACACACCAGGTAGTTGTATTGTTGCAGCAAGTCAAGCGGAATGAAAACTCATAAAATTGCACGTGTTCAAATTATTCTGTGGTACATAAATCTCTGAAAGCAATTTGGCGGCGTATTCGTTCACTGCAAATAACAAGATGGAAACTTTATTTGCGACCCATTCGTCCAGAAACTTTAGTGAAACTCCAGCATTTGAAGTTTATTAATTTATTTTTAACTAAAAAAAACGGCATCTTTTTTATAGAATCATCTTCATCTTTTGCATTGTATTCCAGCTGAGGCTTCATCTTCTTTAAAAGTAATTTTAGTTCAAACTTGTGCTTAAAAATATTTCCTTTTTTTTGCAGTGCAATAACTAAAAATAAGCGGGAAAAAAGGAGGACTGGAGGAGCAACAGCAAAAAAAACTTTCAAAGATCAAGATATGAAACAAATGACCATGACTTGGAAGATAGGGAAAAGTCTAATGGCAGGCTAGAAGAGTCTACGTAAAGTTGACTTCCCCACACACACTAATCAAAATCAAATCTTCAACTATACCCACTGTATTGCACATTACGCCGAAGCGTGTTTTATTGAGTTGACGGGGCTCATCTTCGTGACATTGCTCCTGAACAACACATCTTCTTTCAAATAAATGATGAAGCGGTGTCGTCAATATTTGAACCTCTGGTCTCAAGTTCAGAGACAATAAGCGCGTTGTCGTTTGACGAACTGACCGGTTTACTGTATAATTTCGATTAGATTTTGTTGATTTGCTAGTAAATTGGAAGTCAAGAACCTTCGATCATTTCTTCTTTTTGTTTTTTAATTACAGCAAGTTGAATTCGGCTATATCGACCCTTTTTCGTTGGTCCCGGCGAAATTCCTATCTTTTTCGTGCATTTGAGTTTGAGAATATTGTTGCGATCGACATCTTTTTTCGTTTTCCAGAGCGTTTTATTCGCTTTCAGTGACATTTAAAGCTCTTCAATTCGGAACGGTTTACCTGCTTGCGATTTTTGTTGCTGCGTAAATCGCTTTCAGTAAAGAGAAAGTTTTAACAGAAAAGAGGACGTCTGCATTTAAGCGATCACTTTGGCGTGCGTTATGTAGTTGTTAATCTCTACAAAGGGACTCGATCGACCAACTTATAGAATCGCATACGTATGCAGTCCAGTACTGTTAGCGTAGCTGAAGCTGAATAATTCGAAAATTGGCAAAGCAAAAAACTATATTTTCCCATTCTGGAAAAAGTTTGGCATAGTTAGCTATCAGCAGCCGAAAAGCGGAAGTATTACTTCAATGACAAAACGTTTTTTAAACACTGTACCTTGCAATCTCGTAGTGCTTCGTATCGATATTGCCGACTGCTTGGCGGATTGTGCGTAATTGGATTTATGCGATCTCCGGTTGTGTCGCTAAGGGGGGGCGGCCCGCCCCGGGTGTCACCATTTTGGAGTGATACCATTTTATGGTGTAAAACCGTAATATCAAAATTTTCACATTTTCGCCGAATTTCCGGCCGAAAACTTCACTAATATGCGATGAAGACTTTTTTTTGTCTCCATCAGCACCTGGACAAAATTTTCACCTAACTCGGTGATGGCCTCGGAAGCGTTACGTGATAAAGGGTGACACCACCAAATCCCGCTGCGGGTGTCGCCACGAAACCCCGCCCCGGGTGCCACCATCCTCAACAACGCCACTGGCGATCTCGTTAGCCTCTTTTTGCCAGCCCCTAGCCGAGTGTATGCAAAAACGCGATAGTAAGGGACAATGTTCGTTAGATTGCACATTTAATCTCAGGGGTGTAGCCAGAAACCTGCAATGGGGGGTTATTTCAAGAGCTCGGAAGCGGAGCCTCCATCCGCCGGAGGCTGGGAATTCGGGGGCAGCTGCGCTCGGAAATTTTGCACCCTTTCTGTAAAAAAAAGCTTATTTTTACTTAGGCTTATTTGTAAAATGTGGCATAGAAATAACCAGTCTGCAAAAAACAAGATTAAACTGGCTGGGTAAATAGACTATGAGTATATGGTGAACGATAGCAAGATTTCACGCGTTTTTGTCATTCAAACTGGTAAATCATGAAATAAAACTTACTATTTTCAACCAAATTTGTCTGCATTTTATAAAAAAAGATAATTTTAGGAAAGGGGCTAACGGAATGAAATTTGAACAAATTGATTGGTACTTTCACTAAATAAAGTAGGCTACTGTCTAACATCAAAATGACGCGTCCCAATGCGGTCGACCAACTCGGTTGAAGGACCTTTTCGCATTTCGGCATTTGTAAACAAATAGCAGGTTTTCTTAGTCTTTCTATATTGCCATTGTTGATTTATCAAAGAGTAATCACGATTTATACCAAAAAACAATTTTTCTTATTCGTTTACGAGCTATCTGGCCTCAAAGCTAATCGCAAACGTTAAAAAACAACACAATTAAATTATTATAAACAACTTTTACCAACCAAAAATGAATTTGTGTCACCCCAATCCAGTAGCGTGGCCAGGGGGGCGGGGGGGGGGAGGGCCCCCATTGGCCTGAGCTCCCCCCATTGGCCTGAAAAGTATGCAAAATAGCACGTTTTTAGTGGTTTTGAGGGCGATTTTTGCTCCAAAAATGAAAACAGACCCCCCAACGAGATTTGGAAGCCGAAGTTGTAAAGGACGTGCCGTTATTTGGACCAGAATAGTGGAGGCTTTTTGTTCTGGAGCTCACTCAAAGTCGGTGAAGATGTTTTTTTTTATTTTCTATTTTTGGAGATCACCTAAGTTTGACAATAAAACCTCCTCAATCTTATTCAAGACTGATGTAAATTTGGGTCAAGTTCGTTTACAGTTGATTCAAGCTTCCAAAAAAGCCCCCCCTCCATTGCGAAATCCTGGCTACGCGCCTGCTCCAATCTGCAATAAAGTTAAGAACAAATGACGCAAAAATTCTTCGTCAAACAATGAAGAACAGCCAGCCTTAGCTTGATGTTTTGCTGGTTTTTATAAACATGAAAAGTGAAAGTATAATTTTATTCACAGTCAAATTTAGAAACTCTAAACAGTCTGTATAGAGTTTCTAAATTCGACTGTGGATAAAATTATTGAGCTTTCTTCAGTTGGAGATACCAAAAAGAACAGTTAAAAAGTGTAAGAAGATATTTTTGGAATCACTGACTTCCTTACTTACTTACATAAAAAAGGGTTTTGTTGTCTGACAATTCAGGATTTTTGGGGGGACTTTTTTCTGGATTATGTATGTTCAGGATTTTACCCATTCAGAATTTTGTCCAATTCGAGATTTTTTCCATTTGGTACTTCGTCCAACTCGGGATTTGGTCCAAGTTGGGTATTATGCGTTTGTAATTTTGTCCAACTCGGGGTTTGTTTTTAAGGATTTTGTCCATAAACGCGTCAATTTCGGATGGCAGGATATTCTTTTTTTTTTCCCCCGGCGGAGATCAAAAAATCTTTATGGAAAAGTACACAGTTTCTTCGCAATGCAGTAGAAAGATACGATTAATAACTTTTTTTCCGAAATACTGTCGTAACGAAACTATATGTGTACTTGATTCACCAGTGTACTTCTTGGCGTCGGTGACATTGCGATTGTCACAAGAATTTCAAAGTAAACCGTTAAAATTAATTTTCTTCAAAATTAAAAAAATGTTGCCTTTATGATATTTACATCAGCTGGCAAAGGGTTCGATAAGGCCCGAAAGATAACTATCGACATTTGACCAAAACTAAATACGGTTTGCCGAAAACCACTTTTATTAGCGTCAAAATAGAGCGTAATCGGACACAGTTAAGGATAAATGTACTGAGGATAAACTAATTTGAAAATCATTTTATGAATATAACACAATTTTCAGTGATCCCTAATGAAAAAACAAAAACAAAAAAAACACCTGGCTCAGTAAATATGTATAGGCAATCTGATGGCCACCAAAATTTTGCTTGAGGAATAAAAATGATAGCAAATTTCTTTACTTCTTTCTTCTGCCTATATAGGCTTTATAGTTTGAACAAATCTTGCTATTGTAACTTTGAACTGTTAAAACTAATTACTGCTGTTTTCTTATTTGTGTTCGGTTTATGATACCTGGAAAATTTTTGATTCACTCAGTATGCTCGTATAAACATTGTCAGATTGAGCTTCAACTGGTAAGAGCAGTACGAAATATAAAATGAAGGTAAGTTTGTCTTTATATATTGAAAGGTGGTTTCGTTGTAATTCAAAGAGAAACGTTTTCATTTTACCATTCAAGCAGGGGTAAAATACTTACAAAAGTAGCTATGTTATTTTTTTGCAGTCTATCATTGTTTACTGTAATACAAATTTGACACTGAATAAGATTTGAAGTTAATTCAAGCAGGCGATCGCTTTTGTAGTATATTATTTCGCAATTTTTCAGGTAAATAAACCCTTCTCTGTCAGTCTAAATGTCCATAATGTAGTACAATTTTTTTTTATATAAGAACCAGTTAAACTTTGGTCTCTCTGCATGCTTTGTTGATCTTGAAAAAGCATATGACCGAGTTTATCGGGATAAACTTGAAAAGATTTTGAAGGAGTATGGCGTTGATGGTCAGTTGTTAACCGCCATCAAGTCATTTTACTGCGGACTGGAGGTTTGTGTTAGGGTAAAGGCAAGCAATCAAAGCTGTTCAATGTTGGATGAACAATTGGACCTGTTGGATGACGTGGAACTAGATGGACCAATTATATTGAGGATTTTACATGGAATCGCTTGGGACTTCACTCAAGCAAAATGGTGGATGTGAAGGAAGACCGTAAAGTGCGACGGCTTAATCTCGAGCTGCAGCCCCGGCAATCCTCAAGGAAAAGTGGGCAACGAAAAAAGCAAATAAACAAGCGCAAAGCTGTTTAAACTATTGAAACAAAATTTAGAAGGAGCGCATTTAATCCTTAATATGACTATCATGGACCATACTGTATGCTTGCAGAAGGCGAATTTACACAGTGTTCGTTTTTTCGTCCGCTTCTGCCCCTTTTTTGCACATTATTTCTTCTCCATGAAAAAGTATGTGCTTTTTCGTCCGCATTGTTACATGCCCATACCCGCACTAACCACACTTTCCCCTACAATAAAAAAGTTTTTCGAACAATTTTCTTAACCAAAATTTTTATTGATCTTTTAGAGTCTACTTAGTGCGGAATATGGTCTTATAAAAATGCGGACGAAAAAGCGCATACTTTTTAATGGAGAAGCTAAAAACTAAATGGGAGCTTATTGAGAAGCAAGCCCATTGAACGACCGACGCTTGTTAAACAATGAGAATTGATCTGTGGGAGGTCCATCTGGAAAGATTCCCGAAGAGTTGGTACCCCAAAATTATGTCAAAATATTTGTTTTAAATATCTACTTAAATCAAAAAAATAAACTATCGCCCTAGCTTGCGCCAATAAAAAAATTGATTTTTGGGAGCCCCATTTTGGGGGTCCCGGGGGAGTGGCCCAAAAAATTTTGGGAGACAAAATTGCGTTTGCAGCTCAGCAATTTTACTCAAAAATTAAATTTCGATGTTTTGTGGTTTAGGAGAAGAGCGTATCAAGATTTACGAAGAAAAAAAAAAGAAAAAGAAAGAAAAAGGAAAAAAAAAAAAACAAACTTATCGTGGCCAAAAGTGGATTGGTAGGGGTGAAAGGATATCTTAAGACATATGACTAGTGAAATATTTTTTGCCGTACTTAAACCGTTTTTGAATGAAATCGCTTTTTACGCCAAACTTTCGGGGCGGTTTACGGGTCTTAAAACGGAAGTAAGGTAACTTATTGCCTCGAAATTTGGTACAAAGGAAAAACTTATTAATCTCAAACTGCTGTTCGAAATTCATGTAGCTAGACCTAACCATTCTTGAGTTATGAGCAAGAGTCTGAACTTTGCACTCGTTACTTTGAAAATGGCTGAGTGAAAACAAAGGAACAAGCGACGCGAGCGACGGTCGTTCCAAAAACGGACAAAGGTGGAAGAAAAACGGATGCTGAGTTAATGCACCTAAATTGATGTAACGCAATCGGCAAATCTGGTTACTATTTTAATAAAATTTAGACAGTGAAAGATAAATACTGCCGCGAAGTCCTCGGATATCACTTTCTTGTCACGTTCTAGTTGTGAAAAATATTGAATAATTTTTGCTTTATGTTTATTAGAAGAACCTAAGATCGCACGCATCGGAAGTTGTTTATTCGGAATTTCACCTATCTAATAGCAACGTGATAATCAACGTTGTCAAAGGTGACATCACAGCCCATCATGTTGACGCTATTGTGAATACCTCAAACAAAGAATTGGAATTAAGACCGGCTGGAGTTTGCGGCAGCATATTACAAAAAGGTGATATATCATACAGCAGCATAATAATAAAATTAACCGTAGTAGCAGGATATAGGATGTCACAAAAGTTTGTGTGTGCATCGGCTAAAATACTTGAATTTGGGTAATCAATAAATCATGATAGATACCAGTATTATGATGTTGTTGCTTGTTCATTATAATAAATGAACGTAATATTTATGTTAGTAATACAGATGATACTGTATAAATGCAAAATTTTTGCATCATACCAACCACAGCCATACAAAATAAATGTGGCCGAACAGCTTATACTCTATAACATCTCAGTTGTTGTCACCAGGAATATAAATTAAATAAAGTTTATTAGTTCAACTGGTGGGGCAGAAAACTTTTTATGCCAACGTTTCGATAGGCTATGCTCAAAGCATGTACTACCTATCTTCGTCAGGGCTAGAATGCAAAGTTGAAAAACAAGCAACGATAGATGCGAAAAATTACGTCACAAGTGAATCATACGTTAACGCAAAAATTATAACAAATTGGAAGCGAAGAACTGACAGATTGGCGGAGCGTGAAAAACAATAATATTACGTCATGTGGTTTGAAGTAGAGTTGCCGAATAAATGCTAGGGAACTTGTCATTTTGCTTATCATTCATAGTGTTAAGAATTTGGTTAATGAAATACGACTCGATAAAACGGCGTTTTGTGAAGTCAAGTTCGAAATCTAGAATTTTAGCGTTGGTCCAATCCATGGAATGTTCGTTGTCAAAAACATGCTTAGTTAGTGCTGACTTATCGAATCGTAGATGCCGAATGTCTGCTAAGTGTTCTTTTTTGCGGATGGAAAAACTGCGTTTTGTTTCGCCAATGTACGAGAAGTCGCAGTCATGGCATGGAATTTGATATACTGCTTCTTGTCGCATATTAGGGTCCACTGAGTCTTTGTGATGAGCGAGTTTCTTGCCAATGGTGTTGCACGGTTTTAATACGGTTTTAACATTATGGTTAGACAAACAACGCCGTATTTTTTCTGTCAATACGGGGTAGTATGGTATAATGGCAAAGCCTTTGAATTGTTGTTCTGTGCGGTTTGAAGGTTTCTTGATGAGGGTCGTGTTTGGGTACGAGTTCAATTTTAAAGTATCTTTTACGTGCTTGATTTCATCTTGACGGTTTTTCGTGGTAGAGCAAAGAGCATTGGCCCGGTTAATTAGTGATCGTACAACGGATTGTTTGTGTTCCAAAGGATGGTCCGATCGAAAGTTTAAATATCGGTTGCTGTTGGTTGGTTTTCGGTAGACTGATGTGGAGAATTTGCCATGTTGATTTCGTCGGACCAATGTGTCTAAAAAAGGGAGTGTGTGGTCGGCTTCTTTTTCGATTGTGAATTTGATTGAGTTTTCAATCGTATTTAAATGATCCAAAAAATCTTCAACCGAGTTTTTGTGGATTATGACAAAGGTGTCATCTACATAGCGTTTCCAGACTTTTGGTGGCGAGTGGAATGTCGACAGGGCTCTTTTTTCAACATCTTCCATGATTAGGTTGGCTATCACAATGGAAACGGGGGAGCCCATTGCCGTGCCAAAAATTTGTTTGTAGTGTTTTCCTCTAAAGGTTAAGTTGGTAGCATTTAAGCAAATTTGAAGGCCTTTGCAAATATCCTCCAATGACCAAGAAGTGATTTCTTCCAAATTGTCCAAAGCTTCTAGCGGGCTTTTTGCGATTTCGACGGCCAATCCTGTGGGTATTTTTGTGAAAAAACAAATGGTGTCTTTTGATGTTGTCTCCCTTTTCACAAAAATACCCACAGGATTGGCCGTCGAAATCGCAAAAAGCCCGCTAGAAGCTTTGGACAATTTGGAAGAAATCACTTCTTGGTCATTGGAGGATATTTGCAAAGGCCTTCAAATTTGCTTAAATGCTACCAACTTAACCTTTAGAGGAAAACACTACAAACAAATTTTTGGCACGGCAATGGGCTCCCCCGTTTCCATTGTGATAGCCAACCTAATCATGGAAGATGTTGAAAAAAGAGCCCTGTCGACATTCCACTCGCCACCAAAAG
This sequence comes from Trididemnum nubilum, assembly GCA_963965965.1. Lineage (NCBI taxonomy): Eukaryota > Metazoa > Chordata > Ascidiacea > Aplousobranchia > Didemnidae > Trididemnum > Trididemnum nubilum. The sequence continues at coordinate 28,090,559 of OZ014471.1, forward strand.
TCTGGAAACGCTATGTAGATGACACCTTTGTCATAATCCACAAAAACTCGGTTGAAGATTTTTTGGATCATTTAAATACGATTGAAAACTCAATCAAATTCACAATCGAAAAAGAAGCCGACCACACACTCCCTTTTTTAGACACATTGGTCCGACGAAATCAACATGGCAAATTCTCCACATCAGTCTACCGAAAACCAACCAACAGCAACCGATATTTAAACTTTCGATCGGACCATCCTTTGGAACACAAACAATCCGTTGTACGATCACTAATTAACCGGGCCAATGCTCTTTGCTCTACCACGAAAAACCGTCAAGATGAAATCAAGCACGTAAAAGATACTTTAAAATTGAACTCGTACCCAAACACGACCCTCATCAAGAAACCTTCAAACCGCACAGAACAACAATTCAAAGGCTTTGCCATTATACCATACTACCCCGTATTGACAGAAAAAATACGGCGTTGTTTGTCTAACCATAATGTTAAAACCGTATTAAAACCGTGCAACACCATTGGCAAGAAACTCGCTCATCACAAAGACTCAGTGGACCCTAATATGCGACAAGAAGCAGTATATCAAATTCCATGCCATGACTGCGACTTCTCGTACATTGGCGAAACAAAACGCAGTTTTTCCATCCGCAAAAAAGAACACTTAGCAGACATTCGGCATCTACGATTCGATAAGTCAGCACTAACTAAGCATGTTTTTGACAACGAACATTCCATGGATTGGACCAACGCTAAAATTCTAGATTTCGAACTTGACTTCACAAAACGCCGTTTTATCGAGTCGTATTTCATTAACCAAATTCTTAACACTATGAATGATAAGCAAAATGACAAGTTCCCTAGCATTTATTCGGCAACTCTACTTCAAACCACATGACGTAATATTATTGTTTTTCACGCTCCGCCAATCTGTCAGTTCTTCGCTTCCAATTTGTTATAGAATCAGAATCAGAATTTATTTGTTTAGTCGACATTTCGAGAAAAAAAATACATGAAGTGAAACAAATTTCACCATTACCGAAGAGCAAAAGAGTACAAAAAATTTCACAATGCGACAAGGAATCGTGAAGGGACGCGAAGTCTTCAAGTCAAACGATTCCCGAAAAAAAAATTCAGACGAGAAAATACGCTCGAAGTCAATGGTGCTTTCCAGCTATTGGTACATGTTTAGGTAAAATAAATACGAGACTTATTCCTCTTAGTAGAGACCACAATGCCCAATCCGTAAGTTCTGGTAATCTAATAAACTACTGAAGTATATTGTAATTTTGAAATGTCCATCGTTTGTGTTCTTTAATGAATTTACGATACGATAGTTGTTTCATTGAATGAGGCAAAGAATTCCATAGTTTAGCCCCTTGAAATTTGATCGATTTTTGGGCTCTATTTGTTGAGTAGTAAGGTAACATTAAACGTTGAGAAGATGATCTTGTATTGTGTGTATTGGAAAATCTGAACTCTGTATAGAAAGTTTCAAAGTATTTTGGGAGAGCTTTTTTGAAAAACCTGTGCATGAATTTGCTTAATTCCAATTTATATAAATCATCTATCTTGAGAATTTCGAATCGGTGATACAGATGTTTGGGTGATTTACGCCAATTAAGACGTCCAATAGCTTTTAGGGTTTTGTTTTGTAATGATTTTAGTTTTGCCGAAACTGTTTTGTTGCAGGATCCCCATATAATTATTCCATAGGAGAAAAAAGGATGTATGAGTGCGTAATATAAAGTTTTCAGAGCAGAAGTAGGCAAATATTTATTTAGCTTGAACAAGATTCCGACATTACGAGCTACTTTGGTTTCTAACATTTTTATATGTGATGGAAAACTCAATTAAAACTCCTAGGTATCGCAATTCTTTAGTATTTTGAATATGATCAGAGTTAAATTTTAATGAAATATCACTTTTTGAGGAACGTAAATTGTGGTTAATAACGATTGCCTGTGATTTACTAGGGTTTATTTTTAGTTTGTTAGCGTCCATCCATTGTTTCACTAGCAACAGTTCATTATTACAAAGAGTTTCCAGTTGTTTCAAATCTTTTGAAGAGTACAATAATAAAGTATCATCAGCGAACAAACGAGGGTTACATAATAACACATTGTGTAGATCGTTAATATACAAAAGAAAAAGTATAGGGCCCAGTACAGATCCTTGCGGAACACCTGTTTTGATTTCTTGCAATGAGGAGATGGTATTGTTCACATAGACATATTGCTGTCGATTAGTCAAATAACTTTCAAATAATTTATAACAAACTCCTCGTATACCATAATGAGATAGCTTTTTTAATAAGATTGTGTGATTTACCGAGTCAAATGCTTTTTTAATATCTAATGCAATCGCACAAGTGTACAATCTGTTATTAATATTTTCAAAACATTGTGTAACAACGTCAATTAAAGGGAACATGGTAGTATGTTTTTTACGAAAACCGCTTTGTCTTTCGTACAATGTTTCATTTTTGTTTAAAAAACTTACTAATCTTGTTTTTATTATTTTTCCAACGATTTTTGAAAAGGGCGAAAGCAGTGAAATTGGTCTGTAATTTTCAACTGCCTGTTTCGAACCTGATTTATGTATAGGAATCACTTTTGCAATTTTAAGTGCATTTGGGAAAATGCCCTTAGTAAACATGAAATCCACAAGATATGTGAAATAAGGTGATATAACATCAGCAGCAATGACAATAAATTTTGTTGGTATTTGGTCATCGCTACTAGATTTATTTACATTTAGTCTCTTTAATTCAGATGCCACTTCACTAGAAGTAGGCGGAAATAAAATCATTGAGGATGTGACGCAGTTTTTTAGGTAAAAAGTGTGAGATACAGATGGCTGTATGTCTTGGGAAAGTTTGTGCCCAATATTTGCAAAAAATTCATTAAAGTTTTCTGCAATTTTTTCTTTATTAGAAACAATAGTGGAATTAACTTCTAAGGTAGGTGCTACTGAAGTATGTTGTTTATGGGGTAGAAGCTCTCGCAAAATTCGCCAAGTTTCTTTAGGATTTGAAGATGCAGATTTTAGTTGGTTTTCAAAGTAATATTTTTTTGAAGTTGTTTTTAATTTAGTTAATAAGTTGGAATATCTTTTATAAAATTTTTTTTCATTAATCGACCCTTTCAAATAATGACTTTTGTAAAGTTTTTGTTTATTTCGTATAGAAACATATAGGCCTTTAGATATCCAAGGTTTACATTGTAGCCTTTTTTGCCTTCTTGTACATCGCTTTAAAGGTGCATGTGCATTTATTTCGATGTGCAGCGTATTTAAGAAAAGTTGAAAAGCGTCATTAAAATTCAACAAGTTAAGTTCAGGAATGTCATTCACAAAATTTTCCAATGATATTTGCAGATCTTGGCAGAATTTTGTTGAATCGAATTGTTTCATACATCGATAAAATTTCACGGAATTTGATGATGGTTTTTTGATATTTTTTAAAGCAATGAAGGTTGGTAAATGATCAGTTATTTGATAATTAATGATGCCTGGTGTTACGTGGCATTTAATGTTGTTGGTGATTACGTGGTCAATTAAAGAGGCCGAAGAATCAGTTATACGCGTAGGTTTATTCAAAAGCGAAAAAAATCCATTGGAATGTAGCATATTAATGTAAGAAGCTGCAGGTTCGTTTCTGTGTTGTAGAATATTAATGTTAAAATCTCCCAAAATGACACAATTGATGTTTTTCTCGTTGATTTTTTGTAGTGTATCATTAAAATGGTTAATGAAATCTTTAATATTAGCGTTTGGATGACGATAAACTACTCCTACAAGAAAATTTTGAGCAAGTTTGGTGTTAATGTTTATCCACATATTCTCACAGCCGTTATTTTAGAAGCCAAATGAATTTTCGCAACTGAATTGAAAGTCTTCTGACACGTACATACCTACTCCTACAGCATTGCTAACAGAATCAGCATGAAAAAATTTATATCCTTGAATTTCAATGTTAACAAGACTATCGTGTTTCAATCGAGTTTCAGTGAGACATATTATACTAGGACGAGTACGTATTTCATTTAGCAAATCAAGCAAATCATCCATGTTTTTGTTTAACGATCTAATGTTAATGTGTAGAATGAGTAAATCTTTTGGGGATACACTTAGTGTGGTAATAGTATTAGCATTGTAGTATTTACAAGAGGAAAAATCTTGAGTGACATACGAATACATATTGTCTGATATGTTGGAAATTTCATCAATTTTGGGAATCGTTTGACTTGAGTTAGTAGCTAAAACATTGAGTTCACCAATAGCGAGCCAACAAACACTGCACCGAAAGAGCATTCAACAAGATGGTAACTTCAGCAAAAAAACTAAGTCAGCAAAAAATTACAAAGGTCTAATGATATCATCGACAGAAAGTCGTGTTAAAACGATTAGTATCATAATTAATAATGATGATATACAGTTTATCCATAGCAAATTTAATTAATAACACGTATCAAATCACCGAAATTAAATTAGCAATTAGAGCGATGTAAAAGTGAAGCAAAGACAAACACAGCTATTTCAATGGATCATACTAATTGACAGAGAATTAAGATATCATATCACTAGGTAATATTATCAAATATAAAATTGAAGCAATACTTCAGCTAGATTGTCATTTAGCCACATAAGTATTAACTGTTATAACCCAGGGATGTCCAAGACCAGCCCACAAAGAAAAAATTTTTAGTGGCTTCGGGCTAGTTTTTAATTAACGCAAATCAACAACAATCAATTTATTTACTACTAATTAAGCCTTGGTCTACATTGTTGTTTTTTTACGTGAAATCTCCTGCATTTTTATTGCACTAAAATTCAAAATCCATATCAATTAACAAACAATGTAAACCAGGAGTTCTCAATCTTCAATAAATTTGCATAATAGTTGAAGTCGGGATATTCACATTTACACACATCTTTTCAAGCTGAATCAGTGTTTTTCGGCTTTTTCATCCTTAAGATTACAGTTAGTTTATAGTTAATCGTTTATCCTTGCAAAATGGCCGAGTTAACAATTTCATAACAGTACGATTTCGCCACCATTTATTCATAAATTAAATTCACAGTTAGCGTGAATTAATTATTTGTGATGTAATTGTAATTACCACACTTCAACATGTAATCTGTTTTTTAAAACGATTTTTGCAATCAATTCAGTGATAATTAAAAATCAACGTACAGTGTGTTGCTGTTGAATCGATAATTCTTCAGCCTTCAGCCGAGACCGCAGAAACCAGATTTGCAAAAAGAGACCGCAAGCAACCAGATTTGCAAAAAAGCAGGTTATGCAAAATTGTGGATACAACTTGATTCTTGTAAAGATGTCAAGGGTGGTATTTAGTATATAAAAATGTTCAGTAGTAGAAATAATAATAGAATTTACCGATTGTAATATCACTAAACTGGCCAACTAAACACCGTAATAATAGACCTTATGTATCACGTGCGGTCACGCCAAGTTCATCGACTGACTACCACTAACAAAACAACAACCGCAGCAACGCGTTCAAGATGACAGAACTAATCATTTATCTTAATTTTTTGCTTTGAAGTTAGGTTACGAACAGATAGTTAAACACTGTGTGGGGCCAAGGAATGAAATAAATCAATGGAGTAGACTCTCAGTATTGCTAATTTGAATAATCGTTTTGACCAATGTTACAGCAGTTACCAAATCGCGAAACATGGGACTAAGCTTCGACTTTCTTTCCTTCCACATAAAGGCAATACTCTCCATTTTGAATGCACCAGTTAACTCTCTTCTTTTCAGATCGTGCTTTATGATACTGCGGCAATAAACGCTTTTTCTCTTCGTAAAGGGTCTTTGGTAAATGCTCGGTAACATAAATCTTCGTAGCTTTTGAGTTTTCCGACTTCTTATCTTCGTTATATCCACGAAGATTTTTTAAACTGTTTAATATCGTTTGTTTGTCACTGTTGTTTGCTACCTTGAAGATAATAGGTCTGTTAATCCTTTTATTGTTTTTGAATAATGGATATTGTGGTAGCCTGTGCAAGTCAACAATGTTGATTTGTTCAGGATTTTCCATTTTCAAGCCTTGAATGAAAAATTTCTTTAATAGATTTTCAGTTACGGTTCAGTATAATTTTTGCGTTAACGTATGATTCACTTGTGACGTAATTTTTCGCATCTATCGTTGCTTGTTTTTCAACTTTGCATTCTAGCCCTGACGAAGATAGGTAGTACATGCTTTGAGCGGTATCCGGACACGAGCCCTAAAAACACGAGCCCTAAAAGACAGCAGTCCTAAAAACACAATTCCTAATGGACATGAGTCCTAAAGTACACAAGCCCTAACGGACACGAGTTCTAAAGGACACGAGTCTTAATGAACACAAGCCCTAACGGACACGAGTCCCAAAAAACATGAGTCCTAAAGACACGAGTCCTAACGGACACCAGTCCTAATGAACAGGAGTCCTAATGGACACCAGTCCTAAAGAACACGAGTTCTAATGTACACAAGCCCTAATGGACACGAGCCCTAAAAAACACGAGTCCTAAAGACACAAGTCCTCATGGACATGAGTCCTAAAGGACACGAGTCCTAAAAGACACGAGTCCTAAAAGACACGAGTCCTAAAATACACGAGTCTTAAAGGACACGAGCCCTAAAGGACATGTGTCCTAAAAGACACGAGTCCTAAAGGACACGAGCCCTAAAAGACACGAGTCCTAAAAGACACGAATCCTAAAGGACACGAGTCCTAAAGGACACGAGCCCTAAAGGACATGAGTCCTAATGGACACGAGTCCTAAAGGACATGTGTCCTAAATGACACAAGTCCTAAAGGACACGAGCCCTAAAAGACACGAGTCCTAAAAGACACGAGTCCTAAAGGACACGAGTCCTAAAAGGACACGAGCCCTAAAGGACATGAGTCCTAATGGACACGAGTCCTAAAGGATACGAGTCCTAAAGGACACGAGTCCTAAAAGACACGAGTCCTAAAGGACACTAGTCCTAAAAGGACACGAGTCCTAAAAACCGTTAAAGTTAAATGCTACATAAAAGTCGGTAAATGCTGAAAAAAATTTGATTGGTAAGAATTCGGGGTTTTTGTTTGCTTTTTTCAGTGACATAAATTCGACTTGCTGTCAAGTAATCCACGAAAATCTTGTGATGTACATGGTGGTAGCTACCTTCGGTTATCAAATGCAAGGTTTACTATTGAGGGCCCTGAAATAGAACAGTTGCATCTCCTTCATTCGTGACAAATAACGCATTTTTAAACTTTTGTAATTTCATAGATTTATTTTGCATTTGATGTTGTCAGTAGCGGTTTACCGTTACGGTTGCTAGGAGTTAAAACGCAGAAGCAGTTGTTTTCATTGAATTATTTCGTAAAGATGTCATTTAAATTTTAAACCAATGATTTAACCGCCCTGAATGTTATGTTGATCGAGCCTTAATTTACATGTATTTCGACTTGAACTAGTGGTGTAAATCAGTAGTCATAAGTAGTGCTTAAATTAAACGTTAATCTGCAATGTGGTATTGCTGTGGCATAGAATTTTATGTATTTTAGGATATGGCCGAAATTACGGTGTGAAACAAAGTTAAAAACCGGGCAAAGTGGACAATATCAGGCAGAGTGGACAATGAGATTTCACAAAAGGCATAATTACTTTCTAGACCCGCTGAGTTATATAAGCTATATATTGATCCTGGTAACTTTTCAACTAAGCTATAGGCTATCTACAAAAGTTTTGACTTTACATTCAAATTCTTTAAATACGCCTACTGAAAGAATCAAACATTGATTTACGGTAAGTTTCGATGCTTTGTAATGGCATTTTGACGTCCAATCGTTTTGGCGAGGAAAAACTATGACGTAGCTGCAATCCAACAATAATAATTAGAAGGTATTGGAGATTCGAAGTACAGTACCAACTGCAAACTAGTTGTCGTTGATCTGAACGCAGATTAATGAACTTGTTGAAAAACGGTAGTTCATGCTCCTTAAAACGATGACATAATGCGCTCTTTGCGGTTTTAGAACGCGAAAATTTCTCTCCTTTTCGATGATTCATCGTAATATTATCGATCATCTGTTGCTGTAGTTTGGCAGTTCGTAATGGATGTCGTTTGTAAATTCTTTTTGATATTGGGCTGATAAAAATTTTCTTTCTACGTACAAAATGCTAGGAAAATTTTCTAAATAATGTTTTGATTTATTGTGTCATTTTAGTTTTTGTCGCACTCGCAAAAGGACATTATTTATTATTAGTTACAGCGTCATGTGCGAATTTAATTTTCTTAGGGCATTTTTATTGTTATTGATGTTGATAGCTTACAAAATAGGTAACAACTAGTTAACGATATTAAATTCTATAGCAAAGCTATTTCTCTTTTCTCAAAAAAAAAAAGAATTTCAATTAATTTGAGATTGTTTTAGTTGTTTTATATTCTCAAAATTTTATCTGATAAATAATGCGATAAACGTTAGATTCAGAAAAGTTCGCTAACTGCGCAACACCACTTCACTGCATTACTGACGTTGATAAACACTTACGGTATGTGTTATTTAAAGCCGTTTGCAACACTGATGAACAGTTCATCTTGATTTCTCGATAATCTCCCTCAAAAAAGTTATTAATAGTGAGCATACTCGCAATCATCGCATATAGAATTTCTTTGATTATTTGTTTAGTCAGTACATGAACTTGACTGGAAAGTAAAATTGTCAGTGCATGCGCGGCCGGTATTCTATTTAAGTTGAATTCAATACAGTATTCGTTTTTTATCCGCTTTTGTCGTTTTTTTTACGCTTTTCTTCTTCATGAAAAAGTAATGTTCTTTTTGGTAAGCATTTTTATACGTATGTCCGTGTCCACACCAACCAGACAGTCACGTACTGGACAAAACTTTTTTTCAAAAAACGTTTTTTACGAAGGGTTAAACAGCCCTATTTTGAAATATCACTCTCATCGTTTATCATAGGCGTAGCCAAGATTTTTGATTGGGGGCGGCCCAAACCACAAATCACATACGTGAACACCAAGAAAAAAGTCTTCACAGTCCGACTTAAGAGTCTTGATTGGGAGGGGGGGGGTGAAATTTTGTTGGAGACCAATTTAGGATTGGGGTAGGAGACCACACCACAACTTATATAGTGAAGACCAAAAAAAAAAAAAAACAAGAATAAGTTTTACGGCCTGAAGAACTGATTTTTTTTCGAAAAAAAGGTGAAGAGCAAAAAAACGATAACGTCTTCACGGTCTCGTGCAAGGTGAACACAAACCAAGAAAAAGATGAAAGGATAGCCGTTTTGGCCACAAATTTATCATTGCTGGCATTGCGATTGAGGGGGGGAGGGCGGGCTCCCTGCCTCCCTTTCTCATGCTACGCCTAGTTGTTTATACACAAAATTTTGATCAATATGTACAGTAATAACACTCTACATAATGCACATAAGACTAATAAAAATGCGCACGAAAAAGAGCATACTTTTTCACGAAGAAGCAAAAACCAAAAACAAAATGGACTGAAACGGATTTGGGTAAATTCGCCTTTAGTAAGTAAACATTTTAATTTTGCGACCAAAAATTACGCCATTAAAAAGTCTTCTGCTTTAAAAACGATAAATATATTGTTTAATTGATATTTTACGGCTTTGAACATCGAAAGAAATGGCTTTTCGTATAAGGTAGTTTTTTAATTTCTCACTTTAAGTTTTATTTGTATTGTCGCAGAAAAGATGAAGCTCAACGACATGTGAAACTTATTAAAATAAATCACGGCGAGCCAGCAGGCAAACGGAGACGATCGTATGAAATCAAAGATCAACGGCTCCGAAATGCAGCAAGCTGCTGGTCCTCACGCCCTTAGATTACTTGCTGACGATTGCCCGTATTATTTAGTTAAATACAGATCCTGTTTAAAATCCCAAATTGGACAACATCTTAAATTTGAAACAATTCTAAAATATGCCAAAGTTCTTAAAAATATTGCAGCCCGATTGACCTGCACACCAAAGCACTAAATATAGAGTATAATGTTTCCCTGATGTTAGAAATTGTAACAATTTGTATTAACTTTTCATAAATCTTTTTTAATTTCATCATTGAATTAACTACAAACCAGCCGAGTTCTTTTTGACAAAATTGAACGCGTGCAAACTGTCTGAAAATTAAAGTTTGTTTGCAGTCTATGTTTCCTCTAAGCTGCGACGCCGCGCAGATAGCCTTGAACCTCAGCGCAGTACTTCAGTTCTGCCGCGCACTCTATAAGTGTTGATAAGACAAGGGTAATTAATACGTGCTTTCAATCGGAAGCGAGACCATAATTTAGATATCATAAAATTATTTTACAAATGCAAGATTTAAACAACAAACCCGAAATTTTGGACTAAAATGGAACCAGAATGCGGCGAAGACCTTTTTTTTTCAACCTTCACTTAAATTTGAGGGGCAAAATTCCGAAATTCCAGACTGAAAGAGAACCAGGTTGCGGCGAAGACCTTTTTTTTGGAGCTCACTCGGCATTTTATTCCGCGCACACCAAGCAAGCTCTGAGAGGAAACGTTGTTTGCAACAAATCCAATAATGAAAGAAAACTACAGTTTCTTGATCTGCAAAAAATTCAATAAAGAATATTGTAACTAATAAAATTTGTTTGGAAGAATTGAAACCGCCAAAGCGCAGTAAATTTGAGAAAACTGCATTTTAAAATTTTCAATGGAGCATTGTGATCAAATTTTTTAAATGATATAATTGAAAGAAATAGAAAGAAAAATTTTTTTACTGTAAGAAATAAAAAAAATCAAATAAAGAGAGTTCAACATCAACGCAGAACAATTTTTCTTGAGAAATTTGTAAAAATGTGAACCTAACGTAACTTACACTTTATGCTGAACATTCTGCTCTTTCTTTCATTTTAACAAAGATTAATAGATTTTTTTGAAATCACCAACTTACATGAAAACGATCTACGGCGCAAGAGCGCAAACAAAAGGACAAAGAGAGACGTTATCCTACAATCTTTGCTAACATTTTTGTGCTTCGAAAAATCATGCCGCCACTTAACTACATTATCAGAAATTATACTTTATCTAGCCACAAGCATAAAATACGACATAGTCATAAATAAATTTTTTTTAATTATAATTTGTATGTTTTGCAGTATCTTATACGCAAACAAGGTAGTGCAGAAAATTAAGATCAACAAAAAAAGTAATTTTGCAATCAAAACATGGTGTGGATTGAAAACATTGCAGAAACAGGAGTCTAATCCATAAATGAGGGATATGAACTCTACTGCGTTTTCATAAAAATTGTTTGACTTTTTCACTTCAAGTTGACGAAATTATTGGTATTTTTTAAATTTCTGTTATTCAAGGTTTGTTAAAAAGCAAGTTCTTCAGCAAAAATTAAACGAAAAAATTAATCCTAAAACGAATGAATTTTTACTTTTTTATGTAAAATGAATATGAATGATATAAAATCTTCTGCCATATACAATGAAAAAAAAAACAAAATGCAAATATGTTTTATTCTTGCGGTTTTAAAACTCATTCATTAGCGAAAACGTTTGAAGCTATTGTGATAAATTGTGTCTGATAAAACATCAGATCGGTTGAATTTTTCAAATTGGAACAAGTAGAAACTTTGAAATACTCTATTTCAAAACAATGATGGGTGGTATAAAACTTTGAAAAATGATTGTAATTTTAATTTATGTGATGAATAAACCCTTTTGCATCAACAGCACGACAAGAAGCTAAAAGTTAGTGTTTGATTAACAGATCAAGAGCAAATCGCCTAATGATGATTGCGAGTGAAAATAATGTAGCCGACGTGATGGGTGGTTTTTCCGCAAAATGCATCCTCAATGTCGTCGCAAGTACAGCGGTATAATAACACTGTGACAGTGCGAGTCATTGTTCAGCATACGCACGGCGATTTCGAAACTAAGTTGGTCCAAGAATCTATTTTTTACGTTAATAACAGCAATTTTAAACTTTTATCTCGAACAGACGTCAAATTATATTTCTAATTTTTTGACTTTTATTGTAATTGTAATTACATTTTATTTACCAAGTTACCTTGGCCAGAAGACAGCGAAGTGACTTTTCGGTCTTCGAGTCAAGCTGCCACCTGCCCACCTGTCTACCGCACACGATGGAGGCTTCACACTATCCCTTTATTTGCTGAACGTCAATCAGGGAAGCTGTGAATATCAATTTTTATAGTTTTTGGTTTGACCCGACCGGGAATCGAACCCGAATCTACCGCTTCAGTAGCAGACGCTCTATCCACTCGACCACCGATCGGTAAGTACCTACTGATATTTGAAAAATGTTATTCTAGCTCAAAATTAAAAATAAAAGGTTTGGGGAATCTATTTAATGGGTTACCGAGGGGGTAGCACCCCCAAACCACGTCAAAGTATTTTGAAAGATCTGCTGATCTTAAAAACAATTAGGTTATTCAAAAAATTGACTATTGGGAGATTTAATTTGGTGGGATGGCATTCCTAAATTATGTCAAAATATTTTTCCACGCATTTCTAATATTGGAATGGCAAACGACGTTAAAGTGTATTTAACAACTTCATAGTGACGAACTTGTAAAAACATCTATCTTGGTTAAGGCATTTAAAAGTCAATTATCGGGGGCACACTTGCCCTAAGTAATTAACATGCCCTAAATAATTAACGAGCTCTAAACAATTATTTCACTTCCACATTGATGATTATTGCACTAAACAGTTAGTAACAAACCGTGACCATACTTCAGAAGCAGAAAACAGTGATCACCATTTTTAAGTGTTTGGGTTTATCCAACTGTTGGGAATCGAACCCGAGTCTACCGTTGTAGTGGCGGACACTCTCCAATCACAATAAAACTTTTAATCTCTCTTCCTTATAGCGTGCTTTGCTAGAGGAAATACTGAACTCTGAACCCCAACACCATCCGATTATTTTGATACGGAGTTGAATTGGTTGGTCAAAAGAAATTGACACTCAGCCGCATCTCCAAACGGGTCGCTTTTTTTAGAACTCGTGTAAGTAATGACGCGTATGTTTTAAGAGTCATACTTTAGGACTAGTGTCTTTTAGGACTCGTGTCCTTTAGAACTCGTGTCCTTAAGGACTCGTATCTTTTAGGACTCGTGTATTTTAGGTCTCGTGTCCTTTAGGACTCTTGTCTTTTAGGGCTTGTGTTCTTTAGGACTCGTGTTTTTTAGGGCTCGTGTCCTTTAGGACTCGTGTCCTTTAGGACTCGTATCCTTTAGGACTCGTGTTTTTTAGGACTCGTGTTCTTTAGGACTCGTGTCTTTTAGGGCTCGTGTCCTTTAGGACTCGTGTCTTTTAGGGCTCGTGTTCTTTAGGACTCGTGTCTTCTAGGGCTCGTGTCCTTTAGGGCTCGTGTCTTTTAGGACTCGTGTTCTTTAGGGCTCGTGTCTTTTAGGACTCGTGTCTTTTAGGGCTCGTGTTCTTTAGAACTTGTGTCTTTTAGGACTCATGTCCTTTAGGGCTCGTGTCGTTTAGGACTCGTGTCCTTTAGGACTTGTGTACATTAGGACTCCTGACCATTAGGACTCGTGTCCTTAGGACTCGTGTTTTTTAGGGCTCGTGTCCGTTAGGGCTTGTGTACTTTAGGGCTTGTGTTCTTTAGGACTGGTGTTCTTTAGGACTCGTGTACGTTAGGACTCATGTCCATTAGGACTCGTGTATTTAGGACTAGTGTCTTTTAGGACTCGTGTCCTTTAGGACTCGTGTCTTTTAGGGCTCGTGTCTTTAGGACTCGTGTTTTTAGGGCTCGTGTTTTTAGGGCTCGTGTACGGGATCCGCTTTGAGCATAGCCTATCGAAACGTTGGCATAAAAAGTTTTCTGCCCCACCAGTTGAACTAATAAACTTCATTTAATTCATTTAGCTTATACTCTATTTTAGTGCTCCTTCACTCTTCAGGTTCTGAGTATTACCTACGCTTGCTCTGGCAATGGCACGCTGAGAGAAAAGACTTGTATTGAAGCAAAGATTAGATCTTAACTGTTGCTTATAATCAGCGTCACTAAGCTAGGTTATGCAATTTATTTTTAAGTGAAGTTTCTACGGTATCCTTGTTGGTAACACGTTGTTGGTAATATCAATAGGTGAGCACAAGTCAGCAGTTAATCGTTAATCCGTTAATAACAAAGCTAATTTTTAAAAGTTTTTTCACGCTAACGGACTAAATTAAATTCCGTTAAGTTCTGTTAACTTCCATTAAGGTTTTTATTGTTGATATCTTGCGCCATTCATTCGTCGTACCGGTACAAACCAGTTTGCACTGGTAGCACTTGTTGCGTATTAGCACGAGTTTTATAGAAGAAAGCGAAGAAAGGAGCTCTTTTTTTGTGGCAAATAATAATCTGCAGCCTCACAGGTCTATTAATTAACGCTGTTCGCAATTTCCAAAGATTTTCCGATCGCAGCTTCATTGGTGCATTGGAACTTATTTTTATCTTGAAATTAGACTGGACTGTAAAATGAAACTTCCAAAACACAAAAGGACCACCAAGGCAATAAATATTTCCTTACAATCAGCTCAACAGCGTCAATACGTGTTCTAGAAGCGAGTGAATAAAAAGAAATGTAAATAACACGCAAAATATTAACGAATTAACGGACTTGTTAACTTCCATTAATTAAAGCTGAAAATAACGGATTAAAGTTAACGGAGGTGTGAAGTTTGTTAACGGACCAGTGGTTAACGAAGCTAACGTTTTGCATTAACTTGCCCACCTATGGTAATATCCTTGCTGGTAATACGTTGGAACATCCTTGGGTGTACTGTAATACGTTAAAAAAATACAACTATTTTAAATGTCTAATACCGTAATGCAGGAGGAAAATCAATCCAAAGGGAGATGTCGATTCAACAATCCCAATTCGGGCGACAATTTACAACGGGAAATGCAGTTACGACAAGTGCTGGTAATATCCGTTCTTGTCAAAAAATTATCCACGTTGCTGGACCCGTGTAAGCATATTTGGAATTGTTGTTAGTAATGTTAACACTACAAAAAGAGTTCGTAATCTGGTCTCTTTAAAACAGCCTAACTAAGATGTTCGCCGTGCCCCAGCTGAAATGGAAGAAAATTGAAAATTTTGGTGGACACCTTTCCGGGCATCTTCTTAATGTGGCACCACCCAAAAGCTTCATCTTTCTTAAAAGCTTATGTAATAAATTGTTTATGGCGATCGGGTCGTGACCAGTGGTGGCCTTAGGAAAGGGGGGGCCCCTGTGCAAATTAAATGGGGGGGGTCTTTTCTTTACACACCACTTTACCATGATTTATATGCACTTGCAATTAAGCGCAACAATTCATTTCACAAATAACAAGACCAGAAGACCAATGCTATTGCAGCCCTACTTAAATCAAATGTTTGTTCATAAGTTCCTCTCATCTAGATTATCAACTCAATTAATTGCAGTAAATTAACGTAAACTTTTAGCAATTGCTTTCAGTATGCTAGAGCTATTACAGAATATGTTTGAGTACTTAGCAATAATGTTTGAATGCTTTATGCTGCTTAGGATATGATATACTGCATAAACCTATTACTGCCAGTTGCTGAAATCAGTTGGAAAAAAAAAACAAGTGGAAAAACGACAACCTGAGTCATAGGCGTAGCCAGGATTTTTGATTGGGGGAAACCACAAATCACATGCAATATCGTCATCAGAAACTTTGAAAGAGGAATTTTTTGGTGGGGCAAAGATATCGTAGAATGGAAGATCAGAAGTCGTGGCCTGGTGTTGGCATGTAACTAGGAACTCGTTCAAGGAGAGAGCTTAAACAAATAGCCTAGTTAAAATGCGAAAATGCGTAAATTGGGAGACGTGCTTGAGTAAAGAAGTGTACTGTAGTTCAAACGTATCACAGACGGGGGTCTGGGTGCGGAGCCTCCAGCCGCCGGAGGCTATGTGGGTCTGGGGGCGAAGCCCCCCAGCCGCTGGACGATTTTTCGTATTTTTTTGGACAAAAAAAAGCTATTTTAATACCATTGGATCACATTTTGCACATTTTCAGAGCCATTTGAGAATAATAGATTTTTAACATTTGAAAGCCAATTGAAAAAATTAAGTTGTTCAGTCCTCCTTTCGCTTGCAATTTAAGTCCAAAACACGTTTAAAATCTTGCATTTTGTAGGTAAATTTTATTAGTGATTTCGCTCAGATAGGGGGAAATAAAGTACAATCCATCCAGCAATATTTTAGCAGTAAATAACAATTCAGTCGATTATTTTCTTTATAGATTATTGTTTTGTCTTGAAAACAACCAGTTATAGGAGTACATATACGGCCAGGAGCCCAGGCACTCTCAATTCAAAAATTTGTTTAATGAGCATTCCCCTTACTGAAGCTAATTTTTTTCAAAAGTATTTTGTTGCATAAAAACTGGCGAGGTGGAGGTGAATTGTAATTGAAAAATGTACATTAGATAGTTATGCCTACAAACCATGTTATTGCCCGAGTCGGATTTACATTGAGTTGGGCCCCTGGTACTTTAAGATCTTTCCAATATTTTCGTGCCAAATACAGGTGAAGACCAAAAAAAGTCTTATCTGAGCGCGGGGCCCCTGGCACTGTGCCATGTGTTAAATCCGTCCCTGGTTATTGCATTACAATCATAAAAAGGTTAGATGAGAACCTCAGTTAGCAACTTTTAGAATACAAACGCTCAATTTCACTCGGGTTATACGTTTAAATTGGTTGGCAACATTAAATTGAAGGAGCCCTGGCCCCCTGAAACAGTATTATTGTTGGGGGCCCATTTAAATTAGAGGGCCATATAAATATTCTTGTAGGGGGCCCATTTAAATTGGTTGGCAAAAATTAAATTAAGGGGCCCTGGCCCCCTGGATCAATATTGTTGTTGGGGGCCCATTTAATTATTATTGTAGGGGGCCCATTTAAATTGGTTGGTAAAAATTAAATTGAGAGGACCCGGGCTCCCTGGCTCAATACAATTGTTAATTACTGCTGTACGAGTGTACTGTTGTATGCGAAGATGTTAAAAGAAACTGAAGCTTAAGAAACAACAGTTTTTTTGTGACATTTTTATAATGGGTAGCATTTCAATTGGGGGGGGGGCCCTGAGCCCCCCCTGGTTACGCATATGACCTCAGTAGCCTAACAGTAGCAAGCAAAAAAAAAGAGTAGTAAGTTGACTTCACCAGTAAATTTTTATTATCTGTTTACTAAATCTGACTTAAAAGTGAAAACTAATATTATCTTGGAAAAGGGGATATGTGTAATAACATTTGGAATAAGTGCATCTTGAGGGAGGGGGTACATATGTAATGACACTTAAAACAAATGTATAAACTTTTTATCATAATTTGCTATAGTTTTTCATAATCAATTTTTTTCTGCGCGCAGTAGGTCAAATGGGGGGCCCCCCAGAAGTGGGGGCCCCTGTGCATTTGCACACTTTGCACATTCCTAAGGCCACTACTGGTCGTGACCACAATTTAGAGTCCGGAAACCGGTAAAAAAGAACAGATCTTATTAATTTTTTTAAAGAGTAGAGTAGAATAGAAATTTTATTAATTCGCATATAGAGTAGAAATTTTATTAATTCGCATACTACGCAAACTACTAAACGTACAACGTTGAAATTTATATACAACACGAAGATAGATAAAAGCAATGTCCTTTTCAATTTTGGGGCGTTCGATTATGTGGCGGCAATTTTAAAGAAAGAAAACCGGAAAAAATTAGCCAGTTTTGAATGGGTACATGTAATTATGTTGGTAAGTATAGAATTGAAAAAAAAAACTAAAAAAAACTGCTGAACATGCTGTTTCTCACATCTTTCTTTGTGATGCTGTTTATCTCAAATGGAACGCTTTGTCTTTTCTATTATTTTCTTTCCGATTTTATCTAATTTTATCGAGTAAGAGACTGTTCAACCTAGAAAATTCAAACTTTGAATGATTAATCATAGATATCGGTAAAATCGGCCATCGCAAGTAGCAAGGCCGGAGCAGCGCAGCACGTGACAGTCAGGGTGATACTGCCGGAGGACCTGAGACGCCTAGTATCTATAATTTTGCAGGTGTACTTTAGGCCACATATTGTAATCTTTTTGCAAAGATAATCTTTTTATTTTGAAATCCGGTTAATAATAGCTCTTTTTCTTTTTTTTTTGAAACTACCAGCGTTTTGTTGTTTGTGTTCGGAGATGAAAAACAATTATTAGAAAAGAATCAGTAGTTAGGGTCAGTTGGTTGAATAGTTTGTCGGTAATACTGTTTTGCCTGAACTATAATCAAATTTAATTCGATACAGAGAATTAAACATGATTATCGTTTTTAGGCGAAACAAAATGCTTTGCAGTATAGTGTTATGTAAAGTAATTGACGCAAAAATGTATGCTGTCGCGAAGTCCATACATAGTGCTTGGCTATATCATTACTGGAACGACCGATGTCGCGTCGCGTGTTCTTTTGTTTTCATTCGGCCATTTTCAAGCTAACGAGTGCGAAGTTTCAGACTTTTGGTTATAACTCGAGAACAGTTTGGTCTGGCTTCCTAAAATTTTCACAGCAGATTGAAATTAATGACTTGTTTCTTTGTACGTAATTTTGTGGCAACCGGTCAAGTGACTTTGATATTAAAACCCGAAAACTGCCCCAAAAGTTTGGCGTAAAAAGCGGTCTCGTTCAAACACGGCTTAAGTACTGCAAAAAATGTTTTACATGGTTATTTCTTAATGTATTCTTTCATCCCTACCAACCAGTAGCGTACGCAGGATTTTCGAAAGGGGGGCAGGGAATTCAGAAAATTTGAGATTAATGAAGACGAGAATAAAAATTTTCCAGCCCAAAACCAAGTTCGTTTTCCTGCCCAAACTTAGGTGAAGACCACAAAAAAAAAAAAGGTCTTCACTCAACTTTAGTCCGGTTTTTGGCCCAAAAAAATCTTCCCCCACCGTTTCTAAGCCCAAACCTGCTGCCCAAGTTACGAAGGAGGGGGCCTTTTGCATACTGTTCTATGCTAATTATGCCATCCTGGGGACCCAAAGGGGGGCCATAGCTCAATGCCCCCCCTAAATACGCCCCTGCTACCAACCCACTTTTGGCCGCGCTGAGTTTTTTTTCCTTTTTTTTTTCCCTAAATTTTGTATGCTCTTCTTCTACTGAAACACATAACAGCAAAATTTAATTTTGTGTAAAGTTGTTGAGCTGCAAACACAATTTTGTTTTCCGAAATTTTTGGGGCCACTCCCCCGGGGAGCCCTCCCAAAAGTGGCCCCAAAAACCAGTTTTTTGAACGGCTCAAGCTATAAGGGGCCACTTTTTTTTTTTTGATATCAGTAGATATTTAACAGACAAATATTTTGACATAATTTTGGGGTACCATCCCCCTAGGGCCCCCCAAATCGACACCCCAAAAATCAGTTTTTTGAACGGCTTATTCTAAGGCGCCAGTTTTTTTGATATCAGTAGATGTTTAAGAAACAAACATTTTGGCATAGTTTAGGAGTATCATCTCGTCGGAAACCTCCGAAATGGACAATGCAAAGTCAATTTTTTAAACAGCTTAAGCTAGGGCGCTGCTTTTTTGAAATTTGTACGTATTTGCGTCGGTTGTTCAAAGGGGTTGCTCCTCAGCAAACCCCCATCTAGCTTTAGTGACAATTATGTTACGTAATGCAGTGTACCGATAGATCAAGAATATGTACACATCTTTGCGGTAGATCCAGTTCGAAATGTTAAAAAGTTAAAGAGATACTGCTCGAAATCGGTTTTGTTTAAAAAATAAAAGCTACTTTAGGTAATAAACATGTGCCCCGAACCTTTTTCCAGCATTCCCTTATTCGCGAAAATACGTTTTAATCCGTTCGACTCAGTACCATTGGCAACCGTGCATTTCGCAATTTTGTAACATCACAAATGGCGTTCTGTAGATCAGTACTGGTAACCTCGGTCTACAGGTTGCAGTAGCAGTATCTAAAGTTTCAGATTTGGCTATAGGCTACTCACTGCTACCAGTTGGTAATCGCGTTTCTTCATTCTGCGAGAAGGTTTGCAAAATTATGCCTTTTGTGATGTCACAAAAGCTGAGAAATGCAGAGTTGGTAATGGCACAGAGTCAAACGGATTAAACCGTATTTTTGCCTATAAAGAGATGTAGTAAAAGGTTTGGAGCATCTCTTTATGAGCTGAAGTACTTCTCATTACTTCAATAATACCGATTTCAAGCAGTGTCGCTTTAACTTGGCCGAAAAATTTTCACTCCACATATAAAAGTTGGACGATTGCAAAAAGTTTTAATTTTGTCAAATCTTGTCGCAGGTGAAACAGCATTAGTGCTTGTAGGGAAATAAGCGTACCCCCCTAGTGAAAGTTAACGTCCTCCCGTCAAAATTCAGCGTACCCCTCAGAAAGAATGCGTCCTAGCTAATTCGGACACGAAAACCTTTTTTCTAGTCTCCATCAAGTGTTTGGAAAAAATGGCCAATGCGGACACAGAAACCCTTTTGGACCTTTTATGAGCGTGAATATTTTTGTTTTTCCACCCTGAAACGTTTTCATTCCAGGATGCATCTTTTCACTCAATGCTTTACAGTTTAAGTGCTGGACAGCATGCATCATAAAGTTCATATTCTGGAATAAAGTTTATGGCTGATTTTTATTTATACAGAACGCACGAACACAGCGCCCATTCTTTTGCTCAGCATTTGAAAAAGAGTGTGACATCTTGCTTGATGGAAGCTCAAAAACACAAATTATCGTCTATTGCAATGCCAGCAATTAGCTGTGGTGTTTTTGGAGGGGATGCTGATTTATGCGCTAAGTTGATAGTAAAAGCCATAACAGACTTTTTTGGTAAATTTGAGAGAAATTCTATCCTACTGAAACGGGTAAGTTTTTGGCGTTTTTAAAACCAAAGGTAATTTATACACCAATACTTGTAGAGATTGCTAAATTGATGTGACGCTTTTTTATAATTATATTCTACTTTTTGAGAATTTTTCTTGAAAAAAATTTCTTTGACTTTTCTTATATTCATACTTTTTCGAGAAATTTTTATTTGAATTGATTTTTATGACTCAAGTAAGTTTATCCAATTTTGTAACTCTGTCTACCGCTGTTAGTATTCCGGTTTGGTAGACTAGTTCTCCTTTATTAACCTGATTATAATTTCTTCTTCCTGCCATTACTGAGCGATGAAATAAATTTGTCTTGTCTTAAAGGTTTTCAGACACGGCCCCCACCAGAGCGCGGGGTCCTTAGGATAGTGTCAAAGTGTTATACGGAAAATTCGGCTTTGGTTGTAGGCATTTTTTGTGAATAAGTTTGATTTAAATCAAGACGTTTTTCAAAAGGGATATTTTTTTATCAGGCAAAAGTTGAGAAAAGGGCAGTTTGCCTCAACTCCTGTGAACAAATAAGGTTAATGTGAACGAATGATGTATAACATCTGCCTATTTAAAATTTTGCTTTTTAGGTTGATTTGGTTGAGATATCACGCAGCGACATCCTCAGTGCATTTGAGAAGAATTTAAAGAAATTGTCTTCTCCAAATAAAAATGGCTCTCATCAAAAAAAAATATTACTAAAACCAAGGTAAAAATCAAACTCTCGAATGTAAATTTTTAGTAAATTAATCATCCTTTCGTAGTCTATCGCAAATTGCTATTAAAGAATATCAAAAGAATTCTTCCAAAGTTAAAACAAATAATTGATTGAGAAACAGCGATGAGCAAGGTTGACTAATAAACTGCGAGAAATGTTGCTGTTGTACCATCGAAAACGTGAAACACGAGCAGGAAGACTGCGTCTTGGTCACAAACACCCAATCAACCACGAATATGAACGATATGTGGTAAATCCCAATCGCAATACTTCATCACTGGATGCGCATTGATAAGCCTGTTGTTTTTGTTTTGTCTTGAAGTTAACCAGTTATAGGAGTAGCCTACATGTACGGCCAGGGGGCCCAGGCCTTCTCAATTGAAATTCAATAATTTTCTTAATGAGCATTTTCCTTGCTATTTTTTTGAAGTATTTTGTGCGTAAAAACTGGCGAGGTGGAGGTGAATCGTTATTGAAAAATAGTACAATAAATGGTTACGCTTACTAAACATGCTATTCCTGGGCCGAATTTACATTGCGCGGGGTCCCTGGCACTTAGAAGATTTTTGCAACATCTTCCTGCCAAATGTAAGTGAAGACCAAAAAAAGTCCTACTATCTGAGAGCTGGGCCCTGACACTGTGCCATATGGCAAATACGGCGGTGGTTATTGCATTACGTTCATAAAAAGTTTAGATGAGGGCCTGAGGTAGCAACTCTTAGGACAAAAACCCTTGATTTCACCCTGGTTATACGTTTAAATTGGTTGGAAAAATTGAATTAAGGGGGTGCGCCGGGCCCCCTGGTCGTCATCATTATTTATTGTTAATTACTGTTGTATTCCTGTGGTGTTGTACGCAACGATGCTAAAACAAACCGAAAATGAAGAAACAAGGTTTTTTTGTCAAATTTTTGTCATTGGTGGCATTTCAATTGAGGGGGCCCGGGCCCCCTGTGTCACCCCCTGGCAACGCCTATCATTTTGAGATAAAATTGCGCCCTTAAGTTTTTTCATAAAAAAAGGAAGCATTTAAAGCAAAATTAAAATAACTTTTTTTCCTAAACGTGGAGGACTGGAGTCAATTCACTTGACCGTTTTTTTAATCCTTCAGGAATTGCATGACATTATTATGACGTGGACAAGTGGTCGTCATTATTATTGCTTACTTTTGTACGCGTAAATCCTAAATAAAAAAAACTGCAATTCCGTACAAGGACAACATACTGACTATGCTTTCATTATATTTATCATCCGTAGTATTTCAATTGGGGGTTTGCGTTATCGTCTGTGTTATCGCATTAAGTTTATAATAACGTTAAACGAGGGCCTGGGGTCGCAACTTTTAAGACAAAACTCTTAGATTTTTCATAGGTTTTGCATATAAATTGTAAAAACTTGAATTACAGGGCCCGTGGCCCAGGACTCTTGGTCATCAGTTAGGGGCCTTAGGGCACCCTGGTTATCAGTTAGGGGCTCCGAGACCCCCTGGTTGTCGGTTATGGGCCCCGGGGCCCCTGGCTGTCGGTTAGGGGCCCCGGGGCACCTTGGTCGTTTGTTAGGGGCCCCCTTGCCGCCAGTTTGGGGTTTCGGAGCACCCTGGTTGTCAGTTAGGGGCCCCCTGGTCGTCAGTTAGGGGCCTAAGCGCCCCCTGGTTGTCAGTTAGGGGCCCCCTGGTTGTTAGCCCTGGGGGCCCTTGGTTGTCGGTTAGGGACCCCAGGACCCCTTGCTCGTCAGTTAGAGGCCCTGGATCCCCCTGGTTGTCGGCTAGCGGCCTCTGATCCCCTTGGTTGTCGGTTAGGGGCCCCCAGGTTGTTGGTTAGGGACCCTGGGGCCCCCTGGTTGTTATTTAGGGGTCCCGGCCGGGGCTCCCTCGTCGTCCGTAACTGCAACTAAACATCGATAGACTATGTTGTCATAATTTTTTATCATTGGTGGTATTTTAATTGGGGGGAGGGCCGGGCCCCCTGGGCCCCACCCTGGCTACGCCTATGCGTGGGGGGAACAGCCGCTCTTAGTTCACCCAACTGAAGGTGTAAATCAGTTAATAACCAAATTATTTTTTACAGGAAAAAACAGTTTTTTCTTTGAAAAACCGCAAAATCACTACGCATCGTGGCAATGCCAGAACAGAACAACGTCAATACATTTGTGGATCCTGCAAGCATTCTCTGCAAGATGAATCAATTGCTTGCGATGGCTGTGATATGTGGTTTGATTTAGAATGTCAAAATTTAACGAGTGAACAGTTGAAAATGTTGAGTCAAGAACATGTAGCGTATTACTGCGAAAAATGTGAAAGCAACTTCGAAACATTGGGTGGCTTATCGGGTAATGCTATCTTCTTTAGGTTACGTTGGATTTAATCGTTTACAACTGTTCGTAAGTAAACTAGATCCTACGGTCTTAACAACAAAGTTTTCTCAAGCTCCATCTACACGCTGCTTCAACAACCCATTTATTGACCCTGAAGCCAGATCAATTCAAAAAGAAACTGGGATTCACTTAGATAAAAGACCAATTTATTCATCCAGAAATGGCAACTGCCTATTTAATGCTCTCTCTATTTGTCTTTGCGGCAATGAAGATTTAAGCAGCCTTTTGAAGGTTGCTTGTTGCGTCGAGCTAATCAAAAATCAAAAACGGTATCGATGGAGATCATCAAAAATGTTTGAAATGACTGGGGTGACATATGAAGAAGCATGTGTTAGTGTAGCTATAAGTGGTTCATGGCAATCCAACTGGGCAACCTGGGCTGCAGCCAATGTACTGCAACGAAGAATATTTTCTATATATCCGCCGCTACCAGGTTGTCACATTCTTGGAGTATACAATAATTCCAATCAGGTGTTTGTACCTTCATCATGCGCAGTTAAGACGGAAGAAGACATTTATATTCTCTGGAGCTCAACTTCTTTTGATGTTAAAAAGTTAAAGCAAACAAAACTTTGGCAAGCTAATCATTTTGTTCCCCTGATTTCTAAAACTACTCTTACTAATCCAAAGAAACGAAAAAGCAATAAGCGTGGATCAGAAGTTTTATATGAAAAAGATAATGACCAAATTGTATTTCCGAAAAAACAAAAAGAGTGGGCTACTTCTTCAAGGATCGTTACATCGAATAAGGGTATAAAAAGCTCTGATGCAAAAAATTCCACTTCTTCTGGTATCTCTCTTAAATCCAAATCTCCCCCATCTTTTGCTATTTCGGATGCAGAAGACTCCGCCTGTTCTGATATCTCTCGTGAATCCAAATCTTCCCTACCTATTGCAATTTTGGATGCAGAAGACTCCACCAGTTCTGATATCTCTCTTAAATCTAAATCTTCCCTACCGATTGCTATTTCGGATGCAGAAGACTCCACCTGTTCTGATATCCCTCTTAAATCCAAATGTTCCCTACCGATTGCTATTTTGGATGCAGAAGACTCCACCTGTTCTGATATTCCTCTTAAGTCTAAATCTCCCCCAACTATTGTGGATTCGGATGAAGAAAATTTTTTTTATCATGATGCACTTCCTACACTGAATGTCCGAAAGAAAAGAAAGTCCAGAAAACAGAAAAGTCACGATCGTAATTTAAACAAAGATGACTTTTTTCATCAAAAACCGAATTTAAAAAATGAAACGTGCGAACATGAGGAGTCGAAAAGCCAGCCTAAAAATGACGCTAAATCTGGAAAATTGTCAAGTGGTTTTATGATGCCTGTGCCAGAAGCTATATCTAAATCGGAAAGTTTTTCAGGAGTTCCTAATCCAACAATTCCAGAAGGTAATAAATCCAATATGTTTTTTGTCATAGACAATACCAGAAATGTCAATACAAAAGGAACGAAATTATACAAAGATGATTGTGGTGCATGGCGTGGATCTAACCGCACACGAATTTTGAAGAAGGAAAGCGGTGACGTGACAACTTTGTATAAATACAATACATACCTGAAAAATCAACCAAAATGTAAACGAAGAATATTAGTCCTATCCTCGAAGCCCAATATTGCACTAGTTGAGTACTCAGGTAACTTTAGAGATCCAAAAGAGCCTCATGGACGGACTGAATTTTCTGCTACTGCTGTGCCCTATATCCGAACAAACCCAGTTGTTTTAAACAGCATTCGACAAGAGCTGCACAACAAAACGGACAAAATTATCGAAGACATGCTCAAAACAGATGGAATGACCTCAATTCGAGATCGTAAGCTTATATACAACATGAAAAATAGAAAAAAAGTAAAAAGCATGCCTTTTAGGTCGCCGGCTCCCAAAACATTTGCGGATCAAGTCCAAGAAGTGATGACCGAATTGAACAAAGAGAATAACCAAATTATTCAAAAATTCTTAATCAGAAAAGAAGAGTGGATATATATCTATACACTCAATCCATGGTGAAGTACATGCGAAATGCTTGCCTATTCTCTGCCCCAAAGCCGTTATTGTTGCGGACAAAACTTATAATTTGTGCTCCACTTACGTTACAACTACAACCTTTAAGTTTTCCGGCGTCATACGCCGCAATAGTGGAGATTGTCCATTACTTCTTGGACCGATAATGCTTCACACCAAAAGCGATTCAGAGTGCTATGAAAGTTTTTTCTCTCATTTGAGACGGATTCTAAAGCTACACGAGGCAGGGCCTGATGCTCGAATATTCATTGGGTCTGACGACGAACGTGCTCTTTCTAAATCTGCTACGGATGCTATTCCAGAGGCAGTACACGTGACATATCTTAATCATCTGAAAAAAAACGTCAACGATTATCTCTCAAGGAAAGAAGGATGCAATGAAACCCAAAGAAGAGCGATCAATGGGTTATTATTTGGAAATGGAGGGCTTGTTTTCAGCGAAGATGAAAATGAGTTTGAAAAAAAATGAAATGATTTCTTGAAAAAAATCCAATCGATGAAAAAGTTTCATGCATATTGCCAAAAAAGACTTCAAGATTTGATTCTAAACAGCGTTGTGAAACCACATGCTCAGTATGGATTGAATCCCACCTGGACCAACAATAACGCTGAATGCATGAACCATGTTTTGAAACGAAGCGTGGATTGGAAAAAGAAGAGTTTACTGCAATTGATCAAGGTTTTAGAAAGATTGTTATTTCTCCAGGATTCTCATATGACCGGGGTATTGTTTGGCTGTGGGGACTTTGCTTTAGCTAAATCTTGGAAATCTTACAGCATCAGCAAAAATGCATGGTGCAGCATGGCGGCTGTTGCTAGACTGCGAAAGGTATCTAACTTTTGGTTATACGGGCAACCATCTTCAAGCAAAACTACGAAATCGCTAGATGGAAAATTAAAACTACACTACAATCCATCGTCAGGAAAGAAACCTGGCCAAAAAAAAGGCAAACCAAAGCGCACGCGGTCTTTTAAAAATCATCATTAGTTGGGTACATTTTTTGTTCATTGTTGAAGATGACTAATTTTATTTCATATGCTGCATAAACTTTTCTTACTGCTGGCTGCTGATGTTATTTGGTGGACGTTAACCAACGGAATCTGACTGTTTCACGCCATATCATGTTGAGCATAGTATACGTACGATTTTTAAAAAATGCTTCTATTATTATTCGGCAACATTGTACTCGTAGGAGGGAAGGCAAAGGAGGGAAAAAACTTTTAAACTGGAGGTCGTTTTGATTTGGTCATTAAGTGATGGCATAACTAAGTTTTGGAAAATATAACGTAATTCATTCATTTACTAACGTCATAGATGCTTCAATTTATAAACATAAATAACGTGTTTTTGAATAAAAAAATGCCTAAGTAAAATGAATACGTCTTAGTAATAAAATATGACGTCATTTAAATTCAATATAAACCAAAACATTCTCAAAGTTTGAGCAAAGTGGCTCCGATAAACAAAGGTGGAGTCCTTGAGGACGTCCTAGGCCTTGAGGACGTCCAACAATTATTTTTCTCTGTAAAATATAGACGAAGTAGATTATACTCCTTGAAATTTTTTCCATAGAGTTTTATGATTTACTAGTTTAAGTTCAAGTTATTTATTTGTCGCAAACCATCAATACACATAAATATACAGCTGAATATAATACTCAATATGCAGTTTCTGCGAAGGGACTGCTAGATCTTTGAGACAGCCGCCACCCTGTCCGTCACGTTAATGGCATGTACGTGATATAACTCACTGAAATTTCGTAGCTAACAACTAACAGAAATACTAAACAAACATAAAATCACTAAAAGACAAAGTACAACAACAAAAAAAACTGAGCAGCAGCAACTGGTTCAGGGCACACCTAAGCAAAGGCAGTAACACTTTCTTGATAAGAAGCTATGTTTACACAAGAGATAAAAAAATTTACCCAGCATAGGACAATGAAACGATTTTATATTCTTTTTTGAACTTAGTAAAAGATTAGTTTCTCATGTCCTGTGGAATAGAGTTCATAATTGAGCTCCAATATATTTGATTTATCGTTGAGTTCTTTGAGATTTGAATAACGGAATTATTGATTGGTTGTAAGAATATGGGAAAGCATATAAATAAGAGAACTAAAATTTATCGCAACCATTTCCCACATAGCCCTTTTGGAAATTCAATTTAATCATGTTTTTGCACTGGTAATTTCCTCGCTACTTTTTAAAAGCATTAATTTTTGTCATAGTGGGCCTAAAATTAAGTTATTTTGCAAAAAAAATTCCAAATTTTCGAGCACTATAGGGGCTGCGCCATCAGACCACCGTGTATACGGTGACAGGTAGGTTTGCCCCCAGACCCCTGAAATAGCCCCCATTGCAAATTTCTGGCTACGCATCTGCCTTAAAAAATCGTAAACTTTATGATATTCCGTAATGATCTGATTTATTTGCAATTCTTTGCCTTTCTACGCTAATGTTTAGTCTTAGCTAGACTGACGAGGAACAAAAGAAAAAAATCGATTCCAAAACAGTGTGTCAAGTTTGATTGTGCTTCTATAATACTCTGGGTACTCTCTAATAGCTTATCATAACTTTCAGTTTTTTGTCTGAAAAAAGCGAAAATTCAAAATACTGTAAATAAAACAACAAAAATATACTTAGTGGATAATACGTGTCGCCAAGGTTGAGAATAGGTTTGAAGATTTGGATGAAAAAAAATTGTTAAAAGTTTAATGGGCAATAAGTTTAAGTAATCACAATATTACAAGAGATATGCTATAGTACCAAATAATATTGTGATTACTTAAATATTTTTTATAAAAAAATTTGAACTTTTGAATATTCCGTAATGATCTGATTAATTTGCTATTCTTTGTCATTCTACGCTCAAAATCATCCCTGTAGTCCTATAGCTATACTGACGAGGAATAAAAGACAAAAGTTGATCCCGAAACAGTATGTCTTAGGCTGCAGTGGTAAGTTTGGCTGTGTCTCTAAGACTCTGGATACTGCCTATAGCTTATCATTAATTTCGCAGTACGTTGTCTTAATACACGGAAATTTGTTTCAGAAAAATAATTACACCATTAGCATAACATGCTTTTTTTTACTGCTTTGTTTATTTTTATGCGGTGCCTTGAACAGAGCTAAATTGAATGGCTTGAAACTTCTGACAGGAGCTAATTGAAATGCAAAAAAAATTTTGTAATAAAACGGTTTTCATCTGCAGACACGTGTTTTTTGCATAAGTGGGCAAGTTAACGCAAAACGTTGGCTTCGTTAACCATTAGTCCGTTAACAAACTTCACACCTCCGTTAGCGTTAATCCGTTATTTTCCGCTTCAATAAACGGAAGTTAATAAAGTCCGTTAATTCGTTAATATTTTTCGTGTTATTTACATTTCTTTTTATTCACTCGCTTCTAGAACACGTATTGACGCTGTTGAGCTGATTGTAAGGAAATATTTATTGCCATGGTGGTCCTTTTGTGTTTTGGAAGTTACATTTTGCAGTTCTGTCTAATTTCAAGATAAAAATAAGTTCAAATGCACCAACGAAGCTGCGATCGGAAAATGTTTGGAAATTGCGAACAGCGATAATAATTAATAGACCTGTGAGGCTGCAGATTATTATTTGCCACAAAAAAAGAGCTTCTCTTTCGCTTTCTTCTACGTATAAAACTCGTGCTGATACGCAGGGCCTACGAAAGGGGGGTTCAGGGGGAACATCGTTCCCGGACCTAGGGGGGCACGGAAGAGTTCAGGTATCCGCGTTAAGTTTTGGTGTTGCACGCAGTGGCGTATGTATGGGACTAAATTTCAGTGAAGACCTTTTTTTTGGTCTTCCCTTAATTTTGGACAAAAAATCGGACTAAATTTCAGTGAAGACCTTTTTTTTTTGCTCTTCACTTAATTTTGGGCAAAAATCGGACTAAATTTTAGCGAAGACCTTTTTTGTTCTTCCCTTAATTTTGGACAAAAAATCGGACTAAATTTCAGTGAAGACCTTTTTTTTGTTCTTCCCTTAATTTTGGGCAAAAATGGGACTAAATTTCAGTGAAGACCTTTTTTTTTGCTCTTCACCAAGTTTTGGACAAAGTATCAGAAAAAAAAGAGTGCCCAAAGAGATTTGGGGAGCCCGTATCGACCTTCGTATCCCCTGCAAAAATTTCTCTCTGAGGCCCTGCTGCTACGCAGCAAGTGTTACCAGTGCAAACTGATTTATTCCGGTACGATGAATGAATGGTGCAAGATGTTAACGATAAAAATTTTAACGGAAGTTAACAGAACTTAATGGAAGTCAATTTAGTCCGTTAACATATAGAAGCTTCCTAACGGATTAACGAGTTAATGAAAAAGTTAGCTTCGTTATTAACGGATTTGTGCCCACCTATGGTTTTTTGTTAGCACTACTTTTCAGCAGAGGTGCAACCAGGAAGAGGCTAGGAAAGCTGAGGCCCCCTCTTAGCCAAAACGAGCCTACACTCTAATCCCAAAAATTTGGACCAACGTGTTTTATACTTGACCAGGGGGGCCCGCATGCGGGGCAAATTAAGATGTCCAGTATTTTTTGTGTTTAAATTTCTAAAATAAGTGTAAATACATCCATCTAAACTAAGAAAACAACTCATTGTAGAGCTTTTTTTTACCTTGGTGCAGAGGGCAAAGGGCAAGAGGAACAGGATTGCCGATTTTACGTGAATTATCATACAGCATTTTCGTAAAAGCGAGCGTAAGCAACACCCTAGGATTAAGCATTAAATTGCTTGATAAAATAATCAGTATCAAACGTTTTAGCATCTGTCAGTGTGCTTTCATCAGCATCTAAATGCAATACGGCGTTTAATATTTCAAATTTACGCGGTGCTTATATAAACACTAAAATAATATTTACTCCGCCATTAAATTAATTTTGTTCAGAAACCGAAATCCAAACGAAACTTATAATCAATAACCCAACCAATAACCCAAAAATAACTAACCAATAACTAAAACCAATAACCCAAAACTCAAAAATAACCCAACCGTGCCCCTCTCTGCATTGGCCTGTAGACCAAAGTGCACGATAAAAAAATGCCACAATTTTTGCCCTTTTGAGGCAGTTTTTGCAGTGATATGGCCTCTAGAGTGGTTTAAAACTATTTTTAAAATATTTATCATTATTACTTTTTTTTTTTAGGGGGGTATTAACTTACTTGTCAAAAATATAGCTCATAAATTAATCGATAAACACTTCAAAACATTGCTAAAAATAGGCAGCCAAAACTGATCGTTTAGCAAAATGCTTAACATAAGCTTAATAAACAAAAAGAGTACGGGGGGGGGGGGGCTATTCGACATTTAATTTATTTAATTACATCGAGTAATATACTTTTTTGAGACGCTGTACTTTTTTAGGGCGGAGATGGATTCAGGACAAATTTATCAAGAAACCATGACAATTTATCATGGATTTGTGTTTAATTTTGTTTGTTT
Organism: Trididemnum nubilum; assembly: GCA_963965965.1. Lineage (NCBI taxonomy): Eukaryota > Metazoa > Chordata > Ascidiacea > Aplousobranchia > Didemnidae > Trididemnum > Trididemnum nubilum. The sequence continues at coordinate 28,122,040 of OZ014471.1, forward strand.
GCAGGTTTAGGATGATTGGTCATTTATCTTCAAAGTTTGCATCATTTTAGATTGATGATTTTCATAAAACAAAGCAGATTTCGAATGATTTTGACAGCGTCCTAAAAATTACTTTTTTTAGGACGCTGTACTTTTTTTTAGGACGGAGATGTTTCAGAACAAATTTATCATGGATTTGCGTTTAATTTTGTTCGTTAGCAGGTTTAGGATGATTGGTCATTTATCTTCAAACTTTCCATCACTTTAGATTGATGATTTTCATAAAACAAAGCAGATTTCAAATGATTTTGACAGCGTCCTAAAAAAAGTAATTACTTTTTTTAGGACGCTGTACTTTTTTTTAGGACGGAGATGTTTCAGAACAAACTTATCAAGGATTTGAGTTTAATTTTGTTCGTTAGCAGGTTTAGGATGATTGGTCATTTATTTTCAAAGTTTGCATCACTTTAGATTGATGATTTTCATGAAACAAAGCAGATTTCGAATGATTTTGACAGCGTCCTAAAAAAAGTAATTACTTTTTTTAGGACGCTGTACTTTTTTTAGGACGGAGATGTTTCCGAACAAATTTATCATGAATTTGCGTTTAATTTTGTTCGTTAGCGGGTTTAGGATGATTGATCATTCATAATTTAGGATGATTGATCATTTTTTCATTACTTTATATTGATGATTTTCATGAAACAAAGCAGATTTCGAATGATTTTGACAGCGTCCTAAAAATTACTTTTTTTAGGACGCTGTGCTTTTTTTAGGACGGAGATGTTTCAGGACGAATTTATCAAAGACTTGCGTTTAATTTTGTTCGTTAGCAGGTTTAGGATGATTGATCATTCATGGTTTAGGATGATTGATCATTTTTCCATTACTTTAGATTGATGATTTTCATAAAGCAAAGCAGATTTCGTATGATTTTGACAGCGTCCTAAAAATTGCTTTTTTTAGGACGCTGTACTTTTTTTAGGACGGAGATGTTTCAGAAGTTCAGAACGAATTTATCATGGATTTGCGTTTAATTTTGTTCGTTAGCAGGTTTAGGATGATTGGTCATTTATTTTCAAAGTTTCCATCACTTTAGATTGATGATTTTTATAAAACAAAGCAGATTTCGAATGATTTTGACAGCGTCCTAAAAAAAGTAATTACTTTTTTTAGGACGGAGGTGTTTTGGTGCATACCGGTATCGGATTTCTTACGGCAAGAATTCGAATCCAATCTTTATTGAAAACTAGGGTTTAGTTGATTTTAATTAAATTCCCAATAAATTTTTCATTAAATAAACTAGATTTTAGTTGATTTTTGGTAGCGTCCTAAAAAAAGTAACGGTTTGTTAGGACGTTTAGGACGCGCGTCCTAATCGTCCTAAAAAAAGTAGTACCCCAAATTGAATCCAATGAAAAAGCAGGTTATCAGAGCTGGCCTGATGTATGAAGCAAACATTAGCAATTGCAAAGGCTGGCAACCTTTGAGAGTGACCAGTGGTGGCCTTAGGAAAGGGGGGGCCCCTGTGCAAATTAAATGGGGGGGGTCTTTTCTTTACACACCACTTTACCATGATTTATATGCACTTGCAATTAAGCGCAACAATTCATTTCACAAATAACAAGACCAGAAGACCAATGCTATTGCAGCCCTACTTAAATCAAATGTTTGTTCATAAGTTCCTCTCATCTAGATTATCAACTCAATTAATTGCAGTAAATTAACGTAAACTTTTAGCAATTGCTTTCAGTATGCTAGTGCTATTACAGAATATGTTTGAGTACTTAGCAATAATGTTTGAATGCTTTATGCTGCTTAGGATATGATATACTGCATAAACCTATTACTGCCAGTTGCTGAAATCAGTTGGAAAAAAAAAACAAGTGGAAAAACGACAACCTGAGTCATAGGCGTAGCCAGGATTTTTGATTGGGGGAAACCACAAATCACATGCAATATCGTCATCAGAAACTTTGAAAGAGGAATTTTTTGGTGGGGCAAAGATATCGTAGAATGGAAGATCAGAAGTCGTGGCCTGGTGTTGGCATGTAACTAGGAACTCGTTCAAGGAGAGAGCTTAAACAAATAGCCTAGTTAAAATGCGAAAATGTGTAAATTGGGAGACGTGCTTGAGTAAAGAAGTGTACTGTAGTTCAAACGTATCACAGACGGGGGTCTGGGTGCGGAGCCTCCAGCCGCCGGAGGCTATGTGGGTCTGGGGGCGAAGCCCCCCAGCCGCTGGACGATTTTTCGTATTTTTTTGGACAAAAAAAAGCTATTTTAATACCATTGGATCACATTTTGCACATTTTCAGAGCCATTTGAGAATAATAGATTTTTAACATTTGAAAGCCAATTGAAAAAATTAAGTTGTTCAGTCCTCCTTTCGCTTGCAATTTAAGTCCAAAACACGTTTAAAATCTTGCATTTTGTAGGTAAATTTTATTAGTGATTTCGCTCAGATAGGGGGAAATAAAGTACAATCCATCCAGCAATATTTTAGCAGTAAATAACAATTCAGTCGATTATTTTCTTTATAGATTATTGTTTTGTCTTGATAACAACCAGTTATAGGAGTACATATACGGCCAGGAGCCCAGGCTCTCTCAATTCAAAAATTTGTTTAATGAGCATTCCCCTTACTGAAGCTAATTTTTTTCAAAAGTATTTTGTTGCATAAAAACTGGCGAGGTGGAGGTGAATTGTAATTGAAAAATGTACATTAGATAGTTATGCCTACAAACCATGTTATTGCCCGAGTCGGATTTACATTGAGTTGGGCCCCTGGTACTTTAAGATCTTTCCAATATTTTCGTGCCAAATACAGGTGAAGACCAAAAAAAGTCTTATCTGAGCGCGGGGCCCCTGGCACTGTGCCATGTGTTAAATCCGTCCCTGGTTATTGCATTACAATCATAAAAAGGTTAGATGAGAACCTCAGTTAGCAACTTTTAGAATACAAACGCTCAATTTCACTCGGGTTATACGTTTAAATTGGTTGGCAACATTAAATTGAAGGAGCCCTGGCCCCCTGAAACAGTATTATTGTTGGGGGCCCATTTAAATTAGAGGGCCATATAAATATTCTTGTAGGGGGCCCATTTAAATTGGTTGGCAAAAATTAAATTAAGGGGCCCTGGCCCCCTGGATCAATATTGTTGTTGGGGGCCCATTTAATTATTATTGTAGGGGGCCCATTTAAATTGGTTGGTAAAAATTAAATTGAGAGGACCCGGGCCCCCTGGCTCAATACAATTGTTAATTACTGCTGTACGAGTGTACTGTTGTATGCGAAGATGTTAAAAGAAACTGAAGCTTAAGAAACAACAGTTTTTTTGTGACATTTTTATAATGGGTAGCATTTCAATTGGGGGGGGCCCTGAGCCCCCCCTGGTTACGCATATGACCTCAGTAGCCTAACAGTAGCAAGCAAAAAAAAAGAGTAGTAAGTTGACTTCACCAGTAAATTTTTATTATCTGTTTACTAAATCTGACTTAAAAGTGAAAACTAATATTATCTTGGAAAAGGGGATATGTGTAATAACATTTGGAATAAGTGCATCTTGAGGGAGGGGGTACATATGTAATGACACTTAAAACAAATGTATAAACTTTTTATCATAATTTGCTATAGTTTTTCATAATCAATTTTTTTCTGCGCGCAGTAGGTCAAATGGGGGGCCCCCCAGAAGTGGGGGCCCCTGTGCATTTGCACACTTTGCACATTCCTAAGGCCACTACTGGACAGTAGGATCGCCTTTGTTAAAAGCAGCTTCATTATGATTGAGTAGTTGGCCATAGTGATTTCCCCACATATTTGCAATGTTTTGGGCACTGGAGACTCCATTGACTACGGGTGGGAGAACGGCTGAAGCAGATGTTGATGATTGTAGCCTCATTTGTCTCCAGAATTGATTAGTGGGGCTATTGCCGATCAGATTAGATGCCATAGTGTCAGCAGCACATTTTTTCAAATTCCGTTTATGCTGCCTGAAAGTGCTTTTAAAAAGCTTTTTATTACTCCTCATAGATTGATATAAAGGGCTAGATTTGAGTTTGCACTTTCTAATCCAATTCAGGTAACTTAACTTAGCTGATTTATGATGCTTTAGATTTCCAGACCAACCAGGAACTTGGAAAGTACGTTTGCTCTCGGTTACTTGTAAAAAGACTGAAGAATTTTGCAAACAGTTAACGATTCTTTGGTAACATTGAGAAATACTTTCTAAATGTAACAAGTTAAATTATTCCTGAAGTGAAATAGGCAGAACTAATTTAATAGTTCACAGAGACATCACATCTTACAATCGTACTTCATTTGACAACACCTTAATGCTGTCTCCGCGTCGAAATGGGTAATCATTGCAACCCCTTGTGACGCAGGTGAGGCGTAGCCCCCTATCGTGGGAGCATTCCCGTGTTTCGAAGTCAACTAACTTCATCATCAGTGTGAAGAGGAGTCGACACAATGCAAAGAATTTTGATCCCTGAATTAGACTAACTCAATCGGTAAATTTGAATAACCAAGCTATCGGTATAGGCTAACGTCTTCATCTCTTAACTTCAGCTACTAAAAAGGCAAGCCCAATTTTTTTTCCCCACGTAATGCTCTGGACTCGAGTTTCGCGTAATACCAACGCTCATCGGCAGAGCTGACGTTCAAACCGAAATTCAAAAACTAAACTAAGCTTTCCTGCAAACCGAAATTCAAAAACTAAACTAAGCTTGCCTGTAAACCGAAATTCAAAATCTGAGTAAACTAACCCATAAAGTTAAAATCAAAATAGGATTGTGAAACATAATCGCAATTGTGACAATGGTAACCCGGAAAAAAAAAATTAACTCTGGACAGGGGACCAAGTGGGCTAATAGACAGGGATGAAAAATTAAGTCCCTAAAATGGGCAAGGGGACCAAGTGGATAAGGGGGTCGGAAAGTTCAAGAACAAAGATCAACAATTCACCCAGTGCAAATACAATATTTTTTATAGGCAGAACTAATTCAATAGTCCACAAGACATCGCGTCACATATCCCGAATGATATTGCACCCGTGCTGTTTCTGCAGTGGACAATCTCTCAACCACAAACAACGATAATTTAACAAGTTAAATTATTCCTGAAGTGAAATAGGCAGCACTAATTTAATAGTTCACAGAGACATCACGTCTTACAATCGCACTTCATTTGACAACACCTTAATGCTGTCTCCGCGTCGAAATGGGTAATCACTTCAACCCCTAGTGACTTTCTAAATGATTTTTGTCATTGCATCCAGGATTCTGGCAGCTTATGGCATTCAAAAGCAGAGGCATGGCTGACATTGCAAGTTTAGTATTTTGATAATATTCTACTTTTTTAGAAGAACTAAGGGTCGGCCAGTTGATGTGTTTGAAATTGTTTGTGTGAAGGTCTTTATTGTCTTGACAAGTGTAGCTGGGCACGCAGTTGATTAAAACAAGCAAAGGACGGTGATCGGAGATCAAGTATTGATGCAAGATTTTAATACTATCTATTAATTGATCAGCTGAGGCAGATGAAAGACAATGGTCAATCCAAGTGGTAGAGTTGTGGCTATCGCTGAGATAGGTAAAAAATCTACAGGTAACAGTCTCTCATCTGAGATCACAAAGTTATTGTCACTACAAAATTCAGTTAGTGATTGCCAAAAATGGTTACTTCTTCCAGCATTAAAGTCTCCTACTATGTAGACTGCATAGGCATCTTGACTATCACACGTGGTAGAAAGCTCACCCAGGTAGGCTTGGTAAGAGTAAAAATTCTCCGGACAGCAGTAGGGAAGATAAACATTTAGCATTAGAGTATTATCTTTGTTCATAGGTGGGCACAAGTCCGTTAATCATTAATCCGTTAATAACGAAGCTAACTTTTTCATTAACTCGTTAATCCGTTAAAAAGTTTTTTCATGTTAACGGACTAAATTAACTTCAGGTAAGTTCTGTTAACGGATTTAATTAACTTCCGTTAAGATCTGTTAACTTCCGTTAAGGTTTTTATGGTAAATAACTTGCACCATTCATTCACCGTACCGGTACAAACCAGTTTGCATTGGTAACACTTGTTGTGTATTAGCGCAAGTTTTATAGAAGCGAAAAAAGGAACTCTTTTTTGTGGCAAATAATAACCTGCAGCCTCATAGGTCTTTCAACTATCGCTGTTCACAATTTCCAACGATTTTCCGATCGCAGCTTCTTTAGCGCATTTGAACGTATTTTTATCTAAAAATTAGATTAGACTGTAAAATGTAACTTCCAAAACACAAAAGGACCACCATAGCAATAAATATTTCCTTACTATCAGCTCAACAGCGTCAATACGTGTTTTTGAAGCGAGTGAATAAAAAGAAATATAAATTACACGCAAAATGTAAACGAATTAACGGACTTTATTAACTTCCGTTAATTAAAGCTGAAAATAACGGATTAACGTTAACGGTGGTGCAAAGTTTGTTAACGGACTAGTGGTTAACGAAGCTAACGTTTTGCATTAACTTGCCCACCTATGCCTTTATTACATAACACATTTAATCCTGTGATTGAACCAGAATGACTAACAATTCTTTTTGCAGAGAGCTCTTTCTTCCATAATATTGCAGTTCCACCATAAGGTCTACCTTTCCTAAGCTCATCGCACTCATCAACAGGAGAGTAACCAAAGGAATATTGATGATCGGAATCTAATTTCAAGATAAAAATAAGTTCAAATGCACAACGAAGCTGCGATCGAAAAATCTTTGGAAATTGTGAACAGCGGTAATTAATAGACCTATGAGGCTGCAGGTTATTATTTGTCTCAAAAAAGAGCTCCTTTCTTCGCTTTCTTCTATAAAACTCGTTTTTACCGGTCCGATGATTGAATGGTGCAAGATATTAACGATAAAAACCACAACGGAAGTTAACAGATCTTAACGGAAGTTACTTTAGTCCTTAACAGAACTTAACGGAAGTTAATTTAGTCCGTTAACATGAAAAAACTTTTTTAATGGATTAACGAGTTAATGAAAAAGTTAGCTTCGTTATTAACAGATTAACGATTAACGGACTTGTGCCCACCTATGATGATCGCTGATAGCGGACAGAAAGTCTAAATTTTGTTTTGTAATCCATGTTTCTTGAAGGAATATAATATCATAGGTTTCACACAGCTTTTTTATATCAACTATAGAGTTCTTAATACCTCTACAGTTATAAGAAACAATGCTTAAACTTTTGAATTTGTTGTTGGGGTATTTACACTTTTTGAAGGAGAATCATCTACTGCTGTGGACTTTGCATAAAATCGTTTTACTAAAACACCTTCTGGCCAGTTTTCAGGTTCACAGATTCTTTGAATGAGATGCCAGCTATGGTTAAGTGAAAAGAGGCATAACTGTCAAATCTAGTTCTCAGCTGAGTGCATAAAATGGATGTTGCATTTTTAAATTGATTTTTGGCAAAATTTTCAATTGCAAATACAGTTGTACAAAGCTGCAGCCTGGAGATAAACACCTCTGCGGGTTTGGCTACTTTCGGCACTGGCAGCAGCTGTGAGCCCTTCAACTTTCCTTCATTAGATTTTTTCACTAGTTTCTTTCGTTTAGTCTGAATGGTCGAATTTTCATTATCTTGATGCTGCTTTGAGATGACTTTTGAAGTTTCACTTTCAGTGGTTTCTGCGTCCAAAGAGGAGGGTAGCTCATGCACCATTTCCGAAGAGCTAGATTCAGAAGTTTTACTGAGTACTTTCTCCGCATAAGTGGGTTTCTTTGGAATCATTGATTGGGGGTCCTAAAAAGGCAGGGATAAATGTGACAAATCTTTGGGAGCATTTTTTCTGATGAGGGCAGAAAGCTCAGAAACCATACACCTGATTTCAGCCAGTTGATCTGATAGCTGCTGCACAGCGCTTGACTTTTTTTGTAAGGATTTTATTTCTTCCTTTACCATGTTAAGGTCTTGGACTATGGTGAGGCCATCAATATTTTTAACATCCACAGGAGGGAAGTTGCAGGTTGCTGTGGCATATATTGGTTTGGATGAAGGGTCATCTTTCATGTAAGCTTCTGGAAGGTGCAAAAATTCTAGAATGTCCTTGACATTAATGTCATTCTTATTGTCGCCTTGTCTCTTGATCAATCTTCGGGTTTTACCATTGATGATCACTTTTTCAAAAAGTTCTTTTTTCGCATTCAAAATATCACTTTCGGAATAAAATTCCGAGACTACCTTTACCAAAACGTCAGTTGTCATGCAGTCAATATTAATTGAAACATACCACAGAATGGAGTTTATTATAGCCATGCAATCACCACAGAAAATTTAAACCACTACTAACTTTATTTCAGATAATTAGGCCTATTTGTTCAAAACCCTTATTCAAACCCTTATTCAAATATATCATATATACATACACTAATTCAAATAGAATCCATACACTTATTAAGAATACATAGAATACATACACTTATTATGAATAATAACTTTTTAATGTTTATTTCGAGTTTTTTCCGATTAATTCAGCAAATGCAGGCCAGTTTCGATAAATAAACTTTTTTCGAGATTTATCGAAGCTGGCCAAAACTGACACAAAATACTTCAAACTCGTATGGTATTTATGTTTTGTAGTGTTTGTTGATTAAAAGTAATAACTTTTCAATCTTTAGTTCGATTTTTTTTCCGATTAATTCAACAGCGGCAGGCCAGTTTCGGTAAATAAACTTTTTTCGAGATTTATCGAAACTGGCCAAAACTGATTAAGCGTGCATGTTTTTTTTGCGTTTGGTTAGTGCTAAATAATAATTTAAAAGCTTTAATTTAAATTTTTTATATTAATTTAGTAAAACGTAACGTAATTAAGCCAGTTTCGATGAAAAAAAATTTTGCGAGATTTATCAAAACTGACACAAAAATAGTTTGAACGCGGATGAAGGTTTATGTTTATTTTATAATAATTAATTTTTCAAAGTTGGAATGCATTTATTCTGATCAATAAGAATTATAAGCCAGTTTCGATAAATAATCTTTTTGCAAGAATGTATTAAATGGTTCAAAAGTGGGTTTAAACCACTTTGAAGTCAATATCAGTGCAACTTAGGAGTGTCGCATTTGGGCAAAAAACGTACATTTTCCATGTTGTGCATTTTTGTCTACAGGCCAATGAGGAGGTTATGCTCATTGCCCTCCTCCCTTTGGCTACCCTACTTATGACAAGTTAATAAGATGTTTGTTTGTATCAAATTTTTAGGCAATAGATCACTTGGCTTCGGCTTTAAAGCCCGAAAACCGCCCCAATTTGAGGTCGAAACCGATCTCCTGCGAAAACAGCTGAAGTGTACCTAAAAAATATTTCACATGATTATAGTCTTAAGATGGGTATCTTTTCATAAATCATCCCTACCAATCCACTTAATTTTGACTGTTATAAGATTTTTTTCTTCTGACTCAAAAACTTGCCTAAACTACTATTACTATGCTGTTAATTTGTTATGTTTGGGAGCATTGGCGTAGGAGCTCAAAATGATTTGGGGAACACCAAACTTTTGCCCGAAAAATGACTTGATTCAATCAATGAAGGAGATCTCCAAAAAAAGGTCTTCACTGATATTGAGACGGTTTTTCTGTCCAAATTAAGATCTCCTACAAAAAAATTTTGCCCAAAAAATGAGAAATTGCCCAAAATTTTGAGGCGAAATTGCCCAAAAAATATGAAATTGCCCGAAATTTTGGCGCACGATCGACACCTTAAAACCAAGCGAGAAGGGCCAGTGCCCCCTCGGCCCTTCCCCCACCTCCTACGCCACTGTTTGGGAGTTTTAGTTTTTCCCGTTAATTTAACAAATGCAAGCCACAACATCTTGACGTCCTTCGTGGTCGACTCCTGGGAAGCCATGTCAACTTCCACTGGCAGTTAGGTGGCCAGAACAACCACCAACCCTGCAGCTCCAATGATATTTCACATTGTAGCTCAAGTCAATTAAGCACAGAGCTGGACAGCGCTGTTTCGAGCTTTTAGCTCTCATCGGCAGCTCTCAGCTATCTTTCAAAGGTATTCCCAGCTGAACAAACATCTTGGCCTAACTGGCAAACCTTAATGGCTTGCAGCAAGGCAGATGCTTTAGTAGGGAATAAAATTCAAGTTCAAATGCAAACAAGTTCAAATGCACAACAAAGCTGCAAAATATTAACGATAAAAACCACAACGGAAGTTAACAGAACTTAACGGAAGTTACTTTAGTCCGTTAACAGCACTTAACGGAAGTTAATTTTGTCCGTTAACATGAAAAAACTTTTTAACGGATTAACGAGTTAGTGAAAAAGTTAGTGAAATTAGTTTAGACTGTAAAATATAACTTTCAAAACACAAAAAGACCACCATAGCAATAAATATTTCCTTACTATCAGCTCAACAGCGTCAATACGTGTTCTAGAAGCGAGTGAATAAAACGAAATGTAAATTACACGCAAAATGTTAACGGATTAACGGACTTTATTAACTTCCGTTAATTAAAGCTAAAACTAACGGATTAACGTTAACGGAGGTGTGAAGTTTGTTAACGGACTAGTGGTTAACGAAGCTAACGTTTTGCATTAACTTGCCCACCTATGGTTTTTAGTATTGGTATCCAATTTCCAAAAAAGAACTGGAAAGTAAATACAATTCGTTGCATGGTTATAGGGGATCAAAATAATGTCAAAAAAAAGAACACTCCCGTGAAAAAACTTTCAAAGGAACTTTGAACAAATCATTTTTGAACTTTTTTATACCTTGTAAATAAAGTTTTGTTTATGTTTGCCGTTTTTTGCCTATCGTTACACATTACGCTACAAAAGCTGGAAAATAAAAATACATAACGAAGGAGCATAGAATTCGTGATCTATCTTTTTACCTTTTGTAGTGTAAATATATTCATCTCTTGCACTTCTTTTTGAGAGAAAAGTCATTAACCCTAGAGAACCTCATCAGAGAACTCTGATGCCATATTCCCGCCTCATGTCTCTGGCAAATAGTAACCTCAAAATGTGGTTTTATAGTCACGGTTGGCAAGAGTTTCTACTTTGGTGACTCAAGTTACATAACAGAGGTGGAGTCGCGGACCCAAAGTTTGAGGCCAAGAACTCAAAAAAAGTCCAAAACCAAGGCCAAGGACCGACTTCTTGAGGACAGCCCCTCTCGAGGCCAAGGACAGGAATGCTTGAGGTCAAGGACCAAGGACACAACGCACATAGGCTTCGAGCCAGGATTTTTGATTGGGGGGGGCAAACCACAAATCACTTGCACTGACGTCATCAGGAATTTTTAAAAAAGGAACTTTTTGTGGGACAAAGATATCGTAGAATAAAAGATTTGAAGCTGTGGCCTGTTGACACTTAACCAAGATTTTGTTAAAGGGAGAGGACTTAAACTAATAGTTAAAAAGTGCAAATGTCTAACTTGCGAGTCATATTGAGTAAGCTAGTGTAACTTCACCTTATCACAGACGGGGGTCTGGGGGCAGAGCCCCCAGCCGCTGAGTGATTTTTTTGTAATTTTTTGGAAAAAAATCACGTTTCGCACGTGTTCAGAGCCATTTGAAAGAACTAGAATTTTAACATTTGAAAGCCAATTGAAAAGACTAACTTATCCAATTCTCGTTTTATTTGCAATTTGTCCAAAACTCATTCAAAATCTTGCATTTTGGTGTTAAATTTTAATTGTAAGTGATGTGGTCCTTGTAGGAATAAGTAAAAAGCATTGCCTCTTACAATATTTTAGCCGTAAATCGTAGTGTCGCAGTCCCTGCTCCAACCAATGACGTCTCGGAACGAAGCAACGGAATAGCAACAACCAAGATGCAAAGCCAACAGAATAGCGTAGTAACTCAACAGACCATACAGTTCGTAGGATGCGCAGTCAAGCCGATTAACCGCAATCGGAGAGTGCTCTTTTTGACTCGCCACAATGAGCCTAACCCACTCAAAGACGTTCCTTAGAGATTTTTGTTTTGTATAATTAACCAGTTATAAGAGTACATGTACGGTTAGGGGACCCAGGCCCTCTTAATTGAAATTCAATAATTTGTTCAATGAGCATTTTTTAAATAGTGTTTTGTGCATAAAAACTGGCGAGGTGGAGGTGAATTGTTATTGAAAAACGGTACAATAAATGGTTACGTCTACCAACCATGTAATTCCCGGGGCTGGATATACATTGCTCGGAGCCCCTGGCACTTTGGGGATTATCGCAACATCTTCCTGCCCAATATTGGTGAAGACCAAAAAAAGTCTTACCATGTAAGCGCGGGGCCCCTGCTGGCACTGTGCCATATGGTAAATCTGGCCCTGGTCAGAGGCAGATTTAGTAAATTTTGGTGGGGGGATGATGAAATTTATAAGCATAAATTGTGTATTTACTATGTAATGTAAAATTTCGGATGTTTATGATTAATAACGCTGACATTATTTTCTCCGGATTTCGAAGTGATCTAAAAAAAAAGTCTTCACAGTTCAACGAGCTGATTTTACCCGCAAATGGCTGATTGCTGTTTTTGCTTTAATCCAAATAAGTTTAATAATATTCATATGCACGTTAGGTTTAGGCTGGTAGGGGAGGGAAGCATCTCCCTCATCCTCCTCTAAATCCGCTCCTGGATCTGGTAACTGCATTACGTTCATAAAAAAGTAAAATGTAGGCCTGAGGTAGCAACTTTTAAGAAAAAACGTTTAATTTCACCTGGGTTGTGCATTTAAATTAGATGGCAAAATTAAATTGAGGGAGCCCGGGCCCCCTGGATTTTGCTATACTACTGTAACTAACAATTAATGTTTTTAACCGAAAAGTTTGACGCCCATCGTGGTCGACTCCTGGGAAATCATAACGACTTCCATTGGCAGTTAGGTGGCTAGATCAACCACCAACCCTGCAGCTGCAAAGCAGCTCGAGTCATAATATGCATAAATGTTTTTGTGAATAAATGTTTTTGTTAATTTTTGTTGTATATGTGAGACGTGACTCTTGTATCCGAAGTTGCTAAAAAACACTGAAGAAACAAGGCTTTTTTGTCCCATTATTTTCACTTGTGGCATTTTCGATTGGGAATTGGGGGGGGGGGGGGCGGACCCCTGCCCCCCTGGCTACGCGTAGAACAACGCGCAAGTGTTTTCCAAAACAAAAGTAATCGCGTAAGAAACAAAAAAATTTCCGCAAAATTTCAGACGTTGTCAAAAAAAAAAGGTCTTCACAAATTTTCTGGCGTTCATCAAGATGACGTAAAAAAGTCATGACCATGGCCCATTTTTACGATTCAAAAAATAATGCTGTCCTCGGCTGAGGACAGGGCATTTTCAAGAACTTGTAGGCTTCGAGGCCAAGGGCTTGATCTTTCAGGCCATCGCCAGGGACTTCAAAATGTGGCCTCGAGGCCAAGAACGTCCTCGAGGACTCCACCGCTGTTAAATAACGTTCGTATGTTAGTTCGAGTCGAGTATTTTGAACAAAAGCGACCCGAGTCGATTCGCTACGAGTCATTTACAAACAGAAAAAACAAAACAAAAAAACAGTTAAAATAATAAAAAAAAGACTCATTTGAACGACCGACGATGGCGTAACGTGTTTTTATTTTTACGTAGCCATTTTGCAACAACCGAGAAAAAAATTCAGACTTTTGCCTATAACCCATAAATAGTTTGGTCTATAACTACACGAAATTTGGAATAAAATGTCTGTGTTTCTTTTTTCAAGGCAATAGGCCTAAATGAGTTTGGTTTAGGGCCCTGAAGGCCGCACCATGATTTCTCCTTTTTAGTTGAAATCTTGAACAGACAATGAAAAGGCCCATTGATGCAGTTCGAACCAAATTATTGATATCAATTTTTTCTAAACAAGTTTAAAAATGAATATTTCCACTGCAATAATTACAACTATCGAAAAATGGCTGGGACCGAAAAGATATGCCTGATCCCTTGTTACTACATTAGAATAAGTAAGGTTTTCAAGATTTGCGGCTTGTACAAAGCCACTTAGCAGTAGGGAGTACCAATTATGGATGAATGTCACCGATTTTCATAAGTCTCCAAAAAGTTGCCAAACCACCCAACTAAGGCTCACGTGAAGTTTAAGAGTCACCGGATATCGTTTGATGTTTGTTTACGCCCAATTAAGGGGTTTTCGCGTACGCGCAGAGGGGTTTACCCCCTTTATGCTTTATCTCCTTATATATTGGTGGAAGTGGCATACTGTGAGCATGTTTTCAGGGTGTGCGCTGACACTTCAGTTTAAGTAAACGGGTTATTTTCCTAAAAATATTGCAAAAGAGTTGTTTTCTGTTCAAGCTAATTTCCGATACAAAATGTACTGACAATACAGATATTTCACGCAGAAGTGACACCTACCGGCGATGTCAAAATACAAATGTAATCGCAAGATGTCGCCTAGCTTTTCATAAAAATTTAGAAGCGTCAAAAACTAAATAATTAAATAAAGACCTAATAAAGTAACAAACGCATTATTGGAATGAGGCATATAGTTCACAGTTTGGGAAACATTCACTTAAAGAGTTGGTACTTAATCTTGCTAGATGAAATGGTATTTACCAGACAGCAAAAAATAAAAATCCAAGTTTGTAACAAGCTATGCATGGCAATGAAGGCGACAAAAACGGTGACCTTAGGATGCTTTAATTGTTTTTCTGTGACTTCTACTGGTTGCTTGAACATATGATTTGGATTCATACCAAAATTGGATTTTTGTTTTTTGTAGTTCAGTAAATAAATACCAATTCATAGAGCTAGTTGCATTTCATACATAAGAAATAACATACCGGTACCATTAACAGCAAAACCTGAAAAATAAACAGATTATGTAGAAAAAACAGAGGAGAAGTCCTCTAGGACGTCCTTGACATAATGTTGTTTCGTCTTGGAGCACGCCAGAGAACTTGCAAAAACAATTTTTGACGCACGAACTTTGTGCAAAATTTGTGAATTTGTCGGCGAAGACCTTTTTTTTGTTTTTTTGACATTGCCTGAAGTTTGCGGAAAACTTGCGAACATTTTGATCGTAGACCTTTTTTTGGAAAACACTTCCGCGCTGTGTCCTTGGCCTCGAGCAATCCTGTCCTTGGCCTCGAGAGGATCTGTCTTTAGAAGGTGTATCTTAGGCCTTCGATTTTTTTGTGTCCTTGACCTTGGCCTCGAGCCTTGTGTCTTGGACTTCACCTCTGCCATATATTATGCAAGATTTGAAACGTGTTTAGGACTTGATCCGCCAATAAAGAGGGGCTGAAAGGGCTAGGCAATTTAGCTTTTTTGATTTGATTCCAGATCCTAGCAACTTTGTTCGTTTAAATGGTTTTAAAAACGTTTGAAATATGATCCAAATGATGTTAAAGGCGGTGAATCATCCAGCCAATTCCGTTGGTTTACAATAGCTAAAAATGAACTATAATTTTTGATAGTTTTTGTTTTGATCTTGGGGCTGCGTTTGCATAGATATTAAACAAATGCAAAAAGATATCCCCCGAAAAAAGTTTTTGGAAACTCTGAGTTTTGATCTTCCCGCCAAAACCACAGTTCTTTAAACTATTAGGCCTACTGTAATCTTATTAAACTATTAGGCATAGCTATCTCTAAACTATTAGGCCTAATAGTTTAAAGATAATTAGGCCTAAACTATTTAGAAATAAAGTATTTAGAAATAAACTATCTCTAAACTATTAGGCCAACCACAGTTCTCTAAACTATTAGGCCTACTGTGGTTTTGGCGGGAAGAACAAAACTCGGAGTTTCCAAAAACTTTTTTTCGGGAGATATTTTTTTGTCTTTGTTGAATATCTTTGCAACCGCAGTCGCAAAATTAAAACAATAACTGCTTTAAAATGGTTATTTTTTCAAAAAATTGCAGAAATTGTCCAACGACTGTTGGCTTAGCCCCCAAACCCCCGTCAACCCAATTTGCTTGAATTGTGGCAGTTTGCTCAACATGCTGTCCAATTGCGACCTTTTTCAAACAGAAACATTCTAACTTTTGTTTCAAGCCCCCTTTCTTCCTTTTGCAAAATCCTAGTTGCGCACATGGTTGCAGTTGCAAGCAGAGGTGGAGTCCTCGAGGACGTCCTTGGCCTCGAGGACACATTTTGAAATCCTTGGCCTTGGCCTCGAAGGTCAAGTCCTTGGCCTTGGCCTCGAGGCCTCAAGTCCTCGAAAATAGGCCTGTCCTCGGCTCGAGGACAGCAGTATTTTTTGAATTGTTAAAATTTTGGGAAGCGCTTGAAAAATTTTTTGGAAAACGTTTTTTTGTGGAGATCGCTTGAAAAATTTTTGTGAAGAACTTTTTTTTTTTTTTGGAGAGCACTTGTGCTTGTGTCCTTGGCCTTGGCCTCGAGCATTCCTGTCCTTGGCCTCGAGAGTGTCTGTGCTCGGAAAGGCTGTCCTTGGCCTTGGCCTCGGATTTTTTTTGTCCTTGGCCTCGAGCCTTGTGTCCTCGACTCCACCTCTGGTTGCAAGGTTTTATTTGACCCTGTAGGCAATGGATAAGGGGCTTGTCGCTCCAGCCCAACGGAAAATAAAATTGCGTGCAGCGCCTCTATTCATATCAGGGATGAGGAAGAGTTAATTTTCCCGAAACTTTTGCTTCCATCACTAGTTGTACTGCATTAAACAATCTTTTCTAAAAAGTTGTGATTTTCATTTGATGCGCCGGACCTGTTACTGCGGTATACGTCGTGATCATCATGATATAAAAGCAACTTGACAATTGCCGTGTTTTTTTTGCTATCTCAAGCTAGACCACGATATGCAAACGAAAGACATTTCACACTTATGTTATTTCCCATGATTGGGCCAAGCCAGTAGCGTAGCCAGGGGGGTAGGGGTGGGGAGGCTACAGCCCTCCTTATTGGCCTGAAAAGTATGCAAAAGCACGTGATTAGTGCTTTTGAGGCCGATTTTTGCGCCAAAAATGAAAACAATCCCCCCAACGGGATTGGGGTGCAGAAGTTGTAAAGGACTTGCTGTTATTTGGACCAGACAAGTGGAGTTTTTTGTTTTCTGGAGCTCACCCAAAGTTGGTCAGGAGAGTGACTGAATTTTGGTAAAGACCTTTCTTTATTTCTTTTTGAAGATCACCTAATCTCGGCCGGAAAAACCGTTTCAATTTTGGTGAAGACCTTTTTTTTGGAGATCACCTGATTTTGACAGAAAAAACGCCTCAATTTGATTTAAGACTGATGAAAATTTGGGTCAAGTTCGTTGACTGTTGTTTTCACCTCCCAAAAAAGCACCCACTTTGCGAAATCCTGGCTACGTGCGTGAGCCAAGCAGTGTAACCGTTGTACATAAACTCGCTCATTTTTGGCCAGTTGCGATAGTAGTAGTAAGCAGTACTTAAATTGTAGGGAAGACCTTTTTTTTTTGGTCTTCACTAGATTTCAGGGAAAAGCACTTCAATTTTCGGGTAAGACCTTTTTCTTTTTGGTCTTCACCTAGTTTCGGGGAAAAAACACTTCAATTATGCGGGGACAGAATTACATAATTTCTACAAAAGCGTCCCCCCATACAAAATTTTACAATTTAAGTTCTACTGGTAGTAACACTATAGCAAGTAACTATTCGGGCTTGACTTCGAAGGTCAAAAACCGACGCTCCCGTAAAATACTGATAGTTTTTGTAGTTCTGTAGTGATTTATTAAGAACGATCCATGCACTGAAAAAGAAACGATAAGCTACAAGCAGTATCAAGGATCTTAGAGGCACAATGAAACCTATGATTAACAGTTTATTCCAGCCAGTTAGTCGAGCGGAAACGCGTTCGTCTCTGGAGCGGGAGGTCTGAGATTCAAATTTCCGGCCGATCAAATCAAACACAGTGTTGCCAACGATTCGCCAACACTGTGACATTTGTTCAAAAGAAGCTGTGTTGCCCGGGCGCAATGACGCGGAGATGGGCGGCGCAAACTCGTTACACGCTTCGGTTGATTTGATTAATCGTGTTTCGGGCTAGACTTTCGTCTCTTATTCTCGAAAATGAGTGTAGAAAGGCAATCAAAAAATTGCTAATTAATCAGATGCCGTGATAAGATTGTAATGGAATATTTAAATTTTTTTATTTTTTTTAATAGAAAATATTAGGTAATCACAATATTACGAGAGATACACTAGTCTGCCATCTTTTTTGATGTCACGGAAATTCGAAAACGCAGGTTTGCTAATGGTGCAGAGTCAAACTGATTAAATTTATTTTTACGAATAAGGGGAGGGAAGTAGAGCGGGAGAAGGCCTGGAGCACTTGCTTATTATCTCTAGCAGTAAGTAAGTTGTTCTCATTTCTTCAGCAAAACCGATCTTGAGCAGCATCTCTTCAAACTATTGTAATTTGCTTTTGAATCGCAATTGACCAGTTTCGATAAATCTCGCCAAAATTTATTTACCAAAAGTGGCTTAAATTATTTAGTTACGTTACCAGGAAAACATAAAAGTAATGATTAAAAAGTTATTATTCATAGAATAAAAATAAAATACCATCCGAGTTTAAACTATTTTGGTTTCAGTTTCAATAAATCTCGCAAAAATTTTTTCATCGAAACTGGCTTATTGGAACGACCGACGCTCGCGTCGCGTGTTCCTCTGTTTTTACTCGGCCATTTTTCAACTAACGAGTGCGAGATTTCAAACTTTTGCTTATAACTCCAGAACGGTTTGATCTAGCTACATGAAATTTGGACAGCTGTTTGAAATTAATGAGTTGTATGTTTGTACCAAAATTCGAGGCAATAAGTCACGTGACTTCGGTTTTAGAACCCGAAAACCGCCCCGCAAGTTTGGCGTAAAAAGCGGTCTCAGTCAAAAACGGCTTAAGTACGGCAAAAAATATTTCATAGGGTTGTATGTCTCAAGATACCCTTTCATCCCAACCAACCCACTTTTGGCCGCAATGAGGTTTATTTTTTTTTCCTTTTTTTATTTTTTTTTTCTTCCTGATTTTTGTACGCTCTTCTTCTCCTAAACCACAACACATCAAAATCTAACTTTTGTGCAGAGTTGTTGAGCTGCAAATGCAATTTTTTCTCCCGAAATTTTTTGGGGCAACTCGACCGGGAACCCCCCAAAATGGGGCCCCAAAAAATCCATTTTTTGAACGGCTCAAGCTAGGGTGCTAGTTGTTTTTGATATCAGTAGATATTTAAGAGACAAATATTTTGACATAGTTTGGGGGTGCCACGCCCCCTGGGATCCCCCCAAATGGACCCCCCAAAAATCAATTTTTTGAACAACTTAACTTAGAGTGCCAGTGTTTTATGATATCAGTAGATATTTAACAGACAAATATTTTGACATAGTTTGGTGGTGCCACCCCCCGGGAACCCCCAAAAATCAATTTTTTGAACGGCTCAAGGTAGAGTTCTATTTTTTTTGATATCAGTAGATATTTAACAGACAAATATTTTGACATAGTTTGGGGGTGCCACCCCCCGGGAACCCCCCCAAATGGACCCCCAAACATCAATTTTTTGAACGGCTTAACTTTAGAGTGCCAGTGTTTTATGATATCAGCAGATATTTAACAGAAAAATATCTTGACATAGTTTGGGGGTGCCACCCCCCCCGAGGACCCCCCAAATGGACCCCCAAAAAATCAATTTTTTGAATAGCTCAACTTGGGTGCCAGTTTATTTTGATATCAGCAGATATTTAACAAACAAATATCTTGACGTAGTTTGGGGGTGCCACCCCCCCGGGACCCCCCAAATGGACCCCCAAAAATCAATTTTTTGAATAGCTCAACTTGGGTGCCAGTTTATTTTGATATCAGCAGATATTTAACAAACAAATATCTTGACATAGTTTGGGGGTGCCACCCCCCCGGGGACCCCCCAAATAGACCCCCAAAAATCAATTTTTGAATGGCTCAAGCTAGGGTGCCAGTGTCTTATGATATCAGGAGATATTTAACTGACAAATATTTTGACTCTACTTTTCTCGAGGTTCCATAATTAGATATTTTTGAATAATTGCTGATTTTACGGTATACAAAAAGTACTTTTGAGCGTCACAGCATTAGCTATACGTCGGTCGTTCACTGGGTTTGCTGGCAAACTCCCATCTAGTTTAGCTTACGTTTTGCTAAATCAATCGAAAAAATTTAAATTGAAGATTTAAAATTATATTTATAATACTTATAATAATAACCAAACACAATAAAAAAGAAACAAAAAAACATGCACGTTTAATCAGTTTTGACCAGTTTCGATAAATCTCGCAAAAAGTTTATTTGTCGAAACTGGCCTGCATTTGCTGAATTAATCGGAAAAAACTCGAACTCAAGATTGAAAAGTTATTACGTACAATCAACAAACACAATAAAACATAAATAACATACGAGTTTGAAGTATTTTGGGTCAGTTTTGACCAGTTTAAGTCAGTTTCGGCCAGTTTCGATAAATCTCGCAAAAAGTTTATTTATCGAAACTGGCCAATTTTTGCAAAATTGAAGGAAAAAATTCCAACTAAAGATTAAAAAATTACTATTCATTACTAGCAACATGCACTACAACTTAGATATTATTCTATTTCAAATTATTTCAGGTCAGTTTCGGTCAGTTTCCATAAATAAACCTACCCCTTTTTGAGTATGTATTGTATACCAAATCACTCCCAAAGATATTAGTGTTTCAAATTCCTATTGAAGTTCTGGATTCCAATTCGAATTCTCTAGAAGAAGATAGGGCTGTTGTTATAAGGAGCAATCTTAGCAAAATGTGATGTTATTGCTGATCGTTACAAGAATGGCCATACATTTGAGGTTGTTTATGTGAAAAAACATGAGCAATATGTTAATGTAGGCATAAAAGTTTTACCATTGATAAGAAACTGGGTTATCAGGCGTGGTGATTTATTTATTGGTAACTCCTCCTGTCCAGTGAATGACAGAATTTTTATCAAACAATGTTTCCATTGCCAGAAAATTGGTCATGTGTCCAAGAACTGTCCAGCTAAATCTGAATCTGCAACATGTCTGTTCTGTGCTGAAAGTCATTGGTCGGCTACTTGTACAGTGAAAGCAGACAAGACTAAGCATACATGCAGCAATTGTTTAGTAAATGATCATAGTGTAGGAAGGTCAAATCATACTGCTAATTCATTTGATTGTGAACACATACATAAGGAAATTAGCCGACTTCAGGAAAAATTGAATACAATTCAAAAAACGTAATGTAGACTCTCTGTCTGAGTATAGTCACCACTTAAAAATTAGATTATTTAATGCCAGATCTATTTGCAACAAAATAATGTCTGTTTTGGATCTCATCAATGAACATGAAATTGATATTCTTGTGTAACTGAAACGTGGTTGCGCATGAATGATAGAGCCTAAGCAAGGGAGATTCATGAAATGGGATTTTGCATTCATAGCAAAGCTAGAGCTGGAAGAGGTGGAGGCTTGCATCAGTGGTGGTCATTGACTTGGGGGGGCCCCGGGCAAGGAGACAAAAATGGGCCCCCCTTATGTAACACCTAATGCTACTGAGATTGTTTGGGATCAGCGCTGCTGGGTTGGTACTTAGCACGAGCCCGTTCCCCCCCAAAAGTTTCTTACTTAACCAATGTACGCATGTAGCCTACCATCAGTTTTAGTAAACCTGAGGGCGAGCACAACTAAGAACTCTCACAACTAGCTGACTAGGATCTGAAAAAGTGAAAGTGAAGAGAATATTAGTCAACTG
Organism: Trididemnum nubilum; assembly: GCA_963965965.1. Classification (NCBI taxonomy): domain Eukaryota; kingdom Metazoa; phylum Chordata; class Ascidiacea; order Aplousobranchia; family Didemnidae; genus Trididemnum; species Trididemnum nubilum. The sequence goes on from OZ014471.1 coordinate 28,143,714, forward strand.
TTTATACTCACTGAACCAAATAACCATGGCAGATACCTGACATATCAAGCAGTGTCACAACACTAATGAGTTCAATTTATGATGAACTTCCAACTCTTGAAATTTCAGATTTTTGTGGTTTCGGTGTACTATCAAGCATAGATGCACCAAATTGATTCATCACAAATTATAGAACAGCACAAAGTTCTTATGTGTTATGCACATACAGTCTATTCTTTCTTATACTTAAATCTGAATAAAAAAAATATTTGTGGTTTAGCATAGCAGTCAGCACATAAAACTTAGTAGACCTACGATATGGTAGCTTGTACAACAAAACTTTGGCTAAGCTACCAACAATAGTGGCATACAGGCATTCAAGACTAAAAACAGTGTCACAGCACATTACTTATTAGGCCTACCCATACATGCTCAGTACCATAAAACTAGGCATTTTTATTGGGAACTTTGAAGTGATAGGCAGTATAAGCACTTTATTTTACTGTACAAAATGTAGACGTACTGTAATGTCATGTCTCAACATGACGACAGCCAACATTCAATAGACACTCAAACTGGGTGACATGCAAAAGCTAAATACAAATCTTGAAGTTACAGCACTGCGTAGCCATAACACTTTAAAACCTCAGCACTAACTGCCTGGCTTGCAACTTAAAAAGCAGAAAAGAAAGCACTTGAAGACTTAATACATGAACACTGAACATTTTAATCTTAATAAACACTCAAACTAAGGGGGTGGAGCATAATGAATACTACTGGTTCCTACTATACAGAATAAAAACTAAAATAGTGCAATGTGCAAAAATTAGACAAAAGTGACTACTACACGATCTAGCACATCATGAATTCGAGCTAACCACGAACTTACTTCACTACACCCTAAATCCCATTTGGCATCTCGGCTAGCAATACCGGTACTAGCTTTTCTCGAAAGATAAGCTAAAATTATTATTTCATACCTACCCGTAGCAAATACAAAGTACAGTCAGCAGTAGACTGTACTAGAGTCTACACTAGATTAGATTTATACTAGTATTAGTGGGTTAACATACTGAACATATGAAATTTAAATGCTTTTGACATAGTACATTTTATTGTGGTTCCCAACAGAGAAACCAAAAAAAAACAGCTCTTACAAGAAACTAAAAATAAGGTAAAAAAGGTGTATACTAGTAACTACGACTGAAACTAAAAAATAAAAAGTTAAAATCGACAGTAGGGAACACTGGAAAAAGTACAACTTTAGATACAACACTGAACATTGGACAAATCACTAAAGCTCAAAAAATCTAGGCCTATGTCATATGTTCTACAGCACCAACAAAAAAGTTCTAAAATGCAGTTATCTATTAAGAGGATAATATCTGTTAAACACTCTAGATACCTGCAGCCACTTCTAAATGTAGCTTTATAAATATGCAGCAGCTATATAAATATCCTTATAGAGAGCAGCACCACAATAACGATAGCCAATTTTGTTGCTTTTATAAGTTCTTCACAGATGTAAATTGCAAGACTGTACTAAACTTCTTGTACAAGAAAACTCTAAACATATAAACATACTGGTAGGCTCCCTTATACTCAGCCGTAATGATGTGAAAGGATTTCCAAACAATATAGGTCGGGAATGTTAATTGGTACCGGTACTATAATTAAGCAACAGGCCTAACTCCTGAGCCAATAAAGCAATAAGCATACAAATCTTTTAAGCATACAATAAAGCAATAAGCATACAAATCTTTTAAAGCAAACGTTTTTAACTCAAATTGTGACAAATATAGTTTCTTAGGTAAATTCGTACTGTATTTGTTTAATAAGAATATATTGGTTCTAAATAGCTTTTGAAAATTTTAATCATATATTTACATTTTATAACGAAAGTTTTTCATTGCCAATTGCTCACTCATGTCTGATGCAAACTGTAAACTTTGAAATATGTAATCTGTTGCTTCAATAGGCTTCTTGCTCACCATTTTCGTAGGGGTTATCAAAATGCAAAATCACAGTCACGAATTCCACGTCAGCAAATTTCTAAATTTTTGATTAGGCTATTATCAAATTACCAATTAGTACTGGAATTCAGTCTCTCTAAACTTAGTGAAACGTAGTCAAGCATAAAATCTGCCCTATAGCAAGAAAAGTTATTTTAGTGGTCTTTTTCTAGCCTTAGCATCAGCAAAATCATCGATTAGTTGATCATAGTTTAAAGTTCTACCGATTACTCTCTCAATGGACATAATTGCTAATCCATTTAATCTATCTTGGCTCATTGTAGATCGAAGATATGTTTTGATTAGTTTCAATTTTGAGAAACTTCTTTCAGCACTTGCAACTGACATGGGCATGGTTAAAACAATTCGGAAAGCAACATACAAATTTGTATAGCAATCAACATGGTGGTGTTCAACAATGTATTTCAAGTAGTCCATAGGACCACATTGTTCTCCTTTGAATACTGGTAGATTTAAAAAACTAACAATTTCTATTTTCAGTTGGTGGCCACTAATATCATTGCCAAGATTTTCAGCTAAAGCATTGCAGTTCTCCAACAATTCGGGTTCATTTAAGGTTTCAGGTGACAGATCGGAAAGACTTAGCAAAACACCAAATTTTTGAAAATAGTTTTTAGTCTGAGTAAAACGCTCCTTTACTTGACTAACAAAAGTATCAATCATAACATTGAAAACTTCTGCTTCAAATTGCTTCTGAGGGTCATCAAATTGTTCATCAGGTGCTTCATCATATGCGGTTTTGCGACGTCTTCTTCGTGATGATTTAAATCCAACAGGAATGTCACGCTGATCTTCATTGCATTGACGCACAACATCTTTAGCATTATCTAAACAATGCTGGAAACCATTTTTGCGAAAATTACGCAGCCATTCCAAAAAACCAGCAATTAGGGCAACTGCTGTTGTCAAATCAATATCAACTTTTTGCAGGTACTTACTGACAATATTGGCTTGAGATAGAACTTCAAACCATATTTCAGTACATAGTGCAAACTCAAATGTCTGCATTGCAGTCAAGATGCCCTGTATCTCTGCACAAGAAGTTGCATTTCCAGTAGCTTCACCAAACACTTCCTCAAGCGAGTAAACTATGCCAAGAAACTCCATCTTTATTGCCTCGACACTAGATATTTTGCTTTCCCATCTAGTGTCAGAGGGGTGCTTGACAACCTTCTTACAATTCTTTTTCAAGATATTCCAGCGTTTAGTGGAAGAAGATAAAATTGCATAAATTTTTTGTATATTCCCAAAAAAAGTGAAAAATTCAATGCAACTTTTGGCAGAGTCACACAAAACCAGATTTAGTGTATGGCTAGCGCAAGGTAAAAAGAAAGCTTGGGGATTCAAGTCAAGAATTCTTTTTTGCAGCCCACTTTTTTTGCCAGACATATTCGCACCATTGTCGTACGCTTGGCCTCTGCAATTCATTAATGGTAATCCAACTTCTTCAAGTTTTTGTACAATTATGTTGCACAAATTTTAACTAGTAGTGCTACTCACTTCAATGAAACACAGGAAGTGTTCTTTAATTTTAACATTTGCAGCTTCAATATCAATATACCTAATGACCAAGGACATTTGTTCTGTGTGACTGATATCAGGCGTGCAGTCCAATATTATTGAATAATATTTATTGCGATTTGCTGCATGCAAAATTGTACTTAAGATCCTATTGCCAACTAGTTCAATTAACTCATTTTGGATATGCTTCCCAAGATAATGATGATAAAGCTGTTGACAATTAATTTTTCGAATATGCTCTGATAAAACAGGATCAAATTCTGCAATTAATTCCACCAACCCCAAAAAAGGTCCGTTCTTTGGATCTCCAATCTTTTCATGACCACCGGTTCCTTGTAAGGATATGTTATGTTCAGCAAGAAACTGTATAATCTTTAGCAATCGTCTCAATAAATTCCGCCAGTAAGTCACTTCGAGCTGGTGTCCCTGCACTATCACATGAGAAATGTCTCGTTCCGCGTTGTACTGTTTCCACACTTGAGACAATAAATGCTGACACGACAAATGGTTTTTTGATGATTCATGTTCACTCAGTACGTGTCCAATATGCTTCCAATCAGAGCAACCATCTGTTGCTAAACTGCTTACACTTTGAGTGGTGGAAAAAAGCTTACAACAAAAGCAGAATAACGCATCTTTAGCTGCAGAATAAACAAGCCAACTTCTTCTGAACGTTTCACCATTATTCATTTGGCGATAGAAAAATCTTTTACTGAATTTTCGCCGAGTAGCATCTGTAGGATATTGAAAATCATCACTCATGGTAACTGGACCATGAAATATTATCTGCTTTCGATCACAAGCAGATAGGTTGGCAAGCCAATTTCCGATATCTTGCAATCTGCTTGGAAGTCTAACTTCTTCACTATTTGTAGTGGAATCATTACCAGTAACATTTGTTACTACCAATATTTCTTCTTCTGGCACAGCGAAAGATTCCGTTAGCACAACATTAATTATTTCACCAACATTAACTTCATCAATGTTCATATTACGTTGATCTGGTTGCTGTTTTTCATTTTGATCCCACTGCTCTTGATCTCCATCCATCTCTTCTTCAAGTTCTTGTTCCGGTTCCTCCATATCTTGACTATTATTCCATTCTTCCTGTTCTTCATATTCTTGATTTCTATCCAACTCTTCTTCAAGTTCTTGTTCAGGTTCCTTAAGGTCTTGAATATCCTTCCACTGTTCTTGTTCTTCATTTTCTTGATTTTCCTCGAACTCTTCTTGGTCTCCAAACTCTTGGTTTTCGTCCAAAACATCTTGTTCTTCACATTCCTTATTTAGATTAGACTCTTGTTCACTACCTTGATCCGCATCGCTTTCATCTTGTACTGTTCCTGCACTTTCATCTTGAGTAGCCGAGTTACCGGTACTACTTGTAGGCATACTGCTGGCACTGATACCACAATCAGAAGTTCTTTTCAAATACTTAGACATTGAACCTTGCAATGACGCTTGCATTGCTTCCCACTGTTTTCTCTGTTTCCTCTTTGATGCACCGGATTGACACTCTGAGTTTAATCGAGGCATACCAATACTGACTCATGCATTAACTGGTTTAAGCAAATCAGTAGGCCTACGTTTTACAACACTGAACACAATACCATACACTTGCAAAATCTGCTACATTAATATAGGTTAGGCTATTACTGTAGTTTCTAGAACCATCTGGTCTACCGGGCATGAAAATCGATACTATAGGTAGGCTAGCCTACTAACTGTTCTTCCGGTAAAAGGCACATGGCTAGCATAACGCTAATTTATTACCTTGACGTTTCGCTCAGCTGAAACGCCGATATGTGTCGAGCACTCCTCCAATACTAGCACAAACAGTTAATCATATCGCAGATAAGTTACAACAAAATAAATATCAAAAGAACCGAATAAATTAAGTGAGTTATAGATGATTATAACGTCATAATGATCAAATTGCGAGTTGGACTAATTCAACAAAACGTAAAAATTCAATTGCTTTACTGTGATAAAACGAGAGAACGTGGCTAAGTCATATATGGTAAACAAATTAGCAAAAACAAAAAAAACAGCATTTACTGAGCACTTTTGGCTAAAGATCGGTACACTGATGGCAATGTCTCACCATCCGAGCGGTTGATAACGTTAGTGTGGTATATTTTAAAACAGTGGATTCTTCCCAATTAATACGATGATCAACCAACATTAAATGTTCACATAAAGCGGATTTTTAAACAGGACAAATATTATTGGTTACATTGTAGTAAAGCTGTTATGCCTCGATTCTATGGGTTACCGAAGATCCATAAAGTAAATGTTCCTCTTCGTCCGATCGTGTCTTTTGTCAACTCTCCCACGTACAATATTTCAAAATTTTATCTATAATTATTAAACCTCTTATGACCAATCGTTTCAGTGTCAAGAATTCAATTGATTTTATAGATCGCATTAAAGATGTTGTTATTGAAAAAGATGATATTTTGGTGTCGTTTGATGTTGTGAGCCTTTTTACTTCTGTACCTGTTGATTGCGCCATTAAGTGTATTTTTGATTTACTCGTGGTTGATGATTCTTTGCCTACACGTACACAACTCAATGCTCATGACATAAAAACTGGCCTTGAAATCTGTTCTAATTCTACTGTTTTTTCTTTTCAAAACGTTTTGTACAGACAAACGTTTGGTACTCCCATGGGATCATGCATCTCTCCCATTGTGGCTAACATCTTCATGGAGCATATAGAGAAAGCCGCACTCACGACATTTCACACGCCACCTAAACTCTGGCTTCGATATGTAGATGATACATTCTGTGTATTAAAAAAAGAGCACATGACAGAATTTCACCAACATATCAACTCGGTTTGTCATCATATACAGTTCACTATGGAAGAAGAGCAGAATCTCTCTTTACCGTTCTTGGATGCTCTAGTAACACGACATGACAAAACTCTTCGCACACAAGTCTACCGCAAACCCACCCACACAGACAGATACCTTCACTTTGATTCTCACCATCCTCAGCACCAGAAACTCGAAGTTATCAAGACACTACATGACAGAGCTAACACACACAACACCATCCCAGCAGATGCACGACACGAAGCCACCCATGTTCTGTCTGTTCTACAACTCAACGGTTTCCCTCTCCGGCACTCCTACCCCATCCCCAAGGTCAAACAACGGAACACAACACGGCATCTTAAGCACTTCACCTCCATACCTTATGTACAGGGTACTTCAGAACGTATCGGTCGTATTCTTAACGAAGCTGGTGTGAAAGTTGCGATGAAGCCGGTTAAAACCATTGGAAACATTCTTACCTCTCCCAAAGATCCTATTGCAGAGCATGAAAAGAGTCGATTAGTTTATAAGATACCTTGTGCTGATTGTGAGTTTGTGTATGTGGGGCAAACGAAACGGGATTTAAAAAGTCGTGTTGCAGAACATAAAAGAGCCGTCAAAAATGCGGAACCAGAAAAATCCGCTTTATGTGAACATTTAATGTTGTTTGATCATCGTATTAATTGGGAAGAATCCACTGTTTTAAAATATGTTAATAGTTATCGTAGACGGTTAATTGCTGAAAGTTGGTTTATCAATGCCCACACTAACGTTATCAACCGCTCGGATGGTGAGACATTGCCATCAGTGTACCGATCTTTAGCCAAAAGTGCTCAGTAAATGCTGTTTTTTTTGTTTTTGCTAATTTGTTTACCATATATGACTTAGCCACGTTCTCTCGTTTTATCACAGTAAAGCAATTGAATTTTTACGTTTTTGTTGAATTAGTCCAACTCGCAATTTGATCATTATGACGTTATAATCATCTATAACTCACTTAATTTATTCGGTTCTTTTGATATTTATTTTGTTGTAACTTATCTGCGATATGATTAACTGTTTGTGCTAGTATTGGAGGAGTGCTCGACACTCCTCCAACTCAACTTCTGAAGATGCTCGGCGTTTCAGCTGAGCGAAACGTCAAGGTAATAAATTAGCGTTATGCTAGCCATGTGCCTTTTACCGGAAGAACAGTTAGTAGGCTAGCCTACCTATAGTATCGATATTACTGTAGTATTACAATAATTAGTTTAACTAGAAGATTAGCAGCTAGCTTTTATAAAACTTCAAAGCTTATATTTGTCAAAGGCATCAGTTTACATGCCTACAGATGTGAGCAAACTAACTGGTAGGATACTGGTGCAAGTACAAATATTAAAACCACCATCCAAAAACATCTTCATTAGTCTATCTATGGTACATCAGTACTGACCAGCTGACTGGTATAGGCTACTCAAAATATTCTTTATCTAGGCTATTTATGCAAACATTTTACTACCGATATTGACAGGAACTGTAAAAGAGCCTAGCCTATGCAATGTCTATTAGCTAAAAAAGTGAAAAGTCCCTAATAGTACCGAGATATCAGTCTGTCTAACCATCGCCTAACGGCCTATTGGTATAGCCTACTAGTGTCCATAGGCTACCAACAGAGTTGTTGCTACCATATAGCTTACTGTCTTAAAATGTTACTTGTAACAGAATTGATCATGTTACTTGCCAGCTTCTTTCATTGGAACAACAAATGCCGGTAGGCGGTAGTTCTACATAAACGCATAGCAGTGCTGTTAGTCTTATCAGTTATCTGTAGATTTCCAAAAACCATAAAACAAACACTATGAACTAGCAGCATAGCATTAGTCTCACAGAACACATGTGACCAACATTATCAAGGCTGTTTATAAACTATAGTACCTTACCTACACTTATTTTCAGTATGTGATGTTACCCACTATTTATGTTTTTACTCAAAAGCACTGTGTCAAAAGGCTAGCATACTGCATACTGACGGATGCCACCGAAGTCGTCCTTCGAACAAGTCGACCCACCTAACCCCAACCCTAATTCCAAGGTAGCACTAATCCTAACTCTAACTTAGGATGATTGCCCTCACCCTAAACAGCACTAACCCTAACCCCAATCTTAACTAAACCCCTTGAGCAAGGCTGTAACCCTAACCCTAATTTCGGATATAAGCTCACTACGGCGGGATTTTGGGACGACTTCGGTGGTTACCCATACTGACAAACCGTTTCTTCTTGACCTGTTGACCATTTGCTCGACAGGTCTATGGCTTATACCATGTCCGTGAACGGATATTCAGAACAATAACCTGCAAATGCTTTGGGCTAGGCGTTTTTGGATACTTATATAGCCTGTTTACATGTGCACTTTTTTGGAACTAGTTCTTGGTTTCAAAAAGCAGTTTTTTTGGCACTTTTACGCTGGAGATTACAAGCACATTTCAAGAGCTTGTTCAGACATGTACGCACAGCCTGTGCGAATCCTCCACACGCCCGTGCTCAAATGCGCAAACACCACGCATTCTTAAAACAAGAACGGTTCCGAAAAAATAGCCTGTTTACATGTGCACTTTTGGGAACCAGTTCTTAGTTCTAGTGCCTGAATTTTGCTGAGTCGCACACAAAAAAGGTTTTGTGTGTGACTCAGCAAAATTCAGGCACTAGAACTAAGAACTGGTTCCCAAAAGTACACATGTAAACAGGCTATTAATGAGCCACCCTTTGTTAAGTACCCCTCAACAAAGAGCCCTCTGCAAAAAGCCCCCAGTAAAGAGCCCTTTTGTCATTCAATCAAGCAACGGAATAGAAGGAACCAAGACGTAAAGACGACAGAATAGCGTTATAACTCAACAGATCAAACAACTCACAAGGCTGTGCAGTCGAGCCAGTTGGATTAACCGCGATCTGGACGCTTAATTCCTTTTGAACCGCTACACTTTGCAAAATGGGGTCCTTCTATAATCTAAGGAGCTCTTTGTAAAGAAACCATCTAAACAGGGCCCTCTGCAAAGGGGCCATCCTCAAGAAGACACCCTGCATATCGAGTCTCTTCCATAGCCGAAAGGAGGCTTTTGGAAAAAGATTATCCAAAAAGGGCCCTTTCTCTTAATCTCAAATGGGCCCTCTTCATAATGCTCCCACAAAGGGGCCCTCTTCACAGAGCCCCCACGAATGAGCCTTCTGTATGTGCTTCCCATGAAAAGCCCTCCACAAAGAGGGGCCCTTATTTGTACAGGAATGTACAAATAAGAGCCTTTCCAAAAATGTCCTTCCAAAAAGGGCCTTCTGTAAAAGGCCCCCCAAAAGGATCCTCCAGTGGGACCCTCCACAAAGGCCCCTGATTTCTCAACCTTAATGCTGGTACAAATAAAGGTTCTGCAGAACACTTAAATGTGCTACAAAAATTTGGGGGACATATGTTACGCTACGTATCTTTTTTGGGGGGGCCCCTGTAGCGCGTGAAATCAAGTGGGGGGCCCGGGCAACCGCCCGGCTTGCCATGCTAATGACCACCACTGGCTTGCATTCACCTTTAAACCATGCCTCCTACTCGTTCGTAACAATGTGTATCTGCAGTATAATTTTTTTGAAGTAATGGAGGCAACCATTAAAAATCAACACAAACGCTTGAGAATCTGTCTCATTTATAGACCTGGTAGCGGCAGCAGAAATTGTAAGGATAACAAATCTTCCAAGTTGTCTTGTTTTTTTGAGGAATTTGAATCTTATTTTGATGGTGTATCCACAAAGGATGGGAAACTTATATTTTGCGGTGATTTTAATTTTCATCTAGAAGATAGTTTGAATAAAGATACTATACGATTTTGTTCATTGCTTGAGAGTCGAGGCTACTCACCATTAACTGACAAGAACCATCGAGCAACGCACTGCAGTGGAGACTTGCTTGATGCATTTATAGTCCCAAATAATGCTATTGACAGAGTTGACCTTACACAGCCATTGGTTACTGCTACAACTGGCACAGCATCTGATCATTTTCTGGTTATAACTAAAGTCAAATTTGAAGCTTTGAAGTCTACTAAAGTATATGTTGAAAAAAGTGTGTGAAATGTTAACGGTACATTTATTTATCGAAACTGACCGAAGCCGAAACTGAACGAAACTGGCCGAAACTGACCTGAAATAATTTGAAATAGAATAATATCTAAGCTGTAGTGCATGTTGCTAGTAATGAATAGTAATTTTTTAATCTTTAGTTGGAATTTTTTCCTTCAATTTTGCAAAAATTGGCCAGTTTCGATAAATAAACTTTTTGCGAGATTTATCGAAACTGGCCGAAACTGACTTAAACTGGTCAAAACTGACCCAAAATACTTCAAACTCGTATGTTATTTATGTTTTGTTGTGTTTGTTGATTGTACGTAATAACTTTTCGATCTTTAGTTCGAGTTTTTTCCGATTAATTCAGCAAATGCAGGCCAGTTTCGATAAATAAACTTTTTGCGACATTTATCGAAACTAACCCAAAATACTTCAAACTCGTATGTTATTTATGTTTTGTTGTGCTTGTTGATTGTAAGTAATAACTTTTCAATCGTTAGTTCAAGTTTTTTCCCATTAATTCAGCAAATGCAGGCCAGTTTCGATGAATAAACTTTTTTCGAGATTTATCGAAACTGGCCGAAACTGACACAAAATACTTCAAACTCGTATGTTATTTATGTTTTGTTGTGTTTGTTTATTATGAATAATAATTTTTCCATGTTTAGTTCGAGTTTTTTCCGGTTAATTTAACAATTGTAGGCCAGTTTCGATAAATAAACTTTTTTCGAGATTTATCGAAACTGGTCAAAACTGATTAAACGTGCATGTTTTTTGTTTGTTTTTATTACGCTTGGTTAGTGCTAAATAATAATTTAAAAACTTTAATTTAAATTTTTTCGATTAATTTAGTAAAACCTAAAGTAGTTAAGGCAGTTTCGATGAAAAAACTTTCGCGAGATTTATAAAAACTGACCCAAAATAGTTTAAACGCGAATGATTTTTTATGTTTATTTTGTAATAATTAATTTTTCAAATTTGGAATGTATTTTTTTTGATCAATAGAATTATAAGTCAATTACGGTAAATAACCTTTTTGCAAAAATGTATCAAATGGTTTAAAAGTGGCTTCAAACCACTTTGGAGTCAATATCACTGCAAAAGAGTGTCACATTAGGGCAAAAAACATACATTTTTCTTGTTGTGCATTTTTGTCTACAGGCCAATGAGGAGCGGTTCGGCCAAGTGTCTTGTCCAGCTGGGGAATAACTTTGTTAGAGAAGCTGAGGGCTGCCAATGAGAGCTAAAAGCTCGAAACAGCGCTGTCCAGCTCTGTGCGGCCAATGAGGAGGTTATGCTCATTGCCCTCCTCATTTTGGCTACCCTACTTATGACAAGTTCATAAGATGTTTGGTTGTATCAAATTTTTAGGCAATAGATCACATGGCTTCGGCTTTAAAGCCCGAAAACTGCCCCAAATTGAGGTCGAAACCAATCTCCTGCGAAAACAGCTGAAGTGGATCTCAAAAAATACTTCATATGGTTATAGTCTTAAAGCCGCATTTACACGGGCGACTTTTTTGCAACGCGATTCGAAGATTTTTTATGCGTGAAAATCTCTCTCGCAGAGTGGTTAGTTACACGAGGCGAGACTCGCTTACCGCGATCGCGTTTGGGAAGAATCGCCGCCGTGTAAGTAACACCTGCGATTTGCGATGCCGATTATATTTCGCGCGACTCGTTGCAAGAATCCTTCTCGCTCGTGATCACTTACACGAGGTCGATTTCAACGTCTCGAGAGTCTCAGGGCAAAGTCGCGCTCGTGTAAACAGCAAATCGTATGCAATTTACGAGTCGCCCAGGCATAGCGCAATGCACAAATGCTTTGCGAGTCGCTGGCTGCGATTACCCTAAATTTGCTTCACAAAGTATTGTGTTCATAGTATAAAATAATCTGTAGTGCTTTTACCGTAATTAATTGTGATTTCGATACTAAATTTACTTCATATTAGAACCGCAGAAGCAATAATTTTCTTGTGCATGCTGGCACTGGTCTACAGCAGATACGGCAGTCATGAGCTGATTGCTAGTAACTGTGAAGCCAATCAAGCAAAACTTTAACCCTCTATAAAGTGTATAATGAATTAACCACAGGTAACCGTACCGTAATTGTATTCTGCTTTTATAATACCTTAAGCACGCTTTTGTATAAGAATCAGTAAACTTTGTGTTAAGGCTGGCTGTTTTTATCTTTTCGCCAATGTTAAGCCTCAGTTGCTCGTAATTGGTTCTTAAAGTTTGAGATCATTGATGTCAATTATGGCGACCATGTTTGTTAATTCCTAGTGCTATGTCTGCTTGTAAACGCCTTTTTGGCTGCTTTTGCAGCATCGTAAAATTGCGGAAAGCGAAAAAGCGAGCACTAATTTCTGTTTGAACGAGAGCCAAAAAGTGTTTTTGTTACCTGCGCTGTGTGCAAAAGCACTCTATAGTCTCAACTTTGTTGCAATTTTGCTCGCAAATACTAAAAAACCACTCAAGCTTTATTGTTTTTAATCAGAACAGAATTTAGTTTGTTTTTTGATTTGGAATTTATTCTTTTTCGGTTGTTCTTCCTAATGTGTTACAAAATTTTGAGCAAAAATGAGCCTCGTGTTTTTACAAAATTTTTTGTGTATAAAAAAATGTAATCAATTTTGTCATTGCTAATATTCTGACATAGCAAAAACATACGAGTAAGTTAAAAATCTGAAAACCCTAGAATAGCTAAGACAATGAATTCTCAATAATGGCGTTTGGACAATATATTTTGGAAATGGAGGTGCTTGTTACAGAAGCCCTCCGTAATACTGTTGACTGCAGGTGCTCCAGCGAAACTCTGGAGCCTTCACCCTGTAGGTCTGGGCAAACGACAATTGAAATTCTCCAACTTAAACTGTATTGTTCAGACAAAACAAATAATATGGAACAGTACGGCATGGCAAACAACAACTGAAATTTAACCTGAAATAATGAACTAATAGAGTGCCGTACGAGCGGTCTTCAAAATAAAATACTTCTGTTTACCAATTGCTCGAATGAAACGAAATGTCAGAACAGAGGTAACTCGACCAAAAAGGGCGTAATTTTTAAAACGTTTGCAGCCAATGGCTGCTGGAAATAAGGTGACGTGCGCAAACTGAGCAAACTGAAAATAAGAAGCGGCCGAATTCCGAAACTAGAGCGGGGCAACACAAAAAAAAGTCAATCGGTGCTTTGACAGTGCTAGCAGTGTAGGCTCACTACACCCTATACTCACTCGTTGGGTCCAGCATCTTGTATACAAGTACCATCCACTGGTTTTTGTCGGCTAAAAAAGTGTTAGCGTTTGCTTTCTTTTCTGACCCGAGATTGCTAGTAGCCTACCGGCATCTCTTGTGGTTAAAATGACCACATTTAAGTGTAAAAACATAACACCTACTGCACCGTATATTGTAATTAAACATTAATTTCATGAAAATGCTATTTCTAAGCAAATCATGTTCTCAATTGCTAGTGGTTTTATGGCGCTTTTTCATTTGAATTACGCCAGGAACGAAGACTGACGTATTTTTGCACTGTTCATAATGATCATCCTCCGCACTATGCTTATTGTAATTGCCTAGAGTTTAGCAGTGCATGCGCGGCTTATTGTATTGTTGTGGATATTGATGCTTTGTAACAGCTGTGGTTTAGTAGCTCCATAACAAATTCACATGAAAACACGCATTATACAAATGCTATATGGATTTTTTGAATGTTGGTTTAAATTAAAAAAGAAGCAGTGCTTCAGTAGCGACAAAAGGCGCCTGGTATCACTTCAGAAGAACTCAAAAAGTAAACTTAAAAATAAAATTTAACAATTGGTATTTCGTATGATATAACAGCACAGATCTACTATAAAATACGAAATACTTGTGCACTATTAAGGAAACAAACAATATGAATTTGTCGGTCACACATGCTTGGAGAAAAGGTAATTTCAAAAGTGTTTTTAGAATTAATTGCACAGAAATGTTGATAAATTTTATTGTTTTATTTTACCAAAGTATTATGTATAACCAAACAAGAAACACAGTCAGAGATGGGTTGCAGGTTGCAGTGGAGAAAAACCAAGACCTTAAAGGTAAATGACAGAATTTTAAAATAAATTATGAGCGTTTATGCCCGCTTGACTTTGCTCCATCCAAGCTAACTCGGAATGACGCAGGGTAAATAAGCTTTTTTGAGTAATTTCAAGCGTTTAGTGCTTCATCTTTCACCTTGCATTTTCATTGCAAGTTTTAACGAAACTAGCTGCTCAATTGTATTCCTTGTATTTCGTTTTACGCTTGCGTTGGCTTCATACAATTTCTGTTCAAAATTCCGAAGCGTGATTGTTTCAAACGCAAAAGCTGAAACGCTGCGCATTTGAAGTGCTTTTGCAGCAATTGGCTTTTGCAAATTCAAAACCAGCAAGCAGCGCTTTGAAACTATCTCGCACCGTGTAAGTAAACCAGTGCGATAGCGACTCTTCCGCCGACTCGATTTGGCGCGAATCACTGGCACGCAGTCTCAACGTGTAAGTGACTTCTGCGAGTTGCAATCGTATGCGAGCATCGCGGTAAACTCTCTTCCGTGTGAGTGACTGCTGCGATTTGATTTTTTTAGGGGCGTGTCTGGCGATATCGCGCAGACTACATCTCACGTGAATCTTGCGCCGTGTAAGTGACCTACGCGATTTGAGAAAGAAAAAAGGCAAAATGTCGATTCTCGCAGCTAAAAGTCGCCCGTGTAAATGCGGCTTAAGATAGGTATCTTTTCATACATCATCCCTACCAATCCACTTAATTTTGACTGTTATAAGATTTTTTTCTTCTGACTCAAAAACTTGCCTAAACTACTATTACCAGAGTTGTAGTCTTCGAGGACGTCCTTGGCCTCGAGGACACATTTTGAAGTCCTTGGCCTTGGCCTCGAAGCCTCAAGTCCTCGAAAATTCCTCTGTCCTCGGCTCGAGGACAGCACTATTTTTTGAACCGTTGAAATTTCATTGGAAAACGCCAGAAACCTCGCGGAAAATTTGCGAACACCTTTTTTGTTTTCCTCAATTGGAGCATAGGCGTAGGCAAGGGGAGAGAGGCAGGCCCCCCCCCTATTTGTAATTTCACCAATGACGAAAATGTGACAAAAAAGCCTATTGTTTCTTCAGTTTCAGTTTCTTTCTAGCATTTTTCGCTGACAACAGTATAACTAATTTACAATATTGAAGACCAGGGGCGCCGGGTCCCACTTAATTCAATTTTTGCCAGCCAATTTAAACGTATAACCCGGGGAAAATGGAAAGTTTTTGACTTAAAAGTTGCTATCTCAGGCCCACATCTAGCCTTTTTGTGAACGTAATGCATTAATCAGGGCCGGATTTACCATAATATGAAGCAGTACCAGCTAGGGGCCCCGAGCTGAAATCGTAAGATTTTTTTGGTCTTCAACTATATTTCCGAGAAAAATGCTGCAAAAATCTCCAAAGTGCCAGGGGCCCAGCGCGATGTAAATCCGGCCCGGCAATAACATGGTTAGTAGACGAAACCATCTATTGTACCATTTTTCAAAAACAGTTCAGTATTTCACCTCCAACCTCGCCGGCTTTTACGCACAAAATAGTTTTAAAAAAAATTAGCCATGGAAAATGCTGATTGAACGAATTATTGAGCTTCAATTAAGGGTCCTGGGCCCCCTGGCGAACAGGAACGCCTATAACTGGTTATTTTCATGACAAAACAAAAATCTCTAAGGAAAATCTTCGAGTGGATTATTATTTACTGCTAAAATGCAGTCAGAGACAATGCACCTTACTTCCCCCTACCTGGACCAAATCACTAACAATTAAAATTTAACTCCAAAATGCGAGATGTTAAACGTGTTTTGGACTTAAATTGCTAGTAAAAGGAGGATTAAACAATTTGATTTTTTCAATTGGCTTTCAAATGTCAAAAATCTAGTGCTTTCAAATGGCTCTGAACACTTACGAAATGTGATCCAATGGCATTAAAATAGCTTTTTTTCCAAAAAATTACAAAAAATCGCCCAACGGCTGGGGGCTTCGCCCCCAGACCCCCAAGGCCTCCGGCGGCTGGGAGCCCCGCCCCCAAACCCCCGTCTGTGATACATTTGAGTTACACTAGCTTTCTCAACACGTTCCCAAAGTTAGATATTTGCATTTTTCAACTATTAGTTTAAGCCCTCTTCCTTTGCAAAATCCTGGTTACGTGCAAACAGGCAACAACGATTTCAAATCTTTCATCCTACGATATCTTTGTCCCGCAAAAACTTCCTCTTTGGAAAAATTTTGATGATGTCATTTCATGTGATTTGTGGTTTAGGCCTTCCTTAATTAAAAATTTTGGGTATGCCAATGAATTGGAGATCGCCTGAAAAATATTTTTGAAGACCTTTTTTTAGGAGAACGTTTGCGCCTGTGTCCTCGGTCCTTGACCTTGGCCTCGAGCATTCCTGTCCTTGGCCTCAAGAGGTTCTGTTCTCGGAAAGGCTGTCCTTGGCCTTGGCCTCGAGCGTTCTGTCCTCAACTCCACTTCTGACTATTACTGTGTTGTTAATTTGTTATGTTTGGGAGCATGGGCGTAGGAGTTCAAAGTGATTTGGGGGGCACCAAACTTTTGCCCGAAAAACGACTTGATGCATTGAATTAAGGTGATCTCCGAAAAACAAACAAACAGGTCTTCACTAATATTGTGACGGTTTTTCTGTCCAAATTAAGATCTCCAACAAAAAATTTTGCCCAGAAAATATGAAATTGCCGAAAATTTTGACGCAAAATTGTCCAAAACGTATGAAATCGCCCAAATTTTGACGCAAAATTGCCCAAAATTTTGACGCACGATCGACACCTTAAAACCAAGCGGTAGAGCCAGTGCCCCCCGCCCCCCCCCCCCCCACCTCCTACGCCACTGTTTGGGAGTTTTAGTTTTTCCCTTTAATTGAACGAATGCAAACCAGTTAATTTCGACAAATAGACTTTGATGCTTTGTTCATATAGTTGTTATATCAATAACGATTAACGAGTATACAACCGATATTTTGTTTTGCATATTAACATCGTTTTTGCATTGTTTTTTACATTATTTTATTTTATTTTGCAGAAATCGGATGCATGAGCGCCAGCATCAACGATGCATCTGTCTGCAGCAGAATTAACGATCGACAAAAATTGTTTTGTGTCATACCGTTGTTGAGACCAAAACAGCTATTTTTGCTTGCCATTGAGTTTTTAGTATTGGTATCCAATTTCCAAAAAAGAAATGGAAAGTAAATACATTTCATTGCATGGTTATTGGGGATCAAAATAATGTCAAAAAAAAAAAGAACATTCCAGTGAAAAAACTTTTAAAGGAACTTTGAACAAATCATTTTTGAACTTTTTTATACCTTGTAAATAAAGTTTTGTTTATGTTTTCCGGTTTTTGCCTGTCGTTCGTAACACAATACGCAACAAAAGCGGGAAAATAAAAATACATAACGAAGGAGCATAGAATTCGTGATCTATCTTTTTACCTTTTGTAGTGTAAATATATTCATCTCTTGCACTTCTTTTTGAGAGAAAAGTCATTAACCCTAGAGAACCTCATCAGAGAACTCTGATGCCATATTCCCGCCTCATGTCTCTGGCAAATAGTAACCTCAAAATGTGGTTTTATAGTCACGGTTGGCAAGAGTTTCTACTTTGGTGACTCAAGTTACATAACAGAGGTGGAGTCGCGGACCCAAAGTTTGAGGCCAAGGACTCAAAAAAAGTCCAAAACCAAGGCCAAGGACCGACTTCTTGAGGACAGCCCCTCTCGAGGCCAAGGACAGGAATGCTTGAGGTCAAGGACCAAGGACACAACGCACATAGGCTTCGAGCCAGGATTTTTGATTGGGGGGGGCAAACCACAAATAACTTGCACTGACGTCATCAGGAATTTTCAAAAAAGGAACTTTTTGTGGGACAAAGATATCGTAGAATAAAAGATTTGAAGCTGTGGCCTGTTGACACTTAACCAAGATTTTGTTAAAGGGAGAGGACTTAAACTAATAGTTAAAAAGTGCAAATGTCTAACTTGCGAGTCATATTGAGTAAGCTAGTGTAACTTCACCTTATCACAGACGGGGGTCTGGGGGCAGAGCCCCCAGCCGCTGAGTGATTTTTTTGTAATTTTTTGGAAAAAAATCACGTTTCGCACGTGTTCAGAGCCATTTGAAAGAACTAGAATTTTAACATTTGAAAGCCAATTGAAAAGACTAACTTATCCAATTCTCGTTTTATTTGCAATTTGTCCAAAACTCATTCAAAATCTTGCATTTTGGTGTTAAATTTTAATTGTAAGTGATGTGGCCCTTGTAGGGATAAGTAAAAAGCATTGCCTCTTGCAATATTTTAGCCGTAAATCGCCGTGTAGCAGTCCCTGCTCCAACCAATGACGTCTCGGAACGAAGCAACGGAATAGCAACAACCAAAACGTAAAGTCAACAGAATAGCGTAGTAACTCAACAGACCATACAGTTCGTAGGATGCGCAGTCAAGCCGATTAACCGCAATCGGAGAGTGCTCTTTTTGACTCGCTACAATAAGCCCAATTCACTTGAAGACGTTCCTTAAGAGATTTTTGTTTTGTAAAATTAACCAGTTATAAGAGTACATGTACGGTTAGGGGACCCAGGCCCTCTTAATTGAAATTCAATAATCTGTTCAATGAGCATTTTCCCGAGATAATTTAAAAAAAAAGTATTTTGTGCATAAAAACTGGCAAGGTGGAGGTGAATTGTAATTAAGAAATGGTACAATAAATGGTTACGTCTAGTCGTCTACCAACCATGTAATTCCCGGGGCCGGATATACACTGCGCGGTGCCACTGGCACTTTGGGGATTATTGCAACATCTTCCTGCCAAATATAGGTGAAGACCAAAAAAAGTCTTACCATCTAAGCGCGGGGCCCCTGCTGCCCTGGTCAGAGGCGGATCTAGTAACACAAATTGTGTATTTACTATAATGTAAAAGATTAATAATGCTGGTATTATTTTCTCCGGATTTCGAAGTGATCTCAAAAAAAAAAAGGTTTTCACAGTGCAACGTGCTGATTTTACCCGCAAATGGCTGATTGTTGTTTTTGCTCTAATCCAAACAAGTTTAATAATATTCATATGCACGTTAGTTTAGGCTGGTAGGGGAGGGGTGCATCCCCCTCACCCCCCCCCCCTAAATGCGCTCCTGGACCTGGTTATTGCATTACGTTCATAAAAATGTAAAATGTGGGCCTGAGGTTGCAACTCTTAAGAAAAAAACGTTTAATGTCATTTGGGTTACAGCCTACATTTAAAATAGCTGGCAAAATTGAATTGAGGGGGCCTGGGCCCTCTGAATTTTGCTATACAACAGTAATTAACAATAAATGTTTTTGTTAATTATTGTTGTATACGTGTGTACTCTTGTACGCGAAGTTGCTAAAAAAAACTGAAACTGAAGAAACAAGGCTTTTTTGTCCCATTATTTTCACTTGTGGCGTTTCGATTGAGGGGAGGCCCGGACTCCCTGGCTACGCGAAGGACAACGCGCAAGTGTTCTCCAAAACAAAAGTAATCGCGTAAGAAACAAAAAAATTTCCGCAAAATTTCAGACGTTGTCAAAAAAAAAAGGTCTTCACAAATTTTCTGGCGTTCTTCAAGATGACGTAAAAAAGTCATGACCATGGCCCATTTTTAACGATTCAAAAAATAATGCTGTCCTCGGCTGAGGACAGGGCATTTTCAAGAACTTGTAGGCTTCGAGGCCAAGGGCTTGACCTTTCAGACAACGCCAGGGACTTCAAAATGTGGCCTCGAGGCCAAGGACTTCCTTGAGGACTCCACCGCTGTTAAATAACGTCGATATGAAGTTCGAGTCGAGTATTTTGAACAAAAGCGACTCCAGTCGATTCGCTACGAGTCATTTACAAACAAAAAAAACAAAACAAAAAAACAGTTGAAATAATAAAAAAAAGACTCATTTGAACGACCGACGATGGCGTAACGTGTTTTTATTTTTACGTAGCCATTTTGCAACAACCGAGAAAAAAATTCAGACTTTTGCCTGTAACCCATCAGTAGTTTGGTCTATAGCTACACGAAATTTGGACTGCAATTTGAAATAAAATGTCTGTGTTTCTTTTTTCAAGGCAATAGGCCTAAATGAGTTTGGTTTAGGGCCCTGAAGGCCGCACCATGATTTCTCCTTTTCAGTTGAAATCTTGAACAGACAATGAAAAGGTCCATTGATGCAGTTCGAACCAAATTATTGATATCAATTTTTTCTAAACAAGTTTAAAAATGAATATTTCCACTGCAATAATTACAACTATCGAAAAATGGCTGGGACCGAAAAGATATGCCTGATCCCTTGTTACTACATTAGAATAAGTAAGGTTTTCAAGATTTGCGGCTTGTACAAAGCCACTTAGCAGTAGGGAGTACCAATTATGGATGAATGTCACCGATTTTCATAAGTCTCCAAAAAGTTGCCAAACCACCCAACTAAGGCTCACGTGAAGTTTAAGAGTCACCGGATATCGTTTGATGTTTGTTTACGCCCAATTAAGGGGTTTTCGCGTACGCGCAGAGGGGTTTACCCCCTTTATGCTTTATCTCCTTATATATTGGTGGAAGTGGCATACTGTGAGCATGTTTTCAGGGTGTGCGCTGACACTTCAGTTTAAGTAAACGGGTTATTTTCCTAAAAATATTGCAAAAGAGTTGTTTTCTGTTCAAGCTAATTTCCGATACAAAATGTACTGACAATACAGATATTTCACGCAGAAGTGACACCTACCGGCGATGTCAAAATACAAATGTAATCGCAAGATGTCGCCTAGCTTTCCATAAAAATTTAGAAGCGTCAAAAACTAAATAATTAAATAAAGACCTAATAAAGTAACAAACACATTATTGGAATGAGGCATATAGTTTACAGTTTGGGAAACATTCACCTTAAGAGTTGATACTTAATAATATGGTTTGGTACTTAATAGTAGGCTATGCTATCAGAGGTGGAGTCGAGGACAGAAGGCTCGAGGTCAAAGCCAAGGCCAAGGACACAAAAAAATTTCGAGGCCAAGGCCAAAGACAGAGCCTCTCGAGGCTAAGGCCAAGGACCAAGAACACAGGCGCAAGTATTCTCCAAAAAAAAAAGTTTTTAAAAAAATTTTCAAGCAATCTCAAAAAAAGGTCTTCAAAAATTTTTTTCAGGCGAAAAAGGTCTTCAAAAATTTTTTTTTTCAGGCAATTTCCACTTGAGAAAAACAAAAAAAGGTCTACGCAAATTTACTGCAAGGTTTCTGGCGCTTTCCAACAAAATTTCAACGGTTCAAAAAATAGTGCTCTCCTCGAGCCGAGGACAGGCCAATTTTCGAGGACTTGAGGCTTCGAGGCCAAGGCCAAGGACTTCAAAATGTGTCCTCGAGGCCAAGGACGTCCTCGAGGACTCCACCTCTGTATGATACTGCTTTTATGAAATGCAGCTTGCTAGATGAAATGGTATTTACCAGACAGCAAAAAATAAAAATCCAAGTTTGTAATAAGCCATGCATGGCAATGAAGGCGACAAAAACGGTCACCTTAGGATGCTTTAATTGTTTTTCTGTGACTTTTACTGGTTGCTTGAACATATGATTTGGATTCATACCAAAATTGAATTTTTGTTTTTTGTAGTTCAGTAAATAAATACCAATTCATAGAGCTAGTTGCATTTCATACATAAGAAGTAACATACCATTAACTGCAAAACCTGAAAAATAAACAGATTATGTAGAAAAATACAGAGGAGAAGTCCTCGAGGACGTCCTTGGCCTCGAGGACACAATTTGAAGTCTTTAACCTAAGCCTCGAAGGTGAAGACCTTAGCTTTGGCCTCGAACCCTGCAAGTCCTCGGCTCGAGGACAGCAGTATTTTTTGACCTGGTGAAAATGTGCCAATGTCATGAGCAATGTTGTTTCGTCTTGGAGCACGCAAGAGAACTTGCAAAAACAATTTTTGACGCACAAACTTTGTGCAAAATTTGTGAATTTGTGGGCGAAAACCTTTTTTTTTTGTTTTTTTTGAGATTGCCTGAAGTTTGCGGAAAACTTGCGAACATTTTGATCGTAGACCTTTTTTTGGAAAACACTTCCGCGCTGTGTCCTTGGCCTCGAGCAATCCTGTCCTTGGACTCGAGAGAATCTGTCCTTGGAAGGTGTATCCTTGGTCTTGGATTTTTTGTGTCCTTGACCTTGGCCTCGAGCCTTGTGTCTTGGACTTCACCTCTGCAATATGTATTATGCAAGATTTGAAACGTGTTTAGGACTTGATCCGCCAATAAAGAGGGGCTGAAAGGGCTAGGCAATTTAGCTTTTTTGACTTGATTCCAGATCCTAGCAACTTTGTTCGTTTAAATGGTTTTAAAAACGTTCGAAATATGATCCAAATGACGTTAAAATGGTTATTTTTTCAAAAAATTGCAGAAATTGCCAAACGACTGTTGGATTAGCCCGCAAACTCCCGTCTACCCTATTTGCTTGAATTGCACCAGTGTGCTCAACATGCTGTCCAATTGCGACCTTTTTCAAACAGGAACATTCTAACTTTTGTTTCAAGCCCCCTCCCTCCCCTTTGCAAAATCCTGGTAGCGCACATGGTTGCAGTTGCAAGGTTTTATTTGACCCTGTAGGCAACGGATAAGCGGCATGCCACTCCAGCCCAACGGAAAATAAAATTGCGTGCAGCGCCTCTACTATCAGGGATGAGGAAGAGTTAATTTTCCTGAAACTTTTGCTTCCATCACTTGTTGTACTGCATTAAACAATCTTTTCTAAAAAGTTGTGATTTTCATTTGATGTGCCGGACCTGTTAATATAGTATACGTCGTCATCATCATGATATAAAAGCAACTTGACAATTGTCGTATTTTTTTACTTTTTTTTGCTACCGCAAGCCAGACCACGATATGCAAACGAAAGACATTTTACACTCATGTTATTTCCCATAATTGGGCCAAGCCAGTAGCGTAGCCAGAGGGGGGGGGCGGGGGGGGCTACAGCCCTACCCATTGGCCTGAAAAGTATGCAAAATAGCCGAAAATGAAAACAGTCCCCCAACGGGATTGGGGAGCAGAAGTTGTGAAGGGCTTGCTGTTATGAAGGACTTGTTGTTATTTGGACCAGACATGTGGAGTTTTTTGTTTTCTGGAGCTCACCCAAAGTTGGTCTGGAGAAGTGACTGAATTTTGGTAAAGACCTTCTTTCTTTTTTTTGGAGATCACCTAATCTCGGCCGGAAAAACCGTTTCAATTTTGGTGAAGACCTTCTTTTTTGGAGATCACCTGTTTTTGACAGAAAAACTGCCTCAATCTGATTCCAGACAGATGAAAATTTGGGTCAAGTTCGTTGACTGTTGTTTTCACCTCCCAAAAAAGCCCACCCTTTGCGAAATCCTGGCTACGCGCCTGGGCCAAGCAGTGTAACCGTTGAATATAGACTCGCTCATTTTTGGCCAGTTGCGATAGTAGTAGTAACCAGTACTTAAATTGTAGGGGGGACGCGAGTTAGCGTTCCCCCATTGAGATTTAGCGTCCCCCATCGAGATTTACACGTCCACTCATCGAGATTTGAGCGCTGGGTTATGAAACGATCAAGAGCCAGACAGCACAAATAAATCCTACAAATTCCGGCCAGATATAGTCCCAAATTGCGATGAAGACCTTTTGTTTGGTCTTCACTTGATTTCAAGAAAAAAACACTTTAATTTTCGGCGAAGACCTTTTTTTTTTGGTCTTCACCTGGTTTCGGGGAAAAAACACTTCAACTGCGGGGACAGAATTACATAATTTCTACAAAAGCATCCCCCCACGCAAAATTTTACAATTTAATTACTGGTAGTAGCACTACAGTAAGTAACCATTTGAGCTTGACTTAGGAGGTCGAAAACCAACACTCCCCTAAAATACTGATAGTTTTTGTATTTCAGTAGTGATTTATTAAGAACGATCCATGAACTGAAAAAGACACGATAAGCTACAAGCAGTATCAAGGGTCTTAGAGGCACAATGAAACCTATGATGAACAGTCTCGACCCACCAGTTGGTCGAGCGGAAACGCGTACGTTTCTGGAGCGGGAGGTCTGAGATTCAAATCTCTGGCCGATCAAATCAAACACAGTGTTGCCAACGATTCGCCACCTTTGTGACAATTGTTCAAAATGAGCTGTGTTGCCCGGGCGCTAGGGGCGCCGAGAGCCGAACGTGGGCCTGGGGCCAGCTCCATCATGACGGAATTCTGGTTGTGTGAAGTCCAAAATAGACGGAGAAAATGCTGCTGTTTGATTCGAAAACTGATGTGGGGCGACATGACAGAACGTGCTAACGAGCTCGTAAAGGCCATTCTCGCTCGCTAAAAAGCGCTAACGAGCAAAAAATCTTCGCAGACAAACTGCCATTTCTGAGCCGTCTAGCCCAACACACGTTAAAACGGCTCGCTCAAATTTCTTTGCGAGATGTTTGTAACTTGTGTTAGTACGTAATAAATATCTCATTGTGACGTCAGATGCATTTCTAAAATAATGCAATCAAGCGTATTGTATGTACTGCATTGTTATGGAAAAAGATATTTTAAGCTATGCCTGATTATTCTACGCAAGCAAATTCTTCAACTGATAACAGTTAGTAAATAAACGACAGAATTTAATCATATTTTTGGATCAAAGTAAAATAAGATTAACTTTTTCCGTACTATAATTTTTTAAATGAAGTAAAGCGCTTTTGAGGTTGTTGGTGGGTAAACTCATATGTTAACAGTAACTTTAGGTCTTAAGGTTTCAAAATTTTTCAAAAGTGAGCAAGTTGAAGCACACTTCCTTTTTAGAACCGGTAAATCTTGAGTTGAGACTGGCTGTTTTTAATTTTTTGCCAATATTCAGTCTCATTTGTTCTTGATTTTGTAAGAATTTTGAGAGCATCGATGTCAATTTCAGCGGGCATGTTTAAAACACTGTTTAATTCCTATAGCTCTGTCTGCTTAAGACTTAAGTGAAGGATTTTTTCTTGCTTTTGCAGCATCGTAAAATTGCAAAAGCAAAAAAGCAAGCATTTTTCAAGTTGAACAACTGCCAAAAAAATTTCTCAATTGCTTGCGCAGAGCAGCAGAGCTTTATAACCTTGAATAGTTGCAATTTTGCTTGCAAACACAAGAAAATCACTGAAGTTTTATCGTTTTGGATCAGAACGAATTTTAGTTTCTTTGATTAGTTTGAATTTTTTTTTTTTTTTTGGTTTGTTTTGCTGCCGAGGCTGGCTGTGTTTTTAATTTGTTCTTAAATTTTAGGCAAAAATGAGCCTCGTGTTTTAGAAAATCGTTCTTATAAAAGGAGTGTGTTACTGTTTTTGTCAACTTGCACTACTTAGTATTTCTTTATCAATCGAAACAGCAAATGTTCTGAATGCAATTCGCTTTTTTTTAGCAGTTTTGATAGCAAACATGGCGACGATTTGAATTAATTTTCGGCAAAAATTCGCATGAGTTAGAAGTTTTCAACATTTCGCCATTAAATTTCTGAACCAAAAAGATTTCTCGCACGCTTAAAGAGTGCTTTAAGATCCTCTTCAAGTTGACGAGGAAAATGTGACGTTTTTTTACTCGAACTGCTTTCCGCAATCGCTCGAAGAAATTTAGCGAGAAAGAATGACGTAACGGATTTCGCAAGGCTTTACATACACGTGCAAAAATGACCTCTTACGTTTAGCGAGTATTTCGCTCGGTAGCGCCTCTTAAAAAAAACTCGTTAATTAAAGCGAACGAGGAAATGTCTGTCATGTGCCCCGTGATCTCCAAAAGAAAACAAAAAAACAAAACAAAAAAAAAGGGTTTTCACCGGAATTTCAACGGTTTTTTCCGGCCAAAATCAAGTGATCTCCAAAAAAAAAAAAGAAAAGAAAGGTCTTCATCCAAATTTTAACGATTTTTCCGGCCTTCACATGAGATTTCGATGGGCCTTTCACTTCTCAATGTCATTTGGATGGGCCCCTTCTCGAGCTCATGGGCCCCCTAAACTCCATGGGCCCCGGGGTCATTGTCCCCCCTGCCCCCTCCTCTCGGTGGCCCTGCCAGACGCAATGACGCGGAGATGGGCTGCGCAAACTCGTTACCCGCTTCGGTGTAATTCAGTAAGTACATATATAATGAAATATTGGATTTGATTAACAGCCTAAGACATCTTGTTTGGGGATAGACTTTCGTCTCTTATTCTCGAAAATGAGCGTAGAAAGGCAATCAAAGAATCGCTAATTAATGAGATGCTGTGATAAGATTGTAATGAAATAATAAAAAATTTATATTTTTTCTAATAGAAAATATTAGGTAGGCTACCGGTAATCACAATATTATTATATTACGAGAGATGCACTAGTCTGCCATCTTTTTTGATGTCACGAAAATTCGAAAACGCAGGTTTGCTAATGGTGCAGAGTCAAACGGATCAAATATATCTTTCGGATAAGGGGAGGGAAGTAGAGTGAAAAAAGGTTTGGAGCACCTCCTTATTATCTCTAGCAGTAAGTAAGTTGTTCTCATTTCTTCAGCAAAACCGATCTTGAGCAGTATCTCTTCAAACTATTGTAATTTGCTTTTGAATCACAATTGACCAGTTTCGATAAATCTCGCCAACAGTTTAATTATCAAAAGTGGCCTAAATTATTTAGTTACGTTACCAGGAAAAAATAAAAGTAATGATTGAAAAGTTATTATTTATAGGATAAAAATAAAATACCAATAAAAAATAAAAGAAGATAAAAGATAAGAATAAACATTTTGTTTCAGTTTCAACAAATCTCGCAAAATTTTTTTCATCGAAACTGGTTTATTTAGCTAACATTTTGCCAAATCCATCGAACAAATTTTAATTGAAGATTTAAAATTTTTATTTGTAATAACCAAAGACAAAAAAAACACGCTCGTTTAATCAGTTTTGACCAGTTTCGATAAATCTCGAAAAAAGTTTATTCATCGAAACTGGCCTACATTTGCTGAATTGATCGGAAAAAACTCGAACTAACGATTGAAAAGTTATTACTTATAATTAACAAACACAACAAAACATAAATGACATACGAGTTTGAGCTATTTTGGGTCAGTTTTGGCCAGTTTCGATAAATGTCGCGAAAAGTTTAATTATCGAAACTGGCCTATCGTTGTTGAATTAATCGGAAAAAACTCGAACTAACGATTGAAAAGTTATTACTTATAATCAACAAACACAATAAAACATAAACTAGATGGGAGTTTGCCAGCAAACCCAGTAAACAACTGACGCATAGCTAATGCTGTGACGCTCAAAAGTACTTTTTGTCTACAATAAAATCAGCAATTATTCCAAAATATCTGATTATGGAACCTCCAGAAAAGTGGAATCAAAATATTTGTCTGTTAAATATCTCCTGATATCATAACAGACTGGCATCCTAGCTTGAGATTGATTTTTAGGGGGGTCCATTTGGGGGGTCCCCGGGGGGGTGGCACCCCCAAGCTATGTCAAAATATTTGTCTGTTAAATATCTACTGATATCAAAACAGACTGGCACCCAAGTTGAGCTATTCAAAAAATTGATTTTTGGGGGTCCATTTGAGGGGGTCCCCGAGGGGGTGGCAACCCCAAACTATGTCAAAATATTTGTCTGTTAAATATCTACTGATATCAAAAAAAAGCAGAACTCTAGCTTGAGCCATTCAAAAAATTGATTTTTGGGGGTCCATTTGGGGAGATCCCCGGGGGCGTGGCACCCCCAAACTATGTCAAAATATTTGTCTCTTAAATATCTACTGATATCAAAAACAACTAGCACCCTAGCTTGAGCCGTTCAAAAAATGGATTTTTTGGGGCCCCATTTTGGGGGGTTCCCGGTCGAGTTGCCCCAAAAAATTTCGGGAGAAAAAATTGCATTTGCAGCTCAGCAACTTTACACAAAAATTAGATTTTGATGTGTTGTGGTTTAGGAGAAGAAGAGCGTACAAAATTTAGGAAGAAAAAAAAGGAAAAAAAAGAAATAAACCTCATCGCGGCCAAAAGTGGGTTGGTTGGGATGAAAGGGTATCTTGAGACATACAACCCTATGAAATATTTTTTGCCGTACTTAAGCCGTTTTTGACTGAGACCGCTTTTTACGCCAAACTTGCGGGGCGGTTTTCGGGTTCTAAAACCGAAGTCACGTGACTTATTGCCTCGAATTTTGGTACAAACATACAACTCATTAATTTCAAACAGCTGTCCAAATTTCATGTAGCTAGATCAAACCGTTCTGGAGTTATAAGCAAAAGTTTGAAATCTCGCACATCGTTAGTTGGAAAATGGCCGAGTAAAAACAGAGGAACACGCGACGCGAGCGTCGGTCGTTCCAATAACATGCGAGTTTGAGCTATTTTGGGTCAGTTTGGCCAGTTTCGATAAATGTCGAAAAAAGTTTATTTATCGAAACTGGCCTACCGTTGTTGAATTAATGGGAAAAAACTCGAACTAAAGATTGAAAAGTTATTACTTACAATCAACAAGCACAACAAAACATAAATACCATACGAGTTTGAGCTATTTTGGGTCAGTTTCGGCCAGTTTCGATAAATGTTGCAAAAAGTTTATTCATCGAAACTGGCCTACCGCTGTTGAATTAATGGGAAAAAACTCAAACTAAAGATTGAAAAGTTATTGCTCATAATTAACAAACACAACAAAACATAAATGACATACGAGTTTGAGCTATTTTGGGTCAGTTTTGGCCAGTTTCGATAAATGTCGCAAAAAGTTTAATTATCGAAACTGGCCTGCATTTGCTGAATTGATCGGAAAAAACTCGAACTAACGATTGAAAAGTTATTACTTACAATCAACAAACACAACAAAACATAAATAACATACGAGCTTGAAGTATTTTGGGTCAGTTTTGACTAGTTTAAGTCAGTTTCGGCCAGTTTCGATAAATCTCGCAAAAAGTTTATTTATCGAAACTGGCCAATTTTTGCAAAATTGAAGGAAAAAATTCCAACTAAAGATTAAAAAATTACTATTCATTACTAGCAACATGCACTACAACTTAGATATTATTCTATTTCAAATTATTTCAGGTCAGTTTCGGTCAGTTTCGTTCAGTTTCGGCCAGTTTCGGTCAGTTTCGATAAATAAACCTACCCAAATGTTAAAGACATTGACAACAAGCTGTTCATTGAAGATATTGAACTTTTTGATGTGGTGAAAAAAGTGTGTAACAGTTCAACTGTAGACAAAGCTGTGTAGCAATTCAATCATCTCATGGCATTAGTCACTGATAAACATACACATAAAATCAAGCGACGTATTAGACTCAATAAAACACCATGGTGGGATGCCCAATGTCAAGAGATGTGAAGAGAAAGACGAAGAGCTGAGAGATCTTTAAGAAAGACGAAGAGCTGAGAGATCTTCAAGAAAGAGCAAGAGTCAGAGTAATAAATCTATATACTTGGAAGCATGTAAAAAAGCAAAACCATTGTTTAATGCTAAAAGAGAATCCTTCTATTCCACAAAACTACAGAATTCTTATGGTGAT
The DNA here is from genome assembly GCA_963965965.1 of Trididemnum nubilum. Lineage (NCBI taxonomy): Eukaryota > Metazoa > Chordata > Ascidiacea > Aplousobranchia > Didemnidae > Trididemnum > Trididemnum nubilum. The sequence continues at coordinate 28,173,715 of OZ014471.1, forward strand.
GCGAGGAAAACCTATCACACAGTAAATCAGCTTCTTGATAAGCAGTATACCAAAACTTTGAAAATTGATGAACCAAGTGAAAAATTAACAAAAGAAGTTTGCTGAATATTTTGATGGTAAAATAAAAAATGTTTATGCTGGCATTAAAAACTCAATTGCTGAAAATCAAAACAATGATATAGTTGCTTTACTTCCTAGGACTCAAGACTTGATATGCCCAATGATTGAATTCACTCCTTTGTCTGTGGGTGCACTAAAGCAGATAATTATGAACATGCCTACTAAAACTTGTGATTTAGACCCGATTCCAACCAGCTTATTGAAAGTCTGCATTGATACTGTGCTACCAGCTTTGCTGCATATTGTAAATTTGTCACTTGTTACTGGCTTGCTTTCACAGGATCTTAAAGTGGCCTGCATTGTTCCACAACTCAAAAGAGAGTCACTTGATATTAATGACCTGAAAAACTATAGACCTATTAGCAACTTATCATTTTTGTCGAAGCTTTTAGAGAAATGTTTGTATGGCCAAATAAACGAGTATTTGCTTGCTAATCAATTGCTAAGTCAATTTCACTCTGCTTATCGTCAACACCTAGTTCCGAGACAGCCATGGTTAAAGTCCACAATGACATAGTCCAGCTATTTGATTCTAATCTGAATGTGATGGTGATGTCATTTGATCTTTCTTGTGCTTTTGACTCACTTGATTAAAAAACTTCATCATCGTTTTGATATTAATGGCACCGTTCTTTCTTGGTTTATGTCATAATTACAAAGCAGGCAGTTTTTTGTCAAGCTAGATGACACAGTTTCTGAAAATGTTAAACTTTTTTCGGGTGTTCCCCAGGGATCAATAATACTGGGCCCACTTCTATTTAACCTATACTGCCAAGACATTAAAAGCATTGCAGTCAGTCATAACATTGGGATTCATATATATGCTGATGACATTCAATGTTATTTTAGTTTTGATAAAAGCATCTTTTGAAAAAAGAAAGAAAAAGAGCTTGGTTTGGCAGTTTTTTTTTCTTGTTTTTGTCTGTTTTATTTCATGTTAGTGTTTTTGCTTTTATTGCTTCATGTTACCACTGCAGACTGCCTTGTCCGTTGTCACAGTGTCACCAGGCTACTCATTTCATTATTGTATAGGGTTTAGTGGGGTAATTCGGGACATGGGGTAAATCGGGACACCCTGGGGTAATTCGGGACAGTTGTAATAAATTAATTTCTTTGAATTCATCTATTAATTCAAGTCTTTATGGATCCAATCTGCAAAACTTTTTTCAAAAATTAGCGGAGTAGCGTCGTAAAATCTATTCCAAAAATTATCCTTGTAAGTCCATGTTGCGCACACGTCTTAATTGAGTGGTTTGGGAACACTCCGGGTGCCAACAAAGGTGATTGGCTACAGAGAAACGCGCTCGGAACTCGAATCTCAAATTCAGCTTCTTGACTCCTGCTCAATTCTCCACCAAGCGTGTAGATCAGATCGATGTTTATTCACAGCAGGAGTAAAATATTCAAAGAGCAAGCGAACGAGCGAGCGGTTTCTGTTAAAAAGGTAAAATGAACACTAGCGCAGTGGCAAACTTCATTAAAAACATTACATAATTAATCAGCAAGGCTTAATAACAGAAACAATAAAAAACATCCAACTCGACATATTTTGGAGAAAACCGTCTCAAAGAATTATAATTCAATTCATTTCCCAACATTAATCATAGTCAAACATTACTAATTACAATCCTTAACGTACCAAACTGTTTCGCCCAAACGACTGAGACGGTGACGGAAGAGAACACAATAACACGATGAGGACGACGGCTGACTGTATCGTAATGCGGTTTTCGAGGTTTAATCTACAATTTATATCAAAGCTTAAATTTAAGACCGTGAAATAATCAGATATTCAAATGCCGTTGAAACATTAGGTAAAAACATAACGAGTGATAGGTGCAAACTAATTTCGATTACATCCAGAACGTGAAGCATTGAAATTTACATAGTTTAACAATTAATATCTTGACATCCATACGATTAAAGATGACAGTCCAGCACGAGTTTAACTAAAGTGTAAGAAAGCAGTAGACCAAGTTAAAGTGTTACCTTTCCACAAAGGAATAGAATTGTTACAAATAATATTAAAGTTATTGCAATGAAAACGTACCTTGAGAATTTCCAATATCGCGATTTCCAATTCAACAACTCAACTCAACTTGTCAGTTTTTGAACACAAAATTAATGACGTTACCTTGACGAGATCCAACTGCTAACTAAATTTTAGATTTTACGTGAACAACAAAAAACGCTACAAAAAGGATGTGCAGTGTACAATCAACGTAAAACGAAATTAAGGTCAGTCTTTGGGCGATAATTCGCCGCTTAATATAGTGCAGTCTGAAAATCCAATTTGCATACAAAAATTACGTTCAATCTTCTATAAACCAGTTCCAAAGGTTCGAATCTCTTTGCGGCAAATTAAAATTTACGATGTAGGCGTGCAATATTTTACAGTCCATTTTTGCCGCAATTCTAGCTTAATGCTTTAAACTGCACTATGCAAAACATTGATTATAATCAAACTTATTTGATTATATTTAAACTTATGATAATTATCATAAGTTTAACCGGTTTCACACTTATTACGCTTATGGTGTGATTAAACAAAAAACAAGTAACAAAAAAAAACAAGAAGAAAACGATTAAGAACAGATTCAATGGATTCAATTCAATCATTTTGAGCGATGATACCAGATCACATACGTGACAACATTGCCAATCCATGCAAACCCTGCTACTTAATTGGGTTATTGCTCGACAAGAACTGGATTCTAGATGATCGCAAGGTCTTTTCGCAACATCTATGCCTTGGGAATTGGAGGAGGTCACCAATTTACGGAATCCTTTACCTGCACCTCCCCGTCATTACTTACTTTGATCCAATTTTATGTTTGTGATATGTTTTAGTGTGTTTTGTTATTAAATGAAAAACAACCGTTCGTTGGTTTGTAGCGATGAATTTTATTGATTATGATTAAGTTTATCAATCAATTATCGCCTGCCTTTACCAATTTTATCCTCAATGCTTCTGTATTTTGTGCTTAAGTTTAGCGTTTTTTGTTAATTGGTTTGGTAAGTAAGTAAGTAAGTAAGTAAATTTTATTTTTGGACTCAGTTACATACGATCAAAATAAATAAAATAAGAGAGTACAAATAATATATCAAAAATCATATAAATAAACGTATCGTATACAATTACTGAGTCCAAGGAGCGCCGAACAACCCTGAGGTACACTAGTCAAGGCGCTCCTTGTTCTCGTCATTTCTACTGCAACCTAAAGGCATTAATTATTGAACAAAAAATTATGTATACAAAAAGAAAAACAGAAAAGGAAAACAAATTAAAAAACCAACATGAAATAAACACAAAGTATTTGAAGTACACATTAAGACTTAAAAAAAAAGAATGCACACGCATCAAAATTCTCATAGTTGAAGAGGATTCAATTGATTTGATTACAGTACCAGAAGAATCAAAACCAAGTCAATAATGTGATACAATTTTTTTTTTAAAACATTTTTTGAAGGAATTAAACGTTTTATGTTTAATGTCTTCATCGATTTCATTCCAAAGTTTGGCGCCTCGAAATTCTAATTTTTTTTGACCTGCAGTTTTGGAAACGCGAGGTAAAAAATAGTTCAAGTTAGTAAGTTTTCTTGTTTGATGAGAGTGTAAGTTACTAATTCAATTTTATTAAATCGTTGTTGAAACAAAAGTGGCAATTTATTATTACAAATTTTATGCATAAACTTAGCAAGTTCCAAATGGAAAATGTCATTCAATTTTAGATAATTTAATTTTTTATACAAATGAGTAACATGAGAAAACTTTTTGTTCCAAGTTATAGTGCGCACAATGTTGTTCATTCTCACGTTTATTTCATGCAATTGGTTTTGAGTTGCTGTGCCCCAGACAATGATACCATAATTTAGAATACTGTATACAAAACTATAGTACAGCTTGTTCAAAGTATGTTCAGTTACATAGTCGCGAATTTGATACAACATTGCATTGTGCTTAGCCAATTGCAAAGACAGTTTATTAATATGAACAGACCAAGTCAGTTTTTCATCAATGTAAACACCCAGGTACTTTACAAAATCACTACGTCTAAGTACTTTTTCATTCATGACTACCGTGAATTTGGTTTTAATTGATTGGGAAGGATGTTTATTGCATAACAAATAGGTCGTTTTTGAATAATTTAAGGATAATTTTAACAGTAACAGAAGTTTATTTGTCGCCACTCGCGTCAAAAAACAAACAAAAAACAAAGTCAAGAATTTGACAAGCAAATTAGGTACACGAATGGAAACTGGGAGGCTGCGAAGGGACCTTCTCGGTCTTCGAGTCGAGCAGCCACCCGGATTGCTTTTTAACGGTTTAATATAGAACAGACGATTAGAAGGTCGTAACCAGGTTGAAAGCTGACCAGTTAACCGCAAATGTTCAAGATAAAATCAATTTATTTCTTTTAGATAAGCTTGCATTAAATGTGATTTCAATTTAATTTTAAAGCGTGACTTGGGTAGATTTTGAATTTCAACTGGAATAGAGTTCCAAACTTTTACACCTTGATATTTGATACTTCGCTGAATCCTGTTACTTTTATAGCAAGGTATATATAAATTGTTGGGGTTAGAAGAAGATCTTGTTGTACGAGTGTTGACTTGACCTACCTTTGCGAAAAAATTAGAGAAGGATTGTGGAAGGGTATTATGCATAAATCTATGTACGAATTTGGCAATTTCAAGCTTATATAAGTCGGGGAGTTTTAAAATGTTCAGTTTTGAATAGTATGGAGTAGCCCTATCGAGGTAATTTCCTCCACCGATTAGTTTAACCGCTTTATTTTGTAATATGTTAAGTTTTTCTATGTAAGAAGGGAAAGTTGAACCCCAGGCAACTAGTCCGTAAATCAAATAAGGATGAACCATAGCATAATATAATTTTAGAAGCGCATTTTGAGGTAATACTGGTTTTAGTTTAAACAATATAGCTAAGGACCTAGACAATTTATTTTCAATAACTTCAATGTGCTTGCGAAAGTTCAGGTTCAAGTCAAGATTGATTCCTAGATATTTAACACTATTTTCAGCCCTAATAACGGTTCCATTAAGTTTAATAAAGAAGTCAGTTACATTTTTGTTCGATTTTGGAGAAATTGCAAGAATGTGACATTTTTGTGGATTGATGGTCAATTTGTTAGAGTTACACCATTTATTTAAACAGGAGGTCTGAGAGTTTAAATCATTTTGTAGGGTCAAGAGGTTTGAATTTTTTAACATAAGGCAGGTGTTGTCGGCAAAAAGTGTTGTAGAACCCAGGACAGCATTAGGTAAGTTGTTTATATAAATCAAGAAAAGTAAAGGACCAAGCGTTGAACCTTGAGGTACGCCGAAGCTATTATGCTGCAAATCTGAATTGACACCATTAATAGAAACAAATTGTTTTCTTTCCAGGAACGATTTTATTAGTTGAAGACTTGGACCACGGATACCATAATGCTGTAGTTTAGCAAGAAGAATTTGGTGACAGACTGTATCAAATGCTTTCGTTAAATCAAGAAACAGTATTCCCGTATAATTGTTTGCATTGATATTGTCGTAAGTGGCCGTTAAAAGTTCTAAGATTGCATGAATAGTAGAAATATTTTTTTGAAACCCATATTGTTGTGGGGCTAGGACATTATTTTTTGATAAGAAAGAAAAAACTCGTTTATATATCATTTTTTCAATTACTTTTGATATGCAAGTCAAAATTGAGATCGGCCTAAAGTTGCTTGGATTATCTTTTTTCCCTTTTTTGTAAATGGGAATAACTTTAGCAATTTTGCAGTTATCAGGAAAAATTCCATTTAAAAAAGCATAATCAATTAAAAAGCATAGGTAAGGAGCAATGATGGGTGCAGCCACTTTCAGAAAATAAGCAGGAATGTTGTCATGACCTACAGCTTTGTTCGCGTTGAGGGAACCAATGCAGGTAATAATTTCATTAACTGTTGGAGGTTCAAAAAAAATAGAATTTGGAACACGATGTCTTAAATATAACGAGTAGTCTACTGTTTGAAACAAAGAAACTTTTTTAGCTAAATCTTCCCCAACAGAGAAGAAGAAATTATTGAATTGATTCGCTTTTTGGAATAGTTTGGTTGGATCGTAGTTTTGTCCATTAAACATTTTTTTTGAGGTGTCAGTATTGGGTAAGAGTGATTTTAAAGTTTCCCAGGTTTTTTTTTGATTTCCACTATGGTTCAGCAGTTCCTTTTCGTAATAAAGATGTTTGGCGCGGGTTTTCATTTTTGTCAATTTGTTCAAAAATTTCTTATAAAATATCTTTTGCTCGGGATTTCCATTTAAAAAATGAGTTTTATACAATTTGCGTTTCATATTAATAGAACTCAGAAGATCTGTTGTCAACCAAGGTTTTTTCTGCAGTCTTTTTTGCTTTCGAGAGACCTTTTTTAAAGGGGCATGTTTGTTGACAACTTGCCATATTTGGGCTACAAACATGTTAAATATTTCATTAAAGTTTTCGTTAGTTATAGAGGGTAATTGGATGAAAAAATCATTTAAGTTATTGTTCATATTATCATTGAAAACATTCGGATTAAATTTTGATTTATCGCGATAAAAAGATTGTCTAGACTCCGATTTTCGAGAAGATCGTATCGCGTCAATTTGACATAATATAGGGTAGTGGTCACTAATTTCAATTGTCTTCACGATACCAGGAATGATGCAGTGTTCATAATCATTAGTTATTATGTGATCTATAATTGTTGCCGAGTTATCCGTTATTCTAGTTGGTTTTGTAATAAGAGGAAAAGCGCCACAAGAAAGCAACATATTCAGAAATCTTTTAGCTGATGGGGATCGATTAATTGAGGAAGAATTAATGTTTAAATCCCCCAGAATATAAAAAGTTGAGTTATTATTACTAAATTTAGTCAAGCAAGTTGACAATTCTTCAATGAAGACATCAACGTCACCTGTAGTAGGGTGTCTATAAATGATCCCCACTGTATAAGAAGGTGCTTCATTGTTATCAGAGACAGAGATCCACAAAGATTCAGCGTTGGCTAATTCATATTGCTCTGGGGAAACTTCGAATTTCACACTATCATGAATGTACATTGCAACGCCTCCTGCATTGGTTTTGCTGTTTGCATGAATAAAGCTGTAGTTATTTAATTCAATATTAATGAGAGGTTCATGCTTAATGCGGGTTTCAGACAAACAGATAATGTGAGGAGGTTGGTTTAGTGAGTCAATAAATTCGTAAAACAAGTCAAAATTTTTATGCACTGAGCGCACATTGACATGAAGTAATAACAAAGTATTTTTGGGTTCAGGGTTTAAAGTTTTACAACTAGAATCAAGATATTCACATTTTCTAATTTTGCTTGTTAAATCGCTAAAAATATTGTCAGTAAGTTCGTCCTGGTCACGAAAAAAGGGAGTGGCTGCCCGACTCAAACAAAGAAAATCCTGCAGATCTCCATCATCAGAGCTTGCAAGCGCCATTGATATTGATAAGCTAGAGAAACGGAAGAATCACAGTAGATCAAATTACAGCGAGCACACGCGGCTGCACACTTATAAAACATTGGAACTAAACCGGCAGTCAGTAACAGCCACTGTCTGTACACATGTCCACCTTTAGCACCGATTCATTGTGTTTCGTATCCGCTCATAAACTGTAAGGGAAAAAAAAAAAGCAAGCTTATAGTTACTAGAAATAATTTATAATCAGGCTCAAAAAGGTAGGCATGTTAAGCGGCGTGAACAAAAATCAGCGTGAAATGAGCACTGGGCACTATGAGAAAGCACATGTGTACACTAAAACGTTAAAAAAAACAAAAAAACAAGACAAATCAGACATCACGATAGATTATCGTCAAATCAATGCACAGGTAAGAGTCAAACTCATAGCTGCCAACGTTCTATTCACCCCATCTGCACTAAACAAACATAACAAATAGACGGGTTAGAAAAAAAAAAAAAAAATTTAGCGAGAGCTAGGATCGACTTTATTGTCATTTATGAAAAGGCAGTAAGATCCATTTGATACTCCCCATCTGGTTCTATCACCAGCTTCACGAGCCTCTTTGAATTTGGACATTAAATTCATTTTCTGTTCATAAAATTTTCTTCTGAGCCAAATATCGATATTTTGAAGCTGTGTATTTACCTTAGTTTCAAGACTAACCAAACTTTTATCTGATAGTGCCAAATAAGTATCGTCAGCGAATAGCGTGGTAGAAAATTCTGAAACTTGAGGAAGGTCATTTACATATAGCATAAAAAGTAGAGGACCAAGCAATGATCCTTGTGGAACACCGCAGTCTATTTTTAGCTGCTTGGATTTACTGTTACCAATTTTGGTATATTGTACTCTATTAGTTAGGTAACTTTTCATTAATTCTAGAGCATTTCCTCGAAATCCATAAAGTTTTTCTAGCTTGCATAATAATATGTCGTGTTGGACAGAATCAAACGCTTTACTTAAGTCTAAAAAAATACAGCAACTATATTTTCCTTCATCAACATTATTTGATAATTCATCATAAATGTTGCATATTGCCAAAGAAGTAGAATAATTTTTTCTAAACCCAAATTGTCTTTCGCTAAATAAGTTAAATTTTGATAGGTAGGAATATATACGACTATGTAGCAATTTTTCAAATATTTTATTAAATTGAGAAAGAAGTGATATTGGTCTATAGTTCGTCAGTTTGTCTTTTTGCCCTTTTTTAGAAATTGGAATTACTTCAGCTACTTTCATCAAATCTGGATATGTACCAGTACTTAAGCATAAGTTGAACAATTCACTTAGGAAAAAGGAAATAATAGGATTAGCGAGTTTTATGAATTTGGTCTCAATATCTAAAGTCCTTGTAGCTTTCCTATTTTTGAGTTCTTTAATTAAGTTGAACACTTCTTGTTGACAGCTAGGTAAGAGAAAAATAGAATTGGTTATTTTTTTCTTTTCCCCAACTGAGCATTCTGCGCTATTAGAATCATTAGGTTGAATAGAAGCTGCCATTTCCTTTCCAATGTTAACAAAAAACCTGTTAAATTCTTCAGCTATAATCTGTGGTTCAGAGACAGTATTATCGTTATTCAATGTTAGTTTTGATGGTTGTACGTTGCTGCGACGTTTAATATTGGTCAATTCCTTAATCACATCCCAAGTTTTTTTAGCGTTGCCTTTGTTTTCATTTAACAAATGGTGGTAGTAATTAAGCTTTGCTTGCTTCAACTGTCGGCGTAATGCATTGCGAAATGTTTTGTATTGATTAGTCAACACGAGATCTCCTTTGCTTTTATGAAGTCGATCAAACATTTTGTTTTTGATTCGAATTGATTTTATTAAATCGCTTGTAATCCAGGGTTTAAGACCCAGCTTCTTCTCCTTTTTTGTTGCAGTTCTCAGAGGCGCAAATTGGTCTACTAAATTTGTAAAGGCTTCTACAAAACCTTCAAAAAGCTCATTTACATTTTTTGATTTGTCTTCAAATAAACTATAAAGCTCATAGTTTAAGGCCAGCAAAAAATCATCTAAAATAAATTGGGTCATATCCCTGATAAATACTTGATTACTAATTTTATTTTTTATATCAATGTGTGATATTATCGCAAATACTCCATAATGATCACTAAGATCTGATATTAACACTCCTGTGGTTACTGCTCTTTGCTTATCATTCGTGATTACGTGATCAAGCAAGGTTTTTGATGTTTCTGTTACTCTAGTTGGCACATCAATCAAACACCGACAGTTGCAGCCTAAAAGCATATTTGCATATCTACGAATTTCGTCTCGAGCATAAATGTTTAGTAAATTGATATTAAAATCTCCGAGACAATAAAACGATTTTTCTAAGGAGAGAATCAGCATATTTAAATTTGCATTGAAATCATCAATGGCATGTGTAGAGTTTTCCGGGTGCCGGTAAACAACCCCTACTACTACAATACCTTGGTTTGTTTTCAAATCAACCCACAAGTGTTCAGCATTAGATAATCTAAGATTTGAGCATGGGTTAACACTAAAAACAAGCGAATTGTTTATATAGAGCCCCACTCCACCCGCACTGGTTATACTGTCTCTGTGAATAAATTGATAGCCATCTAGTTCGATATTTTGATAAATTTTCCCTTCTTGTACAGTAGTTTAGTTTCCGATATAGCTATAATTTTTGGCTTATCATCAAAACCCGCTATTAAATTGTTAAGTTCGTTGATATGTTTTTGAAGGCTTCGAATATTGAAGTGCATCAGAAATAAATCATCTTGTCTTTTTTTGTTAATAATAGTTTGATTATCCGATGTCACGTAATCGCATTTCTCAAAAAATTCAGGGTAGTCATTTTCTAATTCATAATTTGCTTGAATGTCATTGCAACCCAATTGCGAACTAGAGTTAGCCATTTTTAGACTAGAAAAACAAACATATTACAACACAAAAAACAGCACTTGGCAATCACTCCTCATCGCTATCGTTTTCGTCATTAAACAACAATGGATAATAGTTTAATTTACCAAAGTCAAAATCATTTACTCCATGTTTGAAAAGATCATCAGGTGAAGCTACGCTGATCCAGTCTCCTACACCGTTATCTTTTCCTTCTTTGTCGATACGACCAGATGCCTTTTTCATACGAATACGACCATTCATGGAATGGCACAATACGAATTTGTCATTGCATTCGTATTTTACGTAGTTTAATAGCTTTGAACGTAGGGGGGTCAAGTCCTCTGTCAGAAAGGCTTTCGGGTAGTTTTTACTTCCTTTCAAATTTTTTTTTGCATGCAGTAATTCGTTTCGCTTTTTATACGAAATGAAGCGTGCGATAATTTGTCTCGGCTTACCACCTGGTGAATTTTTCTTTTTACCCAATCTGTGGGCCCTTTGTATATCGCATTCGTTGATGTCAATCCCTAGTTCAGCTGCGATGTTAGCCACGACCTCTTTTCCGTCATCTTTATTGCTGTTGAGTTTCTCGGCAACTCCGTGAATACGAATGTTTTCTCGACGCCCATATTGTTCTAGTGCGTCAACGTTATACACAGCTAAAGAAAGGGCCTGCTTTAACTTGATATTCTCATCTTTTAACTTGCTGATTTCTTTCGTGTTAGTGTCAAGTTTCTTGTTTAATCTTTGCACTTGAGTTTCTAGGCTTTTCATACTTTCTAAGATAGCAGTTAGTTTTTCTCGATCTTCTAGACTAAATCCAGCTAATTCAGAGATGTTAGATTCGATTGGACTGCCAAATTCAACCACATTTCTACTGCAAGGTTTATCAATACCTTTTTTGCGACCCATTTTATCTCGAAAATAATGCAGTCTTGCTTCTTTTCTGCTGTGAAAAGCACGTCTACTTGCTTTTTTTCTGCTTTGCAAAACACGTCTGCATTCGAGCAGGTAGAAACGCGAATGAGTGTTTTGTGCTCAAGATTTTCGTAATAAGCTTAAGATTTTCGAGCTTCGCCACTAACCTGCAATAAACACGCTAAAATGTTAAAGTGTTGTTTTTATTCGATAAGTTAGAGCACTATTCAAAAAATGAGTCTTCCTGAAAAAAACAGTGTTTGGCAGCTGAAACATCTTGACGCATTCAACATTCTTCGTCTTCACTTTGTTCGCACTCCATCCAAAGCTGTAACAAAATCAGGTAGGCTATAATTAAGTATTACCTCACACTAAAATATCCCATTTTGTAATTTTTTAAAACTTCAGTTTAAAATTTCGATATCTTATTTGATATTCGTAGCACGGCAGTGATAATAAGAATTTAATTGGCAAGTAAAGTTTTTTGCAAGTCCGAATGAACGCTTCCTAATTTTTTTTTCAAAATTTTCACATCAATAAACAACTAATAAAAATCTCATTTAGCGTAAATCATTTTCTTACGGAATATTCTCGAACGTTATCCAGATCTTTTAAAACATATTTTTTATCTCTTTTTATGCACTTTTACTATGCATTTATCTATGTCCCGAATTACCCCGCGGGTGGGGAAAATCGGGACAGCGGAGTGGCTTATTTCAACAATCCATTATTCCACTCCGCAAAGCGTTGAAAACCAAGATGTTGCCAAATAAAAGTCGGATATCCAAATGTATAGAAACAGTTGATAAACCAAATTTAGAAAAGCAAGGTCGGTAAATAGAGATTGAAAACTGAAACTTTGTCCCGAATTACCCCACCAAACCCTAGTATGTTTTGCTTGCTTAGGCTATTCTTGTTTGTTGCTATTCTTTACGCAGCAGCTTAGTGCTTTCTTGCATTTATTTCTTGTGCACTGTTTTGCTTTTTTACCATGCCCCTTTGGCAGATATGCTGGTGACTTCCAGTATTATTTTAAGGGGTTTACAAATACCAATTTTGCTTGGCAATGTTGTTAATTTTTATTTGAGCAACTTAGTTTTGCTTTTTATTATTTTAGGTTGAAAGCTGGACTGCAGCTTGTATATACTGGTACTGTAGTAATGAAAATAAAATCAACATCTCAAGTATTGGCCAAGTTGAGAGTATTAATGTGCTCTTGCACTTGTGCTGAACACAAGCTAAATGCTCTTATCATTCCTTCATCCGATGCACATCAGGTTTGTGTTTTAGATTTTTAACATCGCTTAGATCTGGGTGCTCCAAGTGTTTGAGGGACAAGCCGCATTACACTTTTTCTGAGCTTTAGCTCTAGCAGGCCACACAATTCTTAAAAAATGTTTGGATAATTTATATCTTGAATCAGGTGTGTTATGAGCTACAATGGGGAGGGGGGCTTGCATTAAAAGTAAAAATACATTGATTGTTATTTGGAAGTGTTTACTGCACCGGTCCGGTTTCCAATTAAAAAAGCTGCTGCACCGGCGTTACCGTCAACCGGGGCGACTTTGAACGGTTTTGAATCATTTTTACTTGTCACTTCTGCCAGGTTTAAGCAAGAAAAGTGCTTATAGGCTGAACGTAACACTTATGGCCTCAGCAACTAGAACTGTCATAACTAAAAAAATATTTCGCTCTCATAAGCCATACCTCATAAGGTATATTCATATCTCGTAAGGTATATTCTATCTCTAAAAGTGTTCAAAGTTGCCCCGGTCTCTGGGGTGTCTTTGAACACCTACCAACCTGCACTTAAACCTTCACTTACAAGCGAAAAGTTGCATTCGCCTAAAATGTCTTTGAATTAGAACGTTGCAGAGTGGCTAATTTTTCCACTCCGGAACCTCTCCAAAATTTTTTAACTGACTCCGACTCCGAAATTTTACAACAACACTCAGCTCTGAAATACTCCGATACAAAAATACACTTCGACAAAAAATTCGAACCAATTGTCATATTGCTCAATAACCTGGATAAGCGTAGCCTAATCACATATTTTGATATTCCCACAGAGCAAAAATAGTTGCTCATTCTACTACCAACTTTCACTACGGCTTAGTAGCCTAATTAAAGTCACACTCTGTTCCCAATTTTTTTTTAAATTGGCACTTCGCCTTAAAAATACGAGAAAAACGCGTGGCAGAGTGGTGAGGGCGGTTAACTGCCGATCACATCCTCATGGGTTCTAGCCTGCAATCGTCTACTGCTAATTGACCTGACTTGAGGATCTATATGTCAATAGCACTAGTGTAATAAATTGCCCTATTTTTGAGAATTATTTTGTTGAAATGATGACGTCATTGTCATGTGACCTTGTGCTAGTCGGGCAAAAAAGAAAAAAAATCTATCAAAGTTCAAACACGGACCTAATAAGAGAGCGCTCTTGGTCTTGAAAAGTATTTAACTGAAAACAAAGTTTGTTTTAGTGAAGTGTTCAAAGTCACCCCGGCGTTCAAAGTCGCCCCGGTTGACGGTATGATTTGCTTTTTTCTCATTGATTCGATTTAAATGCGGCATTTTGACAGAAGCTCAGCATAGGGTCGGTGGTGTAGTGGTTGAGGCACGCGCCTCAGAAGTCAACGTGATTGGCTTCGACTCGTGCTAAGCGCATATGTGAAATGTTGCAATTATGTAGATTCGTGCGTCGTTCTTTCAGTTTTACTTTTGGTAGTGTCTAGTGCATCGTCCCGGTTTCCGACATCAAATTGCTGGATCACCGGCAGCCAATCAAATTGCGCTTTTCTCCTTGATTCGCTTTAAATACAGCACTTTGACATATCAAATTCGAAGCGTTGATGGCGGAGTGGTTAGAACGTCTGGCTACAATGCCGGGGGTTGGGGTATCGAATCTCGCTGGACACACTTACTAAAAATAGCGCTGGAGAGTTACAATGCTACGAATTCCTTTTTTTTCTCTAAAATCTTATTCTTAGAGTTAGGGTTAGGGCAGCGATGCCAGCTGAGAGATAGTAAATTGAACAGCTAAATAAAACAACCACCGCCGCCGGTGGAGCAGCGATTAGATGTTGGAAACCGGGCCGGTGCAGCAGACACTGCCTTTACTTTTTTTTAAAATTTATTTATTTGAAATACAACACAATGGTGCTTGATTCACATCCAAGCACACTTACATGTGAGGCAAAATACACACAGAAAGTAAAAAAAAGATGTTAAATTGGCAATATTATGGAGATCAAATTTGTGAAAACGTTGTTTGAAAATAGGTAAAGTTTCAGCACTTGCGATACTTTCGGGAAGATTGTTCCATATATTAACAGTGCGATTGAAGAAAAAATAACGATCTTGCTCATAACCGACAAGTTTGACAGTGAAAAATCGTTTATTCCCTACAAAGCCTCTGCCGCTGTGCAAGCCCTTAAGGTTTGTCCAGTTCGGCCAAAAGTCTTGTCCAGCTGGGGAATAACTTTGTTAGAGAAGCTGAGGGATACTGCTCATGTTTAGGATTAGAGTTTGGGTTCCGGCAGTGATTGCCAGCCTGAGAGATAGCAAATCAAAGTGCTAAAACAAACAACCGGTCCAGCAGCGTTTTCACATGCGAAACCGGGCCGGTGCTCTAGACACTGCCTTGTTATTTAAGCAGCACTGACAAACCAAACTGGTGCATTGGTGCTGCTCCAAGTGTATCACAAAAGGTCTGCTGGGCAGGTTTTTTATTTTTTGGCAAAAAATACCGGTAGCTGTTGTTGCTTTATTTGGATGATATTTTGCTGGTTTTATAGAACCATTTGAAAGAGTTGAATTTCTAACATTTGAAAGTTTCCACCCCATTTTTCAGGTCAAGTTTAAAACACATTTAAATACTTGCTTTTTTTGATAAAATGTTTTAAGTGACTTGGCTTTTAAGAGGCGTTGATGCACCTTTTAGCCTCCCTGGTTGCACCACTGTCCTAAATGCTGCTCATACAAAGTTTGTGTTGCGGTCTGCAACTTTTAGGCATAGGATGGTTACACACCGAAATTATTATGCACCAGAGAAAAAAATTGTTTTCAAACAAAAATTTACAAAACTTTTTTAAATTTTCAAAAATTTGATTTTCTGTGTTTATTTTTGTTGCAAAGTTTTATTTTCTGAGCCAGACATAGGCAATCAGCAGTGCACGGTTGCTCATAATCTTGTCACACACAGCAAGCAGTGTGATGTTTCATGATTATTTTAGTTTACCCACACTAACAATACAGTATAAAGTTTTGCAGAAGCTAAGGATTCATCACCTGGCTGATTTCTATTTATGATCAGTACACCTTGTTGTAAATATATACCGGTATAGTAAAAGCAATGTTTATTGGATATTTTTAGGTGTAATTATTACAGTTTATGAGTTTAATTCAACTCGCACTACAAAAATAATTCAAAAATAAAACAATAATTTGAAGTAGTATATATACAATCCTGTACATTACTACTTCAAAAGTTCTTTATGCAATTCTGAAGAAGTTTACCGTTAGAATTTAGCATCGTTTTTGGTATGAGTTACTTGCAGGAATGTGTAATGATTCAATTTAAAAATATCGATTTAATGATTGTTTTTATTATGTATACAACAAGGTGTGATGATCATAAATAAGAATTTGCTGGGAGATGAATCCTTGGCTCCTGAAAAACTTTATAGTGTATCTAGTATTGTAAAAAATAATGAAATGTTATGCGGCTTGCTGTGTGTGCCAACATTACACATTACATAAGCAACTCATGCCCATGCACTGCAGATTGCATACGTCTGGCTTGGAGAATAAAACTTTGCAAACATGCAGTGGAAAAAAATTTTTTTTGAAAAGATACATGTATCAAAGTTAGAAAAAAAGTTTATTTTAAAAACTTTTCAAAAAAAACTTTTTGTTAATTTTTTTCAGAAAAAAAATTTTTTGCTTTTGCACCTAAAAATCCTGGTACATAATAGCGAAGGTGCATAGTCATCTCATGCCTAAATGTCCATGGTTAATGGTTTCTGTCCATTTGCATTGTCCTTCCAATTACAAAGCAAAAGCAATCGGTCGGCAGTGTAGCAGAGAGAGTCAAGGCGCCGTTTTTTGATGATCCTGATCACATGATTTGGGTTCAACCTGCATTGTGGTCATGTTCTTGGGTTCTTGGATAAGATGCTTTACGACAGTGTTCCCTCCAACTTTATGGCTAATCGGCTAGTGCCCAAATTTTCTTGAAACAATTGCACCCAAAGCTCTAAAAAGACGTTTATGTGCCCTAATTTTCCTACCAATCGAGTATTAGAGTACATATACCAAATGTCATATTTCCACTAATTTGTTGAGTTTTCTAAAGCTATGTTTACCATTAAATGAAATGTTTATCATATTGCCAAAAATTATTTGCCCTTGCTTCTACAAATTGCCGATTGGCTGAAAAAAATTGGTCTTGTGGGAACACTGCTTTACGATGATTATCTCTGCTTGGTGGCTTTGAACAAGCAGCAAATTTAGTGGACAAGAATTTGAAGAAATCCATGGTCTACGAATTTTAGGTGGGGGACGTTTATGCGCTGCTGATTATCACCTGGACTCTTAGGTGCTGAGACTTTAAGGCACCAGCAGTGAAAAAATTTTTTTCAAAAAATAAGGAATTTTTTTTCCAAAAAAAGTTCTCCAAAAAATTATTTTTTAAATTTTCAAAAAAAGTTTTTGAAAATTTTTTTTCTAAAAAAGTTTTTTTCCAAAACAGTGTTTTCCAAAAATACTAATTTTTCAAAAATCTTTTTTTCAAACACATTTTTATTTTTGAAAACATTTTTTCAAATAGAAGCTTTTTCCAAAACAAAAAGTTTTTCAAACAAAAAAGTTTTGCGTAATAACTTGAAAGCTTTTCTTCTGACACTTGTCAAAAAAAATTGTCAGAATAGAAAGCATAGGAAAAGGAGCAGTTATGATAAAAAGGGGAGCAATCATTGACGGAAAAAGGTCAATGAGAGAACGTCATTTTTGTACAATCTTTAAGGTTTGAATAAAAACAGTAAAGCTTTATTTTAAATTGTAAAATTTTAAAACAGTTTGGACTTGGCAATGTCTATCATTGGTAAAAAGAAAATCTTATTTAAATTCAAGGATTTTTTAGAATAAGATTTTACTTTTAACTGATGATGGACATAGCCAAGTTCAAAACCTTTAAAAATTTTGCTATTTTAAATCAGGCCAAAAAGTTTGACATCCTTCGTGGTCAACTTCCTTCGAGCTTTCGAAACAGCGCTGTCCAGCTCTGTGCATATTATGACTCGAGCTGCTTTGCAGCTGCAGGGTTGGTGGTTGATCTAGCCACCTAACTTCCAGTGGAAATGGTAATTATTTCCCAGGAGTCAACCACAAAGGACGTCAAACTTTTTGGTTATGATTTCTGTGGTCACACAAGGGGAACCCTTGTAGTAGGGATAGCCTATGGCTATCCTTACTACAAGGGTTCAGCGATTTTTTCAATTTTTTTTTTTTTTTAAGTAGCACAAGTGAAAAATTGTTTATTTTCTGGAAAGCCTCTGCCGCTGTGCAAGCCCTTAAGGTTTGTCCAGTTTGGCCAAGAGTCTTGTCCAGCTGGGGAATAACTTTATTGGAGAAGTTGAGGGCTGCCGATGAGAGCTAAAAGCTCGAAACAGTGCTGTCCGGCTCTGTGCATTTTAAATCAGGCTTTGCTGTTTTTAATCGAATTGAATAAAACTTTAGTTGTGGTGTTTTGATGTTTGCTGGCGAGAGCTTTTAATAATTAATCATTTGCATGCTATCTGGCCTAAAGGCTGCCAGCATTGAAGTCTAGGGAAGAGTAACCAGAACGGCAACTACTTATAAGCAAACAATGTGAAAAAGTTGTCTTCCTGGAGGAATCGAACCTGCGGCCTTTGGATTACTGGTCCACTGCTCTACCACTTGAGCTAGAGAAGACTTGAGGTAGCTCAAGTGGTGGATCAGTGGATCAATAATCCAAAGGCTTCAGGTTCGATTCCTGCAGGAAGACAACTTTTTCGCATTGCTTGTTTTTAAGTAGTTGCTGTTCTAGTGACTCTACCCTAGGCTTCCGCGCTGGCAGCCTACAGGCCAGATAGGATGCAAATGATTAAATATTGAATAAAACTGTCGTGCAATCAGCACCAAAGATTTTAAAAAGTCACTACGACAACGCATCTAAGCAATCTTTAAGCTGTATAGTCTTGACAGGGTGATTGTTGGATGAAAGGACTGACAGTTAAAAGATGGGGTAATTCTTGGACAGACAAAAAGCATAAAATCTAAAAGGTCTCTGAACTTGACCTTTGGTATCACAAAAGCTCAAGTTGTATAAGTTATATTAATCATTAGAAGAAAGAATTTTTCTTCTTTGTTGTGTGAGAAAATGTACTGATGAGCAAGGTTGCTAAAATATCATGAAAATGAAACTAATTAAAAAAGTAATTCATTAAAATTGAAAACAATTTTTATCATTTTAACAAAATTATTGGCAATTCTATCAGGAGTTGATCTGAATCACACAATAATGGTCGAATCATAACTACTCCTTTGTCAGGTTGCCTGAAAAACTTGTCCAATAATTACCCCTGTCATAAGTTGAAAAATAGGGTAATTATTGGACACCTACTAAATAAATTTGGCATCTAACTACTGTTGTGTTATGGAGATTACTTTCCATCATCGGTATAGCAGTGGTTTTTATTATGTAGTTAGCTGCAATAGCACGAAAGTACAGACCTAGACCAAAAAACGAATGGACTGAAACTGCTTTGCAACATGCAATAGTAGATAGCAGAACATGAAAAAACAATGTCTTAGATTGTAAAAATTCTTTTTTTTTCTGTTTGATTTTGTCTGTTAAAAGTTTGTAGAAGTTCTCTTCATTGTGTAATTGGTGGAGTTATGTTAGACTGCGCGCTACAAGCAGTATAGTTGAACTGTGAACTTCACCAGAGAATAATTTATCAAAGTTGAGGTTAAAACTAGAAGATTTTGTAAAATTTTACTCACAATTCAACTTATTACATGACCAAAACACTTTGATTCTAATTGGCATGTTACTACAAAACTAGGTGGGTTATAATTTTTAAAGTTAAGCAATGAAACATTTTGTGGAGATAGTGGACTGCTAAATTATGATGTAAGTAAGCTGTTATGTTAATTCATGCTGCACATGCTTCTGATATTTCAGTTCTTTTTAATACATGCAAATTGACAAATGGAGTGCTGTCCAACCTTTAACCCAATAGTGTCCAACAATTACCCCAAATGGAGGGGTAATTAATTGGACAAGAAAAGGTTAGAATTTCTACCTAGATAGACCTTACAGAGCAAGCAATTAATTTCTCAGTAGAAGAGGGATACAAGTCCCATGTATTCAATACATTTAGTTTAACTCAAATGCTTAACTTAATAAAAATTTTCCAACGTTTTTCAAACTTACCCAATAATTACCCCATCTGACTGTGCACGAATTCTCTTTGTCAACAGAAGACGAGTTAGAAGTTTTGATAAAAGTGACTTCAAAAGCAGATTGATAGAAATTGATTTCTTATTGTATTTTTTTCAATAATTAAAAATGTTTTCCACAACATGTTTGCAAAGTGTTTTTACCTAATCTGGATGCATGCAATCTCCGGCTTGTGGTCTTAGATTTTGCGGTGCATGTTCATGAGTTGCTAGTGTTGCTGCAAATCCAAAAGTTTGTTTCTTCCACTTTTCTGTGATACCAATTCATTGTGAGAATTCATCTTATAGTTTGAAGGTCCATTTAAAGGCTAATTGTCCAACATGGCATTGCCAAGTTCGGCACGTTTTATCTTTCTCTTATATTAGCCTACCGGTACTCTTAAAATTTGATATGTCTAGCTGGAGTACTTTGTAATAAAGATTTGAAAAATTTAAGGGGCCCATTTGGCATGGTGTCCTCAATATAGTCAACAAAATTTTGTTATCTTTAATCTTTGATTCATATTATTCATTCAAATTTCAATCAGCCTACAGACCTGGTTTTTCCATCGAGACTGCATTAATAAAAATTACAAATGACATACTAACAGCTTTAGACTAAAACAGTTTTACAGCACTTATCATGATTGATATGTCTGCTGCTTTTGATACAATAAGCCACCAAATTCTATTAAGCAGACTATCCAAACTATATGGCATAAAGGGCTCAGTTCTAAATTGGTTCGACTCTTTTCTCAAAGACAGGCATCAGACTGTTCACATAGATAACTTTGTCTCTCATTCCTTCATGTTAACATCTGGGGTCCCTCAAGGATCGGTACTTGCACCACTTTTATTCAGTCTTTACTTGAAACCTGTCGCTGATATCATCACTAATTTCGGTTTTAGCTATCATTTCTACGCAGATGATGTGCAATTTTACCTTTCAGTTGATAAGGACAATAATTATGATGAAAATGTGATCAGCGAATGCTTAACTGCCGCTGAAGAATGGCTTGCAATCAATAACTTAAAGCTCAACTCCAACAAAACCCAATGCATTAATTTTAGTCGCAAATCATCCAAATCTGCTATTGCTTTTTCAAAAGCTGTCAATCAAGATTCTCTCTTGGACTTTTTAGATTCAGTAAAGAACTTGGGATTTTTTCTGGACAGCAACCTTACAATTGAACACCAAATTAAACATGTAGAAAAAAAATGTTTTTTTCACATTCGCAACATAGGAAAGATCAGAAAGTTTTTAACTGTAGAATCTTGCAAAGTACATGTAAATAGTCTGGTAATCTCTCAACTTGACTACTGCAATTCAATATACTATGGCCTGCCAAGTTACCTAATCTTACGCTTGCAAAGAGTTCAAAATACCGCTGCCAGATTAATCTCATGTAGCCACAAATATGATCACATCACTCCTGTACTCATTGAGTTGCACTGGTTGCCTATTGAATATCGTCTGAAATTTAAGATTCTTCTGCATGTTTTCAAAGTGATAAATAATCTTTCTCCAACATACTTGACTGACTTGATCACCCATCAGCCTGTCCCTTCTCGCTCACTGCAATCAACTGACTCTAATTTGCTATTTGTGCCGCGTACTTTCTCTGCTTTCGGTGATCGCTGCTTTAGTGTATGCGGGCCACGTCTTTGGAATGCATTACCACCACACATGAAAGACGCTGAATCTACCAATCTATTTAAAGTTTTGCTAAAAACTTATTTCTTTAAACAAGCATATTCGAGATGATTAGTTTCTCACTGTGCACACTTTGCATGCCAAATAGTATTGTTTTTTCACTTTTGTCTCCCTCTTAGTATTCTTCTTCACACAAGTGTACGATACGCCAACTATAGTGTACCAAAATTTTGGTTGCCTGTGACTTAGTGTGCTACTCTTTCATGTTGTTGAACTGTATTGTTCTGTAAAGCGCCTTTGATCGGCTACCTTGCAGGAAACGGCGCTATACAAATGACTACATTATTATCATTATTATTATTATTATTAACCTATCCCAATAGATTTAACTTGTTTAGCTTTTGTAGTTAATGGTGGAGGTGTCAACACAATTGGATGACCCCTATAGTATAAGATCCTCAAATTTTTTCATGATATATATTTACCTATCTTGAAAATTTTATTTGTCTAGCTTGAGTGGTTAAAAATTTTGAAGGACCTGTTTGAGGAGGACTCCCCAATCGTGGCACCAGAAGTTAGTCATATTTTATTTACTTGTTTTGATTTTATCTCTAGGTTTTTTTTTTCAAAATCTGGTTTTGGTCATTTGACCGATTTGCCAGATATTTTTTCGGTCATTTGAATTATTTTTTGGTCATTTTCTTATCAAAATAAAATGAACAATATTCGCTTTATTGAGTTTTTATTAAAAGAATACGAACACAAAACGAAATTTGCAAAACACGGTCATAAAAACAAAGCATTTTAGATCAAATTACTTCAAGCATTCTCAGCTAAATTGATGCTTCGCTCTGCAGCGGGTATGATATAAACAGACACTGCAGTGATGCAAAAAGGCTTAAAAAAAAAAAAGCGTTAGATAGCATAATCAAGTTACAAAAGTCACTAAGTAATTCCGAGTTATGATTAAACGATTGCAGAATGATCCATCTTTAACTAAAACTAACCTATAAAAAGACTTAGGATGAACGACACAATGTCACAGTTTTGCTCTTTCACAATGCGAAAACAACTAAAAAAACATTACCTGTAGTCGTATTTTTTTAATTATCAGAACAAACTAAAGCTTATTAGTGGGTAAAAATTTGCAACACAAAATCACGACTTTAAAAAAGCGTTAAACTTAAACAAACCGAGAAAAACAATCCTGCACAAAATATGTCTCTCAAAATTCAGCCGTCCATATTTATTCTTCTTCAGCCGTTGGCATGTTGGGCTGTGAAGAAAAAGCACTGGAACCCCTGCTCTTTGCGTTGTACCTGGACTGCTTTGTAGATTGTAACCAATGATTGTATGCATAGGTGGGCACAAGTCCGCTAATCCGTTAATTACGAAGCTAACTTTTTCATTAACTCGGTAATCTGTTAAAAAGTTTTTTCATGTTAACGGACTAAATTAACTTCCTTTAAGTTCTGTTAACTTCCGTTAAGGTTTTTATCGTTAATATCTTGCACCATTCATTCATCGTACCATTACAAACCAGTTCGCACAGGTAACACTTGTTGCGTGCTAGCACGAGTTTTATAGAAGAAAGCGAAGAAAAGAGTCTTTTTTGAGGCAAATAATAAGCTGCAGCCTCATCAAATGAAATTCTGTTCACAATTTTCAAAGATTTTCGGATCGCAGCTTCGCTACTGCATTTGAACTTATTTTTGTCTTAAAAATTAGATTAGACTGTAAACTGTAACTTCCAAAGCACAAAAAGACCACTATGGCAATAAATATTTCCTTACGATCAGCTCAGCAGCGTCAATATGTGTTGTAGAAGCGAATGAATAAAAAGAAATATAAATTAAACGCAAAATGTTTACGAATTAACGGACTTCATTAACTTCGGTTAATTGAAGCTGAAAATAACGAATTAACGTTAAGGAAGGTGTGAAGTTTGTTAACGGACTAGTGGTTAACAAAACTAACATTTTACATTAACTTGCCCAGCTATGGTTGTATGCCAAACTGTAATCGCAAGTTTTGTACGATTTTGCATTCAAGCGTAGTCGCATCAATTGTTACAAGTGAATGGTAGTCGACAATTTCTTTGGGGCGTTTTCAGTCTAGCCAAAGGACTAAAACCTCGTTCTACAGTTGCGTTTTCAGCGTTGAAACTAAGTATTGCTCTGGCAATCGTGGAAAGAGTGGGCCAATCCAATTCCTGTTCTGCAGTGATTGTCGAAACCGTTCGCCAATTGTCATCAGCATAACGACTATTCCGTAAAACTTCAAACTTAAAATTGTGCCATTCGTCTTCCAGCGCTTCGGTTTCGATAGGGTCAGGGCTAATTTTGTAAAACTTAGCTAGCGCAATGATTTCCTTTTCAAATTTTCTTCATGCAAGCTGGATTTTAGTTTTACTGCTTGTTTTTAACAAAACTTAATTGAACTCGAAAAATTCGACATCTTTGCCGAACTCGAGAAAGAATAAAAATAAGAATCTCAGAACTTGAACTCGCATAAAAAATGAAACGAGTTCGTAACTGTTGTTACTGCATAATATTATTTCTCTTCAATGCTTTGTGCAGCGGTATGAACTTATTACATTTTTAAGTGCGCAATTCACAACTTAAATAAAAACATTAAAGAATTTACTTAGGACGAACCTTGCTCTGTTTGTAGTTACCTTTCTGCTTTATTCATTAACGAGTGTGATGAAATAATAACTGTTTTTCGATGAAAATCGTATGTTTTTTTGATTTCTGCTCTTTCAACGCATAGGCCTACCACATCAATTCCGACATTTGCGGCATGCGCAGATAAGAAAAGTGCTTCAAAGCAATACTTGTTTTGAGAAAAGAACTATCAACAGCTGGTTTTGTTTCTTGACATTCGCTCGTAGTGCTACGAAC
Source organism: Trididemnum nubilum (assembly GCA_963965965.1). Classification (NCBI taxonomy): domain Eukaryota; kingdom Metazoa; phylum Chordata; class Ascidiacea; order Aplousobranchia; family Didemnidae; genus Trididemnum; species Trididemnum nubilum. Next base: position 28,198,139 of record OZ014471.1, read on the forward strand.
CTGCGAATATTGTGTTGGCCGTGGTAAAAAAGTTTTCGGTCATTATGACCAAACAGACCAAAAGTATTTCGGTCATTGCGCAAAAAAATCGGTCAATGACCGACAAATGACCGAAAAAAACCCCCTAGTTTTATCTTTGTTTTATATTTACCTATTCGGAAAGTTTCATGTGTCTAGCTTGAATGGTTGAAAAGTTTGAATTTTGAGGGACCCCATTTTGGTGCACAAAGTTTTGTCTTTTCATATTTGCATGCGTATCCTGAAAATAAATGTGTCTTGCTTACACAGTTAAAAAGTCTGAATTTTGGCGTCTTTATATGACTTCATACTTACACAGTTAAAAAGTCTGAATTTAGGCGTCTTCATATGACGGGACTCCCCAAGTACCCATTGTGGTACCCCAAAAGGTTTGTCAAAATTTATCTTTTCTTCCTATTTTTCTTCATATTTGCTTTATTGTTTCTTCATATTTGCTTCTGAAAATTTCGTGTGTCTAGCATGTGTGGTTGAAAAGCTTGAAATCAGGTGGCCCCATTTGAGGGGACCCCCTATTTTGGTACCCCAAATTTTTGTCAAATTTTATAATTTTTTTGTATTTGCTTACCTTAAAAGATTTATGTATCTAGCTTAAACGGTTAAGAAGTTTGAATTTGGGTCTGTTTGGGGGGATTTTGATAGATTTAATCTCATCATCATCATCATGGCTCAACATGGCATGGCTCATCATGGCACCCCCCATTTTGATAGATTTAGTTTATTTTTAATATCTACCCATTTCAAAAATTTGATCCATATAGCTTTATCGGTTTAAAAGTTTAAAATTTTGAAATACTAGATTGAGATGGAGCCCCCAACTTAGCACCTCCGATTTCAGTCTCACTCTAGTCCTCCATGCTATCTTCTGTCGCTCAAGCTTTAAATACAGTGCATTTCGTGATTTGGAAGCAAATAGCGGTAGAAGAAAACGAAAACAAAAAGTAAGAAAAAAGATGGTAAACAAGAAGAATAGCCCTCAAGTTGGGGAAACAAACAAACATAACCAAAAGAAAGGTGGTTGATAGAGTGCTCAAAATCTTAAATTATTTTTCATCAATTTCGGTAATTACTGAGATAGTCGGTTTAAACTTGTCAACTTTTTAGTGATTTTCAACCTCTCTACTTTTATAACGTGACTGGGCGCTCCAAACCCCTTTTGCATAAAGCATTTGTAAGGATCCACATCGCGTCCAAATTTCAGCTGTGCTCGTCTAGTGGTTTTCGAGTTACAAGCCAATTAATATCTTTTCAAGCCAAAATTTGCTGTATTTTTTTTCGTCAATTCAGGATCACATGACCTAGGATCCCCAAGATTGACACACATGACGCTTTCGTTAACTTTTATGTTGAGTTGGATTTTTAACTTTCTAGGTTTCCTTGTTATTAAGCAAATCAATTCTCACGTGCCAATATTTGTTTATGAAAACAATGGTACTACGTATCCTGTATTAAATCCTGTATTAATTTGGGCTGCACATGCTTAATGGAAATGTTGCAACTCCTAATATTTTTTAAAGAACCAGTAGAGTATGATAATTTTGAAAAATAGGCAATTTTCGTTTTTGTTTTACTATAATCATTAAACAGACACAATGAGCAACCAACAAAACTAGAAAAAATTAAAAAAAATATACAAAAGAAAAAACTACTGGTATGTTATTGCAACCAATGGTAACTGTTTTTGTTGAAACCATTAGTGATTAAACCCTGATTAAACTAAGCACAAAAAACTTTACGGTGCAGTCTCAATTACAATAATTTGCAGTAAGTTATTACGAGGTTCGACAAAACTAAACATTGGCTATGAAAACAAATAATCACATTCCCTCAGTTTTGCAAGTTGGACAGCAGCACTAAAAAGTTGTTGTTGAAAATCTTTCCTTTCGGCTTTTATTTGGTACTCGAAGACTACAGTCGATGCAAGTATTTATAAATTTGACAGAACATTTGTTGTGAAGCATGTTTGACTACTATCATATTGAAGTTAAGAGTATTACTATCGTAGTGTTTATTGCATATTGTACAATGGTAGCAAAACTAAACCCTCCAAAATAGTAGATCATGCATGTACGTTGAAGATGTACAGTGTTGCATTGATGCTCCATCTATTATGATTATTTTTTACTGAAACTCTAAAAACTGCAATAAGATTTTTCTTTGCAGAAAGCCTGATACCTTTTTGTGAAGACAGTGTTAAGCTCACACTTAAACTTTTAACAATGCAGGAGGTTTTTTGCTGTCAACAGTTTTGATATTGGTCTGTGATTTACTAAATTGAAGTCATTTACCATGAAAGCTGAAAACTTAAAATCAAAGTCAATGCTTAGCTCGAAACTGAGTCAAAGTGGGAAAAGCTCATAGGTTATTCACAGCTTTTTTGTTTGGCATTCAGCACTAAAAACCAGATTCAAATTTAAATAGTAACTACTCAACGACAAAATAATGACCGAATGAAAAGTGTCAACTCGGCTTGAAGGCTACTAGATCCCACAATATCAGATATTGTCTTCTAGTCAAAAACTATTTAAAAATGCATAGTAATTATTCGTTTTATTGAAAATAAAAGTAAATTGAATACAAAAGGTTTAGAATATCTGTGAAGGACGATAAAAAAGTATGAAGCTATTATAGAACATAAAAATAGCATTGGAAAATTGTTGGTAGTCAATCTACTTGTAAAAATAGCATTATGTAGAAGTTTTGGAACACCCATCGCTGAAAATGTGGTTCTAGAAATCAATACCATTCTTTCGGTTTTAAAACTACAAAAAATTACCAATATTAATGATTTAAACTATAGCGCCACATAGTGATAGAAATCAAAAGTGACCACAATTTTGCATTTACAACACTTATTATATGAGTGTCAAATTTTGACAAATATGAGGTGACACATAATTCTAAACATCAATTATCTGAGGTTTTGAACAAAAAACAGATGAATGTCATTATGCCAAAAATACCAAAATTTGACAAAATGTCTGAATACTGATGAGCCTAGGGCTCCCCTAAACGTAAAAAAATTTCAAAAAGATTTTGCACAAGTTATTTTTTCTTGAAATGACACAACTTGAAGGGATCAGACTTGAAACTTTCAAAAGTTGATAAAATATAGACCACCCTAAGGTCCACCCTAAAAGTTAAGTACTGGTACCAGTAAGACATGACCAGCAATTAGATCAAATTTTCTTAAATTATGCTATGAAAGGTGTAGTTGTGTAAACTGTGATTGAGGAATATGGTGTTTTGTGGCTTGGCTTATGGTTGAAGTTGAAGGTTAGGCTTTCTACTTTGTCTTCTGTCTTTATAAATGCAATGGAATGCTTGTTTAGAGTAAGTACCGTTAATCAGACCTCATCATTCTATTGATTTTAGCAGTTAGTATAGACTGCTGATTTTTAGAGTTGGCTATGTTGAATCACGTAACTTTTAAGTTAAGCTGACCAAACTCTCCAGTTGCCCAAATAGTATAATATGCTTCACAATAATCTAAGATGTTTACAGTTGTATATTTTAGAGTGAATATCTTGCTGAATGTGACCTTCGGCGTGCTTATGTATCAGGGTTTACTGGGTCTGCTGGAACTGCTGTAGTTACTTTGAAAGATGCAGCTTTATGGACAGATGGAAGATATTTTTTGCAGGTTAGGTATTAATATTTAAACAGTTCTTTGGACAATGAAGCTTTGCTTGTGTTTTAGACTTCCATAATTTTAAATGCTGGTACCATAGGTGGGTACAAATTCAAGCATTTGAACCTATTTTTATCTTGAAATTATATTGGACTGTAAAATGTAACTTCAAAAACTCAAAAAGACCATCATAGCAATAAATTTTTTTTTAGAATCAGCTCAACAGTGTCATTACGTGTTCTAGAAGTGAGCGAATAAAAAGAAATGTAAATTACACTCAAAATGTTAACCAATTAACGGACTTTACTAACTTCCGTTAATTAAAGATGAAAATAGAATTAACTTTAATGGAGGTATGAAGTTTGTTAATGGACCAGTGGTTAACGAAAGTAACATTTTGCATTAACTTGCCCACCTATGGTTGGTACTGGTAGAGTGGTATCAATGGTTATATTGCACTTGATAAATGATAACTTTCTGAGGTTTTTTAATGTTGTAGTAAATATTTTCACATTAATTGACATTTGAGAAAACAGCATAGGATTTATAAATGTGACACTTTATTGTTGTATATTGGTACTAGTAATGGCTAAAAACAACTTTATATTGCGATTTGCAAATAATATCTGTGTTACAATTGTATTATATTAAAAAGTTTCTTCAAATTGTCTAGTTTCGAATTCTAGTTTTCATATTCGTTTCATATTCATTTCGGTAGTTTCAAGCTGGATTATTATCCCCTTGGGATATAGGATTTGTTACATTAAATTTCTTGCCCACTGCACTTAATATTTCGGTATGCCTTATATTGTTATGGTTCAAACAATTAGGCACTAAAGTAGTAATAAAGTAGGCGCAAAAAGTGTTTGTTTGGGTTTTAAATTTAGCAAATTTTGATTTCTCAATCTTGTGATATTCTGGATGTTTGGATTTCCAAACTGAATAAGCATCAGAAACAAGATTAAATGACGTTTTTTGTTTCTTGAGTTTGTGGCTATCAATTTTAACACTTAAAAGAAGAGTGCATGCAAATTCAATTGGAGTATTAAAAGTTAGGACAATTGCATTGTATTAGATTAGCCTTGACCCCATTCTTCTGGACTCCGTCGTTTCAGAGATATTGTCCTTCAAACATGAGGTAACATTCCCCAGGATTTTTAGAGCAGCTTTAAAATTTTTATTAGCAACACTGACGTTGATTAACATTGCCACAGCTACGATCTGAATTCTAATGTAAGGCAATGGCATCCAGCGCTGATTAGGCTAAACTCAATCGAGTACTTCTGCGGCATAGTAAATTAGTTTAAACCAGTCTGCAGAACAGAACGAACAAGTTTATTGGTTCGGCCTTGGCAACATAAACACAATAAGAATAAGAGGTGTAGACACATAGAAAATTCAATCATGGTTAATGCCAGGAAGCACAGAAGAACTTAGCAGTTTTTGAGTCAAAGTAGGCTAATCTCTGGGATTCAATAGGCTAATCCAACTACTGGAATAGCAACAAACTCAGAAAAAGGATAGAAACAGAACCGAGTTGGAAAAGAGATTAGTGTTACTGTTAGATACACTAGGCTATCTCATCATAAAGATACAGGAATGCTACTGTTCTAAATATCCTGGGCCTAGTAGATGTGAAAGGCATAGCCTAGTCTGCTAGTAGACATATTTGGCATAGTAGGCTACGGCAAGGTTTTATTTGTTACTTTGTTGATTGTTAAAAAAAATTAACATTTTAGCATTATAACGTTAGAAAATTGCAAACAGGCAAAATAGCCTAGAGTACTAGCCTTATTTTCTCGCGTTTTTACTGCTTAAGCGATGATCTTCACTGGGAAAACTTGGCTACTGCGCAGTAATCTCTTTTTTGCTACTTGGTTCTGTGCTGCTGATTGGATTAAATTGATTTATTATACAGCAAAAGTACTCAATTGAGTTTAGGGTAATCAGCGCTGGATGCCATTGCGTTACATTAGAATTCAGATCGCATAGCTGTGGCAACGTTAATCAATGTCAGTGTTGCCAGTATAAGTTTTAAAACTGTGCTAAAAATCCCGGGGAGTGTTGTTGCGTGTTTGAAGTACATCTCTGAAACGACAGAGTCCAGAAGAATGGGGTCAATGGGTCAACGCTAATCTGATGTAATACGATTGTCCTAGCTTTTAATTCCCCATTGAATTTGCCTGCACTCCTCTTTCAAACAATGTTTTGAGGCAGGTGATTGCCTTGAAATATCATTCCTTTAATAGAAGTTACAAACATCCTCATTATTCTTAGCAGTTGCTTCCTCTTTTTTTTGGCTAATTACTTGAAATGAGGATTGCAGGCAAGATCAATGTGGGAGTTAGGACGATTCTAATAGTTTGGCATTGACTTTATCCTTTTTGCCCCAACCATTCCAGAAATATTCTACTTCAAACACGATGTAAGAGCCTTTTAAAATTTACTGTTTTTTAGCTATCCTGCATTGATAACATTGGCACACAACCCCAGTTCTATTCTAATGACAGTGTCACAATGTGGCTGACTGGATTGTTTTAATCAGTTTGATCTTGTCAGCAGAACAGATCAGAGTTGGAAGCGATTTTAGTAGTAAAAAAAATTTTAGTTGGCTGTGTAGGAAGCAAGCGTTTTTAGTAAAAATCAAGCTGTCAGATACCTTTCAGTCCAAATCATAGCCTAGCAGTAAGGCTATTTATTACTAGACTATCAAATCATTACTGCTTACTAGAATATGACATCACAAGCGATATCTGGGGACTCTGCACCAACGTCCTGCCACCTCAATGTGGAGGTGCAGTCCCCTCCCCAATGGGGATGGGTCGAAATGGCAGGACAGATCTCCCGAAGGGCTTGACCGAAAGGTCGCCCCCATTGTCTCGGACTGTTTTTTCGCTGGGCCGCCTGTTGACCGGTCACAACTGGGCGGCTCCTCTTCTTCTTGTTGACCGGACTCCCTTTCGGCGTCTCCTTATCCTGGCATTGCTTCTTATTAGTGGCAATGTCCATCCTAACCCAGGCCCCATCAGCACCATCCTCACCCCAGGTACCCCTGCTCCATCTGCCATCTGGATGTGGGCAGAGATTCTCTTCAATGCTCTGCTTGCCTCAAGTGGGTGCATTTCCTTTGCTCCTCCCTTACCCATGCTGACTTTCGCACAATCTGTGCAACTGGCTTTGCAGTGGGCTGGCGATGCCCAGTGTGCCATCCCCAACGGAAAACTGGCTCCCCCACTCAGACCAGTCTCCTTGTTACGCCGCCTGCGTCCCCTCCACCCCCTCCCCAGGGTTCCCACCACTACCTCCTGGCTTTTATCAATCACGTCCACCTCGGGGCCTCCCACGTTACCCTTGCTCCATTTGCTCTCTCGAGGTAGGTAAGGATTCTTTAAAGTGCTCCACCTGCTCCAAGTGGGTGCACTTCTCCTGCTTCTCTCTGACCCAGGCTGACTTTTGCAAAATCTGCGTGGCCGGCTCCCCCATGGGTTGGAATTGCCCTGCTTGTCTCAATGGGGTCCTTGCCTCTCCCACCCACCAGCCAGTGTACCCCCGCCTCGTCTCTCCAGCTCCGCCCCCACCCACACCCCCTCCACTTACTTGCTCAGATCTCATGGATTCATCTCTACCTCTCCCCTCACATCCTCCCCTCCTTAACACGTACCCTCCTTCCGCCTTCACCCTACCTGTCTCATCGCCACCACCCACAAGCTCACAACCAATCCACAACTTGCCGCCTCACCCTCAAAGAAATCCACGCCTCTCCCACAATCTCAAAATTTTGCAATGGAATGCCGGCGGTCTTTCCTCCTCCCGCCGTGCTGAACTAATCGCCTTTCTTTCTGGCAACCAGTATGACCTCATTTTCCTCCAAGAAACCCATCTTTCGTCAACCAAAAAGTTTCAAATCCCTGGCTATTATACCCTTCGCATGGATCAGACATTCAGTAGACAAGGCCCTGTTTCCTCCGGTACTCATAACACTGGTGGTGGTGTCCTCACTCTCATCCACTCTGACCTGGCTTTTTCTCTTGTTTCTGTCTCCTCTCTGTCTTCCCAAGACCCCTACTCAGACTACACCTGTGTTAAAGTTCTTCTCTCCAACCACTCTCCTCTTCAATTTCTTAACCTCTACTCCCCTCCCATCAGAAACACTCCTTCTGACTCTCGCACCAGGACCTTCTACCCTGACATCCTTCCTAACTCCCCTGACACTTTTATCCGACTTCAATGCTCACCACCCAACCTGGGATAGACTCATTCCCCCTAACCCGCTCGGAAATGACCTGTTTCGCTGGATCACTTCCTCTGGTCTGGAAATTCTGAACGACCCCGCCTCTCCCACCCTCCTTCACCATTCCACTGGGAGCTGTTCTTCCCCTGATATCTCGTTAGTTTCTGCATCTCTCGCTCCCCACTGTGAGTGGCGCACTCTCCCTGGCCTTGGCTCGGACCATCTCCCTATTGAAATTGTTCTCCCCCTCTCTCCAGTTCGTCACCCAAACACTCGTCCCCTCAAATTCTATGACAAAAAGGCTAGTTGGGATGTTTATCAATCTTATATTGCTGAGCACCTTCCTTCTCTTGATTTTGATGCACTCAACATCCACCAGGCTGCTCACTCCTTTTCCCTCTTCTTTCTCGAAGCTGCTAAGGCCTCTATCCCCTTTGGCCGCCTTGGTCGTTCCCCCAAAGCCTGGTGGTCCCAGGAAGCGGAATCTGCAGTGCGGGAATGACGGAGGGCCCGCTCCGTGGCACACCGATCTGAGTCACACCGCCTCAGATACATAGATGCTTCTCGTAGGGCGTCCTCAGTCATTTCTAGAGCCAAATCTGCAGCCTGGCAAGCCACCTGTTCTAACCTGTCTCCCCGTTCTGATCCTCGTGCTGTCTTCAGGCTTCTCAATGCCATCTCGGGCAAAAAAAACACCTCCCAAGACCCTTCTTTTCCCGATTGCACTTTCCCTCTTGACACTGCCAACCACTATGCCTCTTATCTTCGCTCACATCTATCTCAAGCGACACCTCGTTCCTCGCGCAGAGCTGAACGACAGTTCATGAATGAACTCCGGAAAGCCAGCTGTGAGGATGCTTCTTCCCTCCATAATTCTTTCTGCTCCCCCTACTCCTTGACTGAACTCTCCACTGCCATCAGCAATCTCTCCTCTTCCACTGCGTCTGGCCCTGACCAGATTGCCTTTCCTTTACTAAAGCACCTGCCTGAGCCAGCACAACTCCTCCTTCTTTCTCTTTTTAACAGGTCCTGGCACTCTCACACCTTCCCCTCTTGTTGGAAACCCACCACTATCATCCCCATTCATAAACCTGGAAAACCCACTTCCTCTCCGTCCTCCTTCCGCTTCATTTCCCTCACCTCTTGCATTTCCAAGCTTTTTGAGCGCTTGATTCTTTCTCGCCTAACTTTTCACCTTGAATTGAATTATCTCCTCTCCACTTGCCAGGCTGGCTTTCGTCCTGGCAGGTCACCCCTTGACCAAATTCTAACTCTGTCTCAATCAATCTGGGACGGCTTCCAAAAGAAAAAACCTCCAGATCGAACCATTTTGGCTTCTGTTGACTTCTCCAAGGCTTTGGACTTGGTCTGGCACTCTGCTCTTTTTCACAAACTCCTCTCGCTCAAACTCCCCCCTTGCTTTGTTCTTTGGGTGCGCTCCTTCCTTTCTGATCGTAGAGCTAAAGTCCAGGTTGTTGGTTCCCACAGCTGCTCCTTCCGCATCAGACGTGGGATCCCCCAGGGCTCGGTACTTGGTCCAGTCCTCTTCATTCTGTTTGTTGATGACATCACTAAGGATTTACCTCGGGGTGCCCATGCCTCCCTGTATGCTGACGATCTGGCCATCTGGTCCTCCTCCCCAGACCCGCTCAAAGCCTCCTCTGTTGTCCAATCCTCCCTCACTGTCCTAGAAACATGGTCCAACTTATGGAGACTTCCACTCAATCCTAAGAAGTGTGAGTCCTCCTTTTTCTCCACAGATCCCCATCAAGCCACTTTCCAACCTTGCCTGAACCTCTTGGGCTTCCCTCTTTTGTTCAATTCCACCCCTAAATTCCTTGGTGTAACCTTTGATCAGACTCTATCCTTTGGGGCCCATGTCCAATCCCTGTGTTCCAAATTCTATCCACGCCACAAAGCCCTTCGCTCAATTGCCACTGCCTCTTAGGGTCCCACAAAAGAATCTCTTTCCCTACTTTACAAAGCCTTTGTCCGTCCGCTGCTCACATATGCCTCTCCTGGATGGTTCCCATTTCTTTGCAACACTGCAACCAATCACCTCGAAGTTCTACACAGAGCTGCATGCAGGGTCATTACTGGATGCCTCTCTTCCACCCCCTCCTCACCACTCCTTGTTGAGGCCCAACTCCCTCCTCTAAAGCTGACTCTAGAGCATCAGACCCTCTACTCCTTTGAACGTGCTCTGTGCCTTCCCCTCGACTTCCCCAGCCTTTATGCCCTGGCAATCAGAAACGTTCCCTGTCGACTAAAGAAGAAACCCTCCTGGAGATCATTCTGTTCTTCAGCCACACAACCACTCCCATCCCCACGTGAGACTCTGATCACGTGCTTCCATTTTCCCCCATGGTCCACAACCCACTTCACTGTTTCCCCTTCATTCCCGACTGCACAGGCAACAGTACAGCTCGATTCCAAATCGCTTCAAGCAGACTATCCTCCCTCCCCCTGTCTGATATCCAAGTATGGACTGACGGATCTGTCCCCTCACTTTTTGGTCCCGGTGGTGCTGGAGTGTATGTAACATGCTCCAAATGCAACACACCCAATTCCTTATCCTTTTCCTCTGGTCCAATTGCCTCCAGCTTCACAGCTGAAACCTTTGCCCTCAAGCAAGGTCTCGCTTGGTGTACTAGCCATTTGATGACCTGCAAATTTCAGTCAGTCCTTTTCCTAACTGACTCCCAATCAGCCCTCTCTATCCTTTCTTCAGCCCCCTCTTGTCTCCTGCCTGAGTCCCTCTGGAATGTTTGGTCCCTCGCCTCCTCCCTCTCCAACAATACCACTTTGAGCTTCCAATGGGTTCCCGGACACGCAGGTCTCCCCGGAAATGAAAAAGCGGATTCACTTGCCAAAACTGGTGCCTTTCTGCCCACTGATGCGATCCCAAGCCCTCTCCCCCCAGTTATTGCCAAAGTCCGTTATTCCCAATACCATAATTGGAGACGTCACATCTCCCACTCCCATCTGAACTTCCAAGTCCCCGAAGTCTCTTCGGAGGAACTCCTTCTTTCTCGCTCCATTCGCAGTGAGCTCTCCCGTCTTCACTGCCATGGCCACAGTCTTCATGTATCTTCATATCTTCTCAGGATCAGTCGGAAGGAGAATTCTGCTTGTAGTGCCTGTGGACACCCTCTACAGGACCTCAATCATCTCCTCCTCAACTGTCCTGCTTCTGAACCCCTTTGCAAATCTATCTTTGGCTCCTCTCTCTCTATTCTTAATCTATGGTCCAGACCTTGGGGTGTGGCCCGACTGTTGGATCTCCGTGGAGTTCCTCCGCTCCCCCATCCCTCGGAAGGGGTCGGGTTGTACCACCACCACTACCACCACCTTATCTGTGGACTTTGCGAATGTTTCTAACTTTACTGAACCAAGAACTACATCGCTTTCGAATTTCATAATGTTCCATTTATTTGATCTGGTTTGTGGTTATCGGCTTTCAAAATTTAAATGTTTAGAAAAGGTATCTATAAATATCTATTAGTTCTTGGTTCAACTTTTAAGGAGTTTGTTGAACTGTCACTTAGCAGCACAATGCAATTGTTAAAATTGTGGTTACTAACAAAACCCTCATTAAAACCAATATTTTTACAGTAATCTTTTACTCTAACTGGAACAAAAATTTTTGATTTGAAAATGCCGATATGATTTTTGGATTTTGTTACTTACGTTATCTTGGCCGGAAATTTGACACACTATCCTAAATATCAAATCTACAACCACAAGTAGCCCACTGCTATATTTTTTTAAGAATAATTTTATGTAAGCACATGTGTGAACAGTTCTACTGATTTTTCTCAAAATTTAAGAACTAAATCAAACAATGCTTGACTTAGCAATTAGCATGGAAAAAGATACATACCGGTACACAAACAAAATTTTGAAGCAAAAAATTAAATTTTTAAAATTTTTAAGTGATATTGCAGAGTCTAACTTTACGATGACTTCACATTGAAAACTTATATTAATTTACTCCACTCTATGCTTTCCAGAACCCTAGGTATAATGTTTAAAGTCAAGCAACTATTTACCAAAAATTGATTACTTCTTTTGTACATTATGCTCTTTTTAATTCATTGTAACTGCTATGAGGTCATTTGCTTTCAAAGCTTAAAGGTCTCAAAAAGTTATCAAAATCAAAACAATCATGTCAATCAAAAAGCTATTAGGAGTTCCTAACAGTGTTTCACTTTGCTGTGAAATAACCTAGAGCGATATTTAAAATTTCAGCAGCTTTATTACATCAGCCAAACTTAACACTAACCATGTCTAGAAATATGCACGCATTTTACAATTATTCTTATTCTGCAAACGCTATTTAGCAGTTCGACCCAACAACCAAAATACTTGATATTGTACAGTACATTGTACTACATCCATTATTGAGCACCAAAGCTTTCTTAACAAAATTGTTTAAAAACTTTGAAGAGCAATTACAAGATTTTTCCTTTGTCACAGGTGACAGTTTAGTAAAAAAACTCATTCATCCAGCTCAAATCTAACAAAGTCACAAAGCTCAAGTACTTCAACATCTTAAACCCTATTCGGACCAGGCAAAATTTTTTGATTAATGGTCCAAGGGGAGATCGATTCGACACAACACATTCAAACGTTAATAACTCCTGATTTACAAAACATAAAAAATCCGTTTTTGCTCCACGAGAAGCTTAATTTTTGACAAAAAGTGTAAGCTTTTTGACATTATATTTGCAACCTTGATCTTCAATTAATTTTGACATAAGTCCGAGGACTATCAGAAGCGATCGGTTCACTTTTCATCTGCATAATGTTCATAAGCATTTCATCAGCTGGAGTTTTATTCAGTAACTCGGAGAAAATTACGGACTAAATTAAAAGATTATTTCTTTTGTGCTAAACTATCTAAATTATTAGTTTGTTGTGTGAGTTAATTGCAAGCTGAATATTTTTTACTGTTCTAGTTCCTTTTGCTAAATACTACAAAATATGGTATTTTTTTGTACAAAATTTATAAAAGAACAAGCATCAAACCACTATTTTTTCTCATTCACATTTTGTGTGTAAATGTTTATGACATGGCTGTAACAAACGTCAATAAAATTGGTTGAATTTTGTAATTTTTAGTATGCTGATGGTTTGCTGTGCAATATAATATTTTTTTAAGGTTTTCACTTGGAAAACTCATAATATGGGTTTCATTGCCAGTGTGGTAGATCTGGCAATGCAAAAATTGCATTTGTTGCTGCTCTTGCTAAACCTAATCAAAAGTACAGCATTGCATTTTGTTAATAACAACACTGTTTATTTTATCAATCTTATCATTTTTTATCACCAGTCAAGTGGATAAAGCGACTGCTGCGATACAGTGGATTTGGGTTCAATTACTGGTCTGGTCAAACCAAAACTTGAAAACAGTTTGTATTGACATCCAGCTTCCCAGCTAAATAATAGCAATATAATGGGCATAGTGAAGCTTTCACCGTGTGTTGTAGATTGGTGGGCAAGCGATAGCTTTTTTCAAAAAATGAACAATTTTTCTTTGTCCGTAAACAACTTGGGAAAAAAATGTGATTACTTCGAACTTACGAAAAAAACTTTCAAAATGTGTCGGAAGGAGTGTAGTGAATGTAAATTTTTCAAATTATTTTTTGTACCATTTTTTACGGACTTTTGAATTATAAAAAAAAGAAATTGGTCTAAATTGATGCTCAGATTCGTTATTCATTTTTTAGAATAATAGTTTGGATAATTTAGAGTACTGTAATAGGTTTTGACGTCAGATTAGTTTTTTTTGCTTACTTTGCAAAAGATTACGTTGTCTCATGTTGGAGAATTTGTATAAAGATCAAAAATTGATAGAACAAGCTGTAAAAACGGCAGCAGTGTTGGTCTTTTTTTTTTTTGTAAAACTTGGACCTAAATATCATTCCTATTTTCCCTTTAATTAGATGTTTCACATTCATTCTGCATCGTGTTGGACCATCATACAAATTTAACATCAATAACTTTTAGTGCAGACGATGAAGCAAAATCCCGAGAGTTTTTAAACATAAAAAATCTCCATAATGTTTACGGAAAAAAATTGTCGACATTGATTTACGGTATGATTTGTTGTGATCTGGTAATCATGGTCTACAACACTCTATAATAAATAGGTGAAGTGTAAAAAGCAGACAGCAATAAAATATAATTGGAAACAGTACCTGCATAAAAAAATACATTGCGCTGTTTCAGAAATAGCCTAATAAAGAATACGAAATGCTAATATAAAACAACAAATAATATTTAGCCTTCCAAAAAATTTTAACTTACAATTTTTATTTTTCATACAGCGCAATTTCATTTTACAAAAATGTGTTGCAATGGTTTTGACGACAATGCAGCAATTAACGGATATGTGGTCGTTCGTGTTCTAGCAATTTACTTTTGCTTTTGCCTTCGAGGTTACCACTAATACGAGGATATATAAAAATTTTTAAAAAGGTCAAATTCAATTTTTTGTAATAGTGATTAATGACAATATTCTCAGTTTTTTGGTTTGAGCTGTAACAGAATAAACAACATGAGCAAGAAGTAACTTCAAGAACAATAAAAAGTTACTATTTTGTAAAATTGGGAACCTTGCAGCAGCTTTTGGCATTCTGGTCCGATTTGCAAAATATTATTGCAGCAGACAGGCTTTCCACATTTTTGACATCGATTTTTGGAAGCTGGTATGTGGGCTTTACTTTTTTTGTAGCCAGGAACATAAGTGTTTGACACGCAAACATAGCACCGTTTTCTGGTTTCAGATTTTGGTGAATAGAGTGAACGGGAAGTTGAAGTTTGGCTTTGTGTTACAACATTGTAATTACAATTAATGGTTATACTGATTGAAATACCATTTTTTTAATCACTAATCATTTGTATCATTCTACAAAGACTGTCTAATTCTCAAACGCTATGATTTTATATTAAAATCTTTCAGATTTTATTTCAGAGGTGGCTGTATAACAAATAGTTGCAAACTTTGGTAATTTTTGGGATTAGTGCTGAATAAGTTTAGAAAAACAGTAAAAAAAGAATAGTATAATTCCAAGAAAGAAATTTCTTTGCCAGTTCTCATCTTGGATCAAAATCATCAGTTACTTTACTCCTATTGTCCTCTTATCCAGAACCATGAATATAGTTTGTATGTGATAAAGCCGATAGAAAGCTTCAATAAATTAGAAACATTAAAAATTTGCCAACGACATCAGTGAATTAAGTTATTTCAGTGATTTACGATCACAAAAAAATCCATTATACATTCATCTACTAAATGGTTAGCTAATCGGATTGTTACTTGCAAAGTCTATTTGTTAGAGAATCTGCTTTCTGTTTTTATATTTTGTATCTACAAACATAATTTTTGTTGGTTTTGAATGAACAAACATAAAAGCGAAAATTAAAAAGTTAAAGAAACAGTATAAATTTTTAAAATTTAGTATGCCACCTATCATTATAGACTGCAAATGAAAAATCAATGTGAAACTGAGTAATTTCTGCAATAGTACGCAAAGCTGTAGGCCTGTAGTAGCATCTAATAAATTAGTAACTGCAGTAACAGGTATAATATACCACATCGCACATTTTACAATGTGCATACCCAATATTTGTTTAGTTTGATGTAAATTTTATGAAAAATTGATATATTTTATACTAGCAATTCGTTATTGCTTCAAAAGTATTTTTTAGGCAAAGCTTCTAGCAATGATAACCTTTGTAAGGTCTGAATTAGAATTAGAACTGGCTGTGCAAACACCTCACATTAATTTGAAACGCGCTCATACAAATCGTTGACAAAAGATGATTTCTATTTGGTTGTAGATATAAAAAAAAAGAACAACGTTGTTTTTCACTTGTTTTTTTAAGTACCACAAGTGAAAAATCGTTTATTCCCTAGAAAGCCTCTGCCGCTGTGCAAGCCCTTAAGGTTTGTCCAGTTCGGCCAAGAGTCTTGTCCAGCTGGGGAATAACTTTGTTAGAGAAGCTGAGGGCTGTCGATGAGAGCTAAAAGCTCAAAACAGCGCTGTCCAGCTCTGTGCTTATGACTCGAGCTGCTTTGTAGCTGCAGGGTTGGTGGTTGATCTGGCCACCTAACTGCCAGTGGAAGTCGTTATGATTTCCCAGGAGTCAACCACGAAGGACGTCAAACTTGTTGGTTAATTCGGAGATTGCCAGAGTCGACGTCAATTCCATGCGGTCAAACGAGAGAGCTAGCGAGCAAGCGGTGGGGAGCGGGGAGCGGTTTCTAAAATAGACATAAAACCGGCTATAGGAGTGAAAGGGGCACAAAATATAAAACTAAAGGGTATGACGGTTCTAACTACCACCAACTACTGATAAATAAGAACAGAAGACTATTACACAATCAAAAGGGCCTGAGATGCTAACAAGCACATATAAATCTAAACTATAAGGCGCAGGAATCAAGTTACTTTACGTTCAAGTAAATGTCTAAATCGTTGATATACAAAGAGCAAAAACAATAAGTAAATGTTTATACATACCAAAATAATTATCCAGCCAGTTGCAAGAAATCCAAGAAGTTAGAAAATTGTTCCAGATGGAAAGGAGCTCTGAAGCTAGCAATATACAGACCATAGTCCAAAAAAGAATGAGTACAGATTGGGAAATGTTAGCAGGAAGCAAGCAAAAACGCCGAGTAGAGAAGTATGCAAATTAGCAGTTGCAAAAGGCAAAGAGCAAAGTGGCTGGTAATTGTGAGTTGAAATGTCACGTCTTAGCAGCAATACAAAGAGCAGTGATACCCGGCTCGACTAAGACAGACAAGGCCAGGTTCGATACCCTCTGCAGCTGAAGCGACGTAACAACCTTGAATAACAAAAAAGGTAAAAATTGAAAATAATGATTCCGAAACTAGTTTTATCAAAAACTCTCCACTTTTTACAATGTGATTAAATATCGCAAAGGCATATAAAATGTTGAAATTTAGTGAAAGCAAAGCTGATGCCAGTGCACAAAGAAATTATCAGTGTGCTGCTACATCACGTGCAAAGACACTCTGGCAAATTTTTGTGCTGGATGTTATCACTTGAACTTCCTGAAAAAACCTTAGGCAGTCAAAATTATGCATATGTTTTTGTTTGAAAAATGAAACAAACATCTTTCTACTAATACTGCTACTTAGCAGAAACTAACAATTTATTTATAATTTGCATTTTTTTTCTTTTTTTCAGTCACCAAAAACCAATTTCGAACGTAAAGACTACCGAAATTCATGCTGCATGCCACCCACTTGATAACATATAGACATTTTTGACTGCTGTATATTAGCAATGTGAAAAAAAAAAAAAGATTGGCAAAAAACAAAAGGATTTGCGCTTATGTTGGCCTCTAATTGTTTTATCAACAAATATGTTTATATCTCTAAATCGCAATTTTTATTTGTTAGTGACATGCTAAAAATAAAGCCTAGTTCGAAATTTTGTAAAATTGTATGAAATTGTTTGAGAAAATTCAGCTTTGAGCTTTTGAAATCATAATGAAAATTCTAATGCTTTAGGCAAAATAGTAAATGAAATCGTTTGTCACAACTCTTTTTGAACATCGATCGCAACAAAAGCCGTTCCGGAGGTCACTGGATTTATGTTCGTAATTACGTTACCATTGTTTTTGAAAAAGCGTGAAATTATTAATTACGACAGAACAATTGGGACGAACAGGATTAAATTAATTGTTTGAAAATTTTGCCAGAAATGCAGGGTCAACCTTGAGAAACATTTAATAACTTCGAATGTAGTTGTCATTCGACAATGGTTTTACAAATGAAAGTTGAAGCAGTAAATTTTAGGAAAAGTCAAGAAATTTTGTTATTGCGGCTTGACTTCTTCATAACAAAATTTTGAAATAAATGAAAGGGGGGAGCTAATCAATCCCCCCCTAGGCCGAATAGGGTTAAGTGTTGCAGTAAATCCATAAGTTTTTTTTCTTCCACTTTTCTGTGATACCAATTCATTGTGAGAATTCATCTTATGGTTTGAAGGTCCATTTAAAGGCTAATTGTCCAGCACAGCATTGCCAAGTTTGGCATGTTTTATCTTCTTATATTAGCCTACTGGTACTCTTAAAGTTTGATATGTCTAGCTGGAGTACTTCGTAATAAAGATTTGAAAATTTTAAGGGGCCCATTTGGCATGGTGCCCTTAATGTGGCCAATCAAATTTTGTTATCTTTAATCTTTGATTCATATTAACCTATCCAATAGATTTAACTTGTTTAGCTTTTGTAGTTAATGGGGGAGGTGTCAACACAATTGGATGACCCCTATAGTATAAGATCCTCAAATTTTTTCATGATATGTGTTTACCTATTTTGAAAATTTTATTTGTCTAGCTTGAGTGGTTAAAAATTTTGAAGGACCTGTTTGAGGAGGACTTCCCAATTATGGCACCAGAAATAAGTCATATTTTATTTACTTGATTTGATTTTATCTTTGTTTTATATTTACCTATTCAGAAAGTTGCATGTGTCTAGCTTGAATGGTTAAAAAGTTTGAATTTTGAGGGACCCCGTTTTGGTGCACCAAGTTTTGTCTTTTCATATTTGCATGCGTATCCTGAAAATTAAATGTGTCTTGCTTACACAGTTATAAAGTCTGAATTTTGGCGTCTTCATATGACGGGACTCCCCAAGTACCCATTGTGGTACCCCAAAAGGTTTGTCAAAATTTATCTTTTCTTCCTATTTACCTATTTTGAAAATCTGATTAGTCCAGAGCTAGTGGTTCAAGTTTGGATTTTGGCATCCTTGTTTGAGGGAGATCCCAAAATTTTATCGTTTCTTCATATTTGCCTGTCCTAAAAATTACATGTGTCTAGCATGAGTGTTTTAAAAGCTTGAAATCAGGTGGCCCCATTTGAGGGGACCCCCCATTTTGGTACCCCAAAATTTTGTCATGATCTTTTCTTTAGATTTGCCAATCCTAAAAATTTTATGTGTCTAGCATGTGTGGTTAAAAAGTTTGAAATCAGGTGGCGTTGTTCGTGTTGGACTTTCATTTCGGTACTTTGGAAAACCCCCCGATTTTGGAACCCCAAATTTTTGTTAAGTTTAGTTTTTGTTTGATATTTACCGTACCCGTTTCAAAAATTTGATCCATCTAGCTATAATGGTTTGAAAGTTCAAAGTTTTGGTGGCCCTGCTTGAGGTATCCCCTCATTTTGATACCGTTGAACTTTGTCAAATTTTATCTTATTTTCATATTTGCCTACTCTGAAAATTTCATGTGTATTGCACGAGTGGTTAAAAAATTTGAGTTTTGGCGGCCCAGTTTTTGGAGAACCCCCCATTTTGGTACCCCCACATTTTGTCAAATATATTTTTCTTTTATATTTACTTACTTTAAAAATTTTATGTGCCCAGCTTAAAAGGTCTAAAAGTTTGAATTTTGGAGGGCTCGTTTTGGGGAGAAACCCTCATCGTGGCACACCCAGTTTTTGTTTGGTTTTGTTTATTTGTAATATCCTTCCATTCCGAAAATTTGATCCATCTAGCTCTGATGGTTTGAAAGTTCAAAATTTTGAAGGACCTAATGGAGGAAATCCCCCAACCTTGCACCCTCGATTTCTGTTGTTCACTAGTGCTTTCTGATATCTTCAATCGCTCAAACTTTGAATACAGTGTGTTTAGCAGTTTGAAAGTAGATAGAGGCAGAAGAAAAAGGATAAAGGAAAAAAAAAGTAAGAAAAAATATACAAAACTAGAAAAATAGTGAGTATTCAAGTTGAGGTAAACAAACGTAACCCGAAAAAAAGGTGGTTGGTAGTATGCTGAAAGATCACAAAACATTTTTCATCAATATCGGTAATTACAGAGGTATATAGCAGTTCAAACTCATCAGCTTTTTGGCGATTTTCGGCGTTTAAAATTTTGGTCACGTGATTGGGCACCCTCAAACTTGATTTGCATAAAGCATTTATAAGCTTCTACATTGTGCCCGAATTTCAGCTTTGCACGTCTAGTGGTTTTGGAATTATAAGCGGATTAATAAATTTTTAAGCCAAAATTGATCGGTTTTTTATGTTTTTTTGTGTCTCAATTGACGATCACGTGACCTAGGATCCCCCGAATTGGCACACATGACGCTTTCATATATTTTTATGTTTAGTCCGAATTTCAACTTTTTAGGTTTTACTGTTTGCTAGTTATTAAGCAAATCAATCCTGGTATGCCGAAATTTGCAAACAAAAACAATGGTACTATGCGGTCATGCGAAGTCGCAATAACACTACTTGTACCTGAATAAGCCTGTCATATTTTGGCTTATTTAGTGACCTTAGAATAGACTTTTCAGAGCAAATTGCAACCAATAGCCTACTCGCCTTACTTTCACTTGTTCTTAGACGTTTGCTACATAATTTGACCGCTTAATTTTTAATGAGATCGCTTGGCTATTGTATAGGCTACGCTTTTTTCCATGTCAGATCTGTTTTGCCCATTCTGCTGTGACAAGATCAAACTGATTAGTGTGCAGATAAATGAGTCGATGCAGTAGATTAATTGCAGCTTTGGCTTGGAATAAGACTAGAATGGCGATGCCAATGTTTTCAAAGTCAGAGTTGCAAATACAAATTGAAACCAGGGAAGCTCTTTCATCGTATTTGAAATAGAATATCTCTCGAACGACTGAGTCAAAAACGATGGAATCAATGCCAATCTAATGTAATTCGATTTTGGGTTAAATTTAATACTTGACTGCTGTGTTCCCTCTACCCTCTAACTTTATGGCTGTTCGGCGAGTGCCTAAATTATCTTAAAACCATTGTGCTCAAAGCTCTAAAAAGACGTTTATGTGCCCTAAATTTTGTAGCAATCCACTGGTATACCAAATGCCATATTTCCACAAATTAGTCGAATTTTCTAAAGCTTTGTGTACTATACTGCCAGAAATTATTTGCCTTGCTCCAACAAATCGCCGATTTGCTGAAAAAAATCAGCTTAGTAGGAACACTGCTTGACTGTTATTACAATGTGACTATTAATAAATTTGTGACTAATGAGACATTTTTTGGCTAACAAGACAAAACATTTTTGTAAAAGCCATCACTTGCTATGACTTTTTCTAATTATTGTTGTCTGATATTTTAACTCCTTGAAGAATTATTGATTATCCCAAAATAACAAACTTCATTTCGATTATTTTTTGGGAAAAAAAAGCTTGGTGAAAAAATTGTGACTAATGGGACATTGTGTTTGGGTCAACTTGAAAATTTCAAACCTTCAAAATGGCATTATATGTAAAAACTTTTACACAACAAATTTCAAGTATAGAAGTAGTTTCAAACATCAAACATGTTTATATGTGAAAACATGGTGTTTGAAGCAAATTTAAGTTGGCCAAAAGATACTGGTACCGTATCTGTTTTTTTTTTTTTTTCGAAGAATGTAAATACACAGTTGCTTTCATTTCAAGACTGCAAAAATTGTCTTTTGAAAGCTCAATCCCCTAGAAATGTTTTTTCAAGAAAGTTTATGATTTAAATTATCAGACAAAATCATTTTTAATTCGAAATATCTAACTTTATGTTTTTAGTACTGAAATACATTTAACTTGGAATTGCCCAAATGCAGAAATGGGCAGTAGTGCGATAGAAGTATCAGTGATGTGTATTGCACAATGCTTTTTCTATCGATATAGGTAGCGAATCAGCATTTGTAAAATGTATTGTGCATCGATATCGAATAATTGTATGTTCAGCGTGTCGCTGATACAAAAGCATTGGCAATATGTTTTCGCTAGATGCACTAAGCATCATCTTATTTCAGAGAGTGTGAAATATGCATATCATGAAAAATATTTAGAGTGTTTTTTCAAACACACAAAGCGGTCAAGTTTGTTAATTCTATTCACCAAAAAGTTTTATCTGCTATGTGAGTGAGAGCGTAAGCGTCGATATTTTGTTAAAGATAAAAGAAAGCAGGGGATGAGAATTTTTTGTCTAAGATGTTTTTTATGAGCGTTTTTGTGGGAGTGACAAATGCAGTTTTTGTGTCCTTCTGACAAGCATATCCTCCCGCAGTTAGTTGCAATTTCAGGTGCCAGATCTGTTTGTCGCATTGCGATAAGTTCACAGTGACAACGTTTAGCGTAATCGTGGGTTTATATGTTCATAATTAAATTTTTCTAGTCTATAATGCAACAATGTAGTTATGGTGTGATAATGCCGATCAATTTTCATAAACTGAGTATATCTAATTATGCTCGGCCTACACTCCAAACACAGCGCAAAATTGTGTGCATATGAGTCAAGCATATTCTTAGACTAATACTTTAACCAAGAGGCAGGCAGCTTGTACACTGGTAAGGCATTATACTGGGCATACCAAAATTTTGTTTAGAGTAAGCTAAAAATACTCCCATGCGCTCACGATTTTACGCACAGTAAAGACCGTGCCTAAGCGAAACAATCACAAATTTTTTCAAGGAAACCGTTGTGTGATAACTGCAAAGCGCAAAACGTGAAAACCCCAACCAAAAATTTTAGATACTATTGCCAAATCGTTTTGGTCACTAAAGCACATCATATTTGAAAAATCTCAGCATTATAATTAAACAAAGTTGCTGAGATGTAAACTATGCAAAATCGGCCGTACAAAATAACTTCTCCTCAAACGCAGGTTTAAGAGCAATGAATGAATAATCTATACAATCAAACCCCAAAGAACAGTTTTGGTTTTATTTTTAACACGTTGTTGCCACTGCAGGCCTGGTCTACACTTAGCGTACAAATTGCAACCATATATCCTTTGTTTCAAATATCCAGCACGTTAGTAAGTGGCAACCTGGGTGCATGAAATTTCAGTTTAAAGCTTAGGATAAAATTGCATGCTTTCGAATTATAAACTTATGCCAAATGTAAACCATGGGATCGAAGCCAGATTACACTAAAATGCCAATACATATCTAAATTCCAGAGTTTCTGTTTGCGCACACGATAAAACGCATCATAATAGCACATAGTGCAGTATTTTCATTAGATATGTATAAATTATACTTTTTAAACTTGGTTAGCACATATTTGCTTAAATGCTGATTTGTTACACGATGAAATAAATTGATTTGAAATGGTGAGTGGATATATCAGAGCAACATGTGTTTCAAAAATGTGAGAACACCATTAAAAAGACTTCATTGGGTCAATTAACGTTTTTGGTTTAAATAGAAGTATCTGTGTAATTGTCTATTGGCACTAAAATTGATCGTAGTTTAGTTTTGTGTTATTCTTTGCTCTTTCAGTATGGCAAACGCAGTCTAAGTTTTATCTTTTTAATTTTTTTATTATATTGTTAATTGCTTGTGTGATTGCAAATTGCTTTCCATACTTTTTTAGTGAGCTTTTAAATGTTAAAAGCGCCTAAATTTTTATGCTACAATTAGTATCAATGTATGATCAATTATTATTCTGAATCGCTGCTGGAATTCTGAAAAGACTTAAGTCCATTTTTTCATTTTGAGAAAATAGCAAAAAACTGTCCTCTGCAATGTGTTTGCAATTATTACTTTTGTGTGGTTTAATATGTCAACACTTACAGTGCTTTAATGAGAAGTAGTATATATGCCATGATAACTCACAAAATGATTTTCCACTAGGTGTTGCTATAGTGTTTTTTTTTGATGAATTGTTGGACTTGTGTCTTTCTTACATTCAAACAACTTACCAACCATTTTGCCATGACTGGACTTAAGCCTAAATTTACACATTGCTTGCTGCAAATGCAATCTGAAAAAGTCAAAAGAATTGTTAGCATTAACTGCCATTAATGTCAAAAAATAATTGTTTTGAACTAATTCAATGCAGTATATTACGCTGGTATATATACATATATACCCATTAGGGTGTTGCAGTTGCCCCGACCTCTTCCGATTTTTTTCTACCTTCTTCAAAATAGGAGGTTGCCTAAGAAAATCAAGAATACAAAGTTTGAGAAAAAAAATTGAGGTTTAGGGGTCGAACAGAGATTTTTTTTACCCAGGATTTGGTATTTGTTTTGTGCTGCTAGATGGTGCTAAGTGAAATCTTTGTTACTAATGAGTCATTGCAAAATTGAACATTCACTTTTGACCTTGTACAATCAAAAAACTTCAATATAACTTCTAAAACTATTTACATTTATGTTTTTTGTTTGTTTCTTTCAGAATTAATAGTGGTCAAAATTGATCACGTTTATGTGCGGAGAAACTACAGCAGAAACTGTATTTGAGTTAGACCTACAGTATCTATTTTGGCTGGCTGTGTAAAACAGAGTGAAACATAGCCTACTTTGTAAAATTAACAAAATTTTGTATAAGACGACTGCTAAATTCTTGCATGTTTTTCTTTCAGGAGTTACATTTGTTATGCATCAACGCTCACTTTTTTCCTAATATCGATGCTATTCTCTCACTTTTTCTCCGATTTACGCATCAATGCACGTTTTGCCATATTACCGCCAAATTAGCCGAGGCAGAAAATTTGATCGGCGTGGCGCAGCGCCAGAATAATCCGGCGCTCGGCATTACAAAATTTTGTGCCAATTTGAAGCAGAAAACGCAAATTTTATCTTTCGCACATGCAAATACGGTACCGATAGCACAAAGTGCAAAACATGGTAGTACAAAGTGTAAATAGGTAGTACAAAGTGCAAAATAGTGCAGTGTTAGAAAATTAGGTTAAAAAATTAGGTCCCGAAAATCGGCTTATTACTATTAGGTGGAAAATATGCTATTAATGCTAAATAAAAATACTTTTGAAGAGTTGGTTGATGGTACAGAACTTGAGAATTGCCTTGATTAAAATGTTCATATCTTCGAAGCTTTTCGTCTGACTCTTGTCAATAAGAATTGTCAGAATTGAGAGCGCAGGAAAATGAGTGGTTATGGTGCAGTGTTAGAAATGGTGCAGTGCTCTCTTCTCTTCTTGAACCTGTTCTCACTCTTTATGCGAGCAACTGGATACAGGACTCTTTCACCTTCGCTGACATCATTAAAGCTTCAAATTTGGACCCTTCTTCCGTCTTTCTCTGCTCTTTCAACATTTCGAGTTTATTTACTAATGTCCCTCTAGCAGAGACTATTCAAATCTGTGCTGATGCTCTCTATAGTTCGGAACACCCTCTTGCACCTTTTCCACGGCAAATCTTCGTCAAACTTATGGAGTTGGCTACTTCTTCCGTTGAGTTTAGCTTTAATGACATCATGCATCGCCAAATCGACGGAATCGCCATGGGATCACCTCTTGGACCAGCCCTTGCCAATATTTTTGTTGGCTACTATGAATCTAAACTTTTTCAGACCACTTCAAAACCGGAGATATATTATCGCTATATGGATGACACCTTCGTAGTATTCAGCAACGAAGATGAATGCAATCTTTTCTTAGACAGCCTCAACTCGCTTCACCCTTCTCTCTGCTTTACTTTCGAAAAAGAATCCAACCTGGGTTTCCCATTTCTGGATGTTCTTGGTGAAAAATTTCCTTCCAAATTCATTACTTCCATCTATCGGAAACCCACATTCACTGGTCAATATCTACGCTGGAATTCCTTCAGTCCTCGGAAACGCAAAACTAACCTAATCCTGACATTAACTCACTGGGCTCTTGCCATCTGTTCTCCTGAAAGATTGCCATCGGAGCTAGACAAAATCAAGTCCATTCTACTGACTAATGGATACCCTGAGCACGTGATCAAGTCGTTTTTTTTGCTATGAAGATGAAGCAATCTCACGCTCTGCCCAAATTTGGACCCGAAAAATGCGTCGTTTATTTACGTCTCCCATGGCTTGGTTCTGTTTCTACTCGGTTTGAAAAGCAAGTTAAATCTGCTGTCAAACAGTGCTTTTCCGCTGTGGAACCACGTGTTGTTTACTCTACCAACAAGCTTCTCCCTGCTACCATCATGGATGTACTGCCTGCTTTACAGAAAAGCAACGTGATTTATTAATTCTCATGCCACTATGACAGTCGGTATGTAGGCCGTACTTCCCAAACAGGACAGAATCAAACAACATGTTCCCAAATCTATGCGTTCTTGCCCTTCTTCCCAAAAACGCTTACTTCCTGCTCGTCGGTGCTAATCTTCCACCCAGACTAATACCCAGTCTCTTGCTTCTGATTCAGCCACTGGACTTCAACTTTTACAAAATCCTACCTGCGCTCAACATTATGATGACAGCAGATTTTCTATTCTTGCCCAAGGTCGCTCACCTTTTCATCTATCTGCTCTTGAAGCCACTTTCATCAAAACTTCTAACCCCGCCCTCTTCCGACAAAAAGAATTCGTATACAGCTTAAAGATTGTACACTAGTGACGCTTTCTCATTGGTCCTTTTCCAGCCAATCACGGCTCGGCTTTTTTCCTATAAATAGCCGCTCAATTTCCTGCGCTCTCCATTCTGACGATTCTTCTTGACAAGTGTCGGACGAAAAGCTTCGAAGATATGAACATTTTAATCAAAAAAATACTTTTCTTGCACGTTCTTTATTTTTACGCACCAATGCATTTTTCATATAAAAAACTCTTTATGTGAAAATTAAGATATGACTTTTATATCGGTTGTATAAGACGACCCCAATTTTTAAGGGTGTTTTTTTGCACTTTAAGGGTTGTCTTATATACTGGAATATGCGGTAGTTTAGAACTTGCCACAATCACTGTATATTTTTTAAACTCAAAATTCACCAACTAAAGCAGCTAATGCCATCTGGTACATCTCTTTCTCTACAAGTCAAAAGAAATTTTATTGATCATTAAACTCTCATTAAAAGTTGCATCTGTAATCACTGAAAAGTTGTTTAAAAGTCACTAAATAAAAATTGAGTGACTACTGGACTATATTATCATTCTACATTGGGCTTAGCTTGTTGGAAATAGTTGCTTACTGATATTTACTAGTTGAAAAGCACTTGCAATTTAATTTTTGCATATTTTCTTGACTCAAATGTTACTAAATAAATTACATTTTCTGGCACCATCACCATTGCAATCTCGTCATTAGCTCATTGATTAGAGGGTGCATAATGACTGTTCAACAACTTAGTATAATCACTGAAAATTATTCCAAAAAAAACAACCTTGAAGAATGAGCACATAAAGAATCTAAACTAGCATGTAGAAATCACCACACCTAAACAAACTCACTATGGAAGCGATATGCTACTTTAATTCACTTATTAAGTAAGCATATTTAGTGACTCAATTAGCGCTTAGCAAGCATTGCACTTATGCAACTTTGCTATGCTACTGGTACTTCAATGCACTTAATAATTTTCGAACAACTGTGCTGCTCTAGTTTAATGCACTTAATAAACTCAATTAGAAGAGCAAATCGATTGCTACGTTCAATTGCTCTTGATTTAAATATAATTCGATGGATTTTTTTTCAGCAAACAAATTGCTTCCTCACACTAGTAAGACATAACATCATTGTGGTAAACAATCAATTTATGGTAGAAACAACTTTTACATTGATTCATATTTTAAGTCGATTGCTTATAAATGATGGTAGTAACTGTTAATTGCATTTTCTTTTGAAAAGTAAAAACTGCTTATGCGATTAATAACACTATGCAAGCTTCATAACTTATACCAGTACTTCGTTTTCACTTTATGAGTAGCCTATAATATATGTACTTCAAAACTACTCAAAAATAATAGGCATTATTATTGCTCATCATCAGTGTGTTCTAGTTGTTTGTGCTGAAAAAAGATGTTGCATTAGCAGCTAGCTCTAAAGCAAATAAGTTTTTTGCAAAACCCAAAAATCTACATGTACATAAGGCTCTTTTGAACTAAAATTCACAGAAAAACGTGGACTTAAGCTATCATTATCTCTGTTATTTTGCTAGATACAGCTTAGCTGATTAGCTCAAAAGATGAGTTAGGTTCCATCTATCATAAAATGAAAAAAGTGAAAAACACAAAAAATGGATTTACCGCATTTATTCGAGTATAAGTCGCATTTTTTTGTACCAAAATATTGCCCAAAAAGTCAGGTAAGGCTTATACACGAATATATAAAGTGCATTGCATGCGATACAAAATTTTTCAGAAGTGGTTTCATGCTATTGCTTTCTACGCTATTGCCTTTCATTTGATCGCCTCACTTATCGCCTATCCACATATAAGTCACATTACATTGCATTCTTGCCACCCTCATGGGATGTTCCAGAGGTAAACTGGGACTATTTTGGGACAGTGACAGCAGTGACGACTTTAATGTTTTTTTAATTTTTTGTAATGCAACTGCAATGAATGAATAATGTTTAAAAAAATTTTATCCTGTTTTTCATGTCAAATATGAGGGTGCGATTATGCACGCTTGCGACTTATACTCGAATAAATACGGTAAGTTTGTTTAGAAGCAAAGTAGCAATATTACTGCGGTTGAAGTGTTCAACTTAATAATTGTGGCGTAGATTTTTCTTGCAATACTTAAAAAATCCTGTACATCATTTTTGCAACACTTGTCTGAAAGTTGTATTTTACTAACTCGCTTGATTACGTTTTTAGCGGAAATATTTGATCCCGCAAACCTAGCAAACTTAAAATGTTTATCATAAAAACTAAATTATTTCAGACATAACTTCTGATTTTTTAACTCGCTTGTGTAACATGTAAACCATTCAGCAAAACCAAAGAGGTGAGAGACGTTTTGCCCTTTTGATTGTCAGACCCTAGGGGCACCCCCCTGCTCCCCTAGAATTGATGCCAGTGAGTGAGAATAAATTGAAACGTACTCTTGCAATTCAATCAATAATAGTAATTTCAGGAATAGAACTGTGAAAACAGCAGTTTAATTCGTGTATTGTCACATATTTTGTCAGATGTGTCAGATGGTCTATTCTCGCATTACAAAAATATTTAGCAACTCTAAATCAAGGGTGCTGAACCCGTGGGCGAAGTCCTTAGAAGTGACCTAGGTATATTTGCCAGTATCTTTCTTTCACGTTTGCTGGCAATAACGGTGATAAAGGGCCAAAATTGCATTCTTGACACAGGCCGATTTAAATTTGTTTGTGGCGTGTACTTTGGGCACCGTTGGTTTAGAATTTTAACCAGAGGAGTAGATATTGAATTATAGGTGATTTACAATTGATTGTCATTGTTGTTGTAGTTTCGCATTCTGTAATGCCATCTAAGTAATGTATTTCATTGAGAATATCGGAATTGTTGCTGATTGTTTTTATCAAAATAATTATGCTTTTGAACCATAACCCAGTGTTCAATTTGTAACGCAGTTAATATGCCCAATTTTAGGCAGGAAAAGAATTGGATTCCAATTGGAAATTAATGAAAATTGGTTTGAAAGACACTCCAACTATTGAACAATGGCTATGTGATGTACTTCCTTCTGATTCTTGTGTTGGTGTTAATCCATTTTTATATTCCTCAGGTATATATATAGAGATTAACTTGCTATTTAGTTTTTCATTTTTAAGAAGTTTGAATGTCCACTGATGGTATAATTCTACTCTAATTGTGTTTGTAAAGTTAAATACTGTCGAAGCAAGACTTCCTAATGCAACCAACCTGACACGAGACAACTCATCCCGGGAATCGTGATACTCGTGACATGCTGATGTCGAAATGCTCTTAAACTTTTGTGCTTTGCTTTTGTTTCTTTCTCTTTTTTTCTCTTCTTGCACTACGCTTTTTTTTCATAGTAATGAACACTCGATTGTTGTGTCATAAGCATTTGCAGCAATTATAGAACTTTTCAATTATCAGATGACTGCATTATATTTTAACAAATAACACGTTAAAAATCGAGTCTAAATTACAAAAAGTATTGAAAATGGGTTAAAAGTAGATTACTTCACAGTGGTCAAAATTAACTTAATATCAACAACTGCCTGTCAGGCAAGTGATAAGCAAATGTTCAATTGCCCAGGAGAATCTCAACTTACTTGAAACAAAGAGGCACGGTGTATTTTGATGTTATTTTACTTTGAAAAAAAAATGCATTCAAAGTACCAAATTTGCATAATATTGTATTTCGAAGAAGTCCAGTTCTTGTGTGCGATGTTTTAAATTAGAGTAACATTGTAGATGATTTTTTTCTTTGTGATGGCAATTTCATCGAAACTTGCTTGCTTTTTCAACATATTGCATCAAATAATCACATTGAAACACGAAAAAGAATTGACATCCATTATCACGTCAAAGAATTCAGCAAACAAATCTGCCATTATTCCGATTTTTGTCATTATTATTATTGGTTTCTTCTGTATCGTCGTAAGTCACATTTTGGGCAGAAATTAAGGAATGTTTTGGCATTTGTTGCATCATCACAATACGTAATTAATCTAAGTCTTGCTCTGGCTGAGTTTCAGTTTCTATTTTTTTAGATAACAAACCTTAGTTCCAAAATTAATCCATCAAATCGATAATCATAAAAATATTTGCTGAGCAGTGGCAATTTTATTGCATCGAAAACTTTCAAAATTATCACAAAAAATCACATGTACTGTTTGATTTCGCATTGCAGTTTTCTTGCATATCAAATAGCAGAAAGTCATTGATGCGATTGCGATCTCTGCTTTTTTCAATCACTCAATTTACAAATCAAATGTTTCCTTATACTCCAAATGTTCATATTTTACCCCAAAGCGTGTTACGAGTTTGCAGGGCCCATCTCTGTGTCATTGTGCTTGAGCAGCACAGCTTCTTTTGAACAAATGTTGAAGTGGTGGAGAGCCGTTGGCAACATTGTGTCTGATGTGACTGGCTTGCGATTTGAATCTCAAACTTCCCACTCCAGAGATGAGCAATTGAACACGTTACTGCTCGACAATAGAATAATTCACGTTGCTTTTTTTGCTGCAAACATATTTTATTTTTCAATCGCAAATATATCGGAAACTGCACCAGTTAAAAAGCAGAAGATCTTTAGAAAACAAAATAAACTTGGAATTTGCAGAACTTTTAACCTTGCTTTTTGACAGCACAGGGTAGTACTTCGCATTCCCAAAAAAACGATTCACGCCAGAGGTGGAGTTAAAGACACAAGGCTTGAGACCAAGGCCAATGACACAAAAGAAATCCGAGGCCAAGGACAGCCCTTTCGAGGACAGACCCTCTCGAGGCCAAGTGCAGGAATGGTAAAGGCTAAGGCCAAGACCAAGCACACAGGGGCAAGTGTTTTCCAAAAAAAGTCTTCACTTTTTTCAGGCGATCTCCAAAACAGAAAAACAAAAAAGGTTTTTGCAAATTTCCCGTGAGGTTTCTGGCATTTTCCTACATAATTTAAAAAACGAACAAATCCCTACTATTGTAGGAAGCGATGCAAATGCACATCACACTACATTGGAATCCTCCGATATAAACCCTTGAGAAGAGGATCTGCTAGCATATTGTGTTAGTGCAGACCTGAATTTCTGTAATTGCCATACTCGTTTTTTTCTCAATCCAATCACAGAAGTGGAAGTAATTGGCCATTTAAGAAACCTTCAAGTGTCTAAAAGCACTGGCACTAATGGTATACCTAGCAAATATATCAAAATGTCCACTTGTCTTATTGCACCCATTCTCACGAAAGTGTTCAATGAATGCATTACAACTGGTTATTTTCCACAAGCACTCAAAACTGTCGAAGTAATTTCAATTTACAAATCTGGACAAGCGAATATGTGCTCAAATTAGAGACCAATATCTATCCTAAACCCATTAGCAAAAATTTTTGAAAATTGTTTACATGATCGACTATACAACTACTTCATCAGTAAAAATTTGTTGTCACCAAGTCAGTATGGATTTAAGAAAAACATCTCCACTGCCCAGGCAATAAATGATACATATAATGAAATACTGCTGAATCTGAATGAAAAACACAGCACTTGTGCTGTATTTCTTGACTTGAGCAAAGCTTTTGACACATTCGACCATAATATCCTTATTAATAAGTTAAACAAATATGGAATTCGTGGATGTCCACTAGCTTTATTTGAAAATTACTTGACAAAGAGATATCAATATACAGTAGGGTTGTTCAAAAAAACTTTTTTTTTCAGCTCATTCGGTTCACAGGGAGAGGAGGGCATGCAATTTTAAACTTTACAAATACTCGTAAACTTTCGTCAAAAAATATGGATTTTTTGCCCATTTTTGCATTAATTTTTTCAGTCAAAATATCTAGTATCTAAACTTTTTTTGATTTAATATTGCTCAAATCACATATTAGACCCAGTCTAAACCAGTCTCTAGTGTTTATTTAATACATTTATTTACAAAAAAATTTCCTGTTTTTTTGCTATTTTGACTAAAATATGTTAAGGTGCTTATGCTATCTTGACTGCTTTCTAACACCAATACTGCCCGACACATAGGCGTAGCCAGGATTTTTGATTGGGGGGGGGCCCAAATCCTCAAAAATTCGGTTGTCTTCACCGAAATTGAGTGTGATTTTTCAGCCGAAATCGGAAATTCGAACGATTTTTTCGCCCAAAATCAGGTGATCTCCAAAAAAAAAAAAAAAGGTCTTCACCGAAATTGAGAGAGGTTTTTCGGCCGAAACCGTTAGCTTTGCTGTTTAATTACTGTTATGTGCGCAATTACTGAAAAAAATCTGCAACTAAACATCGTCAGGCTATGTTGTCATAACTTTTTGTCGTTAGTGGAGTTTTGATTGGGGGGGGCCCGGGCCCCCTGGGCCCCCCCCTGGCTACGCCTATGCCGACAAACCACTACATAAAATAAGAAAAACTCCGATTTCTACCTAGAAACTCATCTAACGTCTCTCTTCAAGTCTAGGCGATGACATACACCGAGTTATTGAAACTATGTTTGGCAAGTTCAACCCATAAGAAATATGATTTATCATTACAATCGCAACTGCTATAATGTGAGTCAACAACTAGCAGTTGATGAAGTTTTAAACATTATCTTCTCGTTGTCCAGCATTTCTGTGCTGGTTGTTTCAATTCTTAGCAAGAACAACTGTATGATCGTCCCATGTTTTGACTCTGTTTTTTCTAGATAATGTAAACACTAAGAAGTGAAAAGTTAGATTAGTTCATTGCAAAATGTTACAAAGTTTCGGGTCTATGCTAACTTTTCTTTAGGTAACTAATTACACTGGTTTACAAAAAAAATCAAGTTGAAAGTTGTCTGTAATGTTTTAACTGAATTAGGGGTATTTTACACCACTAAATCCAAAAATGACACTCATTTTTCTCCATCAGGTCAAATTTTTTTTCTAGATTGTTTTTTATAAATCGTGTTTTTTGATTATTGATCATATTATTGTAGCCTTCTATCTACAAATGAACTTTAAGGATAGTTGTAGTAAATTTATGTAAAACATTTCTCATGTAGTATGTATCTGATAGGATGTATTTATCAAATCTTTAAAAAATGGAATGAAGAGCATACATTAAAAAAGCAAGAACATGTAAGTTATATCATTGTTGAACAAATTTGTAGGAATAAACTTTCGTTTCTTCGATATTCTTGAATGCTCAGCCGAGGGAATATCTCTCTTCAGAGTCCAATAATAATCAGCCATCAAGGCTGCATCCCAACGTCCTTGGTACCTGGTTTCCAGTTCTTTTATATCCTGATGAAACCTCTCCCCCTGCTCATCACTAATAGCGCCAAGGTTTTCAGGAAATCGATCAATATGTGAGAATAGATAGTGCATTTTAATGCTCATGTTGTATCCAAGGTTTTTGAAAGCATAAATCATGTTATTGATAAGTTCTTCATAATTCTTGGTTTTCTTGTTACCCAAAAATTTCTTCACAACCAGAACAAAGGCTTTCCATGCTTCCGATTCCAATTCCGTCATTGACTTCTCAAACTCAAGATCCCTGATGAGCTGACGAACTTGAGGGCCATCAAAGATGCCACCTTTCAATTTCTCAATGGATAATCCTGGAAAAACAGTAAGTAAGAGAAGCAGCAACTATCCTTGTTCAGGGCTTTGGTGAACTGTTTAATCATGCCAAACTTGATGTACAGTTGTGGAAAGAGTATTTTGTTTCTGTCCACCAGAGGATTGTTGATGATGTTGTTGGATCTACCCGGCACAGTTTCATCTCGTGCTGGCAAGTACTTCTTGGAATAGTGCTGAGATCTGTCCCTACTATCCCACATGCACAAAAAGCAAGGGTACTAGGTAAATCCAGACTGTTGTCCAATAAAAAATTCACCATTTTAAGGTCAACACATATTTCCCATACGTACTGACAGTAAGAGATTTTCTCCAGCACATACTTCACCGAATCATACTTCTCCTTCAGTGAAGTTGAGTGAGCAAGAAGTATCGAAGCAAACTGATTGCCATTATGAAGCAGTACACATTTAAATGATCTCTTGCAGCTGTCGATAAATAATCTCCAATCTCTGGGTTCATAATGTGGCACTTCAAGCTTTTGCAGATGATAAGCAATATTTGTGCAGTAAACCAAATCTTTTTCTTTAAAGAAAAAATGAAGAAACTCTTGATGCCTGTTGCGATAAAACGTGATGCGCGTGCCATTACACAAAAGTTTTTTTCCTTTAATCTGGATGCCAAGAGCTCAGATGAGGACTTTGACAAATTAAGATGACAAACAAGATCATTAAGCTCATTTTGGGAAAAAGGATGTGGACGATCATCGCTAAAATCCGTTTTTTCATCCTCTTGGCTCTGTTGAGCTGGAGTAGAACCGTTGTCACTATCGTCAAAAAGCATTACATAGACGGGTACTGGGCATTCATCAGAGTGAGCTACAGATCGACGTGCTGATTCAAGATCAGGATACTTGAGAACTTTACGATTCTTTCTGTTAATCCCAGTCACATCATTAGCGCAAAAATAGCAGTCCGAGACATGGTTTTTGGGCTCTCTCCTTACCATGGGTATTCCAAATTTTAGACTAGTCTTCTTACCTTTACTCCACTGACGCAGGCATTCAGTGCATGACTTGCACACCATGTGAGGAGCCCAAGCTTTGTCTTGGTCACCAGGTTTCATACCAAAATAGGCATGGAAAATTTGCTTTATGAAAGTTGTGAATCTATTCCTATAAGGAACAAGTGTGTATTCATCGCAGATAGAGCAGAATATGTCAGGCCTATTTCGACAAGATCTTCTACTTGACATCCTTCTTTGAAGGAAATTTTAATCACTTTAAACCTTCTTTCAAGGAAAAAATGCAGTAATGCAACCAAATTAAAACGTGTGAAATCTTCAGAATCTAAAATAGATTAAAAAACCAAAGACATTTTTATTTTTAGATTCAGTACATTAAAATCATCCTAAATCGATTAAAAAAATGCTAAACAATAAATTGCGGGTCAACCAGTCCTATCTTATAAAGAGTTCCTAACTTTAACAGAATAAATCTTACTTTGACCAAAAAATCAACAAAAACTTGTTACAATTGGTAGGGCTTCTTACTACTCAGTGTTCACTTCTTTTCACTTCTTACCAAGTACATATCTTCTTGTACTGCAAATTTGAGTTTTACTTTAAAGTTTGTGATGTCATAATCATTAAACATACATCACAATAGGAGTCTACAATTGTAATTACAACGCAACAATGTATACAGAAACATTTCTAATTTTAAAAGAAAATAGGTATAAAATAGCAAATATCTCAAAAACTTGACCTGATGAGAAAAAATTAGTATGATATTCGGAATCAGCACCCCCAAATTAGTCCAAATCAGCTTAGAAACCTCGGACCAAAAAAAATGTGTTGGCCAGTGTTATGCTTAAATTTTAGCCTGGGTTTTTCCCATCAATGAGGCTAGCCAGATATATTTCGTCTATGCTGTTGTTGTTGCGCATATTTATCCTCCTGCAACCAGACAGTGTCAGATGCAGTGGCGCACCCAGGGAGGGGTTTCAGGGGTCGAAACCCCCCCCTTTTGGAACTCAAAAAAACAACATAATTTTGTTGATATAAACAGTTTGTAACACTTTGCCTTATTTACTTTTCACTAAATAATCACTTGCGTTGTTGTTTTAGGGTTGTAATTTGATCCTACAAGATAAGATGTTGTTTTAGGGCGGTAATTTGATTCTTACAGTATTTACCATGCAATTGAGATTTTTGCATTTGTTTCTATTACAATACTGCTTCCACAGCGTTTCAACTAGGAGACCGATATATTGTGTAACTATGCGTATTTGTTATATCCATTGAATAATGGATAATATTTTACCCAATCATAAACTTCTGAGCAGAACATTGCTTGACACTAAAAAGAGCCAAACGTCATTCTGTGAAAAAATCGTCCTTGTATAAAAAAAACCTACTAAGCCAAATGCACTTTTTCCCTTGAAAAAGCAAACAAATCTGCTGTTCGAAGACGAAAAGCACAACAAAATTACACTCAAATGTCAAGATTTTTATTCTGCAAACGTATTCAGGAATTTAAAAGTGGCTTTTAATAACGTCAGAGCTATCATTTCCAAATGCTTTTTTCTATATTTTTGCAATTACCTTATAGTATTTTAGGTGATTTTGTAGCATCATGCATCATAATAACAATCCATTGTCTACTTCAGTGTAATCAACCTATGTATATACCATCGCATTTTAGCTTTTCTTCATTTCAGCGTAGATTCATGAAGAGAGTTGGATGAAAACGTTTAATCTAAAACAGCCTGAGTGGAAATTATAGCTCCAACGCTAATGAAAGCTATTTTGAAATTCTGTGCCACTAAGAAGCTTTTTGAATTTAAAAACGCATTGATTTAAAAAATTTAAGCCAAATTTGCAATCTTTCAGCATATGAACATATTTTGGACTTGACCTGTAATTGGACTGAGCAAAATAAACTCTTTCAAACGCTTTCAAATCTTTGTAATTTAGCTTTTTCTAATTGCTCTAAAAACGTTCAAAACGTCTTCCAAATGGCATTAAAATGGCTATTTTTTTCTGAAAAATTGCAAGAATTGCTCAGTGGCTGGGGGCGAAGCCCCCAGGCCCCTATCTTAGTAATTTAGCTGTTTCTAATTGCTCTAAAAATGTTCAAAACGTCATCCAAATGGCTATTTTCTGAAAAATTGCTAGAATTGCTCAGCGGCAGGGGGCTTCGGCCCCAGGCCCCCACCCAAGGATTTAGCTTTTTCTAATTGCTCTAAAAACGTGCAAAACATCATTCAAATGACGTTAAAATGGCTTTTTTTTTTCAAGAATCGCAGGAATTGTTCAGTGGCTGGGGGCTTCGTCCCCAGGCCCCCATCTTAGTAATTTAGCTGTTTCTAATTGCTCTAAAAACATACAAACCGTCATCCAAATGGCGTTAAAATGGCTACTTTTGCCTGAAAAATCGCAAAAAATGCCCAGCGGCTGGGGGCTGCGTCCCCAGGCCCCCACTGGGGTAAATTGTTATCTTGCACGCAATCTTTACAACTAACAGCTTTCAAAATCATTATTACAAGGTTTCAGAATAAACAAATGTTGCAACGATGCAACTATTACCGTGAAACCCTGTTTGACTATAACTGCATTAACCACAATTGAGTACTGGTTGCTTTTTGAAAAATTCAAACCCCCCCTTTAAAAATTTGTGGGTGCGCCCCTGGTCAGACGCTAACTGTTGGACAATCTGCACCTGCTTAAAAGCTCCCAGTGTTTCTTGTGGATTTCTTCAAATTCTAGTCCACTGAATTTTCTGCTTGTTCGAAGCCACCAAGCAGAGATAATCATCGTATAGCATCTTATCCAAGGACCAACAGCGTGACCAGGGCGTGGGTTGAACCTACATCATGCGATCAGGGTCGTAAAAATGACGCCTTAATTTATTCAGCCACGCTGCCGAAGTAATGTTTTTGATGCATCGACCAACCATTGCGTATGCACGATAAGATTTTGGTTTAGGGCATTCATCTTCTTGTACCAATCAAGCTTTAGATGGACTCAATAACAGTAATAGTTAGAGCCCTCTCATATGCAATGTTGGCCATAAGTCGCTCACCAAAGAATCACGTGGAGTGTGATGTAAAACAATGCCAAATCTAGAAAGGAACACGTATTTTGTGCACTTTGTTAGGGTGTAAAGTACATGTTTTTTTCTATAGCAGTGAAGCAGTGCATGTACGATTTAGTTAAATTAGTTATTTTATCAAAACGCACTGTTTTGAATGCTTTGGTGTTTGAATTATGGCCCATTGGCCCACCCTATAATTAGCACATCATAGACAAAAGCATTAAAAACCCTACTGCTTTACTCTTATAACTCAGTGAGATCTTTTGAGGTTAACTCCTAAAACGATTGTACAGCTTAGGGTGAAACAGAATGAAGGGTTTTCAATGTTTTATCTGTGGTATGCTAAGTGTATGTTTTTACTACCCATTTCATCAGCCCAATAACCAACCTCTCGTGGTCTTCTTGTTCAAACAATGCAGGATAACAGAGTGGTAGTAGTGCTTCTCAGATGTGTGGCTATCAAGGATTTTATACTGAACAATCTTATCGTATATCCCCGCATATAAGCCTATCTTGCATATAAGCCGACTCAAGAAAAACAGCCCTAAAACGATGATTTTATAAAATCCGCGCATGTAAGCCGACCGTACAAATTGTAACACGTTGTACGCACCCTACCACAGCAAAAGGTTGCAAAAAATAATAAATGAAAATGATAACCATTATTTTTACATGTATAACCAACCAATCACAGTCTGGTATTATCATGTGATTGAAAAAACCAATAGTGCAACAGCGTCCAAGCGCATACGCTGCTTCGCGAGTGTGCGTGGACGCTCTTATCACAAGAAAAAAGGAGAAAAGAACAGAAAAAAGGCGAATTGCACGGGTATCGTTGCATTTAGCATGGTTTGAGTTGCAGTTGCTGCAATTTAGTTTGCATAAGGTCATTTCGCTTGAGTACGATCCGAGTTATGCGCATATAAGCCTACTCTTTAGTTTGGCAACTTTTTTTTTGAGTTCTAAACTCGGCTTATATGCGGGGATATACAGTAATTTGCCCAACAGTTTATAGTCGTTTGGTTGCAAACATTTCAAGTCACAAATATTGGTGAATGGTCTGTTGGCTTCAGAGGCTACTTTTTGGATGCAGAATACAATAGCGCTAATAATATGTTTAAGAACAGATGTTGCATTTGCCCATTCAAAATGGGCATGCGGCAAGGTCGTGCAATGTTGTTTCAGGATCGTGCGAGTGGAGTTGGAGATTAGAATCACCATCTAATCAAACAGCAGTTTTATTTTTGTGAAAAAACACCGTTACCACTTATTTATAAGACGTTAGTTAGAACCACAAGAAAATAGAAGGTTGTTTGCCAAGCTGATTTTGCTATTATACAATACCGTGAAATCAGTAGCACTAAAACGACGTACAAACCAGTGTTTCCTGAACTTTTGCTGAACCAAATTACTGTATATAATTGGTTAAATTAGGAGATAATTTAGCGTGTGGTCTTGAGACTTTGCAACATTTCACCTATCGGTATTCACTATTTTACAGTACCTTGAAAAAACAAAGAGTCAAAACATGGGACGATCTTAAAGTTGTTCTTGCTAAGAATGGAAACAACCAGCACAGAAATGCTGGACAACGAGAAGATAATGTTTAAAACTTCATCAACTGCTAGTTGTTGACTCACATTATAGCAGTTGCGATTGTAATGATAAATCATATTTCTTATGGGTTGAACTTGCCAAACATAGATGAGTTTCTAGTTAAAAATCGGAGTTTTTCTTATGTAGTGGTTTGTCGGGCAGTATTGGTGTTAGAAAGCAGTCAAGATAGCATAAGCACCTTAACATATTTTAGTCAAAATAGCGAAAAAACAGGAAATTTTTTTGTAAATAAATGTATTAAATAAACACTAGAAACTGGTTTAGACTGGGTCTAATATGTGATTTGAGCAATATTAAATCAAAAAAAGTTTAGATACTAGGTATTTTGACTGAAAAAATTAATGCAAAAATGGGCAAAAAATCCATATTTTTTGACAAAAGTTTACGAGTATTTGTAAAGTTTAAAATTGCATGCCCTCCTCTCCCTGTGAACCGAATGAGCTGAAATTTGGTATGTGGGGTTTCTATCACCAGCCTAACAATTTGCGAGGGTGATGGGTTAAATTTGAAAAAAAAAGTTTTTTTGAACAACCCTAATTACAGTGGTCAATGGTGTCAAATCTCATAATGACTTGATACTATGTGGTGTTCCTCAAGGATCCATTCTCGGCCCACTCCTTTTAAATATATATATTAATGATCTGCCTCTAGTTTTTAACCACAAAATCAAGTTATTTGCGGATGATACTAATTTAATTATTTCAAACGAAAATGGTGAACATTTTCAGAAAGTAGTTGATATAGAACTAGTGAAAATTAGAAATTGGATGGTACTTAACAAACTAACTATAAATTATAAAAAAACTGAGTACATTTTAATAACAAACAAAAGCAAATAAAACATTTTAAACTGCAAATTGATCAGAATGTACTTGAACAAAAAAATCAAGTAAAATATTTGAAGTAATAATAGATAACAAACTAAATTGGGAAAGCCATATGAAAAGAGTATGTGTTCTAAACTAGCTCGGGGATCTTGGGCTGTGCTGCAACTTAGCATTATGTAGATGAGGCATCGTTACATATGATGTGTTTCAGCCTGATACAATCTCACTTGATATATTGCATAAGCAGTTTGGGGAGTGCTTCTCAGAAAGCTTTGCATTCTGCTGAAGTTTTACAAAAACGTGTAATTAGATTGATGACTTTTAATAACTCCAAAGCTCACACGCATCCACTTTTTAAATCACTAAAAATATTGAAACTAAAAGATTTGTTTATCTATGAAACTGCAAAGCTCTTGCACCATATCTGCAATAATTCGGCTCAGACTGCAAGTAGCAAGAATATTGCAACAATTAGAGAGGCACACTCTTACAACACAAGGAAAGCCAGCAGAAATCACTTGTATGTTAGAAGAGCACGCATAACACAAGCTCAAAAATCTTTACTGCATGCTGGTGCCAGTATTTGGAACGACTTGCCATCACAAATACGGAATGCTCCTTGCAATAAATTTAAGAAGCATTTAAAAGACTATTTACTGCAGTCACCATAATTAACACAGGACTATTTTTTGATGCTCGTTGTTTCAGTAGGCTTTTGTCACGTATTCGCAGGGTTGGTGGAAACTGTGTCATCATGAATTTGATTATGATCACATTTATTTTCGAAAGTAATCTATCATATAAACATTAATTTTTTTTACAAATACTTTTGCTACGATACTGTACTGGTTTAGCTTTGTACATATTGTATATAAGTTTACTGTAATTTTTTACGTTTTTATTTTTATTCTTTCATTTTTTGCATTAACAAAAACAAATGAACAAAACTAAATACTAATAATTAAAAAAGAAGAGGTTTTGCCCAAACATTGGTGAGGTGGCAGTTGACATTGATGATCTCTGGTCTTTTTGTTGTCTCCTCGCCAAGTGATAGCATAGAAAAATAAAATAGTTTATTAGTTCACCAGTAGTCCTTGTGACTTGTGTTGCAATAATATCTCTGATGTTGCATTGATTCATATTTATTACCTTCGTACAATGCTTAGCCAGGCTTGTTATTATTTTTCTGTGGTTACTTGGGAAATAAAGAAATCTGATCCCATCTGTAGATAATAAACCAACATTCAGAACTAAAACGAGTGAGGAGGTTCTAGACTTAACCATAGTGAACTGGTGTGCGTGGGACCGAGTAGTTGGCTGGCATGTTGGCAACGTGCTATCATTCTCGGATCACAAGTATAGTATATTAATATATAAGTATCACATGTATATTGCGTTTCAAGGTTAAAAGCAGAATCCAAAACCTGGCTTAAATGTTTCAAAATATTTGTCGCACATGCTGGAACAAACATGTGGATGAACTCAAACAAAAATTAAATGAACGAATTTTACCACCAATACCGGTACCTTCCTAAAAAGAAGACATTGATGTGCTGGTAGAAAAGGTTTATTCAGTAATAACTAAATCATGTGAAGGCTTTGCTTGCCCTATGCGAAAGTCGCTTCATAAGAAAGATAACATTTAGTGGAATTCTGAGCTAGCAAGCCTTCAAAAAGGGGCTTGCCGTGCTTAGAGAAAAGCCATTAAAACAAAACAAGAAGATTGGGAGGCTCAAAAACACGGCCTCGCCTATTTCAAAAAAGCTGTCAGAAGAGCAATGCGTGATTCATGGCATAGCTTTGTAAAAAGCATGAATAGTCAAGCACCAACGGCTCGGCTGGTTAAGATTATTCGAAGGAATAAAACGGTGCGTGTTAGCAATGTGATTAAACACAACGGAGAATTCATGAAGTCTCCATTAGAAACTTTTAACTATCTGCTCGATATCTTATCACCGGGTAACCAGTAGACAGAAAATCATGCAACCAGGTACGATTTAGTGAACTATCCATTCATGAGACCTGAAGACTCTTGAAATGATTGCAAACATATGTTTATTCGAGTGTATGGAAGCAGCTATTAACGAGTTTCAACCATTCAATGCTCCAGGGCCAGATGGGCTCTATCCTGTGCTGTTACAGAAAGGTTGTAATCAACTGAAAAGATATTACCATGTCATTTTTCAAGCACAGCTATGTGCCATCGGCTTGAAAAGAAGGCACAGGTATATTACTTCCCAAAACCGGAGAGAAAAGCTATTTTTAAGCAAAATCCTTCCATATGATCACTTTAACTTAGCTTTCTAACTTAAATGGTTGGAAGGACTAATTCTGTATCATATTAAAGAAGATATAACATGCAGGCAAAGCTTTCTGCATCACAGTTCAGATTTCGCGCACGTATTTCTACGGAAACTGCTTTGCATGAATTGTGCGCCGTGTAGAGCATTGCCTAGTTAGAAGAAAGCTGACTCCGCTGCAAATGCCACCTGACCAAATAAAGAAAACTAAAGTATTTGAAAGAAACTTCGAATGTCAAATTATGGATAAAAAAAAAAAGATATCAGATCTGAAAGCATTCTAGATCAGAACACTGTCAAGGTTTACACTGACGGCTCGAAGCTAGAAGGGAGATTAGGTGCGGGTTTTTATGCAGAATACCCAAACAACTCCCCTAAGCAAGCATTTTTTCTTCTTGGAATACACAGCACTGTGTTGCAGGCAGAAGTCTTAGCTATTTCAGATGTGGTAAAGAACTTGCTTTTGAAAAAAATGCACAATCAAAGTATTGTTGTGCTGGTGGGTAGTCAAGCAGCAATTAAACCACTCATAAAGAGCACTGTAACATCAGTTACAGTGCTCAACTGCATTAGAAACCTAAATCAGTTGGGTAAACAAAAACTGGTTATGCAGGGGTTAAAAACTGCATTAAAAACTGGTTATGCAGGGGTACATGGTAACGAAGTGGCAGACTATCGAGCCGAATCAGGATCTCAATCAGAAATGCATGGCCCTGAACCTTTGTTACAGTTCGTATGCCATTTGTGTTACCACAGTTAAGGGCTGGTCCACAGATAGATGGAAATCTATGTGGAATAAACGGAAAGACTCCTGGAGGATGAAGGAGTCTGTAAGTTTGGACGTCCTCACAACTAACAATATGTCTCCTTAACCTTAAGAGACGTCAATTAAATAGAGTAGTGCAAGTTTTAGCAGGGCATTGCAATCTACAGCGACACAAGAAAACTACAAGTTGTGCTAAGTCTTCTTTGTGTCCAAAATGTAGCCTAGAGGATGAAGCACCAAATCAGTATGTTGGCAATTGCAAGCTTTACCAATATGCATATTTGTATTTACCTCATATTTGTGTTAAATACTTTGGAATCACCAAAACCACTGTTCACGATGTGGTAACGAAATGTAACATTAACACAACGGCCACGTACTTAAAAGAAGCTGGAAGGCTTTCTGAGTTTGACCAGTGTTTTATTCGTATAAACAAAGAAAAAAAAAAAACAACAACTCAGGTCAAAACTTGCATATTTGTAGATAGTTTTGCAAAAGGGGATTGTCTACTTCAGTGAGGTGACACAGTGGTTTCCAAATAGGGCACTCCTGTAGGATGTGGGTGTAGGTTTGGACTTCTGACCCACATTCGCATGCACTTGTTTCGGAGAGGTCCCAGCGATGCATGTCGTCGGCGAATTGTCCAGATCGGCTGCGTAGTGTGTTGAGCTGGACCCATTGCTTACATGGAAGTTTGCAACCAGAAGGCTTTTTCGACCACAATGGGTTAAACTCAGCTAGATCTTCAGGAACTGAGTTGTCTGTTACGGAAATTGTTAAGTTGAAATTTCTCTGTGGATGTCGAGAGCAAAGCCTTGTAAGCTTATGGGAACAGTACATCATCTGATGGAGAGGATGATCCTCATTATTAGCTCGACAAAGTAATTTGCACGCGTAGTAGCGACGGTTTTCAAGAGACTCGATGCCAGCTAGAATTGGAAGAAAACTGATGCATGTAGGCTGAATGCATCCACTGATGGTACAAAGGGCTTCATTGAAGGGTGTGTTAGCTTATTAGTATGATTCCAAACAGGAGAGCAGCATTCAGCAGGTGCAACTACTAGCGAAAGGGTAGATATACAAAGCACATCAAAGCATGCACCCCAGTTACGACCAGTAAGTCGTTTTACAAGAGCAACTCTAGATGTCACCTTGTTCTTAACTTTTCAGTATGTTGACGGAAGGTTAACAACCGGTCGAGAGTGACATTATGGTACTGAGGTGTAGGATCAAAGGGAATAGAATTACCCGACATGAGTACTTGCAACTGGTACTGAGCAAGATGATTTTTTAGATGAAAAATAGAACAAACTGATTTTGTTGTTGAAAGTTTCAAATGCCATTTTTGATAATATTTGCTTACACAGTCCAGGTCTTTAGAAATGGTGTGCTCGATCTCCGAGGTTTGATTGTCAGAACAAGTTAGTGCCACATCATCAGCATACATATACCTTTTGCAAGAAGTGGATGGGAAATCTGAGGCATAGACGTTGTAAAGTGTGGGAACTAGGATGCTTTCTT
The DNA here is from genome assembly GCA_963965965.1 of Trididemnum nubilum. NCBI lineage: Eukaryota > Metazoa > Chordata > Ascidiacea > Aplousobranchia > Didemnidae > Trididemnum > Trididemnum nubilum. The sequence continues at coordinate 28,243,016 of OZ014471.1, forward strand.
GAGCTACACCATTTTTAAGTTTATAAGGCTTACTTGCTTTGCCACCTGCAAAGAGGACAAACGATCAGTTATAGAGAAGATTCTTAATAAGATCAGTAGTTTTTCTGCATGATATATCGTTTTGTATTTTCAGATGTAAACCTGTAAGCCATACTGTGTCGTTTGCGGCAATTAAATCCAGAAATACAGCTCTAGTGACTAGTCCCATATCAAAGGATTCCTCGATGTTATCAGTAATTTGGGCCACTTGATCCAGTGTAGAACGACCTCGTCTAAAGCTGACTTGTTCAGGAGGCAAAATGGATTCGATTATTGGAGTAATTTGCGTAAGAATAACTCGCTCAAGTAGTTTATAGGGGGTGCAGAGTAGAGAGACTGGTCGATAGCTGGTAGGAGAATTCACATTTTTTCCCGGCTTAAGTATTGCAACAATTGAGGCACGGCACCACAATTTAGGAATGTAGTTGGTGTTGAAGCACACATTATAAGAACATGTTACCCATTTTAGTAGTTTTGGGCCAAGATGAGTTAAAAATTCATTATGGATACCATCTGGGCCAGGAGCTTTTTCAGGTTTAAGCAAAAGACAAGCTGCTTTGATTTTGTGGGTTGAAAAGTCTAAACTTAAGTGTTCTTGTTCAGGTAGCAGTGGTCTCATTTTCATGTGTGAAACTTCGCGTTTCACTTCTCGAGTAAAAGTTTTATCACGCTCTTGAAAGTGCCATTTGCTACTACCTGTTTTGCTATGGTATTTGGCGAAAGGGGATATTTTGCTTTGGTAGATATTCGGCCATTAAGTTTGTTGATAGGCTTTTCGTGAAGAGTGGGTAAAGTCAATGTCAGATACTGATTCTTTCCATCTGGCTTGTCGCATTTCATTCAGCTTGTTTACCAGGTTTGCAGCAGAAGTGGAGATTACTTCAGGTAAAACTGCCTCTTTATACAGGTTGTAGAGATCTTGGCAGTCCTTATCCCATGTTGGAATGTATGACTTTAGAAAACCTCGAGGGATGCATGTCTTTGCTACTGCCTTTATTAAACGAGTAAAGACTCTGCATGCGATGTTAAGGTTTTCCTTGCATGCAATAAGGAAGGTTTTTAGCAGTTTTTTTAAAGTTTTTCAGTAAAACGTTCCCAATCTGCTTTATGGAAGTTCCATTGAGGAATAGGGGCTGAACTGGTAAAAGAAATCAGTGGTGGGGTTGTAATGAGAGAAGGTCTATGCTGTGATTTGGGAAACCTTTCCAAAATATAGCATTCAGGAGTGGTTCCGTAGATTTGAGTGCCCAAAGTCAAGTCTGGATTAGTTCCTCGTTGCCATCTGCCTGAAATGAAAGATTCAGGTTGCTTGGGGTCATACAGTGTCAGCAAGTTGTTGGTGGCAGCCCAATTAGCAAGGTTTTTTCCTTTGAGACTGGAGTCGAAGTACCCCCCAGTTCTCATGTCTAGAGTTTATGTCTCCTGCAGCTATGAAGTTTTCTGTTGGTATTGGCAGAGAAGTGATGTCCAAAGTTGCCGGAGGAGGATGATAAATGTTTACAATAGTTGTGTTTTCTATCTTGATAGATATCCATTCAGTGGGGTTATGATCGTCCGACTTGCCAACATGAGAGCAGTTCAAGTTGTTCTTAACGAAGGTAGCTATGCCATGATGTGCATTAAGAATGCAATCATTGTTGGAATCCATGAAGTTTTAACTGATCTTGCCTTGTTTGATGCGTTTCTTGAACAAAAACTATATTGGTAAAATGCTTTTCTGTTATTTGTTGAAGTATATCTCGTTTTGCAGAGGTCTATCCTTTCGCGTTTATCTGCAGTATGCGTAACGGCACTTTGCCAGGTCTATGAAGACCTTGCCCTAACAAGCATTAAAACAAGTGTTTGTGATTGCATTAAAATATGGAGCTGATTTTTGACAAACCTGATAATTTATCGTTGACTGCCTTGTGAGCGACCACTTTGTGTAGGTCCCCTAAACTTTTGAGAATTTGGCAAGTTCTCACGAAATTTTATTTGCCCTAACAAGGGCGGATTATTAGGATTAGATCCGTTATTACAGCTGGCTGCGAACACATTGCACGGATCAGCAATGACCATGTTAGTGTTTGTTCTGTCGATGTTAAGATCTTTTTCTTTGTTTTGTTTGCTGCAATTTTGCAAATGATTTGAAATTATTACCCAGGGTGGACGACGAGGGCGTATTGCAGCTTCCTCCCCAGTTCGACCAGTAACCAAGCGAAACTACAGCAACGTAGCAGCTACAGTTGCAATGGGCCCAAATGAGGCCTACGCAATGTGTAGGTGGACTTTACCTAACGGTAGCAGACCAGCTTGCACCGCTACCCTTCAAAAAGAATATTAACAAACTTTTTTAGGCGATCTCCAATTGAGGAAAACAAAAAAGGTTTTCGCAAATTTTTTGAGAAATTTTTGGCGTTTTCCAACAAGATTTCAACGGTACAAAAAATAGTGCTGTACTCACGTAAGACTTTGAAGCCAAGGCCAAGAACTCAACCTTCGAGGCCAAGGCCAAGGACTTCAAAATGTGTCCTCGAGGATGTCCTTGTCCTCAACAAATCCACTTCTGAATAACTCAGCAAGTGTGGGAAAATTTTTGCTGGAAAAGAACAAAACATTTTACCTCAACAGAATTGCAAAGCATGTCTGAATATCGAACAAATCTGTGTGTGATTAAGAAGTGTTAATTGCGATTGATGATGCGCGAGCGATTAAATTGAGTGTTAAATGAGGTAATTGCATAAAAATAAAGCAAACAAAAGCTTTCTTTACTTCCATTTGCATTTTTAAACAATCTTGTTTGAAGTTGGTTACTTCATATGTTGTATTTTCTTGACTTGTTTGTCAGGCAAGTGAAGCTAGAAAATAACTTGCTCGAGGCGATTTCAACTTGCTTACGGCTAACGTTAATTTTAATGCTTGCTGTATAATCGCCCAGTTAATGAATTTCCAAATGAGTGGCTTGTTTAGTTTTGACTTTAATTAATCAAACTGTTAGTTTTACAATCACAGGTTTTAACTTTGAATGACAGGACAAAACAACATTTTCACATGCTTTGTATCATCATGCCAATTTATATGTAATTACTTCGCTCCCGAAATGTTAACATTCGAACAAATAACAAGGTGCTAATCAGAAAATTTTTTCATTTGTTTTGTTAAGGTCCAAAACTTCAGTTTACGTTTGCTGAGTCTAAATCAAAAATACAGCAAATTTTTGGCACTACCCATTGAAAGAGACTGTGACTTTTAGGCCCAGATGTTTAGGAGCGGGATGTTTTGGCATGGGATGTTTAGGCACTGTCGACTATGCCTGGGACTTTTTACACTCAGAGACTTTTATGCACCAGGGCTTCCAGGTGCCAGAGGTAAAAAATTTTTTCTTCAAAATTTTTTTTCAAGTAAAAGTATTTTTCAAAACAAAATTGAAAAAAAGTGTTTTTTCCAAAACACGATTTTTTTTCCATAAAACATTTTTTAAATTTTTGTTTTAAGTAATTGTTTTTTTTCAAAAAAATAGTTTTTTAAAACGCATATTTTTATTTTCAAAAACATTTTTTTTAAGTAAAAGCTTTTTCCAACAAAAAGTTTTTTGAACAAAAAAGTTTTCCTTTGATTAAAATGTTAATATCTTCAAAGCTTTTCATCTGACACTGTCAAGAAGAATTGTCAGAATAGACGGCGCAGGAAAAGGAGCGGCTATAGGAAAAGGCCTAGCAGTGATTGGTGGGAAAAAGATCAATCAGACGGCATCGTTTGTGCGCATCCTTTAAGCTGTACAATCTTGAGCCTTTGAAACTTCCCCTCCTAAAAGTTGTAGATCGTAAAATAGCTTACACCCTGCAAATCGTTTTAAACAAATTTTACTAAATTTTTTCTTACTATAAATTTAAACCAAAGTAGTCCAAAATTGAGTTATTTTTATTTAAAAATGTAAAAATCTTCTAACGTTAGGGTTTTCGCTTCATTTGGCCCCCTTGTCTCAACTCCGCTTACTCTAATTCAGCCACTTTGCAAAATTAAATTTATTTAACACACCGATACATAAAACTTTAAGCACAAATTGTACATTAAGAACTAGTTCATAAAATATTACTTTGAAAGAACTAGTTAGTAAAATATTAGTTTAAAAGCTTAGTTTGTATTCGTTTGGATAAAATTGACTTCAGCATAACTAGGACATTCTCAGTTATCTATAAAAGCCAAACCATAATCAACACTAATAATGAAAAGCTATAAAAATATACTAAAACAGTAAAACAGACTACTAAACTAGACTGTAATAATTTTTTTGACAATATTCTAGTCAGGTTTTTATACATTCCACAAAAAGAAGCATGATTGTTCATGATTCCTAATTGTGAATGAAATATAACATAGGTTTATGACTTGGGTTATTTGGACAGAATTTTAGTCGAGGCTTTAACATAACAAGTAACTGGAGTAGAGTCGGAGTCATTTCCAAAAAAAAAAATTGGGAATGGTTTGAGTCCGACACAAGTCGAGTCACAGACTCGAGTTGCTTCAATTCTGCTTTGATGATGAAAAGTTCCCTATTTCAAAGTGTTTGAATTTTTGTCAAAGAATTTACTGCACGGTACTTCTTAGCTTGAAAACGTTACTTGGTTTGTTTGAAAAGCTTTACAGTGATGCAAATCTTCTGCTTTTTGGTGAAATTGCCATTTCTTTTTACCAAATAAGTTATTTTTTTGAATTGCACTGAACCCAGTGAGAAAATTTTAAAGGAGAGTAGGGGCGGAGCAATTGTGAAAGAGAATTTTTATTTTAAAGCCAAATAAGCTTGGTTTCTGCAATGATGGAGTCATGATTATGACAACTTTGTTATTTCTTCTAAGTTACCACTTCATCAAAAAATTATGACTTAGAGGAAAACAGGCGATAATAGATCACAAGAAAAAAGGGACTAGTAGATTGAAAGAAAAAATTAAATGTTCTATTTTTTGATGCTTTTCTTATTACATTTAATCCAATTGACTGCAAAAACGATTATTAGTTGCTGTGCAAGCACACTAATTTTACTTGATTGAGGTCAAAAAACTAACTGTACCTTTTTACAGTGTCAATTTTTAGATATTAGGTACTGTAAGTTTTCAGAATATTTTATATTCTATTAAAGTAGCTTCCAAGTTTAATGCAACAGTTTAATTGCTAAGGCCTTGCCCCTCAGACCTTGAGATTTGTTTTTCGAAATAGTCTTTGATTTTGTTTTACGTCGTTTGCATCCTTTGCTTTGGTTAGTTTGAAAATGTTATATTCGTTTATTAAACAGTGTTTGTGCGATTTAAGCCACTCTGCTTAAGTAGCATGATAGCAAAATCTCAAACAGTAGCCAGAATTATTCAAATTTTTTCTATTTATTTCACAATTTTTTTCATTTTTTTGTTCGTAGGTGAGTGGACAGCTTGCATATCACATGAAATAAACATGAAACAAGGTTTTTAAAGGTGCAAATTTCGCTTTTGTTGTATAGATGTAAGAAGCTTTTATTTGCTTTGTTTTAGTGCAATCACCCTTAGTTTAATCACATGCACATAATTAATCCAATTAACACTTCTTAATTGCACAGAGATATGTTTGATACTCAGAAACTCTTGTGCAACTTTTTTGGCACAAAATGTTGCATTCTTTTTCTGCGAATATTTTACCCTCTTTTGAAATGTTTTACTCTCTTTTAAATATCACAAGTGCTCCTACTCTGTACTGCATATCTGAAAGCTTAAGTCCCAAGTTTATTTCTTTGGTAGGCTCCAAAACTCACTCTAGACTCCATTTTCAGTAACGAATGCACAATAGGGTGTTGCAGGCGCCCCGACCATCTCAGATTTTGCTCACCTTTTTTTTCAAACTGCGTTTAGTCCAGTAGAACATGAATATGAAGTTTCGAAAAATTTCATCGACGTTTACCCTGCCCGCCGGGGCTCTTTCCGGACCCACTTTTTGAAAAAAATCCAACTTTTTCGTCACTGGAGGACGCCATGTAACATATACATAACTGGAAGTGGTTTTAGAAGATGCCCCTTCTTGTTCCACACATATTAAAAAAAAACTGAGTGAATTGGACTATTAGGTCCAAAGATATGGGTCATTTTATGGTCATATTTTTACTCATTACTGCATCTAGTGGTAGAAAGTTGAGTTGCATTAACTCAAAAACTGCTCAACCAATTGACACAGAATTTGGTGTACCCCCCATTTTCAGGGGTGAGGATTTCATTTATGTCCTTGGTTTGAGTTGGAACTGCCACTGGAGGGCAGTAATCTATCTTTTTTTCATCGCTGGTTGCTTTTCCATTGCTTCATGTTTATGTGATGCAATTGTGTTATTGTTGAATAGCAGTACATAGAACTCTGGACAATACATAACGGTAGTGTTCCAAACAAGCAACTTATTTGAGACTAAAATTGTTGAGAAATCCAAAAACAGCAACATCAAAGATTTTATTGAATAACAGTACGAAGAACATTGAACAATACATAACATGTTTCCCATAAGCAACTTATTCAAGGCTAAAATTGTTGAGAAATCCCAAAAGAAAAGTAGCATCAAAGATTTTGCCTAGTGGGAAAATATTGGACAGTTTTTGCGTTTCTCAACAATTTTAGCAACCAAAAAGTTGCACTATACAGCAGTACTGTACACTTATATAAACACTGTACAACAGCACGGTACATAGTAAAGTTTTGCTGGAAGTAAAGGGGTGTTTTCGAAGATTAGGAATTTCCCTTCTGTCCTCTTTGACTGCCTGCATGTAATTTTGGAGATTTTTTTCAACTCCAGCTAAATGCAAGAAGTCCACCACAAGCTTCACTTCCTTTTCGGCAGAGTTGTTACATACTTTCAGTCCATTTATGATCTCACTGCCAAGAGCATAGTCCTCATCATCTTTCACTGCATCGCAGGCTTTGCTAGAAAAGCAGAAGGGATCGAAAAAATCCGGAAAAACATAGTGCTACCAACAGTAGCAAATTGGCTCAAAGAAAGGTGTTGCCCAGCTGTGACGTCTGGCAATTCTGGCTTGCCAAATCCATTGCCATATCTTTTTGTGAACTCCATACTGGCACTGCTAGTGCTACACTGAGATGCATTTATACTGTCGGCCAAAAGATTTTTTTCTTCGTAAGGGACATCTTCATCCCACAAGGCTAAGGGAATTAATTCGCCTGAGAGATACCAAGTGTGCCTTCAAAAGGCTTTTAGTGCAGCAGCACTTACAACAGGGTCAACATTAGCAAAGCTCTTGATGTTGTTGTCAAGTTCCAGGTTCTGGTGTGGTGTGGATGCTGCAAGGGGGCAGTTGAACCACCACGAATTATAAACAAATGTGCAGAAGTCCACAAATCTAGAAATCTTTTGTAACTGAGACTTGGAAACGATTCCTTGAGGGATATATTCTTGCAGCATTGCCATTTTGTAACAATAGAGCTGTTTCCCCATCCATCGGGCTTTGTGAACAGCACAACATCCCAAGAACTGGAATTGTCCTTCACTAAGTCCAATGTATGCTTCCATTAAGTCCAACAATTTTTTATAATCATCTCTTGGATATGCTTCCACTCCACGAATGCTGTCAATTAGCACTGACAATAGTGATACACTTGCTCGTTAACTGAACCGAACCTTTTATTGTCAAATCACATACCTTTAGTTTATCATGCAAGTTACCTTTTATTCTCAAATCACATACTTATCATGCAAGTTACCTTTTTTCCTGAATTTCTCAAAAATCTGACAGCTGATTGCATCATCCTTTATATACAAGACGATGCAAAGTTTTACTCACAAAGAAAGCTGATGAAATCACTTTAAACCACTTCACACATTTTGATAACATGATTCAGTCTAAATTAGTTTGAGAAATTTAGAAAAAAGGTAGTGCATGATGAGTTTAAGCACGTGATATGGGACTAAGATGTTCTCAAGCCAATGCACATTATGCAACAAGTGTAATACAGACGAAATCGGTTAACTGCATACTGCTTAAACGCATATATCGTTTTATTGCATACAAATCTGAAATCCCAAACCAAATCCTATCTAACATTAAGTAAAAACACCTGTTGATCGCATATCGTTTAAAGGAATAAATTGGATTATTGCATCATAAGCTTTATTGCCCTAATTGCTACCTTTGTTCGGTTAAACGCAGTTTTCTTCAGGAAATCATCGATAACAAAGTGGTTTGTTATCGAAAACATTGTGTTGGTTTGCTAAAGAGCAGTGTTTTACAGAGGCAAAATTTTGTAAAGGAAATGCGTCCACTTTTTCGAAGGCAGGCCAAAAAGATGTAAACAACCACATTGCATGAAGTACTATAAAACGATAAAAATAAGGTTTTGTGTGAAACAGCAAGCGGCCTTTTTCAATCACTTTCTTTCGTTATTATGCTGCACTTAAACAAAAAAGCCGTTGCGCTTCGATCAAAGTAGTTCTGATGCAATAAAGACTTCTGTTGAGATCAGTGTAATATTTTATCGCGGTTGTTTGTAGCGTAAGTGTATAACAGTAACTTGAAGTTGCGCTATTTATGCGACTGCTGGCGATACACAGTGTTTTGTAATGAATTGCTGTAGTGTTATTTTAGACAAGTATAAAGCACTTCATGCCCCATTTGACTGATATGCAATCCCTAATACAACGTCCGTTTACGATAAATACTTTTTCTATAAACCCATATATCGGATAATCGCATAAAAATGTCTGGCAAACTAGGCATGCGATTAACCAGTTTCGTCTGTAATACCATTCTCAGTAAGCTCTTATAGTGGTGGAAATAGTGGTGGAATTACACAGAAGGAAGATCACTGACATTCAAGGCATCCACTTTAGGCCGAACTACACTTAACTGCTTTCTGTATTGTCATGTATAGTTTGTTTAACAAAAATAAAATTGCATCACATAAACATGAAGCAATGGAAAAGCAACCAGCGATGAAAAAAAGATAGATTACTGCCCTCCAGTGGCAGTTCCAACTCAAACCAAGGACATAAATGAAATCCTCACCCCTGAAAATGGGGGGTACACCAAATTCTGTGTCAATTGGTTGAGCAGTTTTTGAGTTAATGCAACTTAACTTTCTACCACTAGATGCAGTAATGAGTAAAAATATGACCATAAAATGACCCATATCTTTGGACCTAATAGTCCAATTCACTCAGTTTTTTTTTAATATGTGTGGAACAAGAAGGGGCATCTTCTAAAACCACTTCCAGTTATGTATATGTTACATGGCGTCCTCCAGTGACGAAAAAGTTGGATTTTTTTCAAAAAGTGGGTCCGGAAAGAGCCCCGGCGGGCAGGGTAAACGTCGATGAAATTTTTCGAAACTTCATATTCATGTTCTACTGGACTAAACGCAGTTTGAAAAAAAAGGTGAGCGAGTTTGGATTAGAATTTAAATTTCATGGGGCGCCTGCAACACCCTAATGCACAAGCTGGAATGGCTTAAATTAATAAATCATAACCGGCTCAAAAAATTAATAACTTGGTGCACCCAAAATACCACCTTCCAATTCAACAACAAAATTTATCAACATCTAGATGGCGTTGCAATGGGCTCACCAATTGGATCGCTAATGGCTGACGTCATAGTAAACCATATTGTCGACAAAGCTCTTGATCTCACTTTCCCTTCCCATCGTCCAAACTTCTTTTGCCGCTACGTTGATAATTGCTTCGCTACTTTTCCAAACCCAACTTCTATCCGCATATTTCTAACCAATCTCAAGTTTATTTCTTTTTGATAGTTCAAAACAGTTATTTGATTTTGCTTTTATCCTATGTGCCAGCCCATGGTTCCAACTCCGCACTCCTTCAAGTTTGGCTATATTCGTAAACTTTTTGTTGGTTCAAGAAAGGAAACCAGAAATTTAAAAGTGCATAACTTAACATAGTGCAAGAACAGTACCATACTAATGCACGTCTTTTAGCCTCAGACATTTCACAATTGTAATTGGTCCCCGCCAACTCGTTACATGCTTTGGCGTAATCCAGCAAGTATAATAAAAGATTTGATTTGATTATTTTGGTAATATCTTAGTTTTATCTTTTTACTAATTCACTGACTTGGGTGTGGATTTCTGTCAAAAATATTTTCAAAATATTAAAAGGAATGCTCATTTTTGAGCTTTTTGTGTTTTCAGCGTTTTGAAAAAAAAAAACTTATAAAGTTGACAAATAATGGGAAATTTCATTCTTGCGACACAACAACCAAGTGTTAATTGTTATAAACCAAAAAGCGCAGCTCTGAAAAAGAGAAAAGATCAAACAAGCAAACTAAAAAAAAAACAAAAAGAAAGAAAAGAAGTGGAGTGCAAAAGCTTAGAGCTTTTGGCATGATGTCTCTGGCATCAAGATTATTGGGGTGAGTTGTCTCACATCAGAATGTCATGAACCAAAATATTGTAAACCAAACAATGTACTGTATATATTAACACAAGAAACTGAGAAAATCACATATTTTAAAGAGATACTGCTTGGAATTGCTTTTATTGAAGAAGCAAGAACTACTTGTTGTAATAAAGAAGTGCCCCAAATCTTGTTCCACATATTAGCAAAAATATGATTTAGTCTTTTTGACTCCATACCAATGACAACCCTACATTTCGGAATTTTGTGACTTCAAAAAGGATGACTGTGCAAAATTTCTCACCAAATAATCAATGCAATGTGGATTAGCAAGATAATAGGCTTCTGCATCAGCCATCAATTCCAGCACAAACTAAATTTATCAGTGACATTATACCAGTGATATAATTTACTGTAGCAGAGTTGGACTAGTTTTGGTGATGCTTTTAGCAAATGAAAGATTTACTGTAAAATTTGAATCCATAAGCAATCATACTGTAGATCAGATAAGATAGTATTATAGGTACCTGTAACAGTAGCCTGGTTTTCAGATTTGGTTTAGGCTGCTCACTGCTGGGTCATTCTGTTATAATGCAGGCAAAATTTTGAAGTTTTGTGACCCACCCTCTTAGACTTTTGTTTTTGAATATGTCGCAGTCCAAAGTGAGAGATGAAGATTAGTGTTGGTTTGATCAGAATCTATCAAACGGTTTGCAAGATATTAGCATTTTTATCACTAGAGGCGATAATTTTCATTACAAAAACTAAAAAAGTGCTTAAAATCATTATTTCTTTGGCTACATTGACCAACAAAATATGCATTCTTATAGTTTCAGGGATAAAGAATTCATAAGAAAATCCCTCTAATTAATGATTGAAATTTTCGGTGGTCCTCCACTTTGATGTCTCATATTGCGAATCTGCAAAAGCAATTTTTTCCCACACGAATGTTAAAAGACTAAGAAAAGCTAATTGTTTCGTGTTGGTAAACAAAAATAAAGGTGTTCTGTTGCATATTATGTTTGTTTAATGAGTAGTTATGACACAATTGAAGCAGTTTTTGATATTACACACAGCTCGCAGAGATTAAAGCATAATGAGTTTTATTGTGTAATTGTAAGGCTTTACAGTCGATATTTAGCTTAAAAAAGCTAATGCGGAAATTTTGTTTTAGCTACCCTTTTATGAATATAAGCACATCAACATCATATACTGGAACTTCAGCAACACTACCATTAGCACACCACAATTAGCATAAATAATGTCATTTCAATACAATGCAAATTATTCATAATCAATAATCATTTATCACTAAATTTTAAAAGTATGGGTATATGTTATCATTACAGAATAGTGTAATGGATCACACAAAAGCATGTTGTGACTTCAGTGTGGTAAAGGTCATGCTTTAAAATAAGGCAGTGGCTACTTTGCCTCTAGTTGCAAAATAGTCCCATACTATTTTGACTGTAGAGGCAAAATAGCCCTAAATGTTAATTGCCTCTAGAACCAAAACAGCCCTATATACTATTTTGCCATTCTAAGCACCGTCCTGGTCGTTGGGGGTAACCCTAACTCTTATTTTGCCTATAGAGGCAAAATAGCCAATTTCCTTAAAATGGTCACAGGAAGAACAGAAGTCAGTCTCTTCACCATAAGGTTTTGGATTTGACTTATAGTTATGTCAAAAGCAATGTTGGAATTAGACTGAGGAGGTATGCAGAATTTGAAGCCCTGCAACTTTAATTGCTAAATATAGTTTAGTGAAAAGAAGTGATTGAATGGTAGATATGCATGCGTTTACCAGCATCCAAGCCTAGTCATTACTTTGGTTGGAATATTGTATTGCAATACTCAAAATATACAAGAAAACTTAAATTTTTGTACTACCAATATTTTTGTACGTAAATTTTTGTACTATCAAAGTAGTACAAAACTTAAATTTTTGTACTACCAATAGCGCGTCTTAAAAAAATTCATTAATTAAAGCAAACAAGGAAATTTCTGTCGTGTGGGCCCAGGTGATTTTGCTGCATCATAGATGATAATAACAACTCATTGTCTATTTCAGTGTAATCAACCTGTAAATATACTGTCGCATTTTAGTTTTTCATTTCAGTGTAGATTCATGATGAGAATTGAATGAAAACGTTTAATCTAAAACAGCCTCTTTCAAGACTACCCATTACTCAAAAAGTGGAAATTATAACTTCGACGCTAATGAAAGCTATTTTGAAATTCTGTGCCTCTAACAAGCTTTTTAAATTAAAAAACGTATTGATTTAAAAAATTTAAGCCAAATTTGTGATCTTTCAGCATTTAAACATATTTTGGACTTGACCAGTAAGTGTACGGGGGCTGATTGGATCGAGCAAAATAAACTCTTTGTAACTCTTCCAAATCATAGTAATTTAACTTTTTCTAATTGCTCTGAAAACGTTCAAAACGTCATCCAAATGATGTTAAATTGGCTTTTTTTTCTGAAAGAATGCAATAATTGCTTAGTGGCTGGGAGCTTTGCCCTCAGGCCCCCATCTTAGTAATTTAGCTTTTTCCAATTGCTCTAAAAACGTGCAAAACGTCATCCAAATAGAAATTTTTTTCTGAAAAATTGCAAGAATTGCTCAGCGATTGGGGGCTTCGATCTTAGGCCCCCATCGTTGTAATTTAGCTTTTTCTAATTGCTCTAACCACATTCAAAACATCATCCAAATGGTGTTAAAATGGCTACTTTTTTCTAAAAAATTGCAATAATTGCCCAGCAGCTGGGGTCTTTGCCCTCAGGCCCCCCCCATAGGGATAAATTGTTATCTTGCATGCAATCTTCACATCCAACAATCTTTAAAATCGTTTTTTCAAGGTTTTTGAATAAACAAATGCTGCAACGATGCAACTAGTATCGTGAAGCCTTGTTTCACTATAAGTGAACTAACTACAATTGGGTTACTGGTTGCTTTTTAAAAAATTTACACCCCTTTAAAAATTTTTGGGTGCGCCCCTGAGTCAAGACAAGGTCACCTTAGTTTTTATGAAGTTAATCAAACATTTTGTTTTTTGTTTGAATTGATTTTAGTAAATCGCTTGTATTCCAGAGTTTGAAACCAAGCTTCTTACTTGTTGCTTTTCTCAGATGTTCAAATTGGTCTACTACATTTGTGAAGGCTTTCCCAAAGCCTTTATAGAGCTCATTTACGTTTTTCTACTTCATTTGTGAAGGCTTTCCCAAAGCCTTTATAGAGCTCATTTATGTTTTTTGATTTGTTTCAGATTAGCAATAAAACTCATAGTTTAAGGCAAGTAAAAAATTATCTAAAATACATTTGGTCATTTTCCAGATAAATGTTTCATTACTATGCTTACTTCATTTATTATTGTAAGATATTATTGCAAATACTCCTCAACATCGCTAAGATCTCATATTAACACTTCTGAGGCCACTGTTCTCTGCTTATCATTTGAGTTGTTCCTATATATTTCAACAAATGCAAAATACCCCAGGTTGGAAAATTCATTTAAAATGCTTATAAATCGTTTATAAAGGATGGCACTCTCTATATAATTTTTTATTTTTGAAATCGAACTGTCCGTTAATGAGATATCGAAAATTACCCCTAGATGACAGATGCAAGTTTGTGAAAGTACAAAAATCGATTTTCATGCCCATACTTAGGCAGAAAGTTGGTTTTTGTGTCAAAATATGTGTTTTTGGGGATGGGGATTCTAAATTTGCGGTTTAAGGCTAATTTTAATATAAAATTGTGTTTCAATAGTTTTTTTTAGCTTTTTGGGGGGTAAATTTAGGGCGAAAATTGGGAATGAAGAACGGAACACAATTTTAAAGCAAAAATAAATTTGGGTAGTAAAAATGTTGTTCTTTCTTTCTGGTAACGAATTTATGATGACAATTGATTAGCATTGTGTGCAAACAGAAGAATTTGTTTTGCTGTTATATCACCATCTGACTATTCAACTACCAAAATTATGCAACAAAAACAGTGCATGAAAATTTCTTTATTTAGGTAAAAGCAGTGTTCCCACTAAGCCGATTTTTTTCAGCGAATTGGCGTTTTGTTGGAGCAAGGGCAAATATTTTTGGCAATACAGTAAACATAGCTTTAGAAAACTCGACAAATTTGGGTAAATATGAGATTTGGTATACTTTAATACTGGATTGGTATGAAATTTAGGGCACATAAACGTCTTTTTAGGGCTTTGGTCACAATTGTTTAAAGAAAATTTGGGCACTCGCCGATTAGCCATAAAGTTAGAGGGAACACAGGGTAAAAGTATGGATATGTAGAGACAAAAAAATTTTTTTTCCAAAAAAAAATTTTAAAATTTTTTGAAATTAAAATTATAAAAAAAATTTTAATATTAAAAAAAAATTTTTTTTAAAAAGCTTTTTTTTCTTTCAAATAAAAGCTTTTTTCCAAAACTAAGTTTTTCAAACAAAAAAGTTCTAAGGTGAGTTTACACAGTATCCGTTTTTTTACGTTTTTGCTTCTTCGTGAAAAAGTATGCGCTTTTTCATATGCATTTTTATAAGTCCATATCCACGCTATACAGACTGTTATATATTTGTTAGTGATTGGATTGTAATTATTACGTCTGCTTCTTCAATCAATAACACTTTTGGTATAATTTAGTTTTAATTCAAACTTGATGAAAGTTTATACGTTAACCATTCACAAACGTTGACCAAAAATGAAATAGGTACCAAAAATGAAATAGGTACCAAAAACGGTTTCTGAAAATGCAAAACTTGTGAGAGAAGCTCTTACTAACATGTGAACACAAAAGTAACGTTACACAGTGAAAACTACCGGATGCACACAAACATATGATTTATAGTGTGTATGATAATTTAGCGTTTCTGTATTTAAAGTCCTTGCAGTAAACAATAATTACATTATCTCGCAGTTAATAAAGCAAAACTTAAAACATTTTACTCAACAATGGATTTTTGGACGCAGATGCAATAAATTCCACAATGTGACTGAATGCTAACTCAAACTTGAAACAACAAATCTGTCGAGAGATGGTGACTAATCCAAAAAAAAAAGAGAGGGATGGAGGGGGAGTCAGCTAAGTGGGGGGTATGTGCCAGTGCACACCAACAAGCACTAGCTCTAAAAGCTAAGTTGAGCTCCAAAGCTCTTAAAATGGACAATTTTTCAGTCCTAATCAGAAGGATGTAAATGATCTGAAACGGCAATCTAAAATGTAAATGAGCTCTACCTCACAAAGAACTAAATAAACAGCTGTTGGGCAAAGAACTGGATTTAACAGGATGTAATTTGCAGCAAATCAAAAAAGTGTACACTTAAAAGGTTGTTCGAAATCCAATAAATTAAGTATTGATCTTTATGTAAATGTGCGGCTAAATAAAACCTGGTTTAAATCTTGAAATAAACAAATCGCCGCTATAATATTAATAAAAATTTAGTTCAAAAATTTCGCTTATAAATGATAAGAGCGATATTTTAAAATAAGGCTGTGTACCCTTTTGCAAACATTTTTTTCGCAAAACTTTTGTCCAGTATGTGACAGTCCTGTGAGTGCGGATATAGACATATAAAAGTGCAAATGAAACAGGATGTACTTGTTCGCGGAGAAGCAAAAGCGGACGAAAAACGGATACTGTGTAAATCCACCTTTACTTTGATTAAAATGTTAATATTTTCGAAGCTTTTCATCTGACACTTGTCAAGTGGAATCGTCAGAATAGAGAGCTCAGGAAAAGGAGCGACTATAGGAAAAAGCCAAGCAGTGATTGGCCAGAAAAGGATTGATGAGAGAGCGTCATATGTGTACAACCTTTTAATTGAGAACGAATTCTTTTTGTCAGCAGAGGGCAGAGTTAGAAGTTTTGAGAAAAGTGACATTATTGAAAAAAATACAATAAGAAATCAATTTTTTGTAAAACTTTTTTTGTTCTCCTTCCATCTATCTGCTTTTGAAGTCACTTTTATCAAAACTTCTTACCCTCGTCCTCTGCCGACAAAAAGAATTCGTTCTCAACTTCAAGGTTGTACACAAATGACGCTCTCTCATCGACCCTTTTCCAGCCAATCACTGTTTGGCTTTTTCCTATAGCCACTTCTTTTTTGGCCCTCTTTATTCTGACGATTCCACGTGACAAGTGTACGATTACAATGAAAAGCTTCAAAAATATTAACATTTTGATCGAAGTGAAACTTTTCTGTTTAAAAAACATTTTTTTTTTGCAGAAAAGCTCTTATTTGAAAGAAAAATACGTTTTTGAAATAAAGGAAAAAATCTTTTTCAAAAAAATTTTAGCAAAAGATTTTGGAAAAAATTTTCTGGAAAAAACTTTTTTTCAAAAGTTTTTGGAAAAAAATTTTTGCTTACCTTAGGCGCATAAAAGTCCCAGCACCTAATTGGCGGTGCCTAAACATCTGGCACATAAACGTTTGTGCTTAAAAGTCACAGTCCTTACATAGCATTATGTTGGTCTTGCTGACTAATATAATTAATGCTAGTAAAACACAAGATTGGGGTCATTGTTGCTGTGGTGTTTAGTGCATTTTTGTCATGAAGTACAATTTAATGTTTAGCTCAAAAATATCATAAGCGAATATGTTGATGCAAATGGTAAAATATTATACACATGGGTTCATCTTCAAATCATTGCTACTGTATGCCATTTGAAAGAATAAAAACTTTGCATTGCAAATTTATTTATGATTGCAATTTCACTTTATATGCAGTTAAATGACCTGCCAGTCGAATATTTCTATAACCGCTCCTCTCAGCCAAATGGGGTCAGTTGGTTTGCGGTCAGTTGTCATGGACCTGTAGTTACACGCTTCAGCATAATACAGTGAATATAATGAAAGATTTGATTTTGATTTGATAAAGTTAAATGAAAATTGAAATCGCATGTACCAAAGAATATTACTGTCCTGGGAGAAACCAGCACAGCTAAGCACACTCAAAATTACTTAATACATGAGTATTGGCCTAAGTGAGTAAGAAATTCAAATGCTTGATAATATGGTATTTTTCAATAATATCTTTGTTGTAGCCTACATCTTTTCCATAATTAGCACAATTTAAAAAGTTAAATCTCATAACATTGAAATTCAAACTTTAATTGACCTTATTGATTAAATCAATACTATTAACAGTCTTGGTTTATTAATTTTTTTCAGTTATTTGATGATTATTGTCTAAATTTTTAGTGAATGGCGAAAAAATTGAAGATTTTGTTCTAAAAATGAGTGAAAAAATTAAATATTTTGTATGCAAGCCCTAAAATAATGCATGCAAAATTGGTGAGAATGATCAAAATAACTTTGATTAATTTTTATCTAACCTAATTTGCACAAACCATCACTAATTGATATCATTTGGTGAAACATAATTAAGTAAAAATCCTTCACGGCAACTGAACTCATAGTGAAGCACTGGAGAGAAACATCTCCAATTATTGCTCAATTAGGTTGACTGGAGAGAAAGATTTTCGATTATTGCTCAATTAGGTAAATTTCTTGATTCTCAAGCCATATTTTTGTTGTATAATTCTGAAACAACTGTGATTGTTATGAAACAATCAGTATTTGTATTTATGCAGAGCAAGCAATAAACTTAAAATCTGAAGAAACAAAGAAGGAATTGTTGGAAGCTTCAAAAAATACAACATAGGTAATAAAGACTACAATTGTCATGAAAAAACAAAAAAGCAACAAAAAATGTGTATTGTCAAGACTTTAAGGCATATTTGTTGTTGTTGTTTTTATGCAATCCTTCATTCCTATTTTCGGGACTCAACTTAACCCTCAAAATGTAAAAAAACTTCATATAATTGTGAAAATAACCTGAAATTCTGATTCCATGCCTCAAAAAATATGTATTTAAACACAAAAACCAATTTGATGCCTCTAGTAAAACTCGTAAAATCTAGATTTAAAAATTTTCATGTTCGCATCTGTCATCTAGTGGTGACTCTCAATATTTCAGCAACCCCTGGGGCGATTTGAAAAAAATTTTTCAGGTTGATGAGTACTCAAGGCTTTATCCATAGAATGTTTAACTGACTCTTTTCTAGAGGTTGGGTATCATAATGCTCAAATTTTTTGGAATATAATGGAATAACTCATTTGTGATTACATGATTGATTAAGGTTTTTGATGTTTCCGTTACTATACTAGGCACACTAATCCAGCATCAACAATTTCAGCTTAAGAGCATATTTCTATAGCTTCAAATGTCATCTTGAGAATAAATTTTTGATAAATTAATATTAAAATCTTCGAGACAATAAAGCATTTTTTCTAGAGAAAGAATCAGCAGATTTAAACTTGCATTGAAATCATCAATGGTATGTATTGAGTTTTCCAAATGGCGCTAAACCACTTATCTACTACTACAGTGTCTCAACTTGTTTGCAAATCAACTCGCAAGTGTTCAGAATCCACAAGCGAATCGCTCAGATAAAGCCCCACCTCACCCGCACTGGTGATACTGTCACTGTGAATAAATTGATTGGCATCTAGTTTTATAGTTTGGTAAATTTTCCCTTCTTGTAATTTAGTTTCAGATATAGCTATAGTTTTTGGTTTGTCATCAAAACCACCTATAATATTATTAATTTAGTTTCAGATATAGCTATAGTTTTTGGTTTGTCATCAAAACCACCTATAATATTATTAAGTTTGTTATTATGTTTTTGAAGGCATTGAATATTATAGTGCACTAGAAATAAATCATCTTACAGAATTTTATAGTGCACGAGAAAAGTATTCATACCACAACACAAGAAAGAGCACTACCCAATCACTCCTCATCGCTGTCGTTTTCATCATTAAATAACAATGGATAAAAATTTAACTTATCAAAGTCAATGTCATCTATTCCTTGTTTGAAAAGGTCATCAGGTGATGATATGGTGATCCAGTGTCCTATACCGCTAATTTTGCCGTCTTCGTTGACTCGTCCAGATGCCTTTTTCATGCAGTGTGACCATTCGTAGAATGACTAGTGATGGTGCGGTGTACAAATTTTTTGTCCGCAAACTGCACCGCACTGCTTAATTCTGTCCGCACACCGCACTGCACCGCAAAAAATTTTAAACTTGTTACACCGCACCGCAAATACTACCGCGTCAAAATATAATGGTTAACAATATTGCTTAACACCAATACTGTAGCTTACTGCATGCAAAATTATAAACCAAACAGGTTGGCACCCATGGTTCACCTGATGCTAGTCAAACAATAGCTTTAAATAATGACTTGGTCTAAATTGTTGCTTAAATAAGCAAGCCCATTGATCCAAACATCAAGCTTGGTCAATACAAAAGTATCCCAATCATGAATCTAACCATGCAAATTATGTTAGGAAAATATCACCACTTCCACTATAACAGCCAAAGTTTGCTGGCTGCATTAATGCATTCATGCAAACAACAGCAATATAGCATGACAAGCACACTCACATTATTACTAGGCTTGCCAGAAGTAAGTCATGATCAAGCTTGATAAGCTACAGTGAATACAAATCTGTCCTTTAATTATAATTTTATACAACACAAGGAGGCTATAAATACATTTTAAGTTTCACATCAATTTAGCTCTAAAATTCCATAACGTGTCTTGCATAATAAACAACTTTAGCTCAAAGTTTCTTAAGCTTAAAGTGAAGAATTGTTATGCAAAAGCAGTTTTAATCATAACTGGTACATCTTAGTTTTAGTAACTAGTATCATGTATGACATTGAAATACTAATAATAATAAATGAAAAAGGTGGTTTAAGCACTTAGTGCTTTTGCACCTTTAGTCAATGAGTATTGACATGTTGAATTTGAAACAATATTAGAAGCAACTATTACTAACTAAGCTATCTTATATTAATTAGGAATAGAGAAATATATATACAATGTCACAAAAGAAGTGTGTGACTAAGAGCATGTACAGATAAAAGCAGAGATGGAACACATAAAAATCAACCATAAAGAATATTATAACATTACTTTGTTTCTATCTCACTATCTCTAGGTAGTACTTGAAAACAAACAGCATCAACTCTTTACAGTGTACATAATGTTCGAAGTCAGTTAACACCATCAACAGATACAACATAAAAATCAACAATGGAGAATGTAATACCATTACTAAATTTAGTTTGTTTCTATCTTAATGTTTTGAGATATTACAGTACTTGAAAACAAACAGCATCAACTCTTTGCAGTGTACCTAATGTTCAAAGTCAGTTAACACCAAGAAACACAAATTGAAGCAAGCAAATAATACCAAAGCAGAACAAAACTTTCAGCAGGCAAATAGCATTCAACAAAAACAGACAAGCAAGAAGCGTAGCAGTGCAAGCATGTGGTACCACACAAATACGGTTAAGAGAAAATGATACATTGACATCAAAATACAGGTCCTTTTAAAACAGAACTCTGAGGCTACTTTACACTGTACAGGAATAGGTTGGCATTATTACTTAGGGTTGGGTTATAGTGATACTAACTACAATCACATCAGAGAGATTTCAAATTATGAATCTGAAATTCTTAATTTACTGTTCAGATAACAGTACTCTGGTACTGTAGACTCAAGCAGTCAGCAAAATTTTTTCTTGCTCTCATGCTATAATGAGTAACTTTAATTTTTATTGTAATGGATCATTCAGTTTTTAGAAATACTAATACTGTAATAGCCACTCCACTAGCCTGCTAGCCTACTGCTCAGTGATATGCATCTAACCCAACAAAATCCTTGACCATAGGTGGGCACAAGTCCGTTAGTCGGTAATCTGTTAATAACGAATTTAACTTTTTTGTCAACTTGTTAATCCGTTGAAAAGCTTTTTCATGTTACCGGTAACAGACAAAATTAACTTCAGTTAAGTTCTGTTAACTTCCGTTAATGGTTTTATCATTAATATTTTGCACCATTCAGTCATCGTACCGGCACAAACAAGTTTGCACTGGCAGACTGGTAACACTAACAGTAACACTTATTGATGCGTATTAGGACAAGTTTTACAGAAAAAAGCGAAGAAGCTCTTGTTTGCTGGAAATATTAAAGGCCACCTAATGTCTGCAAACCAATGCACTTAAAATGCAATAAAAAAGTATTACTAATCGAATGGTGAAAACCTGGTTTAGATGCACGTTTTCAGTTTCAAGCTTTCGCATTTTTAAAAAGTGACATGACGTCATTAGACCAAGGAGTTTGGTGCATTCGACTTTACTTTGAGCTAATTACGCCTTTTTTTGCACAACACTTTTTGACTAGCAAGCTGTTATCACGTGCCTTTCAAAAATCGCATATCCTCTGCAAAGATAAATTAGTCGAAGGCACCAAATTCCTGGGTCTAATGACGTCATGTCACTCTTTAAAAACAAGAAAGCTTGAAACAGAGAATGTGCATCTAAACCAGGTTTTCAGCATTCGATTAGTAATACTTTTTTATTGCATTTTAAGTGCATTGGTTTGCAGACATTAGGTGGCCTTTAAGCTGCAGCCTCATACTGTCATAGGTCTATTAATTATCACTGTTCACAACTTCCCAAAATTTTCTGATCAGAGCTTCGTTAGTGCATTTGAACTTATTTTTATCTTAAAATTAGATTTGACTGACAAATGTACGATAACTTCCAAAACATAGCAAGACCACCACAGCAATAAATATTTTTTTACAAATCAGCTCAACAGCATCAATACGTGTTCTAGAAGTGACTGATGGACTTTATTAACTTCCGTTAACTAAAGCTGAAAATATTAACGTTAACCGAGGTATAGTACCAACATGAAGTTTGTTAACCGACTAGTGGTTAACACCAATGGAGCTAATGTTTTGCATTAACTTCCCCACTTATGGCCTTGACCGTCAACTTTACTACACACAAAAAGCTAGAGTTGGCCTACCACACTCAGCAGCAGACAATAGGCCTATCATTACTGATATCACCTTGTGGTATCAGACTACAGTATTTGGTGTGACTCAACTTACAAGTACAGAGTAGGGCACCTGCTAACAGTTTGACTGATATCACCTTATCTGTTGTGTCAGGTTCAAGGCCTATGCAGTAGGCTATGCAATTGCCTAGGGTAACTATTACCACTGGTATAGAATTACCGAATACCACTCAATACAAGTGGTATCCATCCAGCCTAGCATACCAGTACCTTTAGATAGCCTATGCACGGTACGCCAACGATTTGAACGATCAACCAAGCCTACTGGTAAACCAGAGTACCTAAAAGATCTAGGCTGGTTATATTGGAGAGTGAATTAAACAACAGAGGTACCGGTAACCGACTAAAAAGTGGGTGATTTCTAACCTAATCCTAATGCAAAGAAGTGGTACCATCTTCGTTCACGCTGCGCGGCACTGCACTGCAAAACTGTTGGAATTTTCCACGCTGCGCGGCGCGGCGCGGTAGGTCTAACCGCGTACGCGGCCGCGTACGCTGCGCGGCTACCATCACTAAGAATGACACATTACAAATTTACCATTGCATTCGTATTTTGCGTAGTTCATATGTTTTGAACTTAGGGACATTAAGTCTTCTGTAAGGAAGGCTTTCGCGTAATTTTTACTTCCTTTAAATTTTTTTTGCGTTGAGTACTTTGTTGCGTCTATGGTTATTGGTAGTCAGATCTGGAATGCATCACTTTCGAGTTTTGTAATGTTCCACTAACGTGAACAGGTTTGTGGGTAATGGCTTTCAAAGTTTAAATGTTAAGAAAAAGTATTTATAAATTGCGGAACAGAATTGATGTACACATTTCGAGATGTGTAGGAAATGACAAAAGACCTACAAAAATCTGCCGAATTAAAAGTGCAAAATCACTTGAACCCCTAGTGGCTATTGTGATTCTGCAATCGGACAGCATTTAGTAGAGAATGAAGAATGTGCCAAACATAACGATACACAATTTTTTATTTTACCTACAGCAAGATCTTTCGTTTATTCACTCCAAATTTAACATTATTTTTTTGCACAATTCGGACAAAAAGAAAACTTTTTTTTTTGACCAATCAAATTGTAAAAATGGCAAATTTTGACTAATCAAAATACAAGAAGATTTCTTTATTTTCGCATTAACTTAAAACTATTTTAGGTGATTTTTGCAGCAGCTTACATCATCATCACAACCTATTGTTTTTTCAATGTAATTAATTCTTTACATACCACCACATTTTAGTTTCTTCATTCCACTGTAGATTCCTGGAGAAAGTTGGGACAAAAAAGTTTCATATAAAACAGCCTTTTTCAAGGCTATCGGTACCCATTTCTCGAAGAGTGGAAATGATAGCTCTGACACTATTAAAAGCTATTTAGAAAAAAAGGTCTTCGCTTCCTAATCAGCCATGATGATTTCTTTTTTGTAGGGGGACACTGATTCTTGATTGGAGGATACGTCCCCCTGCGTTTCCCTTATTATGTAAGAAGCAAGTACTGCTTGAGCAATCTCAATCATATAACATCATTGCATTAGATTATTGTTTTTCTATCAAAGATTTGATTGACCTAGATGAACCACTCAAATATTGTTACCCTCTGTCAGATTCAGCATCTTTTAGCTGATCTTTGCTTATATTTCTTTATCTGGTATTATATACTGTAATGTTAGTTTTTCATTTTTGCAGCATCGTGGAACCAAATGAAAAAGTCACTGCTGAAGAAAGGCCATCAGTTAGTAGAAGCATCATCAGATTTGGTTGATAAGGTAGGCAATTAGGTACTGGTATACTCTCACCAACATAAGGACTACTCTTTTTCAAAGTGAATGCTTTTTGATGATTCTCAGCTCCCCAATATAAAAACGCTTCGTTATTTTTATGTGCTTGTATACTTTGTGGCTTGTCATTAACATTTAGCATGTTAATAGTGGTGTATTTGAGAACAGTTTGCAAAGTTTGTCTTCATTTTCTTTAGCTTCACTCTACATTTAGACATTTTGTCAAATATTATTTCACCTTCAATTTTCTATTCTGTAGCTGAGGTATGATGTCTGTCCTTCATTTAGCTATAAGAGCTATTCAGCTATTTAGGATTCTTCTTCTTCTTTCTTCATTGCCAGCTTTTCCGTGAGGATTGCGGCCGGGGGCAGCAGCTCGAGATCAAGCCGCCACACCTAATGGCCTTCCATCACCTCCATTATTTCGCTTGGGTGAAATCCCAAGAGGTTCCATCCAAGATCCTCAATGTAATTGGTTCATCTAGTTCTAGGTCATCCAACTGGCCTTCTCCCATTTACTTTGACAAGTAAAGCTTGTATGGGGAGTCTTTCCTGAGGCATTCTGCTTACATGACCAAACCAACTAAGCTGAGATCTTTCAATTTGGAGAAGTAACGGCTCGATGTTGAAAGGTTTTCGAATCTCAGAGCTACGCACCTTGTTAAACAGTGTAACTCCTTCGATTTTTTGTAAAAACTTCATTTCAGATGCTTCCACTTGTGATCACACTCTTTTGATCATTACCCAAGATTCATTACCATGAGTGAGAATGGGGACAAAAACTGCTTTGAAAATTGAGAGCTTTGCCTTTTTCGACAATTGTCGTTTCATGACAACCTAGTAGTGCAAAGCTCGCATTACTATACTAGTCTTGCCTATTCGGGTATCCAGTTCTTCGTCTTGCCTTCCGTCACTCGTAAATGCAACCCCAAGATACTTGAACTCCTCTACCTGCTTTACTGTCGCTCATTTCACTTGTAATACGTACTGATCAGGGTTTCTTGAAAGATGAAGTTTTGACCGTGTTTATTTTCATTCCAGTGGTGTTGCATACATCTGCAAGGCTATTAATGTGCGCTGGAGGCCAGATTCTGTGGAAGAAAGCAGAACCAAATCATCAGCGAATAGCAGACGACTAATTTTGCAATTTCCAATCGTGGCACATTCATCAGCTTGGCTGCATTTGTCAATCCAATTCATGTAAACAATGAAAAGGAGAGGAGACAAAACGCACCCTTGCCGGAGTCCAACGCCCACATGGAACGGCTTTGATTGCTTGCCATTTACCCGAACACAAACCTTTGGTCGGCAGTAGAATGACTTAATGGCACACAACAAATGACCATTAACACCATACTTCTGCAAAACCTTCCAAAATTTATTTTGAGGAACTCGATTATATGCTTTTTCAAGATCGACAAAGCATGCAAAGAGATCTTTGCCATGCTCCCAAGATTTCTCGAAGATTTGGTCTGTGGTTCTGCGACCTGGATGAAAACCACACTGACCATCTTCCAGTTTTGATTCCACTATTTCTCGGCATTTCCTTTCAAGGCATTTGGCATAAACTTTCCCTGGCAAACTAAGGAGTGATATCCCTTTGTAGTTGTTTGTACATTGCTTGCGATCTCCTTTCTTGAATATCGAAATAGTCACCCCTGTTTGCCAATCTCTGGGAGTTTTGCCAAACTTCCACGCAACTTGACACACTCGCGTTAACCAGAGAATTCCTTCTCCAGTCAGCGCTTTCAACATCTCGCGTATGATTTCATCTTCACCAGCAGCTTTTACAGATTTTATCTCTTTAATTGCCATTGCCACTTTTGCTGCAATGAAAACTTAGTCTTCCTCTAGATGTGTCACTTTATACGTGTCACGAGTCGATGCCTTTGCAGGATTCAAAAGATCTTCAAAGTATTCTCTTCATCATGAAAGGATTTTATTCTCATTTGTTAGAATGTTACCTGCAAAATCCTGTGATGGAGTACGTAACATTTGATTTTTTGCCATGTAAACGGCGGATGGTCTGCCAAAATACTTTGTTTGCCGAAAAATAGTTGGAGTCCAACCGACGACCAAACTCTTCCCATGACTTCTCCTTGGATTTCTTTACTGCCGAAGTTGCCGCTTTTCGCTCCTCAGTGTACCGGGATTGCAAATCAGATGACGATCTGTCCTGTAGCCAGGCCTTGAACGCATCTTTCTTTGTTCGAATAGCTTCTTTAACCTCTTGGTTCCACCAAGGTGTTCTTTTATCACTATCGCCTGCCACTCTAAGCCGTTTTCACCCACAACTTTCAAGCAGCTGATGAAATGATAGCTGATCTAAACAGCAGCCATTCCTTCTCGATGTCCTCGGATACATCAGGAAGTTGTCTGAACTTTGATGATATACTGGATGCAAACTGTTTTCTTACTTCTTTGTCCTCCAAAGCCTCCCATTTGATCCTGTAGGTCACAGACGATATGTTGGATCTCCTGTTTGGCCAAGGTTTTGAAAGTTGTAAGGAACAAACTACCAGATGGTGATCAGTTGACAATTCAGAACCTCGCTTCACTCGAATGTCCAGCACATCAGAAAACAAATCTGACGAAACTATGCAAAAATCTATCAAAGATTTTTGATCCATACTAGGTCGATACCATGTATACTTGTGAACCTCTCTGTGCTGGAAAAAGGTATTCATGATGCGGAGTCCATTGCCACAACAGAGCTGCAATAAATATCTTCCGTTCTCATTCAGTGCAGTGACTCCGTGTTTTCCGATCACACCCTTCCATGTATCTGTGTCTGTTCCATCATGTACATTAAAATCCCTCATAAGGACTGTAGATTCAGTAGGTGATACTTGTAGAAGAGCAGCATTTACTCCATCCACAAAAACCTGATATTCACTCGTGGCATTGGGGGCATGTACCTGCAATAGGCACAATGACCGATCCAATACCTTGAGCTTCACCATGCTGACTCGTGATCCCAAAGAAATCCAATGTGACACACAGTCCGAGAAACGGGGGGTTGTGAAAATCCCCACACCCGCTTGAGCAGACATATCAGCACCAGAATAGAAGAGTTTCCATTCACCATCCAGATCCACAGTTCCAGAGTTGTGTCGTTTGGTTGAAGAAACTTTGATAAGATCGAGATGATACGTCTTTGCTTCCTCAACCAATTCTAGCTCTTTTCCTGTGAGGGTGAGGATATTCCAATTGCCGAACAGCAGTTGGTGATGGTGGACTCGTGAGTGTGCGACATTACCTCGAGTACGAATACTCTGCGCTGCCTCCATTCGCCTCTCCAAACATGTAGCGAGCACATTGATGGAGATACCACTAGGGCTGGCTGGTGGAGATTGTCGCTTATTTTTCGAAAGAGCTTCTCTGCCTAAGACTCGAATGCCACAGGGGTTTCGCTGAATGAAAACCTGGGAGTCCCTAGGCGTTCCCCTGCCAGACGAGGTTCCACTTGTGAAGGTGGCCCCATTAATGTCGTTCATGTAAATTTAATTATTTGTGCTCATCATGATTTGTTTTGCAGTTTAATCTAACTTCAGAGTGTTTTTTTATCAGAGTTGTCCTTCTCCTAGGTTACATGCTTACCACAGCTGATGGGCATAACCAACCCAGGTTTTAAGTTTTCTACCTTGTTTGATTTGAACTATACCTGTCTCGCTTCTACCATCAGACCTATTTGGCATGGGTAACCCTTTTAGGAGAATTGAATCTCCAGCCAGTACAGCTCTGTGGGTCATAGAGGTACATAGACTTTTCCACCTCGTTATGTTGAAAGTTTATGAAAAAGCTACGCTTTGTAGGTCTAATATGCCGAGCTATGTTATACTATGCCTACTGTGCCATAATAAGCCAACTATATGTCATACTTTGATGTCATACTATGCCTACCAAGCTACGGTGCCCACTGTGGCCTACTATGTCTATTGTGCCATAATAAGCCTGCTATATGCCATACTATGCCTACTAGGGTGCTATGTTATGCCTACAATGTCATACTAAGCTCAGCCCCTACTGTGGCACACTATGCCTACTAATGCTATGTCTATTTTTCCATAACAAGCTTCCTGTATGCCATAATCTGCCTACTTAGGTGTCATGCTATCCCTACTATAACATACTAAGCTGCAGTGCCTATTGTGGAATACTGTGCAATAATAAGCCAACTATGCCTTCTGTGCCATGGTAAGCTGCAGTGCCTACTGTGACGTGCAATGCTTACCAGGGTGCCATAATCAGCCTACTTCTATTAGCCTACAATGCCATACTAAGCTACTATAACATAGTACTCCTACTGTGTGATACTATGCCTACGGTGCCATTAGCCCACTGCAGTATATTGTTGTTGTAGTGCATATTTATCCTCCTGTCACCAGATGGCATCAGACGCTAACTTATTGGATGTTCTGCACATTTTTCATTGCAGTGACTACTTCGTGATGGGAGGAATCTGCACCCGCTTAGGAGTTTTCGATGATCCAGTGTTCCTGTAGATTCTTTCAAATTCTTGGCTACCGAATTCGCTGCTTGTTTGAAGCCACTAAACAGAGATAATTGTTGTAAAACGTCTTATCCAAGGACACAACAGCATGACCAGGGTGCGGGTTGAACCCAGATCATTCGATTAGGGTTGTCGTAAAAACGACGCCTTTACCCATTTTGCCAAGCTGCCAACTACACTCGAATGCTATAGGCCTACTATGTCTACAATGCCGTACTACGCCTACTATCACATACTAAGCTGTAGTGCCTACCTGTGTTTCTTCTAACTTTATGGCTAATTGGCAAGTGCCTAAATTTTCCTGAAACAATTGTGCCCAAAGCCCTAAAAAGACGTTTATGTGCCCTAAATTTTGTGCCAATGTAGTATTAAAGTATACTAAATGTCATATTTCCAAAAATTTGTCGAATATTCTAAAGCTATATTTACTATATTGCCAAAAATTATTTGCCCTTGCTCCAACAAAACACCAATTTGCTGAAAAAAATCGGCTTAGTGGGAACACTGGTGCCTACTGTGGGATACTATGCCTACTATGCCATAATAGGTCAACTATATGTCATTCCATGATGCTGTAATATGCCTATTAAGCTACAGTGCCCACTGTGGCATACAAGCCTACTGTGCCATAATTAGCATACTATATGTCTATTGTGCCATAACAAGCCTACAATATAGCATGCTATACCTATTGTACCATAATAAGCCTATGATACCTACAATGTCATGCTAACCTGTAGCTCCTACTATGGTTACTAATACCATGTGTACTCTTCCATAACAAGCCCCCTATATGCCATACTCTGCCTACTAAGGTGTCATGCTATCCCTACTATGATATTCTAACCTCCAGTGCCTTCTGTACCATATTAAGTCAACTATGCTTACTGTGACATACTATGCCTACTAGCACCGGTGCAGCCAGGGGGGAGGGGATTAGGGGGACCAGTCCCCCCCTTTTGAAAATGCACAAATTCACAAAAATTTATTTAAAAGATAAAATGACAAAAAATTAAATAAAAACGTCCAACTCTAGTGTAATTCTACGCTGAGTTGCAAACAAGCAGCGTCAAAACTTTTGATAGACGATATACTTTTGATACCTGCTCTGATAGACTTCAAAACTTATCAGTGTTCTCGTCTATCTTAGCAGGGAATCCGGCGACGTTGTTCAAATTGTATCCAAGTCTAAACTTGAATGTGCTTGTTGCAAGCAAAAAGTCGCACAGATGCCGTCCGTCTATTCCCGAACTACACTGTGCTTGAAATTGTGAGCGCAAAAGTTCGTCTTTAGTCTATTTTAAACTAAAATTTGGTACGCCCAGCATATCGCCTAACCGGTGTACAAGCAATCAGTTGTTTCAAACAAATTAACAACACTCTCTCACATTTGCGATTTTACGCGCAGTGTAGACCGAGCCTAAAAATTTTCTCTGGAAGCATTCTACGCAATTTTCGGCACAAACTAACTTTCGCTCACTGGCATGCTGCATAAATAAACCCATTGCACTTCGTTATGACCATTTTTCTGCAAACGCTGCATTCAGATTTGCATTATTTGATAGAGACAATTATCTGTATGTAAGGAATGGTATATCGCTAGTGCATTATTCTTACTTAATGCTTAGATCTCTATTTCTTACCAACGATAATAATAACAGTAAAGCTTTTCATTGGCAACCCACAATACAGCGCATTTTTTTTTCAGTTTGAAGATAGCAAGCAGTGTGTGGTGTCCATTAGCATAGCTAATAATCAGGAGCACTAATTTTTTCAAAAATCAATCATTTTCGTGTGTAGGTGGGTGTTGTTCAAATGTTTTTGCGAATTGTACATTTCCTTTGTTCTTAATTTGTTACAATATACTATATTTGAAAGTTGCAATATTATTATGCCAGCTTGCCTGCATAATAACAGCAATCTGCGACTTTCTTGTATGGTCTACGTTAAGAAAACGCATTTTTTGCGTCCGCTGGTACATCATCAAATAGAATAAAATTATAAAACCAGGTGAAACCACTTTTATTCTCTTTCATTTTTTTTTCTGCATCTGCTGCATGAATGACGGCAGGATTCATTCCTGTTATCGCTAAACCTTTGTAATTTGTAACAATTTACCTAAATGAAAACTTTCGGATTCGCATATACTATAATCATAACAAATAAAATTTAGTCCCCCCCTTTTATAATTTCTGGCAGGGCCGGTGCCTACTAGGGTGCCACAATAAGTGTACTTCATGTCATATTATGCCTACAATGCCATACTAAGCCTACTACGACATACAATGCCTACTGTGCTATACTATGCGTTCTTGCCATAAGGCTATTACTGTATATGCCATACTATACTGTGGCCACCGAAACAACAAGGCCTCACGCATGGTTTGTGACGTCACTACCAGTAGTTCGTTTGATTGTCCTACTTTTCTGCACTGTTGTTTTGTTAGCTAACAAAAGTGCGAAATCGCGAGGACTTGCATTGGTTTGTAAAGCACAGTAACAAGGGTTTCACTGAAAGAGTGACAGTTCAGCAATAAGTACTTTTGCTCAGTTGCACTATTCAGTTAAGAAATATATTGTAAAGTTTACAGTATTTTGCAGTATAATTTAGTACTCAGTATTTTAAGAAATTACCAAAATATTACCACTTACTAACTTGATTAGTACCAGTGTATAAATTATTCACAGTGTATTTTCTGTTTTAGTATGAGTTCTTAGTAAAAACAACCACTAAAACTATAAAAAGACAATGTGCCAGGTCAAAGGACAATGTAGCGTACAATATTTTTAAAAGTAATTTCAAGCACACTGAAATAATTATGGTTGCAGAACCGCCAAAAATTGTGAAGCCATGATTGTGTAAAAGTTTCCAATTAGATCACGCTCATTTATATTGTGTTGTGTTAAGTCGCAAGCAATAAGTAAGCCTATCATCTTTACCTGCATCAGCATGCATGCAAGATATTAAATTTATGCGTTAAGACATGAGTAGTTAGCAAATGTGGTTGAACTGAGTTCTTTACCAATTTAATACTGGCTTTGTTTTAAATTTACTACTGTGGTTGTCGCAGGACAAAATTTTAATTTATGGTTTATGCAATTAAAATCTGTTAATCTACTTTCACTGTGATTATTTTGGTATCTTCCGAAGTGATGCCTTGTAGAGGTAGTGTGCCCAACTGCAAAGAAAATTATGATACAGGTCACAAAGTAGCCGTTTTCTGATTCCCTGAAGAAACCGATTTAAACAAAAAATGGATACATTCTATTAAAAGAAAAGATTTTATTCCATCCAAAAATAGCAAAGTAAGTTTAACAAGTATTCAGTACTACTATTGGCTGTGTCATTACTTGCTGAAGTACGGTAGATAATTTTTCGATGCCACTTAAAGTTGGTGCAACATACTATACGGAAAGTATTATTTTGGAAGTTAATTGTGTACATATACTACGAAGAAATATCAAGCTTTGATTAGATTTTTGTCGCGTATGATAATTAAATATTTTGCTCATAACCTGAAAACTTGTGTTATAATGTGTTACAGAGGGTTGTTCTATAAATTAAATGGCCTAGTTTAGGTTTATTTCAATCACACGCCCTGCAATTTTTGCGGCAAGTATATTAATATTCTACTTGTATTTCTAGGTGTGCGAACTTCATTTTCATCATCACGAAATTTTGCGTACAACTTCAACATTTGATGAAAAAAATGGAAAAACAGCAAAGTAAACATCTTCATCTAACTTTCTTCCCATTCCAATAGCTAATACGGAAGAAGACATTAGTTCTGCCAACGACACCATTTCCGTGATTGCCTATATTGGCGATTATTGTTGCTATTCCATCAACAAAAAATTAAAGTGCGAGGAGTGTAAACTTTGCATAGTCTCCAGGGATGGGGATGATACCAGCTTCAACTATTCTTTGATCGAAGGCATAAGTAGAGGAAAACTTTTATATCCTAATGCTTATATTTTGCAAATAGGACTCATAAGCTATATTGTAATACAAAAGATTGCACGCTTTTGACGAATTTCATAGGTCAAACTCACAACGTGCTTTTTCAGTCAATTCATTTGTAGCTACACTGGAGAATGA
Source organism: Trididemnum nubilum (assembly GCA_963965965.1). NCBI lineage: Eukaryota > Metazoa > Chordata > Ascidiacea > Aplousobranchia > Didemnidae > Trididemnum > Trididemnum nubilum. The sequence continues at coordinate 28,275,736 of OZ014471.1, forward strand.
AGTACTGTTCGATTTTTTGGCTCTCTGTTCGTCCAATCATGAGTCGATTCAATTGGTTAAAATGGCAATTTACCCTTGTGTTAACATATTACTAAACAATTATTACTTTATGAAAAACGATGTATTAGGGGCTGCAAAGTTGGCAAAAAGAAGAAAATTGGCAACTCTTCAATAACTTCTGTGTACTGTATAATACTGTGGTGGCCGAGCCATTAATTAATATATTTATCCTTGTGTTTTGTCTGCGGTGTCCGGTTGTTGGCACATACTGCTCACTGTAATGGGCGGTATTGCATAATGAGCGGATATTGCAAGACAAAAGGAATTTAATTACCGTGTCTTTGTTTTCGCTTTTCTGTGTTTGCTTGCTGTATATATACCGCTGCTTCGCTGTGTTAAAAATTAATTGAATTATTACGTGTGAGGATAATAAACAATTACGTTGGTTTTGAGACTCGTTTGCGCACGAACTCACCAAATTGGTGCCCCGTGTGAGTCTGCGCTGAACCAAAGCTTCAGCAAGAAGCTTTCAGAACATTCAAAAAAAAAAAAAATAGTGAGAAGTGAAACAGTAATATTAAGCTGATAATTACTCAACCTCTCGAAAAGAGTTTGCTAAAGAATTCGAGTGAAGAGTTCCAGAAGAGTTCCAAAACAGGACAAGAACTTTTCAAAACTATTCGTGCGTTGTTCAAAACTGCCCAGCTATTCGAAGAAGCGTTATTCGAGTGGCCGGAAACGGAAACCGGAAACCTGAAGAAGAAACTTCTGACAAAAAAAAACAAAAAAAAAACGATACAGACTTTTAATTCATTTTTCTCGCGTATTTACTAGTAAAAGTTTTGCTTATTCACTTGTAAAAATTTTTTCGCATATTTACCTGTAAATTGTTTTGCTTATTTATGTGTAAACTTTTCAAAACCCGCTCACCCGGTAATGCACAAATTACCAATAATACCGTATAATTTGAGAAAACGTTCCATGAAACAAAAACCTTCAAAACTAAAACTTATGACCACTCCAACCCCAAGTACCTCCAACCTACAAGACGCAATAATCCCCACAACTAACTCTCTCCCATCACCAACCAGCACCTCGCAAAATATCCAGTTATCACCCCCTATCTCAACATCCCCATCGGTGAATCCACCCAACCCTCCTACCACTAACTTTTCCCTAACACACCCCGAGCCCACTGTAACACTCTCAAGTTCTCCTCAAAACTTATGCACCGCCCTTCCGACTGTAGAAAATTTGCTGGCCTCGGAAGACCAGTATGAAAATGAATTTCTGCAACATCCTCCTATCGAACCCTATGCACCGACCTCTTCTACATGCAATGAACCCATCATTTCGTTAAATCAACCAACCCGCTCCCCGCCCATTCCAATTACCACCAATGCCGAACAAAATCTTTCTGGTCTTGAAACTTGGGCACGAAACTTGCCTTCACCTCAAACTTTTCCCCAATTAAATCAGGCACTAACATTTCCCAATGCGCATTATGCTTCTAGACAACCTCCCCAGTCAAACTCTCCTTGGCTAAACCAGCAACTCGCGCCGTTCACTCATTCAGCCAATGTTTCTCTACCGCCCTTTTGGGAATCAAACGTAGAGCTCTGGTTTTCTACAGCAGAACATGCATTCACAGCAAACACAAACGTTTTTCCTTAGTCCTAGGAGCCCTTGACATTAAAATGATCCAAAAAATTCAGCATGTTGTTCGATCACCCACTAGTTACCCGTACCAAGATATAAAAAAGGCCCTGATAAAAGCCTGCAAACTAAATGAAAACGACTGCTTGGATATTTTGTTTAATCGAACTGAACTAGGCGACCGCAAGCCCAGTGAAATGCTAAGCGAAATGGGTCAATTACTGGAAGCATATGACGCCGATAACGCACAAACCAATGCGGTTCTTAAAAAGCTTTTTCTCGATAAGCTTCCTCAGCAAGCTCGAACCATTCTGGTGGCAAACTTAGAGACGAATCTTGATGTCTTGGTCCTACGTGTCGACGAAGTTGTAGCAGCACTATCCCAAACCTCAAACCAAACCGACGCACAGCAGCAGTTAATAAACGAAATTTTTGATCAAAAACTAAACAAAATTATTGAGACACTTCAGGCCCCTAACACGACTACGCAACACACGCCTCGACAACCTGGAGGCTACAGAACAAATTATTACAATAGCCGACCTCCTTTCTACAACAGATTTAATGACACTCTCCGACAAATGTACAGGCCCAGATTCAATACTTACAACCAAAACAGCAATTTTCAGCAACAAAAAAAGTTCCGGATTCGACCTCGTGGGTCGGCAGCGTCGAATCGGAAGTAAACACCGGCCCACTCTTTACTATTTACGATAAAACCAATAACATCACATTTGTAGTCGACACAGGATCAACAGTAAGTTTGCTCCCACAAACTTTCGACTCTTAGACTTACGACGGACCACAAGACCTTCTGGCAGTCAATCACACACGATTAACAGTCCAGGGATTAACAAAGTTAGATGTGGACTTGGGCCACTTACAGCCCTATCCCTGGGTTTTTAGGGTTGCTGATGTTCCGTTTAGAATAATCGGTTGTGACTTTTTAACCTTTCACAGCTTTCAGGTAGACGTTAAAAACAAACGTTTAAGCGAACCCGAAAGATCTGAGTTCAATCCCCCACACGAGGATATGAGTAGCAGAGCAGACGCTGCGATCACTACTGGTTTCGAACATTGCTCACAATCTTTTGTTTCTCACCCTCCCATCATTGAGCAGCACGAGACTGATATGGCACCTTTTGAAGAAACGCTCAATGTTGAACTTGAATTCGCCAACCCAAACATTAGAGAAACAAACTTCGAGCTAAAATCGCAATGGCTGGATAGGGAAGCCAACTCAGCTTCCGCCGTCCAACAAAGTAAAATAGAGCCTTCTACCAAGCATGGTCCCACTCCACTGTCCCTCAAAAAAGGACAAAACACAGTTAAAACAACAAAAGTCTCAATTGAAACACAAACAGAGTCGCAACACCCTGATTTCGATATCTCACCAGCTGCATGTCAGTCATGCGAGAAGGCAAGCAAAACTGCCAAACCTCCCGCAGAAACATTTGCAGTTGTGCATTCACTAAATGACAAAACAATACGTCATCCAGAAACCAAAAAAAACAACATGCAATCAACCTCGACTGACGCCTCAAAGGTTGAGCAAATCCCGGCACTCAAGATGAAAACTACCGCTTCACAAAGAGAAGCACCTGCTTTACAAAAGATCTGAGTTCAATTCAGATTATTATGCAGAGGTTTTCCAAAAGAACATTCAAACAACAAATTTCATGCATAACATTAATCATCACATCATAACATCAGGCCTACCTGTCAAGTCTAATCTCCGACGTTTGTCTCCCGAAAAATTAACATTCGTTAAGGAGGAGATCGCTCAGCTCCTACAAGATGGCATAAGTACCCCATCTTCGTCTCCGTATGCCAGTCCAATACACATTGTTCCAAAATCTCAACCAGGAAAGTTTCGAATGGTTGGAGATTACAGGGCACTAAACACTACAACGCAACCTGATCGCTATCCCCTACCATTCCTTAACGACTTCGCTGACATGCTACATGGCTGCACAGTGTTTTCCAAACTAGACTGTTACAAAGGCTATCACCAAATACCAATGGCTGCGGAAGACGCTCATAAAACAGCGATCATTACGCCTGTTGGTCTGTACAAGTATAAAATGATGCCGTTCGGTCTACGAAATTCCGGAAACACCTATCAACGTTACATCGATCAAGTTACTCGCGGTCTGCCCTTTTGTTTCGCTTACGTGGACGATGTCCCTGTTGCTTCACACTCTTTTTGAAGAGCATGAGCATCACTTACGACTACTACTTGATCGCTTTAAACAAAATGTGTGACACTAAACAAAGAAAAGTGTGAATATGCAGTAACTAACCTCACATTTTTAGGCCACTACATTTCTACCAAAGGATTTGAACCAATCGAACAAAAGGTACAGACAATCACAAAATTCCCAAAACCCCAGAGCATGAAGCAACTCAGACGATTTTTAGGGATGATAAACTTCTACAGATGTTTCATTCCAGGGTGCGCAGAAACATTACAACCACTAAACAAAATGTTGTCATCGGGTAAAAACAGCAAAAAGAAACTCAAATGGTCTGTAGAAGCTGTTTCAGCATTCCTTAAAATTAAACAAAAATTGAGCAATGCAACATTACTTACCTTCCCCACTCCTAACGCCGAAACTGCCATCTTCGTGGACGCAAGCGTTTTCGGTTGCGGAGCAGTTTTCCAACAGAGAGCTGAGAAAAGTGATGCTTGGAAGCCTTTATCATTTTACTCTCATTCTTTTTCTTTGACCCAATCACGCTACTCCACGTTTGATCGTGAATTATTAGCCATATATTTACCTATCAAGCATTTTCGTTACTTTATCGAAGGCCGAACCTTCACTGTCTTCACTGACCATGCTCCACTTTGCAAAGCTATATTTTCACGATCACAGAACTCCTCTCCGCGCCAGCAGCGACACCTTGACTTTATCGCGCAGTTCACAAGCGATTTACGCTATGTCAAAGGTGAAAAGAATGTCGTTGCTGATTGCTTATCGCGCATAACCGCAAGCGTATTCGAGGAGCACGAAGCAATCAACTTCTTAGAAATGGCAGCTGCTCAACAACACGACCCAATTATAGACCATATTCAAACATCCAAAAATTCACTAAAACTTGAATACAAACCACTGCCCAATCAAGGCGTGTCAATCCTAGGCGACATGTCAACTGGAAAGTTTCGCCCACTTGTACCAGAGGCTTTCCGCAGAAAAGTGTTTGACTCATTCCACAGCTTGTCCCATCCTGGAATCAAGGGGACCCAAAAGTTGATATCGAGGAGATACACCTGGCCCGGAATAAAAGCGGACGTAAAGCAGTGGTGCCTGTCCTGCTTAGCGTGCCAACAGTCCAAGGTACAACGGCATACAATGTCACCTTTACAAGCATTTGTGCCACTGTCACAAAAATTTCAACACATTCACATAGACATTGTGGGCCCTCTACCAACCTCCTGCGACCACAAATACCTATTAACGATAGTTGACAGATTTAGCCGTTGGTTCGAAGCCCTTCCTCTGAGGGACATATCAGCTAAATCTTGTGGTGACGCTTTTGTATTACACTTTGTAGCTCGTTATGGTGCCCCCTCTACCCTCACAGCAGACAGAGGCAGGCAGTTCATTTCAGGTCTATGGAGAGATTTGGCTAAATTTCTAGGGTGCAAACTCATAAACACAACATCGTACAACCCCAAGGCCAACGGGATAGTTGAACGATATCACCGAGTACTGAAAGCCTCAATCAAAGCTCAAAAACAGCCTAGCGACTGGTATTCCAATCTTGGATGGATTCTGCTAGGACTAAGGACCACTATACGCAACGACATGGATTTCTCCCCGGCAGAAATGTTATACAGTTCATCACTCAGAATCCCTGGAGAGTTCCTTTCCCCTCAAAAAGAACAATCTCATATTGAGTACGTGCAACAACTGCAATCTTTCGTTCAAACTCTAAAACCGACGCCAATTAGAAAGCATCCCCCACGCTCAGTTTATGTTGATCGGAAGCTTTCAACATGTTCTAATGTTTTTGTAATACATGATGCCGTTAAAATAGGCCTTCAAAGACCTTATGATGGCTCGTACAAAGTGTTGCAACGAACTGACAAATATTTCAAAGTTAACTTAAACGGAACTGCAGATAACGTGTCAATCGACAGGTTGAAACCTGCCATCCTTTTATCGGATTTCGAAGATCATACGTCATCAGATAACCAAACTATAAAGCCGCAGCACAACATGAAATATCAGCAGTTGAAACATAAAATGCCTTTTCACTTTACAGATCGCAGCCAAGATACTCGAAAGGCTACAGCGGTTTCTTCCACAGGCGGGATCACCCAAAAAGGCCATGTAATTCGCACACCAGATAGATTCCACTTCTGAGCATGGCATCAGGAAATCTTTCAACTTTCTTTGTTTGTTCGTTGCTTTTGCTGCTGTGCATTGTACAGGCCAGTGATGCTGGCTTAGTGTTACCTATATGCCATGAAAATATGATCAAAGGAGAATTTTACATTCCGAAGCCTTTGCAGTGTGTGTGACACAACACGACTTCTATTATAAATTGTAGTGCTGACGTATATTACCCTAGTGATAATTTCATAAAAATACCCATCACAACTTGCGAACTTTACAAAACGACTTCAGAAACAACAACTTACTTTTTTGGTGCCAAAACTAACGATAATCATACATATCACTTACCGCCACCTTCCGCTGCAGTTTGCTCAGAATGGGCTTGTACTTTAAAATCAAATTGTTGTGGCAGATTAGCACAAATATCTGACATATTGTGGGCAACCTCTAACGCACCGGCAATGGTCTACGTCTGGCCCACAACACACAGAGAAACCGTAAGAAATGCTGTTGTCTCACGAATCACAGGAATATATGACCACTTACGCAAGCAATTAACTTCACCATTAAACTCTTTATCACATTGTGCAATAAAAAAAAGGGTCTTGCATAACAGGAAACAGAATACACATTTGGGAAGTACCTAGGAAGTTAGACTGTCCCCGAGTTACAAAAATAAAAAAAATTCATAAAGTAAAATTACATCTCAATAGTTTAAAGCAAGTCTATCGCGCTGAAATCAAACAGCTCGGCATAAGTTTGCATTCACAAACAACATGCCCTCCATCAGTATTCACTTGTTTCCCAAAATCTTCAGTTTGTGATCCCTCTGGAATTATTCTTGTACCCCATCATTGCTCCTCTCTGAAAAGCCTACAAGTGACTAAAAGGCCCATATCTAAACCGCCTACTTTTCCTTTTGTTCGATTTCTTCAAGAAATGACAGATACAATGCAGGAAACAATAAACAAATTAAACTCTGATCTAAACTTTCAAGAGTGCCAACTTCAATCTCTTTTCACTACCTTATACTCCCTTATACGGCAATACCCTGGGCAAGTTTTAACCTCTCTTCTCTGCAAACCAACCGCAGGAATAACCGTAGGTGACGTGTTGACAGAAATCACTTGCATAAACTCCAACGTAACTCTTCTCCCAAGCATGCGCCATGGAAACGTGTTCTATTCTTGACCCCTAGTACGAATCCTTGGCCCAAATTCAACTTCACAAATTGGACAAGTCTACAGAGATGGGAATGTCTACGTTGGTGTCCGCCTTATTGAAAATTTTGTACCCGGCAGAATATTCACTTTCCTAATTCATGACAAATTCTACACTTTTTCCAATTATACCCTCATTCATTCCGACGCAAATGTTTACCCCCTTTCTCCAAACCTAGCTCCTATCAACGCGCATTATGATACCATCGATTTTCAATCTTTCACTCACCTTTTTCCTTCGTCCACTCTTGGTTTCGAAGATATTAACTCGCTCCATCAAACCATAAGCGAAACCAACATGATGAGAGATCAGTTATCTTCTCTCTTTCAACACACAGACACTTCCACTAACACATATAAACCATCTTATATACTTGATGCCACTACCTCTTCCATCCAAAATGTGTTTATGCAACTAATCTCATCTATCTCCAACCCCTTCATAAACTTTTTGGTCACCACAGCCTTTGTATTGTCGTTAATTTGGTCCATAATTTTGACAACGTGGACATTACATATGTGCGTGTCATTGTTGATCAACAAAGTGAAGAATCGGACCCATCCACCTAACAACAATGTCCCTGAAGTGTAAAAAGTGCTTATTTTGCGTTGTGTTTCAAAGTACTTGATCACTGATGTGTATTCATTTATTCAATAATGAAGTTCCTTAAATGTTTTTTTTTCACACGTTGTTCATTGTTGGTGCTCTGCCCCACTTTTCTTTTTGCCGACTGATGTATATGCTGGACAGCCTCGGGAGGCTTTGTCGTCCATCATGCCCATCATTCTGGGGAGAAGATCTGTGGTGGCCGAGCCATTAATTAATATATTTATCCTTGTGTTTTGTCTGCGGTGTCCGGTTGTTGGCTCATACCGCTCACTGTAATGGGCGGTATTGCATAATGAGCGGATATTGCAAGACAAAAGGAATTTAATTACCGTGTCTTTGTTTTCGCTTTTCTGTGTTTGCTTGCTGTATATATACCGCTGCTTCGCTGTGTTAAAAATTAATTGAATTATTACGTGTGAGGATAATAAACAATTACGTTGGTTTTGAGACTCGTTTGCGCACGAACTTGCCAAAATACCTTGCAATCGTTCAGTATTCATTATTACGTAGTATTAAAATGTGTTTTTTTCACTCATTCGATTTTATTTGGAATAGTTGACATCAACTTCTGTCAATAAGTTAAACGCAGTGGGAGACTGGGAGTTATAAAATTAAAATGCGCATTGAAAATCTAGTAGTTTTATTGGAAATGGCATAGCTATAGTATTGGATAAAATAATATCTATATGTTTTGTTTTTTTTCAGCAAAGTTACTGGAAATTAAGGTGTAATTTTGTTTTAATGTCGTAATCCATTGAGACCATTTTCAACATTGAAATATTAACTCTGCAATGAATGTTAGTCGCTTTTAAATACTTGGTTTATGTCTGATCAAGGTTTATGCTGTTAAATACTTGGGTTACAGTATTTCTTGAATGTTTTCGCAAATCACAATATTATATTATTTCTGCTGTAACTGTTATGTGGTAAAAAAGCAGTGTTAGTTGGTTACGCAGAGATTCATTAAATTGTGATATTCGCACTTCTATCTGTAATATGAGTTGTAGTGTAATTAACTTTTACATTGCACAGATCTTCAAGTGTTTTACTGTGCTAAGATCAAAAACAAAATGAATGTTTGTTTATTTTAATTTTTTAATATTGCAAGAATGCAGTGCAGGCTATCTATAATGTTTTGTCAGGTATTGTGTTCATAATATTCTAAATTACTTCACTTTTGTGTTAACTAATGTAGTTTTTCACAGCAGTCACCTACCGCTAGCAAGCTAAAAAGTTTTCGCCAGACAGACTACTCGCTATGACGTCATCGCCTTTTTCAAAACCACGCGTGAGGCCTTGTTGTTTCGGTGGCCACAACTATACTCGTGTGCTTTACTATGTCTAGTATGCCATACTTCGCCTACTAGGACATACTAAGCTGCATTGCCTACTGTTAGATACTATGCCGACTGTGCCATGATAAGCCAAGTATATGCCAGACTATGCCTACAAATCTACAGTGTCCCCTATGGCATACTATGCCTACTGTGCCATAATCAGCATACTATGTCTGTTGTGACATAATGAGCCTACAATATGGCATACTCTACCTATTGTGCCATAATAAGCCTACTATATGTCATTCTATGCCTACAATGTGATATTAGCCTGTAGCGCATACTGTGGCATATTATACTTGCCAATACTATGCCTACTGCTCCATCCCCCTATATGCCATACTCTGCCAAACTAGGGTGTCATGCTATCCTTACTATGACATACTAACCTCCAGTGCCTGCTGATCCATATTAAGCCTACTATGCCATACGCCTAGTGTTACATTATAATTAAACCTATTAGGGTGTCACGCTATGCTTACAATGCTGTGCTAAGCTGCAGCACCCACTGTGGCATACTGTGTCTACTATATGCCATACTAAGTCTACACTACCATACTACGCCTACTGCGCTGCACTAAGCCTACTACATGCTATACCATGTCTACCATAAATAAAACCATAATTATTCACCTACACAGGTAAAACATATCCACTCCAGAAACCAGTCTTGCAATTCATAGACTGGAGTGGCGGCGGAGTCGAATTTTGCACTTTTTAGCAGGAGCTAGAACACCATTGTTTAAATATGGAATTGGAGTGTTATTCTAACGTTAAAATTCATCAATCAATATTCTTAGCGAAACGCTAACATTTTCGATCAATTTTTCCAGCCCAATGCCAACATGCAGTAATCAACCTTCTTATACCAATAAAGTTCATCAATTAATTTTCCTAGTCCTAGCCTGTGTTCCCTCTAACTTTATGGCTAATCGGCGAGTGCCCAAATTTTCTTTAAACAATTGTGCCCAAAGCTCTAAAAAAGACCTTTATATGCCCTAAATTTCACACCAATCCAGTATTTAAGTATACTAAATGTCATATTTCCACAAATTTGTCGAATTTTCTGAGCGTATGTTTACTATATTGCCGAAAATTATTTGCCCTTGCTCCAACAAATCGCCGATTTGCTGAAAAAAATCGGCTTAGTGGGAACACTGGTCCTAGCATACATCAATCAATTTTCCTAGTCTAATGCTAACAAGTGTCAATCAATTTTCCTAGCCTAATGCTTGTGTTCATCAATTAATTTTTCCAGTTGAGAGCTAGCAGTTGTCAGTCAAATGTCCTGGCCGAATGCTAATATCTATGCATCAATTTACTTAGTCTAATACCAACATCCAATAATCTACCTTCTTACGTCAATGCTTACAATCAATTTTTCTAGTCTAATGTTAACATTTATCCGTCAATTTTTCAACTCCACTGCTAACTTTATCAATCAATTTTTCTAGTTTAATAATGGTACTATTTATCTATCAGTTTTCCTAGTCTAATGCTAATATTATCAATCAATTTTCTTGGCCTAATGCTCACATTTATCAATCAACTTCCTAGTCTAATGCTAACATTTATCAATCAAATTTTCTTACTCTAATGCTAAAATTTATCCATCAATTTTCCTAGCCTTGCGTAATGGTATGGTAACCTTTATCAAACAATTGTTCTATTCTAATGCTAACATTTATCATTTAATTTTCCTAGTCTAATGCTAACATTTATCAATCAATTTTCCTAGTGTACTGCTAACATTTATCAATTAATTTTTCTAGTGTAATGCCAACATCCAATAATTAACCTTCTTGTACCAATGCTTACCATTCGTCAATCAATTTTCCTAGTCTAATACTACTCTTTATCCATAAATTTTTCTAGCCTAATACCCATTCAATTTTTCTAGCCTGTTACCCATCAATTTCCTAGCCTGATGCTAACATTTTAGGATTATTCACTTCATTAAAAACAATTTTCAGCCGTTTTGGTATATTACAGGTCAGTTTTGAAAAGAGTTAACATTGCATTTAACCATTAGAAAAACTGCTATTGTTTTAGGTTTACTTGGAATATCAATGTTTATCAATTCAGCAACTGTAGTTGTTTATTTACTTAACTGCCTGGGCTGGGAAACAGCAAAGTTACCTTTGTGATCTTGTAGTCAAGTTTCTGAGTGTATGTAGCCTCCATAGTGTGTAGTCAAGCTGTTGACCACACACTATGGAGGCTTCTCCCTTTTTTTGTTATATATTGCTGGACGTCAAAAGTAGGGAACCTGTGGAGAACAATTTTGAGGCTCATTGGTTTAAACGGATTGGAAATCAAATCTGCGTTTACCATTTCAGTAACGGTTCCAACATAGTAACCAATTTTATTAAATTATAGGTATGGGAAAGCCAGCCGCCAATGCCCTCTACTCCATTGATCACAGTTGAACCAGAAATTCATGGTAAAGCCAGTTCAGAAAAAGTAAAGGATCTACGCCAACTGATGTTCAAAAAAGAAGTAAAATGGCTTGTCATTACTGCTCTAGACGAAGTTGCCTGTAAGTGCTAGGTTGTACAGTTCAATAACATTTTCAAACAAAAATGTCTTCTTTTTTTATTGATTTTCCAGAGTATTTTGAAGTGGTTAGCTAAATGTATAAAAATTGTATCCTTACAAGTTAAAATGTTTTTTTTGACATGAAACGAAAGAGAGCCTAAGATTTGGAATAGAAAGCTTATGTCTAACAACTTTTACTTTGTTTCTCATAGTGTTTGGATAGGTTATAGGTTAATAATTTAGTTATAATCATCTAGGTATTTAAGGTAGTTCAGGCTCGAATAGATAAGTCAACCCATAGCACCTAGAATGCTTTGTTGCTGCATACATTTCTTGAACATTCATTGCAGTGCTTAACAGAGGTGGAGTCCTCGAGGACGTCCTTGGCCTGGAGGATGTCTTCGAGGACAAATTTTTAAATCCTTGGCCTTTACCTCAAAGCTTAAGTCCTTGGCCTCTAAGGCTTCAAGTCCTTAAAAATGTCCTGTCCTCGGCTCAAGCACAGCCAGTGTTCCCTCTAACTTTATGGCTAATCGGCAAGTGCCCAAATTTTCTTGAAACAATTGTGCCCAAAGCTCTAAAAAGATAATTAAGTGCCCTAATTTTCATACAAATCAAGTATTTAGGTATACCAAATGTTATATTTCCACTAATTTGTTAAGTTTTCTTCAGCTATGTTTACCATATTGCCAAAAATTATTTGCCCTTGCTCCTACAAATCACTGGTTGGCTGAAAAAAATCAGCCTAGTGGGAACACGGAGCACAGCATTATTTTTTTGATTAGTTAAAAAAGAAAATAACCAAGCAAAAGACAACATAAACTTCGAGTCTGTCAATTCGTTGATTTTTTTCCCTTATTTGAAAAATAATACAATGTGATAGCTAGGGATGGGCATTTCAGAATATCGAATCCAGAAGGATCCGAATCCCAAACTATCTGGTATCCAAATTAAAATATAAGCCAGATAATTGGAATCGGTTTTAAATCAACGCAGCTACATTGGTAAAAATTGTTTGCAGTTAATTCTCACATAATTTAGGCAAAGAGGTTGGTTTGCAGAACCATATCAAAGCAATAAGCAGCAACTTTGTTGGATTTAACATTTGTATTAAAAGCAAAACATATGGAACGTTTTCGGCTTAAAACAATTAAGCCCTCCTCAGGATATTATAAACAATAATACATAAACATCTGTAAAGGAAATAGAAGCATTGCGGCAACATAAATTACGTATACCTGACTAATAACGAACATTGTATTAGGAAATACTTAAAACTATTAACAAAATAAAAATGCCTTTCCAGTTATGGAGCAAAGCAATCAGATTAAAATTACAGTCAAACAAGCAACAGCATAAAGTTTTTAGCGTGAAATAAACCAATTCAGTTAGAATAACTATTAATGTGATAGTAAAGGTGAATTGAATTAAAGAGAAAATCAAGTCAAATCAAGGTAAGAACTAACTTATGATATTATGACATAACAGAAAATTTGGGAAATTAGAAAATACTTAGCAAAAAAGAGGCACCTTTAGCATAAAGTTGCTTATTTAATTTAGGATTTAGTTTTTTAATTAAAAAAGCTTCTTGGATTTTAGTTTCATACTCAGTGTGGCAACTTTTTAAAATCTGGAAAGAGTTTAAGGTGTACTTTTCCTCACGGCAAATGGCACATGCGCGTATGTGTTCTCCTCAGTATTCTGAAGCAACTTGCTTCAAAATACCTTTGCATTCCTGCAACATCAGCTTTTTGCTAAAGGTGTTTTTCTAATGCAGCTTGACTGTGAGTGAATGTAGAACGCAATTTACGTAGTGAACATTTAGAAGCACTCATTGTCATGTACTGCAATAGAGTGCTGCTTTAATTAAAGGCAGTGAATCATCCAGCCAATTCCGGTGGTTTACAATAGCTAAAATTGAACTATAATTTTTAATATTTTTTGTTTTGATTTTGGGGCTGCGTTTGCAAAGATATTCAACAAATACAAAAAGATATCCCCCCAAAAAAAGTCTTTGGAAACTCTGAGTTTTGATCTTCCCGCCAAAACCACAATTTTCTAAACTATTAGGCCTACTGTAGTCTTATTAAACTATTAGGCCTAGCTATCTCTACACTATGAGATAGTCAGGCCTAATTAGGCCTAAGCTATTTAGAAAGAAACTATTTAGAAATAAACTATCTCTAAACTATTAGGCCTACCACAGTTCTCTAAACCATTAGGCCTACTGTGGTTTTGGCGGGAAGAACAAAACTCAGAGTTTCCAAAAACTTTTTTCGGGGGACATCTTTTTGTATTTGTTGAATATCTTTGCAACCGCAGTCCCAAAATTAAAACAAAAAATATCAAAAATTATAGTTCAGTTTTAGCTATTGTAAACCACTGGAATTGGTGGGATGATTCACCGCCTTTAAGCAAATTGTTGAATAAATTTTTTCTGGATATTGGCGGTGGTTAAGTGGTTGTTTACTTTTTCAGCAAATTAAGTTAATTTAAACCAAAATAGGATTTCGTTTTTTTGGGGTTGGTTTTAACTATTCGGAATACTTCTGGAATAGTCAACTATTCTGAAGTGCCCATACCTAGTGATAGCCAACTAAGCCAAGTCACACTAAAACTTATTTTAGATAGCATTGTGTAAAAGCTCAAATTAAGGAATGAGGGGGCAAAAAGCCTTGTAGAAAATTACCGGTATTTTATTTCTGCTGATACTTTCGGTGCAGGTGGTGCAAACTGCAAAGTACTAAAACCATCCAGAGTCATAATAAAGAATTCGGGATCCGGACAAACAATTTTTTGCTAATACTAAAACAAGATCAAGCTTATTCTTTATGTGATTTTACAAGAAAGTATGTGCGTGGTAGTGGCATGTATTGCCAGGGATGGCATATTGATGTTATACTCAGTGTCGTCGCTATGGGAGGTGGGGATTGGGTGCAGGGGAGCCTTGCCCCCCTAACGTCTGCTTGTACCCCCCACTTCAGTTTATTCAAAACACTTTTTTTAAAACATCACCTAATGACAAGACAACAGACTAACATGAAAAAAAGGAATACAGGGTTGCCACATTCTGGAAAAGTCCTGGAAAGTCGTGGATTTTTTTTTCTGTCCTGGAAAGTCCTTGAATTTTGTTTTTAAGTCCTGGAAAGTCCTGGAAAAAGTTTGGAAAGTTTTCCCGTGATTTACCAGGACAGAATGTGAAGTTTTTTTTGTTGTTGTGATAACTGGTACCTTGTAATTGCACAAAGGTATTGTTGAAATAATTTGCATTATGAAGGTTTGAAATAAATTGCATTGTGAATAAAAGGGTAAATTTAAAAGTTTATTTTGTTAAAAGACAGAGCTTATTTTTATGCTGGTGCACACATAAAAAAGTCGCTATTCTAGCCTTAACCCAACCCTAAATATAACTCTAACTGTATCGCAAGCTCCAATCCTAACATTGATCTTAAACCTGTATAACCCTAACGTAGGGCTACCATACGTTTTCTTTTAAGAGGATTTGTCTTCTTTTTCTGTAGGACACCAAAAAAGTAGCCAAATGTTTTTTGTTTTTAATGCTCAGAACTTAAAGGCGGGTTTTAAAAGAACAAACCTACCAAAAACGATATACTTCCATCCACACTCGCGTTCAGCTCCCGCCGACCTTAATACAACCCTACTGACAGCAGATCTTTTTTTTTGAGATCACCATTTTCATAGAAAAGAATTGGTGCAAAAAAAGGTGGTCTCCAAAGTAAAAAACGGTCTTCAGTTTTTGAATTTTCTCTTGAAAAATTGTGTTCTCCAAAATAAAAAAGTCTTTAGTCAGTCCAGTTGGCCGGTGTATACCTTCAGCGTGTTTGGTCGTTTGGGCTTTGTTTTTCGAAACTGTCCTCTTTTTGGTCTACGAAAATATGGCACCTCTATCCAAACGATAATTTAAAAAAATAGAAGAGAGTAAATGAGTGCCTATTCTTCTGCTCTTTGCTCTCTTATTTTCTTTAAACAGTTCTTGCTTATTCGCCAGTGTATAAATAAGCACTTTCTTGTTGAAATTCCAAAATTTGCACTTTGCAGTGCAGTATGTATAAATTATTAAATATTATTAGGAAGAGTGAATTTATGAACAGTAATTTATTGCAATGCGATTCTCTAGTAGCAGTATTACTGCTAGCAGCAGAAGTGTAGTGGGCTGTAGGCCCTCCATTGGCCTGTTGGCTAAACACAATAAAAAATGTAACATTTTTCACCCTGCGAGTATACTTATGAGGCAGTTTTTTGCTGTAATATGGACTCCAAAGTAATTTAAAGCCACTTCTGAAACAGCATTTAGGGGGGGGGGGGCTAATGATGGTCAAAAATAAAATCAGCAACAACTGACAGAAATGGCTAAAAATAAACAATCAATTTGATCGCATAATGCAAAATACTTAAATTAGGCTTTCTAAAAAAATTGTATAGTGTCTATTCAGTATTTCATTCAGTTAATTATCAATCATGTATTTCAAATATTGTTTCATTAGCCCCTTCTCCTAAATTATCTAGCGTTATAAAATGCAGACGACTTAAATTAGTACTTGAGAGTTTTTTCAAAGGAAGCGCCCATTTGCACTTTAGGGTGCTTTGCTTATAGAGAAAAAGAGAGCAAGAGTGGTGGTTATTTATGCTTTTTCAAAAATTGTTATCGTTGGGGTGGGTGCCCATTTACGCTTTTTTAAAAAATTATTATGGTTAGGGTTTGGGTTTGGATTTTTAGTTTGGGTTAGAATTAACATTAAGGTTATAGTTAGGATTACAGTTAGATATGTTATGTTTAGGGTTGGGGTTAGGGCTAGGATAGCGATTTTATATTTGCGTGCTGGTGCAAAAAAGTCAGCTTTTTTTCAAATGAAGGGATTTTGTGGTTTACCTGCTTGAAATAAAGCTAGGACAAAAGTTTTACCATTACCATCACCCACATACTTTAGCCCATTTATAAAACCAGTTCAATCATGCTTTTGCAGTGCTGCGCTTCATTTAAATTTCTGCGCTTCATTTAAAGTACATTAATTTTAACCAAACTGGGCCTAAGATTAAGTTATTATTGCAAAAATTATGCAGTCTTTTGTGCTGGGGGCTTTGACCTAGGGGCTCAGACTCCCAATGGCCTCCGGCAGCTGGCAACTCCGTTCCCATACCCCAAGCCAAGCCCTCCCATTGCAGATTTCTGGCTATAAACCTGGCTAGTAGTCAGTTCTAGAAATCCAAATGCGTGGCATTAAAATTTTCTTTAATGGCAAGTACAAAAAGTGGGTGCCTACAAGAGTAGTAGTGAAAATTAAATTTTAAGTCCTGTAAAAAAACCTTGCACAGTCCTGGAAAATCATCTAAAAAAGTCCTGGAAAGTCCTGGAGTTTGATTTTGCAGTTTCTGTGGCAACCCTGGTATAATAACGTGTTAACATAATTCTCGTTTATTGTTTTCTAGTTTCTATGTGAAATTGCAGGTTACCATGCAACTGCTATATGGTACGTAAATGTGACGCCGTAATCTGTCTTATTAATGCGCATTTTCGGATATCGCGAAATAAGGATGTAAGCGTATAGTATTGTTACCAGTACTTCATTAGTGATAATGACCTGAAGCAATGCATGAAAGCATTTTTTTGAAGACCATCTGTTTTTGTTTTTATAGAGCACACTCAAGATTTTGTTTAGGTTGCAAGGTTATTCCATTATATTTCAAAGAAAATTTGAGCATTTTTATACCCAACCTCTGAAAAAAAGGTCAATTAATTTTTTTATTGATAGTGGCTGGCTTGCTGATCAACCTGCAAAAAAAATTTCCAAATCGGCCCAGTGGTTACTGAGATATTGAGAGTCACTTCTAGATGGCAGATGCAAGTACGAAAAATATTTAAATTTAGATTTTACGAGTTTTACTTGAGGTATCGACTTGGTTTTTGTGTTTAAGTACATGTTTTGGGGGGCTAGGAATCATAATTTCAGGTTTATTTCCTGATAATTTCTCAGGAAAATGTTATTTGAAGTCTTTTTACGTTTTGGGGGCTAAGTTGAAGCTCAAAAATGGGAATGAAGAATTGCACAGAAAAAAAAACAAAGAAACAAAAAAAAACAACAACAAAAAACAACAATTAAAGTCTTGACAATAAACATTTTTCATTGCTTTTTCGTTTTTTCATGATGATTGTAGTTTTCATCACTTATGTTGTATTTTTGAAACAAGCTTCCAAAAATTCCTACTATTTTTTTTTCAGATTTTAAATTTATTGCTTGCTCTGTAGGAATACAAAAATTGGTTGTTTCATAACAGTCGCAGTTGTTTCATAATTGTACAAAAAAAACTAGCCTATGTATCAGAATCAAGAAATTTACCTTGTTAACCAATAATCAGAGATCATGCTCTCCAGTGCTTTTCTATGAGTTTGATTGCCAAAAATTATTTTTATTTGATTATGTTTTACCGAATGATATCAATTATTGATGGTTAGTGCAAATTAGATTATGTAAAGTGCTAACTAAAATAAATCATAGTTATTATGATCATTCTCCCAATTTCGCTTGCACTATTTTAGAGCGTGCATGCAAAATATTTAATTTTTTTAGTCATTTTTGGAGCAAAATGTTTAATTTTTTGGCCATTTATTAAAATTTTACGCCATTATTATCAAATAACTGAAAAAATCAATAAACCGAGACTGTTAATAGTATTGATTTAATCAATGAGGTCAATTAAAGTTTGCTTATCAATCTTATAAGCAGGGCATGGTATGGAATGGAATGGAAGACGATTTTTCCATATTCCATACTGGCAATTTTCTTCCATTCCATTTTCATTCCATACCAAAAATCTTCCATTCCATATTCCATTCCATACTAAAATGTTCTTCCATATTCCATTCCATACTTCCATACCAAAGAAATTTTAGTCTGGAAGCAATGCAACGTATATTTTGTTGCTTTGCAATGCTGTGAGCAATCGCTCGTGAAGGTGCACCAACAATACTAAGATGCAATGACCGGTATTTGGTATGCATATTGCACTTGGTTTAATGCATAGGCGTAACCTGGATTTTGAATTGGGAGGAGGGCTAAATCGCAAATCATGCAATGACGTCATCAGAAATTTTCGAAAAGAGGGACTTTTTATGGGACAAAGAATGAAAGATCAAAAGCTGGGCGTCTGATTTGGCTCGAAACCAGGATTTGCTATACAGGAAGGACTAGAACTAGTAGCGTATCCAGGATTTTCAAAAAGGGGGGTGCCAGGAAATTCAAAAAATTTGAGAATAATGAAGACCAGAATGAAAATTTTCCAGCTCGAAACAAAGTCCGTTTTCCTGCCCACAATTAGGTAAAGACCAAAAAAAAAAGGTCTTCACTAAAATTACTCAAAACTTTTGTTCAGTTTTTGGCCAAAAAAACGCTTTGGCCACCGTTTCTGTGCTCAAACCTTCTGCCCAAGTTACAAGGGGGGGGTCCATGCCACAATTTTGCATACTTTTCTATGCTAATTATGCTATCATGGCGACCCAAAGAGGAGGGGCGATGGCCCCCCCGAAATACGCCCCTGACTAGAACCGCAAGTTTAAAATTTTTCTATCCTATCAAAATTAAGAGACGTGGTCAACAAATTAATGCAACTCAAACATGTCACAGAGGGGGCATTGGGGTGGAGCCCCCAGCCGCTGGGCGATTTTTTGGAAAAAAATGGCTATTTTAATGCGATTCGGATCACATTTCGCACGTTTTCAGAGCCATTTGAAAGAACAAAGTTTTTGATGTTTGAAAGCCAATTGAAAAAATCCCTACCTTTGCTTCAAGTCAAGTCCAAAACACGTTTAAAATCTTGCATTTTGGGGTTAAATTTTGTGTCTTGGCCCAAGTCAGGAAAATCAAGGTACATTGCTTTCTGCAACATTTTTAGCATTAAATAATACACTCAAAGGTTTGCCTTTGAAGATTTTTGTTTTGTCATGAAAATAACCAGTTTTAGGAATATGTACGACCAGGGGCCCAAGGACACTCGATTCAAATTCAATAATTTGTTCAATAAGCATTTCCCCTAACTAGGTTTTTTCAAAAGCAGTTTGTTGTGAGAAAACTGACGAGATGGAGGTGGATTGTTATTTTAAGTTGATAATTTAAAGTTGGTACATTAGATGCCATAAGAGGTCACTAATCATGTTATTGTAATATAAAAGTCAGCTGGGGGCCTAAAATATATTATTGCATAAACAAGTTAGATGAGGGCCTGAGATTGCACCTTTTAGAACAAAAACGCTGAATTTCTCGCGGCTTGTTCATTTAAATTGGTTGGTAAAAATTTAAGATGAGAGGGCATGGGTCCCCTGGTCGTCAATATTAATATTAAGTTATTCCTAATTGCCGTTGAACGCATGTACTGTTGCACTCCAAAAATGCTAAAAGAAACTGAATAAATAGGCTTTGTGTCAACCTTTTTTTTCTTTGGTAGCTTTTTAATTGGGGGGGGGGAGGTAGGCAGAGGGCCCGGTCCTTCTGGCTATGCCTATGGTTTAATGATTACCATACAAGTTTGCCCTCACATCAACTAGAACATTTACCGTAATAGAAATACCAAGCTTTAACACCAAAAAGAATTACTATAAGCTTATAAATTAAAAATATAAATAAAATTAAGCTGAAACAGGGATGAAATAGCAAATACGAGTTTTCGTGACGATGTAAGAAAACAAAACTTATGACTGGGCAAATTGTTAGCCTCAAAATAAAAAAAAACATAGTGCGTAGTCAAATCCATCAAGGTCGTCAACTGTAACATCAATGCTGCAATTAAATTGCAATGTACTTACAATGCTGCAATACGTACACTGTTTGCACAATGTACACAACCAAAGTATCGCGATTTGTTGACAAGTAATATACGTAGATATTGAAGTTGAATATTTCTGTGACAATATTATTTATCACTACCCGACATCGGTATTTATTTTTCTGTAAATACAATGCACAAATCTAGTATGGAATTGGTAGGGAAGTATGGAAGATAGTCTTCCATTCCATTCTTGAAATCTTCCATTTCATTCCATTCTGGCATCTTCCATATTCCATATCGAAATTTCCGTTCCATTCCCTTTTCCATTCCATACCATGCTCTGCTTGTAAGGATTAACTTTTTAAATTGTGTTCATTAAGAATAAGATGTGGGCTACAACAAAGAAATTATTAAAAAATACCATTTTATCAAACATCTGAATTGCTCACTCACTTAGGTTAATACTCATGTATTAAATGATTTTAAGTGTGCTTAGTTGTGCTGTTTTCTCCTAGGACCTTGATATTGTTTTGTGCATGTGATTTCAATTGTCATTTAACTTTATCAAATCGAAATTAAATTTTTCTTTATGGTTGTTGTATTACCCTAAAGCATGCAATGAGTTTGCGTGGCCCATCTCCGCATCATTGCACCCAGCCAACACCGCTCCTTTCGAAGAAATATTGCAGCAGTGGTGAGCCATTGGCAACACTGCTGATTTGACTGGCCGAGATTTGACCTCCCGCTCCAGAGACAAATGCTAGGGTGCTTATACAGTCTCACTATTTTTTGAAAGTTATCATATTGCTTTTTATCTGTTTTCAAACTGTTCATTTTAGGAAAAAAATAGGACGTACAAAAATTTTTTGAAATTCAGCAAGGTTCAGGGGGTCCTTCGGGCGCTTTGCGTGAATCATAATGAAAATAAACAAAAACGGCTTTTTAGCAAAAACGGCTTTTATTTCTTTATTTTTTATGCTTGAAAGAAAAATTTTGATGCTATTTCGATTAAATAGATTATGTTCACTTTGTGTAATAATACTCAAAGTTTCTCTTTAGAAAAACCATCACATGCGTTTAATTTCTCAGCAATTTTTAAAATATAACAAAATACCAGCACTACCAATTTTCATAATGTGCGTGATTTTAGATTGCATGGACCATGAATATTGTATTTAGTTTTTTTATTGCCAATCTGCCATTTAGCCTACAATTTAACCATCTAATATACGGCTTTATCTATTACTTATTGCCTAATAGTGCATACAAGTATCAAATGCTTAATTCCATCACAGTATTACCCCATTAACATTCCACACTAAAAAAATCAACCCATATGCCTTATACAAGAATAGAACGTCACTATTTTTTGCAATATTTACAATTTCTCTTTGAATCAGTGTTAAGAGTAAGATAACACCAAAGTAATTTATTCCTTTTTAAAAACTAAGCATGTTTTTTAGGCCTTTAGTTACATTAGCTAAGAATGTTGTCTTCAAAAATGAAAAATATTACAGCCATCAGCTTATCGGGCACATATGATATGAGTAACGGTTAATATACTACACTACTAAAATATATTACTGTACTACTTAAAATCGATTTCACCCCATTGGGGTATTATCAATTAAACAGTTAAATCTTTTTGCTAATAACATATCATCCAAACATGGCCTCAAACAAGTCTTAGGCAATGTAGATATACAACACTATTTATGTCATTCCAATATGCATGTTTTGGGCTGGTTTTTCAAACAGATGTTAGCTGGTCGATTTTCCTAATTCAGTTTTAGTTAGGAGCATAAAGTTGCTGCAGCTTGAGGTTACACCCAGCTTGTGTGAATACTGACAATTTTGAATCTCTGGTCTAGAACTATTTTCACGTTATGCATAACGTTTTGTAAATAATTCTGAGAAAATGTATGGGCTCCTGAGTTTTACTCCATTTTTAGCTCATTAACACAGCTACTAGAATATTCAAAGCATTAACATTTTTATCTGGCATCTGCTTAGAAGTCAATATTTTTGAAAGGAAGTTAGGGTCACTTTTTAAGACATAAAAATTTATCTAAAATCAAAATGTTTTTTGAAGTGTGCTTTATCAAACCCAAACCTTGATGCAGCATTTAGGAACAACTGAGATGAGGTTGAGGTCACAATGTCGCTACCTTTTTTCGAATCATTTCCTAAATCCTAACTTGAATTTATTAACCAAAAGAATTTTGTTAGTGTGAGCTACCACATCGGCATCATAAGGTTTTTTTTGCATTGTTTGATAGGACCATTAATGTTGACTTTAATCTTATTTATCAAAATATCAACATCAGCAGAAATGAATGGAGGCAAAGACCACTAAACAAAAGCACTTTAATTTTGACATTTGACGTGTAGATGCAATTTTATAGTTTGGTAAGAATAGCTTATCATTAGTTTAGCTTTAAAGTGCAACTATTTTTGAAGTGTATCTTATACAACATCTTAACAACATCCAAAAGTAAAGCACTTAAGATCACTTACATTAAAGTTTTGCCAACAATTAAAAAAACTTTCATATCATTATTCCAGCCTTCAGATCTGGATAAATTTGTAAGTTACTAAATAGCACATTGTCATACGCTCTGCTGCATGTAGCTTTACAAAGAGAGAAACTACCAATTTTTTGAACTCTGGAAGAAAGACAGTTTTGCGATACCAAGTAAAAGTTAAGATAGCAAAGCTTTAAAGTACTTTGACATAATTATGTTGTTTTGACAAAGACGAATGCAAAATGTTGCATGAAAGTGTCTTGTTTCTGCTTTAACGCTTAGAAATAAAGCAGTAGTCATTCAAAGATGCCTGTAGAGAATAGATCCAAAGTAACCAAAAGTCATAAAAAATTGTTCATCAAACTATGATACAAATAAGATTATACCAGCACGAAAAGACAGAAATAAATTAGTTTAGTTCAGAAACATTTTGGAACGACAACCAATTTTGCTTGTATTACAGTATGTTTGCTAACTTAAAATCAAAAGTATTTGTGCAAAAAGTTTACCAGTAATCTGCACATCACACAGCCTGCAGTGATCTTTCTATGCTTTCAATAACTATTGAAATAGTATGAAGAGGCTACCACACAACCATGTTACCAAATTACCATAACTAGATTCACAGTAAATAAAGTTACATTATAAGAACGCATTAAAACTTTCTAGTTTCACCATTGACACCTCATACTAAAAATGTTATCTAAAAATTGATTTGGTAACATATTACTATATTACACACTGTAATATGGAAATTTACTGCAATACAGTAATTTTGGTGCTCTGTTGTGAAATTATGCCAGAATCAAAATAAGCTTAAATTTGATCACATTTTAATCAACTCCAAAAGCATCCTCAGGTTTGAATTATGGGTATGGAACGCAAAATGAAGTTTCTAACATGAATGATTAAAAAGTTAGAGATGTTTTTGTTTATTTTCACAATGGTTCATGAAATTCTGCCAGAGAACCTCCTAAAAATTGACTGTTTTCAAAAATATTTCACAGAAAACGTTTGTTATACAAATTACACCTTTCAAACACAGGTAAAAAGAAAATAAAAATTTTGAGGCAAAATAAGCACCCTAACGAACGCGTTACTGCTTGACCAACTGGCCGGTCATTTAAATTCAGTCCAAGTGAAATTGCAGTTGTACTATAAATAAATTTGCAATCATAGTTTCTTGTTTTTTCAATTGACATACAGTAGCAATGATTTGGAGATGAACCCATGTGTATAATACTTTATCATTTGTATTACCATATTTGCCATGATATTTTTGAGCTAAATTAGTTAAAAAGTGTGTACAGGGTGTTTCGAAACAAACATACCCGTATATTATTGAATTAATATCAATATATTGGTATGCTACTTTTGAAACACCCTGTGTTAAAGGTTTTGCAATGATTAAAATGGATTTTATAACAAAAGTGCTTTAAACACCATTGCAGCAATGACACCAATTTTGTGACTGACTAGCATTTATTATATTATTCACAAGACCAACATAATGCTATGTATAATTTGTGGCCAAAACGTCTACTGATGCTCATTACATGTTAAAAAGTTTCATGCAGCTGTATTGTTAGTTGCTTAGCTGCATTGTATGGTAAAACTAAAATACTCCAAATTTCTCTCTTTACATATCCATACTTTTATTTCACTTAAATGAAGAAATTTTTCATGTGCTGTTTTTGCTGCATTGTCTTGGTAGATGAATAGTTAGATTGTGATCTAACAACAAAACAAAGTGTTCTGTTTACACACATTTGTAATCAATTGTCATCCTAAATTCTTCATCAAAAAGAAAGAACAACCTTTATACTACCAAAATTTTTTTTTGTTTTCAAATTTTATTCAATCCTTCATCCCCAATTTTTACCCTAAATTTACCCCTTAAAAACCTAAAAAACTATTAAAACACAATTTTATAGCAAAACCAACCTTAATTAAGCCCTAAATTTAGATTTACCATCCTCAAAAACATATGTTTTGACACAAAAACCAACTTTTTGCCATAAGTATAAGGCTCAAAATTGATTTTTGTATTTTTACATACTCTTGTCAGACATCTAGTGGTAATTTTCGATATCTCGATAATGGATTGTTCGATTTCAAAAAAAAAGAAAAATTGTGGAGCTTGTGCCATCCTACGTAGATGATCTATAAGCATTTTACATATATATTTCAACTTAGGTTATTTGACATTTGTTGAAATATAATGGAACAACTTCGCAGTCAGTTGGTCAGCCATAGGGGAAATGGTAACGTGTAAAGTTATATATAACTGAAGTATAATAAAAATGTTTGAATGCTTGGAGAGATGCGCATTGCACGCTGCACTTAATAAACTCCTTACACCACTTCATTTTAAGATGAGAGGCGAAGCCCTCGCGAAAAATTGGGACATTTTTAGACAAAATTAATGGTTTATTATTTTTCCATTATGACGATTGTGGACCTTTTGTAGGGGGGCCCAGGAAAAATATCTCCAATGCCTTCCTTCTTGATATGACCCTGCTAGGATCCTAATGTTATTTTTTGAAATTAAATAGTACCTTACATTAAATTTAACAGGGTCTTCTGGCGGCCTAAACGTTTGCGATCATTTATTGATAAACATCAGATGTGAAAAAGACATCACATACAATGAAATGTAAAGAAAAGATTGGCGTAAACTTAGAGTTGGGAAAATGTGGGAAAACTAAAGTTTTTGTAACTTAGCAGTTACGGTATTTTTTTTCAAAATCCTTGGAAAATCAACATGTGTAATCTTTAAAAGTAACAAAAATTGCTCTTCATTCAAAAAAAAAAAAGAAATCAGTAATAATGTTCAGCATGGAGCATGGGGACTTTGCCCTTTTATTTAAAAAAAGTTTCAAAACTTTCCTTATTATTTTGAAAACTACTATTTTTGAATTACCATCAAAAACTGAACGAAATGCAGTATCTTGAATACTTTTGCAATTAAAAATTATGGAAAATTTGCAAATCGTGATGTAGAAAAATTGTGTCCTTGGTCCTTGGCCTTGATCTTGACCATTCCTGTCTTTGCCCTCGAGAAGATTTATCCTCCAAAAGTCGGTCCTTGGCCTCAGATTTTTTTTTCTTGGCCTCAGATTTTGGCCTTGGCCTTTAATGTATCTTCGACTCCACCTCTGGTACTTAATTGGAAACTTTGCAGCTTAATTCAACTTTCACAAAGAATAGAATCAGCAATGCTGACTGCAGTTTATTCAACTCACCTTTCAAATTTTATCCTAGGCCTAAAATATATTTTGTCTTTTGAATTGATATTAGACTTTTTCGTTTTGAACCTGATTTATTACTGATTGTACTAGTAAGTTTTTTGGAAGTGTTTTGCTGGATTGTGAACAGTTTTGTGTGTTTAGGGTTGTTTAATTTGCGCGCTTCGGACATCAAATTCAATCCTGTCTTTTTTGCATACTGTGTTATTGGATTGGATTCAACTCAGTAAGTTAATTTCAAGCTTTTGCATTGAGTAATTCACTTTGTAAGTTTTCATTGCCACTACTTTCGACTAAAATGTGGCAATAGCTGATACTCTTTATTCTTCTTCAAGTTAGAAATAGCCAATCAGAATTTGAAGGAATACCAAGCAGATTGTTACTGTTCTCGTTATGTTAAATTTTAATACAATTATTTCAAATTATTCAAAAACTAAAAAATGTGAAATTTGAGGTAGCTTTGCTAGGTCATTTGACTGTTTTCAAAATTCAAGCCTAGCTGGTAGCAACAGATCCAAAAATAATAGCGTTAAAACTACTGGAAAGATATTGTGGCCAAATACGCCCTGCCACTTTTCCAATTAAAGAAAAATTGATATCTGGGTTTGTTTTTATTTGTTTTAATTGCACATCTTTAATGCAAAAACGCTTGCAAAAGTGGCATCCAAGACAAACACACAAAAAATGTTGTAGAACCTAAATTGGCTAAACAAACATTAAATCATCTGTAAAAATCAAAATTTAAAGCTTGTTTAAACCACTTGTGTTGGTTAGATCATCTCAGCTAACAGTTCTGAGAGTTGCTGATGAACTAGCAGTCTGAAACAGCACTTTGTAGCTCTGTAAAGTGTGAACTTTAGACGTGACTTGTAGCTTAGGCTGCGGCCCATCAAAGTCGAAGGCAGATTTGCCTTTCAGCTGCACTGAAAGTTACTGTGACTTTCCAACAAGCCAGTCGACAACATTGCACAATATTCACTTGCTTATCTGTTTGTTTTGCAGTTTGTTTATCGACCCAAAGCGTGTGGGTGGTGCTAAAGATAGTTCAATCCATGATTACAATGATATTGTTGATTTCTTGAAAAAAAATTGTGCGACAGAAAAAACGTGGCTCAATTCCAACTCGAGCCATGCCATAGTCTCAACAATAAAAGAGGTGCTTCAAACAAATAAAATCTAAATATTATATCTGAGTTAACCCTTCCTTAGCTGTATTCCGAAGTGTACCTTTTCTTATAGTACATTAATTTAATAATCTCTCTGCCTTGTAATGTTGCACGAATGTTAACTTGAATTCAAGGTTTTGTAAAAAAGATTAAAAGAATGCAGAGCGAATCAAACTCGAGCGTAAGACTTATCAGCACTAGCCCTTATCCACTACACCACAGAATCGTCAAAGTGTTGTATTCAACTCAAACTAAAGAAAAAAAAGCAACAGATTGGAAGTAGAAAGGTACACTTTGTAAAAAATGCTTCCCGTAATACGTTTGCAACGCAAAATATGGGGCACAACTGCTTGTCTTCAAAAACCAGCCATCTTGTGATAGAGCATCTGTTTCTAAAACGAGTTTGGAGTTGAGCTTGGTTTAGAAAGCATAGTCTGAACACCTTCCTGTTACGAGACAATTTATTAGTGCCTGATATTGCTGGGAGAGAATTCGATTGTTTTTAACAGTAGACTTATGCTTTTGAGCACTTTTATATTTGCAAACCTTATATTCTTGTGTGTAGGATTGTCGAGTCATGGATATGTACAGTCCAGTTTGCCTAGCGAAGTGTGTGAAGAATGAAAAAGAAGTCCTTGGGATGGTTGAGGCAAACAACAAGGATGCAGTGGCATTATGTCGATACTTTCAATGGCTTGAGCAAAATGTAATTTGGAAATTTCATGCGATTTTTCTTTGTGTTGTCGACCGCAAAAAAAATCAGGGTTATTTTTTTCTGTGGGTGAGGTATGGTGGTGCAATGGAAAATTTTCACCCCAGAGCTGAAAATCCCTGAAATGTTACCATGGTGGTGTGTCAATTTGACCCACCTGAAAATTAAATTACGCACTCTCGCATCAGAGGAGGTATGTCGTATAGCCATTTGACCAACGCATTTGACCAAAGCAAAGCCATTTGACCAACGCTTTGTTTTTTATTACATTTAGCAATTGGTTATTTAAAAAAAGGTATGGATTGTTTATTTTTAATTTTCTTTTTCATGTATTCCTGTTTGTCAAATGACTGGAATCGAAAAATAAGAAATTCAAAACAAGGCCTACATTTGGTATGGTAATTGCTAGTGCATCTTCATATATGTCGTTTGATTTAGTTTCACCAGGCACGGCCCTCTCACAGTAGTTTTTCGTCAAGTTGGACAAGACCTTCGTTGATAAAACATTTGAGTTAATTTATGTATACTCAAATGCTGCTTTTGCTTTAAACTATTGAATTGGATGACAAAAGTATTTCCTAAATTTCAGGTTCCGGAAGGCAATGTGACAGAATGTTCTGCTGCTGCCCAGGCATTGAAATTTCGTCAAGAAGAAGATGGTTTTGTATCGTTGAGTTTCGGAACAATTTCGAGCTCAGGTCCTACTGCTGCTATCATACATTACAGGTACTCGATTTTGTACTGTCTTATTTTGGGGGACTTCTTAATAAGTCGTCACGAACAAGTTATCGAAATTTTCTGGTGCATCTTAATAGTTGTAGTTTCGTTCATCTTAAAAAGTTACTAGCCAGAAAGCCCTCAAACGATTAAGCATTAAAATTCTGGTCTGCTAACATCAAAAATATTATTATTCAGTATCTATTTTGGCAGGAGTGAATATGTGGTGTATTTTGCAACTTAGTTTTATTGTTTAGCCCTAGCTCAGAAGATGACAAGCCTGTACTGAAAGACCAGATTTATTTGTGTGATTCTGGAGCTCAATTCAGGTAAACAGATACTTTTGATGTGCTCCGAAAAGATTTATGTTTAATTGTTTATTTGTCTTGCTTTGATGTGTTAATTTTCAGTAGTTTTTGCTTGGTTTCATAGATTTACAGGTATGTAATTGTCATGTATTCATTCCTGCAGATGAGCCAAACATGTTGCCTCTGTCTAAGTACACCAACGAAGAAACTTTTTATTTGGTTTTATTTGCAAGTTTTTTTGTCTGACTTAGCTACCACAAGCGACGGACATCATTGGACTGCTGGGCTCCAGTGGGAAAACAGCGCAAAGTGCCTTTCCCACGGACAACGATGCATTGACCATTCTGAAATCGAACTGGGAGCATGCACCAGCAACCTTTGGATTACTAACCCTACTCTCTACCTACTGACCTATCGCCATCATATAATTTTAATTGCCATGCAACAGTATATATACTGAATCGGCATTTGCTTGTATTATTGGAAAGGCTGACGCTCACGTTGCACTTTCTGTGTTTTTGCTTGACAATTTTGCAACTAACGAACACTAAGTTTTTGCCTTTTGCATAGAACTCAAGAACGGTTAGGTCTAGCTGCATGAAATTAGAACAGCAGTTTGAAATAATAGATAACCCATTTCTAGCCTTGATAAAGTTTTTTTTTCAAATCTTACACAGTCTTTTTCTAAACGCTAAAACAACAAAATTTATTTTAGGTGTGAAGTTGTTGAGTTACAAACACAATTTTCTTAAAATTTTTGGTGCCACTCCACCTGGAAACCCTTCATAATGGACCCCCAAAATCAATTTTTGAATGGCTTAGGCTAGAGGGCGAATTGTTTTTGATATCCGTAGATATTTAAAAGACAATTTGGGAGTCCTAACTCCAAAATAAGGTTTTGAACAGCTTAGGCTCGAAAACTATTGTTTTGATGTCAATAGAAATTGAAAGAGATACTGGTCAAAATCAGTTTTATTGAAGAATGGAGAACTACTTAAGGTAATATAGAGGTACCACAAACCTTTTTCCACAATTCTCGTTTTTCACAAAAATATGATTTAATTTGTTTGACTCCGTACCATTCATTGGCAACCCTGCATTTCGCAAATTTTGTGACATTGCGAAAGGTGTGCTCTACATCGGTACTGGTAGCCTAGGTCTAAAGGCTAGCGCAGCAAGTTAGCCAAATTTTCAGATTTGGTTATTGGTTGTTTAGTACTCACTGCTACCAGCTGATAATCACGTTTTTCAATCTGGGAGAATTTTTGCA
Source organism: Trididemnum nubilum (assembly GCA_963965965.1). Lineage (NCBI taxonomy): Eukaryota > Metazoa > Chordata > Ascidiacea > Aplousobranchia > Didemnidae > Trididemnum > Trididemnum nubilum. Next base: position 28,306,164 of record OZ014471.1, read on the forward strand.
AAAATTATGCCTTTTGTGATGTCACAGACAAACATTTTAACCTAGCTAAGGTCTGCCATTTCCCTTTGGGAACCTTTCCAAACTTTCTTTTTAACAGCTTAAGCTGCAAAGCTAATTGTTTTTGATATCAGTAGATATTTAAAGGGATTGTGACATGATTTTTTTTTGATTTAATAGAATGTAGACGTCCAGCAAATGAAATTTACATATTGACATATGCTAATGTGTACCTTGCTCGCAATTTTATTCTGCTTCAGAGTTATTTATGGTATTTTGAGGTGTAATCCTGCTTCTGGTTGCTCCTGGAGCAGGTTGCCTGGTTGCTCCTGGAGCAGTTGTCTGTGTACAAGTGAGAGAATAAAAGAAATAATCGCTTTAACCCTTTTGCTGTCAGAGCTTTGGAAGAGATTTGCCATTCATTTGCCTTATGACTTATGGCGTACGTCCGTTTTGAAGATGACTTGTATGCCGAGCTTCTTACCGATTTTTGAAAATTGGATGTTTCTCGTACGTCCAAAGGCAAGCTAAGAGCGTCTGAATGCTCTTCTTACATGCACATGGTGTACTTGAAAGTAAAAATAAAATGAGAATAAAACTTTTTTTTTTTTGACGGTTGGGCTGATGCCTCTCGCTGGCATTCACGTAGCAGGTTACCGACCTGGGGCGACATGACAGAACGTGCTAACGAGCTCGTTAAGGCCATTCTTGCTCGATAAAAAGTGCTAACGAGCAAAAAATCTTCGTCGACTAACTGCCATTTCTGAGCCGTGTTGCCCAACACGCGTTAAAATGGCTCGCTCGAATTTCTTTGCGAGAGGTTTGTAACTTGTGTTAGTCTGTAATAAATACCCCATTGTGACGTCAGATGCATTTCTACTTCAAAATAATGTGTTCAAGCGTTTTATATGTACTACATTGTTATGGAAAAAGATATTTTAAGCTATGCGTGATTATTCTACGCAAGCAAATTCTTCAACTGATAACAATTAGTAAATGAACGACTGAATTTAATTATATTTTTGGATCAATGTAAAATAGGAACAACTTTTTCCATACTATACTTTTTTTAATGAAGTAAAGCACCCTTGAGGTTTTTGGTGTGTAAACTCATATGTTAACAGTAACTTTAGGTCTTAAGGTTTCAAAATTTTTTAAAAGTGAGCAAGTCGAAGTACACTCCTCCTTTTTAGAACCGATAAATCTTGAGTTTAGACCGGCTGTTTTAAATTTTTTGCCAATATTCAGTCTCATTTGTTCTTGATTTTGTAAAAATTTTGAGAGCATCTATGTCAATTTAGTGGGCATGTTTGAAACACTGTTTAATTCTTATAGCTCTGTCTGCTTAAGACTTAAGTGAAGGATTTTTTCTTGCTTTTGCAGCATCGTAAAATTGCAAAAGCAAAAAAGCAAGCATTTTTCAAGTTGAACAACTGCCAAAAAAATTTCTCAATTGCTTGCGCAGAGCAGCAGAGCTTTATAACCTTGAATAGTTGCAATTTTGCTTGCAAACACAAGAAAATCACTGAAGTTTTATCATTTTGGATCAGAACGAATTTTAGTTTCTTTGATTAGTTTGAATTTTTTTTTTTTTTGGTTTGTTTTGCTGCCGAGGCTGGCAGTGTTTTTAATTTGTTCTTAAATTTTAGGCAAAAATGAGCCTCGTGTTTTAGAAAATCGTTCTTATAAAAGGAGTGTGTTACTGTTTTTGTCAACTTGCACTACTTAGTATTTCTTTATCAATCGAAACAGCAAATGGTTCTCAATGCAATTCGCTTTTTTTTAGCAGTCTAATAGCAAACATGGCAACGATTTGAATTAATTTTCAGCAAAAATTCGCATGCGTTAGAAGTTTTCAACATTTCGCCATTAAATTTCTGAACCAAAAAGATTTCTCGCCAACTTAAAGAGTGCTTCAAGATCCTCTTTAAGTTGGCAAGGAAAATGTGACGTTTTTTTACTCGAACTGCTTTCCGCAATCGCTCGAAGAAATGTAGCGAGAAAGAATGACGTAACGAATTTCACAAGGCTTTACATACATGTGCAAAAAATGACCTCTTACGTTTAGCGAGTATTTCGCTCGTTAGCGCCTCTTAAAAAAAAACTCGTTATTAAAGCGAACTGGGAAATGTCTGTCATGTGCCCCCTGGCTTATCCGGCCGATTGATTGTTACTGCCTTATTCGGTGCGTAGAGTTATAAACTAAAATAAATCACAGTAATAGCAAATATTGCAAGATTGCTTTGTAAAGAACAAACCATTTTTGATGATGTTTTTACTGTAGATAGCAAATGTAGTAAATAGTATCGATGTACATACAGTTATTGGCTAGGAATTGTGTACATTTGGTTTCCCGACAATAAACCGGGGCTAGTTCATGCATTGCATTTGGCTGCCAGTAGCATACAGTAAGTGTTGTGCACGAAATATTGATACTTGTGGAATTATATAAAATTTTATGTTGGTTAGCCTGAAGCTGGAAAAGGGCACAAAAATATAGGCTGTGGCATGGTTGCCAACGTGCACGATACAGTACTACCACATGGCCCGCATGCAGCGCAGCAGCTTAGCCTATTTTTTAGGTGAATCCACCGAGAAACAGCCTGTAAATGTCGCCAAGCGCGTGCTAATGAAGCATCATAATATCCTATCATGAAACATCATAGTCCTGTCATCATAATATCCCCAAACTAACAAATGTTTGATTTTGTTTTTTATTGTCCGAAACGAGCACATACCGCAATAACGCAAAAACAGCCTAATTTTGTTAAAAATGTCCTGGCAAATGGGTGTCAAAGAGTGATGACGTACAACATACGTCCAAGGGCAGCGAAAGGGTTAAATGACACAAAACTGATCAATGACGGCAATAGAAACGGTACAAACCAAAATGCACAAGCTCTTTCTTTGTTCAACTGCGATACAATGCACTTACGCAGAAGTTTTTTGGCTTCTTTCCCAAATACTTGAAATCACACTTTCTAGCATTTCATAAACGGTGTGTTTTTTGCGGTTGTTGTAGTTTATAATGCTTCAAAACACTGTAGTTATAATACACAAAAAATAGACTGCAGCATAATATATAATAATTTATAGAAGCGAGTTTAATTATTGCAACTTGAAATACACTCTTTGTTTACAAGAACTTGTAAATTTTGAGTTGAGGCTGGCTGTTCTTAAATTTTCTCTTTTATTCTTAAGTTTTGGGAGCATGGATGTCAATTGTAGTGACCATGTTGGTAAAACTGTTTAATTCCTAATGCTTTGTCAGGTTGAGTAAATGCATTTTTCTGCTTTTGCAGCATCGTAAAATCGAACAAGCAAGTTTTTTTTTTAATTTAACCATAGCCAAAAATTTTCTTGGGCAGTGTGCAACAGCAATTTATTTTCTTGGAATCGTTGCAATTTTTGTTGCAAATACTGGAAAATCACTAAAATTTTATCGTTTTGAATCAGTACAGAATTTAGTTTCTTTGCAGATTTAAAATTTATTTATTTTTCGTATTTTTGTAATTCTTTTTGTTCTTAAGCTCTTAAGCTAAAGCTGGCATTGTTCTTAATTTGTTATTTTTAATAAGCCTTGTGTTCTTATAGAATTGTTTTTATAACAGGCCATCAAGTGTGTTATTATTTCATTATTTTTCATTATTTTGGAACCGTTGTCATTATTTCATTATTTTCCAAATAATCTACTGATATTTTCTGAGATCTCTCGATAAATTGCAATGAATCGTGAGTCATTGAAATAAAGGCCTTTTTTTTCCAGAGATCACCTAAAAAATCTCGCTAAAACTACACAGAGACCTTTTTTGACTGGTTTTCAGTTCAGTTTTTTGGATCTCTTCGACTGTCCCGATTTTCAGTCTAAAAAATACAGTATATACGTCTAATTAAAATATACTTGAAAATTGTCATTATTTTATAATTGTCATTATTTTATATATTATATTTATTGTCATTATTTTATGATCATTTTTTATTCATTTTTTGAAAATTCAATGATTTGACAGCCATTATAAAAAAAGAGTGTAATGGGTAATACTGTAAGTAGTGAAGCTTTGATATGTCTGGTCAGATGTAATCACTATATTCAGTGCTTTCGTCCTAAACTAATAAGTGGCTAGACTTGATTATTTGATATTATCGACAAGAGTGGTTTTATTGTGTCCAAAGTGAAACGATATTTTCCAAAACTTTGTTGCAATTTTCTGCTGATTTCAGGCAAATCAAACCTTTTTTGCATTTTTTCATAATCTAAGGTAGGGACCAGCAGAATTATTAATGAGTTAAGATGATAGCGAGGGAAAACAGAGATCATACTAACAGCAGCACTGGGTGTATTGACAGCAGCGGAAAATTAATTGTCAAATTTCTGGATAGCCACATTACTCACAGTGGTACAATTTAAGCATACTTAAAAATCAGCAACAGGTTGGTTATTGGGTGGGTAAGTTTTTTCATAGGTTAGCTGTAGGGTTGTTTGCTTGAATAGTGATCTTCTGAATACTTACAAAATAGCTTATTGTAGGTTCGCGCATTTGCCTACGCTTTTTTATGAGAGATCAGAAAGATTACTTTTTATTTTTAGTGAAGACTTGGTTTCAAGAACTTTTTCGAGTTGTTGCACAAGGAATTACCTTCAAGTTACTGTACTTTAGATGTGAAATTGATATACCTCTAAAATCTGCTGCAGTATTGTTGCACAGTTAAAGTTTAACGAACATCAGTACGTTGCAAACAATTTCATTCTAACTGCATTTGCAGTATTACTTTACATCGCATTACTTTTGCAATGTTTTTATTATTTCACAAAATTAGCACAACTGGTTACTGTAGCAATAGTAATAATCCTGAACTGTTATACGAGGTGTGTCAAAAAAGTTCTAAGACTGTGCTCACTGTGCAAGTTATAGTCAAGCTATAAGACCAAGTTAAATGGCAGACGATTGAATAACTTCTTTGGAGTATTCAACCACAGTTTCAGCCCACTGTAACGTTTATTGTGCATTTCTGGAATAGAAGAAAATAGTTGACATATTTACTGTCGTTTTACAAATTTTGTATTTTTGCTCGACAATTTTGTAGTGACAACAGAGCAACGAACCTACCTCAAATTTCTAGTCCATTTGGGAAAATCTCCTTCCGAAGCTTATCGTATTTTGAAACACTGCAGAACTACTGATGCAACATAAAACAATCTAAAATAAAAATCACAGTTTAAAAAGCAGTTAGCCATTACCTATTGAAACTGTGCTACATTAAGGCAGATATGATTACAACAATACTAACCTTTCAAAGCTAAGAAATAAGATTTTCCTGAAAGATTTCAGGTACTTAATATTGGAATCAGCAATTTTTCAACGTAAATTTCCAACTATTCGAGTTGATAGCATCAAAAATTCAATGAAATATGCATTGATTGAACACAAATCAAATCCATCTCAAACTTTTGCAATCATGTGCTTTTCAACATTCTTGTCACACAACACAATGTGAACAAAAGAGCCCATGTAGTCCAAAAAACCAGACTGTTTAGCCAGAACATGTGCTAGATATCATCGTACTTGAGAATTCATGCTTTGGTTTTAAAACAACATCTCAGTAATCTGTGTTGCAGATTTTTCCTTGGATAAGAGCTCTGTTTAGCATGTTTGGGTCATTTTTGTCTCTTCTTTTTCCTCAACTGTTTTCCATTGATTTTGTGCTGTTTTGCTTTTTGTCTCAAACTGATCTGATGCTATTTTTATTGAAAAAACATATGTCACTTAAAAACAAAATTTTTTATGGTAGGCAACAAAATTAATTCAATTTTGTTATATGAGATGAAAGAGCAGTGGTACAAGAAATAAATTTGTGAATTTCATCTTTTAAATTTTATGCCAATTTTTTTTCTCGAAGTTAGGCATCCAAAAAACGCAATTCATAAATTGGAAGCTCAGTTACTCCATGAAATCATTTTTTAAGCTAAATGACCACAGATAAAGAAGTTAAAGATATAAAGTAGTTTTAAGTATATGCAGTGAAGCAGAACGAGCAGAAATGGCGTTTTTTAAAATGATCATGACTTTGTAAATAATACAGTTTTTCGAAAAATTGTTTGCATTCTTGTTTTTTCATTAAGATCTGCAACTGTGCCAAATTTCATTAAAATACAAAACATATGATGTAACCCATTTGCTCATTTGGCATTGAATGACCCTAATTTGAATGGGTTGATATTGATGTTAAGCAAGTACTTAAAAATGTTGAAGAGCGGAGCTCGGTGAAACACTAAGTCAATTAAAACAAATAAACTTTTCTTTTTGCTTGTTTTTGGTCTTTACCTTACATTCAGGAGAAAAATATACCTAGATATATAACACGAAAAAGTTACTGCTTGGGTGTGAACAAATTACTCTCCTGCTCGAAAAGCCAGCAAAAGTGATCAATTTTGAAGCAGAAATAAAATGAGTTTTAGTAAAATGCAAACTTCGTTTTCAGGCTGATCTCGTTTGTGTATCTAGAATTTATTTAGGGAACAGAACCAAAATATAACTTAAGTCATTTGTTTCATTTGCTTGTGTCGGATAAGGTTGTCTTTAACAGCTTACAAATTGGATTTTGGGATGCTGAGCAATTGTCTTGAATGAAACGATAACAGATTTTAATTGCAGGGAATGCAGTGAGCGTGATAAACTTAAACTATGTAGCACTTGTATTCAAAATTTTACATGAAAACTTGTCAAATATTTTGCATGCAAAATTGTCGAAAAAGGTTGTTGAGTCAGCAGCCACTTTTAATTCAAATCCACTACAAAAATAATTCGAAAGTAAAGCAATAATTTAAAGCAGCATACAATCCTGTTCAACTTGTTAACTGCAAGAATTTTACTACAGCTACATTTACAACAAGGTGTAAAGATTTAACTTTAAAATATCCATTTAAACATTGCTTTTATTTACGACAAAGTGTAACGATTATGAATGGTAATCTGCTGAGAGATGAATCTTTAGCTCCTGAAAAACTTTGCTCTGTATTGTTTGGTTGAGGTAGACTCAAAATAACCATGAAATGTCACGCGACTTGTTGCGTGTGCCAATATTACACAAGCAACTCGTGCCTGTGCACCACAAAGTTTGAGGCCACTGGCTGGAGGTTGCATGCATCTGGATTAGGTAAGAAAACTTTGCAAACATGTAATGGAAAAAAATCTTTGTTATTGAAAAAAATACAATAAGAAATCAATTTTTTGTAAAACTTTTTTCCGCTCTCCTTCCATTTATTTGCTTTTGAAGTCACTTTTATCAAATATCAAAACCCTGCTCTCTGCCGACAAAAGCAATTCATGTACAGCTTAAAGATTGTACACAAATGACGCTCTCTCATAGATCCTTTTCCAGCCAATCACTGCTTGGCTTTTTCCTGTAGCCGCTCCTTTTCCTGTGCTCTCTATTCTGACGATCTTGAGAAGTATCAGATGAAAAGCTTCGAAGATAATTACATTTTAAGCAAAGTAAAACTTTTTCGTTTGAAAAACTTTCGTTTGGTAAAACTTTTATTTGAAAATAAAAATAAGTTTTTGAAGAAAAAAAAATTGAAAAACTGCTTTTTTTAAAAAAGAACTGTTTTTTTGAAAAAAAAATTGTTTTGTGTGATAAAATACTTTTAAATTTTTTGAATTTTTTTTTAAATCTCAGGCACAAAGTCCTGTTGTCTAAAAGTACTGGTGCATGATCGTCCATGCTAAAAGTCATAGACTGCTCCATATTGGGCGTGTGTCGAGCGCAAGACTTGTCATATCAATACACTCGAGAATCCATTTAGGAACAACTGTTTAAGAAATTGCAGCCTTTAAGAAGGCCACTGAAGATCATGAAGATCTGAGCTTACCACGAGTTTTGACTAACTTGTTCAAGATCTTAAGTTGCTGGTCACTGTATCGTTTTCAAAAATATTTGAAAATGGCTAAGATGATGAAGCCATTTCATGTTCTTCCTAGATTTGGACTGAAAAAATGCCCCGTCTATCCATGTCTCTTGTGGTTTAGTTTCGTTTCTACCCAGCTTGAAAAGCAAGTAAAATCTGCTGTCAAGCAGTACTTCTGTGGAATCGCGCATTGTTAACTCAACCAACAATCTTTCTGCTACCAACAAGGATGTACTGCTTGCTTTGTTGAAAAGTAACGTGATTTATCAATTCTCATGCCACTGTGACATTCAGTATGTATGCCCTACATCCCAAACGATGCAGGACAGAATTAAACAATATGTTCCCAAATTTATCCGTCCTTGCTCTTCATCCCATAAACGCATACTTCCTGCTTGTCAGTGCAAATCTTCCACCCAGCCTAATAGCTATTTTCTTGCTTCTGATTCAGCCGTTGGACTACTCTTTTTACAAAATCCTGTCTGTGCTCAACTTTATGATGACAGTAGATTTTCTATTCTTGCGCAAGGCCACGCTCCTTTTCACCTATCTGCTCTTGAAGCCGCTTTCATCAGAACTTCTAATCCTGCTTTCTGCCGACAAAAGGATTTGAGTACAGCTTTAAGATTGTACACTAATGATGCTCTTTCAGTGGTCTTTTCCAACCAATCACGACTCGGTTTTTTCCTTTAAATAGCCTCTCATTTTCCTGTGCTCTCCTTCATTCTGACAGTTCTTTTAACTAGTGTGAAACGAAAATCTTCTTTGAAGACATGAACATTTTTGAAGTTATTGTAATTTTCAACTTGGAAATGATTTTGCATTCCATACGATTAATTTTGCTGTGTTTCAGAGAAGGTACTACTGACACTACTCGAACCATGCACTTTGGGACTCCTACCCAGCATGAAAAAGAGTGCTTCACATTGGTGCTGAAGGTAAGTCATGTCATTCTGATTAAGCTAATATCTTGGCCCTCCATGGGTTGTGAAGCAAAATTTTTGCCTGCTCTGCTGACAGTTTCAGCTTTTTTTGGTCCCAAATTATTAATGAGTTAGCAAGCCGATTTAGGAATGCCTCTTGTATAGAAGATCTTGGGTCATTTCCTTAGTGCTTCTTTAGGTTTCGTGTCTTCTTTTTTTAAATGGTTTGCTATCTCGAAGGCTTGCTGTGTTGCCCTGACTCTAATGCAAGATTTTGCAGAAAACAAATAAAAAACACAACTGGAATTGAACATAAAGGCTTGACTTGTCACTTTATCAGTACACCATAAAAACAATCCTGTCAGTTTGTCAAAATGGCGTATTTAACTCGAGAGATGAGAAAATAGTCGAGTGCATTTATGGTTCAACCGTTTAAAAATTGCAGCAAAAGTTTTTTTCAGCTGATTTTGATGGTATTAGGGCTACTAAATGACATACTGAAGGTCTAAAAAAGTTTGATCGTGCAAAAGGTGTTTATTCTTTCGTTATGGTAAAGATTAATATAATTCATTAACTAATTCATTCTTATAATCAAATTACTGGTGACATCAGAATTTAATGATAACGTCAATAATAATAAAACTGTAATTTTGGCTTTTCACTGAAACAAAAATATCAATTTCTTAACTTAGAAGAAGTTCACACAATGCTGTGGTAAAATGTTTTGTATAGCTTTGTAAATAATTTCAGGAAATGATATAAAGCACCATAGCTATTAAATAGACATATCCTATTAGGCCTAAATGAATTTTTGGTCTTGGCCAAGCAGACTCATTTTCTTATTTGCCTTTGTGTAATACAACAAAATCATCTTTTTTGGCATCAGCAAACTTGCCAAACCGTTGAAGAAAATACTGCAATTGGCATTTTGTCGTGTGGTCACAAAATCAAAAATACACATCAAAAGCAGCCTACTATGAAGCTATTTGCAAAGTTTATTTGGTCTGCTACATCCTAATTTTCATTGCCTTATTTTCAGTAAAGTCTATTTTAGGGTCATATTGCACTTGCTGAAGCAGTTTTTCCATCTGGTACTAAAGGTTACTGGTTAGACACGCTTGCCCGCATGTTTTTGTGGCAGTTTGGTTTGGACTACAGACACGGGACCGGTCACGGTGTTGGTAGTTTTCTCAACGTCCACGAAGGTGTGGTGTTTTTGATTTTATTTTGCACTGCATTAAAATAAAATGTTCTATGTTTTTAGTGCGTTACATAGGTTTGTTCATCAAATGATTTTGATCTGTGAATACTTAGAGCTTTAAATTAGTGCATTTTGCAACAATAAGGAATCAGACTTGAAAGATTATAGGGTGGTAGATTCCTCTGTATTTGGCGATTTTCTAAGGCATGTAATTATGATTTTGTGTAACCAATTTTGCAACATACTTTATTTAAAATGATGTAACGAGTATGTTTTTCTGAAAAGAGTTTTGGATTGACAATTTCTCGAATTAACATCAACGCCTCTGGAGCAGAAAGCCTGAGGATCAAACTTCAGTTTGGTTAAATCAGACATATCTTGCTAGCAGCTGGTCTCCATCCACTGCACCATTTCTTCGAAAAGAGCTGTGTTGCTTGGGTGCAATGACATGGATATTGGTCCCACTACTTGTTACACACGTTTTTGCGTAATACAGCTACCATAATGAAAATTTGATTGATTTGACATCTTTTAGACAATTGACACAATGCAGTTCTAATTCGAGCAGTAGTTTTTAAGAGATTTGCTTGTTTGAAGTTTTGCTTTTTTGGAAAACGTCCTCTTTGGAAACTGTCCAATTTTGGAAATAGTATTTTGGGGAAATTGATGGAATATATTACAGCATGCTTAAGTATATGCTCAGGTCATATGCTATTAGTTAACGTACAAATGCATGATTTAGTCCGTAGGTTCTCAAAGTGCCCCGTACGAGCCCAAGGGCTCCACTAGAGAAACCTAGGGGCTTCGTAAGCTGTTCGTTTTTTTGTTTTTTTTAGAAATTTATTGTGAGGCTCCAGAAATGATGGTCAACCTCTTCACAGGTTCTGTAACACCAAAAGTTTGAGAACCCCTTTTTAGTCTACCTTTTGGTATTTTTCAGGTCCGGTAGGATGCTACATTGGAAACAGTGACCGCATTGTGACTGTTGCAGCAGACGTAGACCTCAAACCAGGAATGGTTATCACCGATGGTATGAAACCTAGCAAAGCTACTAAAACTAGTTTTGCTTTGCACCAGAGAAATAAAAGCACTAATTTTTCAACCAATTCCGCTTCCATCACTTGCCGCACTGCATTAAAATTTTTTTCACCAAAATTTTTTGTCCTTAACTTTCCTGTATGCTCGGCGTGCACAATATGCAGCCTGCAAAGCCTTCTATTGCGGCTCTCAAAATGGCCATGAAGCCTGTTATTGCTGTCCTCGAAAGTTTGACCCTCGAAATTGGAAAGCAGTTTGCAAGACTTTTTCAAAGGCTCGAACAAAGAAAGCTTCAAAAATTTATTTACTTTGCCAAAGCAAATGTTCCGCTTATGTGGGAGCAATTGCATCGCTGCTTTGTTTCTGAAAAGACATTAGTCCAATTTTTGTGATTTTCACTTTTTATTTTATGATCGATTGAACCTTAGTCCATCTTTTGAGCTTATCAGCAAAACTGTATGTCGCAAAATAACAGAGATAATGATAGCTTAAGCCCACTTTTTCTGAGAATTTTAGTTCAAAGGAGCCTCATGTTCATGCAGATTTTTTGTTCCAATGCAACATATCGACTTTTTTTCTGCTTGCCAGTTACATTCAGCTCAGCGAGTGATGACACTTGATTGCATTAGCAGTATGTAGAGTAAGTCAAGTGAAAGAGCACTTCAAATACTATTTTTGACAAAAGCTGTGAGAATTTTGTATTATCAGAAGACAAGAAGTATTGGTGAGCATTTTAGTTGGTTTACTTTAGCATCATTTGGGTTTTTCACAAAAAGTTAGTTTTTTTGGACCTGGTAATATCGCATCTTTTTTCTGCTTGAACAACTAGAACACACGGATGATGAGCAATGATAATGTCTACTATTTTTGAGTAGTTATTACAGCCTAGTCATAAAGTGAGAACAATGTACCGCTATATTTTGCATGAACAAATAGAACACACGGATGATGAGCAATGATAATGCCTACTATTTTTGAGTAGTTTTGAAGTACATATATTACAGCCTAGTCATAAAGTGAGAACAATGTACCGCTATATTTTGCATGAACAACTAGAACACACGGATGATGAACAATGATAATGCCTACTATTTTTGAGTAGTTTTGAAGTACATATATTATAGTCTAGTCATAAAGTGAGAACAATGTACTGTTATAAGTTATGAAGCTGTGATTAATCGCATAAACAGTTTAAACATAAATTGATGTCAACTTCGTCTTCATCATAAATTGATTGTGCGGAATTTGATTATGACTTTCAATAAGGTCGATTTCATTTTGCTTTTGCAATAAGCTTTGCGAACCAAAAAGTTTGACATCCTTTGTGGTCGACTCTTGGGAAATCATTACGACTTCCACTGGCAGTTAGGTGGCTAGATCAATCACCAACCCTGCAGCTGCAAAGCAGCTCGAGTCATAATATGCACAGAGCTGGACAGCGCTGTTTCGAGCTTTTAGCTCTCATCGGCGGGCCTCAGCTTCTCTAACAAAGTTATTCCCCAGCTGGACAAGACTCTTGGCCGAACTGGACGAAACCTTAAGGGCTTGCACAGTGGCAGAGGCTTTTTAGGGAATAAACGATTTTTCACTTGTGCTACTTAAAAAAAAAACAAGTGAAAAAATCGCTGAACCCTTGTAGTTAGGATAGCCGTAGGCTATCCCTACTACAAGGATTCCCCTTGTGTGACCACGGAAATCATAACCAAAAAGTTTGACGTCCTTCGTGGTCGACTCCTGGGAAATCATTACGACTTCCACTTTGGGGAATAACTTTGTTAGAGAAGCTGAGGGCTGCCGATGAGAGCTAAAAGCTCGAAACAGCGCTGTCAGCTCTGTGCATATTATGACTCGAGCTGCTTTGCAGCTTCAGGGTTGGTGGTTGAACCCTTGGCAGGGGAACCCTTGTAGTAGGGATAGCCTATGGCTATCCTTACTACAAGGGTTCAGCGATTTTTTCACTTGTTTTTTTTTTTTTAAGTACCACAAGTGAAAAATCGTTTATTCCCTAAAAAGCCTCTGCCTCTATGCAAGCCCTTAAGGTTTTGCCCAGTTCGGCCAAGAGTCTTGTCCAGCTAGGGAATAACTTTGTTAGAGAAGCTGAGGCCCGTCGTTGAGAGCTAAAAGCTCGAAACAGCGCTGTCCAGCTCTGTGCATATTATGATTTGAGCTGCTTTTTAGCTGCAGGGTTGGTGATTGATCTAGCCGCCTAACTCTCAGTGGAAGTCGTAATAATTTCCCAGGAGTCGACCACGAAGGACGTCAAACTTTTTGGTTATGATTTACGTGGCCACACAAGGGGAACCCTCGTAGTAGGAATAGCCTATGGCTGTCCTTACTAAAAGGGTTCAGCGATTTTTTCACTTGTTTTTTTTTTTTAAGTACCACAGGTGAAAAATCGTTTATTTCCTAGAAAGCCTCTGCCACTGTGCAAGATCTTAAGGTTTGTCCAGTTCGGCCAAGAGTCATGTCCAGCTGGGGAATAACTTTGTTAGAGAAGCTGAGGGCTGCCGATGAGAGCTAAAAGCTCGAAACAGCGCTGTCCAGCTCTGTGCATAATAAGCTTTTCAGACAGAACTCTTCGGTTGCGATCTCTGTCTGGTTGGGTATGTAGTAAGCAGGATCGTTTAAAGATCAAATGCAGTAAGGAGAAATGCACTCTGCAGTAAGGAGAAATGCATTTTAAGGATATTGCACAATAGTAAGGAGAAACGCAATCCATCCAATGACAGCAGGCTTTGATCTTACCGAAACAGTTGTAGAGTGAATATGAACTGCTTTTGCCTGCACAAATCTGTTTTTTTTTGCGAAATATAAACCGCTTCCAACAGGCTCAAGTGGAACTGAGAGTGAGCTGTGTTTAGGATTTTGAACTGCGCTGAATTGGCTGAATCACTTTCTGGTTCGAATTGAGTCTTACTTTTTACTTTGCATTTTCTGTTTGGCTGGGTTCTGGTTGGTTGAGATCGGTGGGTTCTCTGTTCCTGAGTAAGAGTGGTTTTTTTGCCTTATTGCTTTTGGAACATGTTGCTTGATGCGTTGCTGAAGCCTTTGAGTAGTGCGACCTACATATCGACTATCACAGTGGCACACGTATTCATAAATAACCATACTTCTTTGATTGGCAGGTAGCACATCCTTTTGGCAGCTGGTAGCATGCATTGGCTTGAGAAAATCTCTGGTAAATAGGCTTGAGATATCAAATATCCTGTTTTCCAATGTACCTCTCAAGGAAATGATTGGCATATGTGCGGAAGCCTTGTACAAAGACTCTTTTTCCACACCTCCCATCCCCCAAGCAGTATTTATTGAAGTTATGGAAAGTGCTACGTCATGCGTAGAGTTCAGCTTCAATGACACAATGTTCAAGCAAACGGATGGATTAGCGATGGGTTCACCACTGGGCCCAGCATTAGCGAACATCTTTGTTGGATACCACGAGTCCAAGCTATTTTCCTGTGTTCAAAAACCTAGAATTTAGTATCGATATGTTGACAACTCCTTTGCCATCTTTAAACAAGAAGGTGACGTTGACGATTTCCTTGTCATGCTTAATCGTCTACATCCTGCTCTCAAGTTCACTTTTGAAAAAGAACATGACGGCAAACTTCCATTTCTAGACATTCTAGTGGAAAGAACTGAACTTGGTTTCGAGACCAGTGTATACCAAAAGCCCACTTTTTCTGGTTAATAACATTCGCTGGGAATCCTTCAGCCCACGCAAACGGAAAACGAACCTAATCGCCATGCTGGTACACAGAGCACTTATGATATGTACAAAAAACAAGCTTAAGCAACAGATTGATTTTATCAAAAACATCTTGCTTGACAATGGGTACCCTGAAGATATAGTACTCAAGCACATATCCAAGAAAATTGCACAATTTTATACAGCCAAACCCTTTGGATCAGAAAAGTGCCCAGTGTACCTTAGAGCCCTGTGGATAAGGTCAGCTTCTCTGCAATTGGAACATCAAGTTAAAAGTGCTGTGCAAAATTGCTACGGAGCAGTGTCACCACACTTGATTTTCTCAAGCCAATGCATGCTACCAGCTGCCAAAAGGATGTGCTACCTGCCAATCAAAGAAGTATGGTTATTTATGAATACGTGTGCCACTGTGATAGTCGGTACGTAGGTTGCACTACTCAAAGGCTTCAGCAATGCATCAAGCAACATGTTCCAAAAGCAATAAGGCAAAAAAACCACTCTTACTCAGGAACAGAGAACCCACCGATCTCAACCAACCAGAACCCAGCCAAACAGAAAATTCAAAGCAAAAAGTAAGACTCAAATCGAACCAGAAAGTGATTCAGCCATTGGCCAACATTTGTTGGAATCCAATCAGTGCGCACGCAACTATTCTGATTCGCAGTTTAAAATCCTAACCACAGCTCGCTCTCAGTTCCACTTGAGCCTGTTGGAAGCGGTTTATATTTCGCGGAAAAAAGCAGATTCGTGCATGCAAAAGCAATTTGTATTCACTCTACAACTGTTTCGGTAAGATCAAAGCCTGCTGTCATTGGATGGATTGCGTTTCTCCATACTATTGTGCAATCTCCTTAAAATGCATTTCTCCTTACTGCATTTGGTCTTAAAAAGATCTTGCTCACCACATACCAAACCAGACAGAGATCGCAACTGAAGAGTTTTGTCTGAAAAGCTTATTGCAAAAGCAAAATGAAAGTCATATTCAAATTGATTGTTTACCATAATGATGTTATGTCTTACAAGTGTAAGGAAACACTTTGTATTCTGAAAAAAAAGCAACAACAACATTGATATAGCTGTTCTTTTTGATATCTCCAACTGAAGAGAGCTCAGAGATCAGTGCAAATTATACTTTTATTCACAGTCAAATTTAGAAACCCTGAACAGTCTGTTTCATGCTTAAGGGGATCATCAGAAGAGAACTTCTAAACAACATATACAAAAACAAATTGATTAGTTGCACTTGAAACATAGATTTATAAGTGGTTATTAACGAAGTAATGCATCTGCCTGGCCTCGAAACTTTCATCAACTGAGCCACAGAACAGCTGTTACAGGACTTTTAAGTTGAAAGGCGTACAACATTGTGTTTACTAAATAATATGCATGCTGGGTTTGTCGTCGGTTATGTTTCAAATTTGAGTGACTCATAATTGGGTAACATCAATTAGATTAAGTTTGAAAGGTAGGAGTTAAAAGCATTGAAACGACTAATACGAAAACTCAATATAGCACTGCCAGTAGGTTTGCAATTTATCCAGAGAAGGGGAGTTGTGGTAAGCGCATAAGGCTGAATCAACATTTTTTAGCAAAAATTTGTTTTAGTGCCTGCGTGTAGAAATTAGCTCGGAGCGTTTATTCAGCAGTACGTTTAGTTTCGCTTTGATGATTTACAGCTTTTTTGTCAAACAAAGGCTGCATATTTTTGCACCACAGCGATATGGAGCAGCTTCTTTAATCAGGCTCCATTGGATTTGGTAATCGTGGCCTTTGTTTTTGTGTTCCCAAACTCGTTTTGATAGTTCGGTACTTTTCTCTGGGCATTGGTGTCGAAAGAAAGAGCTGTGGTCGTTGAAGCATTTTTTGAAAGTAGTTGAGCACGAACCGTATTAGTCGTCCCTTTTGTTTCCAGATGAGATGGTGGCCTTGTAAACTATGCAGCTTTTCAGGCAATTTCCATTTAGTGAGCAGTTGGATTTGTTTCGACAGTTGCAATTTTCTGCCAATTTGGTTTCGTAGGTTTTTGGTGGGTTTGCCACCTTAGAATTGTGTAGTTTGATTATAGCTGCCGTGTTTGGCATGCAGTTATAACTGACTTTTAAGCAGTTACAATTGCAAATGGGGTGCAATTTGTGGTTGAGGGAGAAGTGCTTGTCCGATACATTTAAAAATTTTCTGCTGATATTTGTGAATACATTATTGCTAAAAGCGGGATTAAACCAAGTAATGTTCCGTTGTCTGTATTTTACATAAAAACAGGTACAGAAGTAAAAAGGCTCACAACATCAAAAGACACCAAAATATCATCTTATTCAATAACAACATCTTTAATGCGATCTATAAAATCAATTGAATTCTTGACACTGAAACGATTGGTCATAAGAGGTTTAATAATTTTACATAAAAATTTTCAAATATTGTACGTGGGAGAGTTGACAAAAGACACGATCGGACGAAGAGGAACATTTACTTTATGGATATTCAGTAACCCATAGAATCGAGGCACAACAGCTTTGCTACAATGTAACCAACCAATAATATTTGTCCTGTTTAATCTTAATATCCAGCAAAAGCTGGTATACAAAATCATTGACATCTTTTGTGATATTGTTAAGTGGATTTTGTTTGGTTACCAATTTGCTGCAAATAACGTTATCGTTTAACAGTGCGTTAATTTTTTGATTGTAGTCTGGCCTGTACATTAAAGCAGTACAATTACTTTTGTCAGCTTTGAGAATTCACGATGTCTTTGTCCTCCTTTAGCTCTTTCTAAGCTTGTTCCTCTTGTTTGTCGATATTTCTTTTGGGGGGTCGTGCAGTCTTCAATACTCCGGCGACTTTTGAATGAGTGGTAGAAACTGCAGCTGCGTCATTTACTTTGCGTAAGCCTTCTTCAACTCCACAAATGATATCCACCATTGGTAGGCTTTTGGGGCTTAAAGCAAAATTGAAGCCTTTTTCTAGTACACCCGTTTGGGAATGCGTTAACGATTTTGAACTTAAGTTATGCACCTACTTCTGCTTAATGTGCTGATCGTGACAGACTTGTTCAGATTGGTTACTGCTCTGCCCGTATCTTAATTTTTCCAAGTTTTTGTTTTGTCTTTTCTTGGTTTTGGCTTCAACACTAGTTTTGGAATTTTTGACATGCAATAGTAGTAGATGGAAAAATTCAAGGTTAGTTTGCAGCTGTGTCTTTAGTTCAATTCTCAATGTTTTTTCTACTTACTTCAACTGTTCAATTTTAATGTGACATTCTCATTTAAAATTTTTTCCTAAAAATAATGGTGATGTCAGCAATGAGCATGGAGAAAGATTCCACCAGGATTTTTAACTCTTTGAAAAAAGGTTCCAATGAAACGTTAGTCCTGTCATGATGGCCGATGTTTGTTGGTCTTTTCAGAGACACTGACAAGACTTCATTGAAAGCGAAGATGCCCTCCACATTTTTAAACATGAGTTTTTGAATTTTTGACTAAACTCTAAAGAAAACTTTTAAATTAGTGTGTTTGCTACTTTGTTTGATTTGTTATAAGTGCTGCTAAAACTTTTGGAAATATTGCAATTTCATTCAGCTACTTGTGCTGGTAACAGACTTAGTAATGTTTTACAGTGCACATACGCGATTGTGCTTATTGTACTAAAGTTTTATATCGAGTGGAATTAAAAATTTTATTAATTATCCAATTTAAAAAAGTTCTGTTGTAAGGCATAATATCATTTAAGCGATGATATATTCAATAGCAAACAAGTTTTCACTAATCAAACGTCTATTTGCTAAATTGACAAAATGTTTTTTAACAAATACGTCGTTTTATGCATATGTTTAAAACTGCAAAAAACTTAAAATTCTGACATGATAAAGCAAAATCGACTTCAGATTTGGAATCAACAGACCAAATTCCAACTAGAATCGATAGTGAACTGAACACTTAGTAACTATTAATTAGGTCATTGTTTTTGTGATGCAGTGTATTTAAGTCACTCAGTTTTTACTTCGATACTTTTTGAGTAAATGTCTAGTGATTATGAATGCAACTTTTAGTGATATCTTAATGCCGAATTATATTTCTCAACAAGGAGTGACCAATATAATTTTTTGACTTCAGAGAAAGGGATATACAGAAACCAAAACTGAAATTGCCTTTCAATTTGACAGCACTTGAAATGTGAGACTAGCTTAAGCTTCCTGGTGACTAACTGATTGTAATAGTTTAGCTGGTTTTAAAATTAGATTGGATATTCTCCATTAAAGGTAAATTTAGGAAATTTCTATTTCAGATTTCACTTTCTCAGTGTCTACAAATTGAGGTTCCGGCGAGATTAAAGTTTAAGTCAATCTGTATCTTTCTGCCTTTTAAAGAGTTATGAAGTGCACATCGTAATAGTAGATTGTAGCATAGTAACAGTCTGACAGTGATGGTTTATTTAAGTGCAGATTAGTATTAACGAAATCGTGATAATGCTTTACTATGTCACAGTACATAATATCAGTGCTGTACATAAAGAAGTGATAGAATGTGATTTGATGTATATATACAAGTGTGATATACTGCATTGAATTAGATCAAAACGGTTATTTTTTGGCATACAAATGGCAGATAATAATGATGATTCTGTTAAATTTTTCTGGTTGCATTTGCAGTAAACAATGTGTATATTTTAGGCTTAAGTCCAGTTATACCAAAACGGTTTGTAAGTTGTTTCAAAGCAAGAAAGACCTCTAAGTTCAACTACTCCTCAAAAATACTATAGCACCATCTATTGGAAAATCTTTTCGTGAGTTATCATGGCATATATTGTCACCCTAATAAAAAAAATGTCTAAGATATTTTTTTTAATTTTGAGAAAAACAAAAAAAAATTCTCATTTTTTACTGAAATAAAGTATCATTACTAAAATTTGGCAAAAACACATCAAAATGATTAAATCAACGATGATCTATGATCTATGTGATTTTGCTTGAAAACATCTCACTTGATGGCAAAATTACATACACAAAAATAATATAAATTTTTCTGTGACTTAGACAAAAGAAATGTTAATTTTATCTTGAATAGCTCTGCTATTATTCAGAGGTGGAGTCCTTGGCCTCCAAGTCTACATATCCTCGAAAATGCTCTGTTTGCAGTCGAGGACAGCACTATTTTTTGATTTGTAAAAAATGGGCCCAAGGCCATAACCTTTTTTTTTCTTTGTCTTGGAGAATGCGCCAGAGACCTCGCGGTAAATTTATGAAGACGTTTTTTTTTGGAAAAACACTTGCGCGTTGTGTTGTTGGTCCTTGGTCTTGAGCATTCCTGTTCTTGGCCTCAAGAGGGTCGATCGTTGGCCTCACATTGTTTTGTGTCCCTGGCCTTGCCCTCGGCCTCATGCCTTGTGTCCTTGACTCCACCTCTGCTATTATTTCTTCAACATTCACTTGAATGGTTAAAGATTAGGCGTAACTAGTGCAAAGATGAACTGCAAGGAGGAACAAATTTTACGTTTTTTTTTGTTTTGTTTTGTTTTCTTTCATTCAGCAAAATCGTTTCAAGTACTTTTGAGTAGTTGATATCTTCTGAGGATAACTATGTTATAGAAATAAGCTAAAACTGGAATTCCTTCTTATGAATGCTGCTTTGATTTATTTTTAGTAGGTTGTTGACCATAGGCGTAGCCAGGATTTTAGATTGGAGGGGCCCAAACCACAAATCACATGCCATGATGTTATCAGAAATTTTCAAAAGAGAATATTTTTGTGGAACAAAGATATCAGAGATCTTCTTTTTGTGCAACAAAGAAGATCAAAAGCTGTGGCGTGGTTTGCCAAATGTTAAAAATGAAAATGTCTAAACTGGGAGATGTGTTGAGTAAACTAGTATAACTCAATCGTTTTAAAGACAGGGGTTTGGGGGCGGAGCCCTCAGGTTCCGGTGGCTATGGAAGTCTCTCTGGGGGTGAAGCCCCCAGCCGCTGAGAAATTTTGAAAAAAAAACTATTTTAAAGCCATTGGATTACATTTCGCATGTGTTCAAAGCCATTGTTCAATTTCAAAGAACTACATTTTTAATATTTGAAAGTCAGTTGAAAAAATTAAATTGTTCTATCCTCCTTTTACTCACAATTTTAAGTCCAAAACACGTTTAAAATCTTGCATTTTGAGATTAAATTTTGTATTGGGCCCAAGTAGAGGGAAGTAAAGTTCATTGCCTTGTGCTATATTTTGGTGGTAAATAATAATCCACTAGAAGAAATTCCTTAGAGATTTTTGTTTTGTCATGAAAATAACCAATTGCAGGATTGCATGTACGACCAGGGGCATAGATGTAGCCAGGATTTTTGAATGGGGGGGACCAAATCACAAGTAATGACGTCTTCAGAAATTTTAGAAAGAGGAACTTTTTGTGGGACAAGGATATTGTAGATTGGAAGATCAGAAGCCGTGGCCTGTGTGTTGGCACGTAACCAGGATTTTGCTATAGGGAGAGGACTTAAATCAAAAATAGAAAGTGCGAAAGTGTAAATTGTAAGAGATGTGTTGAGTAAACTAGTGTAACTTAAGCCCATCACTGGCAGGGATCTGGGTTGGTCTGGGCGCTAAGCCGCGAGCTGCTGTGCAATTTTTTGTAATTAAAAAAAAAAAAAACTAGCTATTTTAATACCATTGGATCTTAATTCGCACGTGTTTAGTGCCATTTGAAAGAACTAGATGTTAAACATTTGAAAGCCTGTTGGAAAATTAAATTGTTTAAGCCTTATTTTACTTACAATTTAAGTCCAAAACATGTTTAAATACTTGTATTTTGGTGTTAAGTTTTGTAAGTGATTGGGCCCAGGTAGGGAAAATTAAGGTACATTGCCTTGTGCAATATTTCAGCAGTAACTAATAATTCCAGGTAGGGAAAATTGAGGTACATTGCCTCGTGCAATATTTCAGCAGTAACTAATAATTCAATGGAAGATTTTCCTTCGAGATTTTTGCTTTTTCATAAAAATAACCATAACTTGTTCAATGAGCATTTCCCCACACTGTGAAAATTTTTTCGTGTAAATATTACTAAAATCCTGGCAGCAATTTGAAGGTCCACCCGTACGTAAGAAAACGGATTTTAACCAGTAACTTTTCAACCTAACAATAGGTAGTAAAATTTACTAAATGGCTTGGCAGCAATTTGAAGGTTCATCAGTATTTCAAAAAATAGGGTGTTACTAGTAATTTTTTAACATAAAAATGTTTAGCTAAATTTACTTTGTAAGCTTGGCAGCAATTTGAAGGGACACCCGTATTTTAAAAAACGGGGTTTTATCAGTAACGTTGTAACCTAAAAATGTTTAGTTAAATTTACTTCGAGGCTTGGCAGCAATTTGAAGGGACACCCGTATTTTAAAAAACAGGGTTTTATCAGTAACTATTTAACCTAAAAACGCTGAGTTTAATTTACCATATCGCTTGTCAGTAACTTAAAGGTACACACGTATTTCAAAATACTAGAATTTATTAGTAGTTTTCACATACCGGTAACAATTAAGCAGTAGCATTTACAGTATCTCCAAATTTATGTTTACTACCAACTTGGAGAAATATGAAAATACATTTTGAACTATTATACTTTCACTTTGGACTCGATCAATTCAACACAGTGATAACTTTCTATTGGCACAAGCTTTCGCGGAGTCCAGCAGGTTGTAGTACACTTCCTAAGTGAAGTTACAGTTGCTTCTATTTGGTTCAATTTTTTATGGCAAACCAAAGAAGCAATTGTAATATCGCTTAGGAAGTCGACTACCACCTACTGGACTCAGTGAAAACTTGCGCTGAAAGAAAGTTATCACTGAGACGAACTGATCAAATCCAAAGTGAAGAAAACAGATTCAACAAAACACAAACAGATGAACTATAAAGCACAATATGCCAATATTTTCTTATGACTGTTAGGGGTTAAATAAATGGTGAAACACAACAGCGTGCACAGTGATAAGTAAAGCAAAAAAAAGTTCAATAAAAATGAATCCCATTAGAAAGCCAGCGATGATTGCAAGACTTGAAAGGATATTTAAGTCAAGTTTTTCATTTTTGAGCAAAATGTCTAAAAAAGCCTAAAACGCATTCCTATCAAATTTGAACTTTTTACATCTTGCCGTTTTCGAGATATTACTGTTCAAAATTAGCAATTTCCCGCTAATT
Source organism: Trididemnum nubilum (assembly GCA_963965965.1). Taxonomy (NCBI): domain Eukaryota; kingdom Metazoa; phylum Chordata; class Ascidiacea; order Aplousobranchia; family Didemnidae; genus Trididemnum; species Trididemnum nubilum. The sequence goes on from OZ014471.1 coordinate 28,329,102, forward strand.
TCAGTGTTGGCATTTTGTCAGTATTGAGACAGAAGATTGACTTTTGGAAAGTTCGCTTGAGTATACTTGAAAAGCAGCTAATTTACAATTCTAACCGTTTACATTGTTTTGGCAACAACACTGTCGAAAGCACTTATAGAGAGTTACGAACATGCAGTAACTTTTTGAAATTTTGTTCATAGCATTGCAATGGCAACCCTGGCAAAATTTTTAAGAAGAAAAAGCCTTTTGAAGTGGAAATATAAACTGTTATAGCTCAAGAACGGAAGGGTATAGAAAGCTCAAATTGGGTAAAGTTAGTTTTCAGATAGCCAAAATATTTAGAGAAAACGGAGCAAACAATTTTTTGACTAGATTGCCTTTTTAACATTTTTTTGTATACAGTTTTAGTTCTTTTTTAGCATACACAGAAAGCAACTGTTTTTATGTATTGTGCCTCAACATAAAGCATTAAAATACACAAAAATGATATAAACGAAAGGATATTTGAAGTAATCAACAAGTTTGACGTCCTTCGTGGTCGACTCCTGGGAAATCAGCTCTATGAAACTTGAAGTTTTAAAAGGATCTAAACTCTATAAAGTCAGCAAGTGTTGAGGTTGATCTAAAAAATCTTAAAATCAAAAATGAATTATTGCCATATGATCCCACTTCCGCTCCTAAGCTCAACAGCAGAGATGAAGCATGCGATGTCACGTTTGTGACCCTATGATGAAAATTTTTTTAATTAAGGATTTTTTCAAAAAATATAATACTTGTTGACTGTGGAGAAGTTCATAATCATTTCTTATGCTTTCTGAGGTTGCTTCAGTTGAAGCCCTGTTTTTTTGAATAAGGAATAAGATTGTATACACGGGGCTTATTCTGACTTCTTTGAGCGACTTTTCTTGTCTTTGATCCACGCGAAATACCTGAATACAAAGATCTTAAATTGGCAATTCCACTGTATAGTGTAACATGCTGACTTATTATGCTTTGAGAAAAGTGCTTAATGAGATTCCCCACCTTTGAATTATAGACAGATAACGGCCTGACCCGATGACAATGAGGTTACTTTAATTGTTTTGCATGCTTCTGGCCTAAAGGCTACCAGAACAGCAACTACTTAAAACAAGCAATGCAAAAAAATTGTCTTCCCACAGAATTCCAACCTGCAGCCTTTGGATTACTGGTCCACTGCTCTACCACTTGAGCTAGAGAAGACGTCTTCTTACATGCTTAATTTTGACTATTTAAATCCAGCAACTTGGTAGATCTATAATTTTAATAATAAGTCAATTACGATGTTTTTGAAGTTTGCAGGCCAGAGTTTTAATGTTCAATCGTTTCGCGTGCGTTTAATTAAATTAAGCATGCAAGAAGACGTCTTCTCTAGCTCAAGTGGTAGAGCAGTGGATCGGTAATCCAAAGGCTGCAGGTTTGAGTCCTGTGGGAAGACAACTTTTTCGCATTGCTTGTTTTAAGTAGTTGCCGTTCTGGTGGCTCTTCTCTAGGCTTTCGCGCTAGTTGACTTTAGACCAGAAGCATGCAAAACGACTAAGTATTAAAACTCTGGCCTGCAAACATCAAAAACATTATAATTGACTTATCATTAAAATCATAGAGGTCACTTTGTCGTCTAACCACCGAATTAACTAGGCAAATATTATGCACACTATAGCTATGCTGAATTGGAAGAAATATATTCGTCTAAAAAAAAAACTATATTTATGACACAGACTAAGAGATACCTTCATATAAAATTACCTCAGAAAAATTCCTGAGTTAGAGCAACAGCCGCAAGATATTCCATATTAATTACATAGTAAGCCCAAAACTGATGAACAAAAACGTGGAGAAAATTGTCCATCTTCAAAACAACTTGATTTTCAATTGCAACATACACATTTTTCAATAATGACAGAGTGCCATCTAAAAATAAATACGGATAAGTTTTTTCTGTGCTAATACGTCCCAAGTCAAATCTATCGGTGTTCTAACATGGGGAAATTTTGGTTTTGGTAGAATTTGTAATTCGTAGCTGGGACACAAGCATTCAGCTCCTGGTATGGCCATTAAGAAAGAAATCTTTTGTTTCATGTTGTGCATTCACGTGCAGACACAGCAAATCTTGAAAAGGTTAAAAAATACAGCAAATCTTTAGCAATGTAGAAACAATATTTGAAGCAAGCTTACTTAACAATGTAAATTGCCAAAAAAATAATGCAATGAACAGATAACAAAGCCAACTTAAGTCCCCTTTCACCTTTCGATAATTAGTTTATGAATTATATCAACACTATTCTGGTTGCAAGCAGTTCTTCGAATATTGCAAACCATTTGCAGCGAACTATAGATTGTTTCGCACACAAGGTGTATTTGCCTGCAAATTGCTACAAAAACATAATGACAAAAATAATCTTTCTTGTACAGAGACGGATCCAGAATTTTTTGGAGGGGGATCCGCTCCAGGTATAACATTTTTGCATACGTTTTTGTTTGATTTCCCCCTTCAGTTAAATAGTTTTTGGTGCAACCCAGACACGTAACTGGGATTTTGAATTTTTTTTTCAAAATTTTTTTTAAATTGAAAAAAATTTTTTTTGAAAAACATTTTCTTTGAAAAAAAAATTTTTTGAAGCAAAAATGTTCGTAATAATTTAATTGGGATATTGTGACGTTTGCACGCCAGAGTTTTAATGTTTATTCGCTTTCGTGCTTCTCGCCCAAAGGCTACCAGCGCCGAAACCTAGGGAAGAACCACCAAAACAGCGACTACTTAAAACAAGCAAAGTGAAAAAGTTATCCTCCCAGAAGATTTGAACCTGCAGCCTTTGGATTACCATTGCACGTTCGAATGCTGAGGGAGGATAACTTTTTCGCATTGCTTGTTTAAAGAAGTTGCCGTTTTGGTGGTCTTCCCTATCCTTTAGACAAGAAGCCCGCAAAATAATTTAAAAAATTTTTTTCTTGAAAAATTTGTTTTGAAAAACTTTTTTTTGAAAAAAAATTTGGGGAAAACATTTTTTTCAATTTTTCAATCTCTGGTGCCTAAAAGTCCCGGTGACTAATCGGTGGCGGATAAACGTCCCGCATCCAAACGTCCGTGCCTAAATGTCACTGTCCACACATGCATGCATGGACCGAATGATGCTGTCGATAATGCTGACAGAAGTTAAATCACTTTTTCTAACTCACTTTATATATTTGATATATCACGAGGCTATCTTCTTCAAAACACGTTGCAGTCAGCTTCGGCCAACTTCCGTCATCACAAAAATGTTGAGCAATTTCGTGACAAAAGAGCAGCAAAAGTTGAAATCACTTTATAAGAGTCAAAGCCAATGTAAGGACAGGACATCTTACGTTGAATCCTTTTTTGATGTGCTGTTCAAATGAGAGATAAGTCACTGTGATGAGTGACTTTAAAATGTCACACTGCAATGTCACACTTAAAATGTCACACTGCAATGTCACACTTCAAAAGTCACACTGCAATGCCAAAACTTTAAACTGCAATGCCAAAGGTTTCAATCAAAATTCATTGATAGCAAATTTGACTTATATTATGACAAATCAATCACAAACTAAAAATAAAGTACTATCTCTAGGTTTTTGTACCGTATTTTTCAGACTATAAGACACACCGATGTATAAGGCACAGTATCAATAAATGGACTTTTTATTTCTATTATTTCTTTGTATAAGGCGTTTTAAATAAAATGCAGCTTACAAAGCTATATAAACTGTACTACTGTAAAGCTCTAAATAACTCTGAATTACGTAAATCATGAAGAGAAAGCGAATATAGCATGATTCATATATCAGGCACACCTTTAGTTTCTTTGAAATTTTGAGTATTTTAGGTGCGCCTAATCTATGGTCCAAAAAATAGGTATTTCCGGAATAGCCTAAAGCAAGTCAAACTGTTAAAAACCAGGGTGGTTACTATAGTAGTTAGACTTTTCTTAAAAAATCTGCAGCTCTATGGAATTATGCCATACTCATCTCCACCAGACACAAATATATTTTAGTGCTACACACATATCTCAATTTGTCATAGGCTACCACATTTTTCAGACTCTAAGTTGCCCCAGTTTATCAGCCGCAGTATTGATAAATGACCTTTATTGCTTTTATTTCCTTATATAGGACGCTTTAAATGATTTTCAACTTACAAAGCTCTAAAAACTGCAACAAAGCTCAAAATAACTCTAAATTAAACCGTAGAGAGAAAGACTAAAGAGAGTGTAACCTGATCTAGATAGCACAATTTTAGCTTCTGAAAAATTTCAAGTATTTTAGTTTTACATACACCTTATGGTCTTAAACACTCGTATAAAAATTTACCAAATCCTAATTAGTAGGCTAACCTAAACCTTAATTGTAACCAATACCCTGCAACATAACACTATCTGCTATGACGTATCGTTAACTGTAATTAACTGCAACTTAAATCAATGCAGCCCGAAAAACATTTGCCTTCCACACTTGAAAAAATTACAAGTACGGTTTTACTGGTAGGCCTATGGAAACCTGGCAACCATACTAATTTTTGCTCTTATTGTTAGGTGGCAACCATACAGTTTGACTGTAGGCTATCATATCAAACAGACTAAACCTATTTAACTATCGGTACCACTGTAGGCTACCGAATAGAAGAATAAGCAATTTCATTTTATAATTGCTGCTAGTTATTTTTAACCGGTTCTTTGAACCTGTAATCCAGAATCTGGTAATTAAATTATACGAGCGTCTTCACCTAAACCGGATGAATTGCACCGCCATAGCCTAAGTCTAGGCTACTGATCTGGCATCTGTTGATATTCTACCCTAATCTACTAATTGTAACCTTACATTCACGTAAATACTATGTCGAGTAATGAATCCCAATACTGAGCCTTAACCAACTACACTAAAACTCCACAATCCTTCGCCCCCACTCCAACCAAGCTTCAATCGATAACTGATTAAAGTGCTAACTTTTGAAACTTTGTTTTCACCTTATTGGACTTGGCCATATCACGTGACATTGGAAAAATGGCGAGTTGGTAAAGTTTACCACATTTTTGCCGTTTCTAAACAAGAAGGGCGCACAAAGGTGTTTGATAAATGTCAAGACCACAAAGTTGGATTTTGAAGCTTTCCTCATTTGGATTTTGGTTTTTAGGCCAGTCGTTATTGGCTGAATGCAGATTCCATTAAACTCTGATTAAACAACTACTTTTAAACAAATTTATTTTACCTCTTCTGTCATGGTATGATAAGAAGAAAAAAATACACAAACAGTGATATTTTTAAACAGTTCTGGATTACATAGCATTGGGATTTTTCTTTGATGAATTTGTGGATTTGATGTTCTAGATTTTTAATAGTTTAATTCGAACATCTCTGATTGCGATCTGAGCTGTGTAGTGTGTAAATTGGATGCAGGTCAGGATTTTAACATCTGGATTATTTGGTTGTTTTTTTCACATTGGGTTTGGAGGCAGATCATTTTTTTTATTCTGGATTTGCATTTTTTTCAAAAATGCAGCACCTACAAATAAAGGGAAATTTTTGTTAAACTATTTTAAATGCACGGATAAATACCGTATCAAGCTTTTATTTAGTTTTATAGTTATATTTAGGCTGCACATTATGCTGTAGCTATTGTTTCATAGCCATTGTTTAACATACAAACTTACGGTATAAACTACATAAAATAGTCATGTTGTGAAATTTTACTTGCAATTAAAATGTAAAAAAATTAAACCAATAATAGTAGTATTTTCTATTCTCAACAAACTGTAAAAATTATCTGGTAAACAAATGTTAGATTTACAAATTAGCTGATTAAAACAAACATTAAAACCGTAAAAACATCTACATGTTAACTTATAGTATAAAGTTGCTGCAAAAGTTACTGTAAAAGCATTATTTACTAAAATTTTGTAATTTTTTTTACAGTTAAAAAGTAGTAACAATTAATGCAAAACTAATAGTAAAATTGTTTATCGTAAATATATCATTCAAAAATTCACGATTAATGCATGCTAATTTTACAAATTAGCTAATTAAAACAAAGATATCCTTAAAATTAATTACATATTAACTTGTTGTTTAAAGTTACTGCAAAAGGGATAGTACAAAAATGTACCAAAATTTTGTAATTTTGCTGACAATTAAAATGTTAAAGCAGTTAAGGCAAGCATAACAGTAAAACTTTTTATCGTTAATAAATCGTTCGAAAAGTTGCAGTAAATGTATGTTAATTTCACAAATTAGCTAATTAAAATAATGATTATAACCGTTAAAGTACTTACAAATTAAATTGTACTTTGAAATAACAGCAAAAGTTACGGTTCAAAAAAATACCATAAACCTTACAGCAAAACGAGATACTCTAAATAAAGTTATGAAACTTTACGGTAAAAATATGTTAATTTTACAAAATAATTAAGTTAAAGTAAGTAACAAAACCGTAAAAAAAGTTACGAATTAAGCTGTATTCAAATTTTACTAAAATTTTCACTGTAGAATGTACCAAAACACCTGTGATTAAAAAACCATAAATTTAGTTACCTTTTCTGTTAAACTAAATGTTACGAAAATTTTTATCAGTGCAGCTTATTTTTTTTCAGAAGTAGTTTGTCGCATAAAAACTGGCGAGGTGGAGGTAAATGGTTATTGAAAAATGGTACAATAGAATGAGGGTTACGCTCACTAACCATGTTATTGCCCGAGCTGGATCTACATTGCGTGAACCCTTGGCAATTAGGAGATTTTTGCGACATCTTCCTGCCTAATACAGGTAAAGGCCAAAAAGAAGTCTTACCATCTGAGCACAAAGCCACTGGCACTGTGTCTTATGGTAAATTCGGCCTTGGTTATTGCAGTATGTTCATAAAAAGATTAAATGAGGGCCTGAGATAGCAACTTTTAGAACAAAAACCCTTAACTTCACCCGGATTGTACATTTAAATTGGTTGGTAAAAATTGAATTGAGAGAGTGCTGGTCGTCAATATTGTTGTTACTTACTGTTGTGCGCAAATAATGCTAAAAGAAACTGAAGAAACAATGAGATTTTTGTCACATTTTTATCATTGTTGGCATTTCAATTGAGGTGACTCGGGGCCCCTTTCTGGCTACGTTTATCCTGTTGGCTCTTAGTATATAAAGCACTGTAACTAAGTTACGTTTACTGTCTAAAAGTAACTTAATTAAAGTTGCAGTTAGTCAGGGAAAAAAGTAACCAAAAGTTATCGTACTGCTATAGTTTTGAAAAAGTAACTAGCTATCGTTACAGTTTTGGTTACAGTTACTTTGATTAACAAAACTTTGACCTTAATCAAGCAAGTGCTTACTGCTCAGGACGATCATTTTTTATTTATCAATATTTGAGCATTGCGGCTTGATGGTTCTGCAACACTTGATCAGCAATAATGGTGTAGTGGTAAGAGCGATGATGTAGTTGTAAGAGCGTCTGCCTTGCAATCGGTAGACCGGGTTCATTTCCTAGTCGAGTCATACCAAAAGACTTTAAAAATTGGTATTCACAACTTCCCTGCTTGACTTTCAGCATTGAAGGGACATTGTAAAGATTTTGCCTTGGTGTGGTCGACATAGGTGGCAGCGACTTGCAGACCATATGTTCATTTGCTGTTTCCTGGCCAAGGCAACTTGGCAAATAAGTCAGTGAAACTGAAACTGATGTAATGGCATGATGATGACCAGGTGTGTGTGTGTATGTGTGTGCATCTAGCATCGGTTTGCGCAGCACATGCAGTTAATATAATTACCAAAGGTAGTCCGGTATGCGTGTGCTGTCACTAAAAAAAAGTAACTGTAACTAGTAACTTTTGCAGGTCTAATTTTGTAACTAGGTACTGATTTCGCTACTGTTTCAAAAAAATTACTAAAATACTGTTTCAGGTAGTCAAGAAGTAACTAGTTGCAGCAAATAGTTACAAAAGTAACTACTATAGTTACTGCCCACCTCTGGTTGAGAAACTGTGCTGTTTTGAAAAAAATCTCTGTTTTCAAAGAATTTGTTCTTTTTTCTACCAGGTAGTGTAGTTTTTTGATGCCTAAGTCAGCATCAATTGACATTGGCTAATCGTGAATTGCCTAAGTCAATATCAAATGACATTGGCTAAACATGAAATTGCCCAAGTCCATCTCTTGACTTGAACATTTTTATTATAACAGCATAAAGCGCCCTCTATTGGCGATTTTTGAAATCTGAAAAGTTTACAATTGCCTTTCCTCGCTGATCATTTTGGTATGAATAACTCATTTTGCCCAAAAATCGACCTAGACATATATTTTTATTAGGCTGTCGATATACTACTTCTAATTAAAACTCTGCAAGTGTTGGTGTGTTAAACTACACAAAGGTAATGATTGCAAACACATTGCCAAGGACAGTTTTTTGCGATTTTCTCCAATGGAAAAATGGACTTAAGTCTTTTTAGAATACAGGCAGCGATATACACACAGTATACATGTGAACAAATGTTTTCGCTAATGAACTTCATCAAAAACAAACAACGTTCCTCTCTTACTGATAGGCATCCAGAAGACGTATTAAAAATAACTTGTTCCAGCATCAAGCCTAATTATGCTGAGCTTGTTGCCAACAAAAGATGTAACTTTTCACATTAAACTTTATTTTGAGATTTGTGTTTGTTGCTGACATATTGTCAATGCATGCAATGTACCTCACATTTCGATAATTTGCGATGATTTGTCCATGCCGTGAAAAGGTTACTATTTCTAAAAAATAGCTGATAACAGTTACACTTTCATAAAAGATTAATGTGGAACAACAATAATATGTTTTCCTGCCAATAAGCATTAAAAAAACAAAACAATTGTTTTAGCATGCAGGTAAATAGGTAACGGTTGTTTTTTTACTTTTCGACTATCATAAGACGTTTCACCGTAACAGTGGTAGCAACAACAGCAAAAGCATGCAGCCCCGCAACAAGTAGGTCTGTGTTGTTATGGTTCTTATACTGCAGCGAGTTGTGCTGGCCTGCCGTACACTATCACTTTACCAATATAAAATAGCCTAATTGGAAAAGTTGGTTTAAAAGTTAGTTTGTCATTTTAAGAATTGTAAATAAACCCTTAACCTAACTTAAAGAGATAAAAGTCATGCTTTCTCAACAAAAATCAGAAAAATCGGATTTGTTTAGATTTTTAAAGTATTTTTCAACTCTTTTGTGAGTGGGTATTGTACACTGTAGAGATATGATCTTCTAGAGGGTTTCTTGTTGAACCGCTGAACACTGATTTTGTGGCATGGGTGATGAGATTGGATGATTCTGGAGGGAGATGCAGAACGTGTTCAAGCACGAGAGTGCTTTGTGTTCCAAGTTCAAGGGAGCAAGTTGGGCCTCAACAAATTCAAGGGAGCAAGTTGGGCCTCCTTTGTATTCAAGAGAGCAAGTTGGGCCTCAAGAAGAAGCAATGGGATGGGAGTGGAAGAGAGGCATCCAGTAATATGATTTTAAATGCAGCTCAGTAGGGTATTTCTGGTTGGTTGAATATTGTGTTGCATAGGAAGGGAAACCAGGGGTTCAATGTGTGGTGGTTCGTTATCAATGTCCCTTTCTGCTCCTTCATAGCACATAAAAATATGCAGATCACAATTAAAATAAGTTAGTTCAAAGTTCAAATGTGATAATATTGCAGTTGCCTTTTTTTTGAAATATGCTGTCAAAAATATGCATTCCAAAAGCATGATTAACAAAATTAAAAAGATAAAACTAAGATTGAAAATGTTGGTAGGCCTGCAGCCTATTTATTTACTAAACATGCTAGGCATGTTATCAAAGTCGTTTTGTGCAACCCTTACTGCTTCATAAAGCCTAAGTTTTTCTGAAGAAAAACCAGCCGCTAGAAGTTTCTTGACGTTAGGCTAGTTTATTTTGCTGTAAGAATAGCAGGACCCATGGAAAACAATCGTTCCATAGCAGTGGAATTTGGCAAGGGGGTGTTGTACTTTATGAATAGGCCTACATCTACCCTACACTGTCTATACATTGAGTCGTAAAAACTACTTTTTGGTAAATTGCAAAGAAACATGTTGTTGATTTGCGGTAGATTTCAATTTTTTTATCGCAAATGTGAAAATGTTTGCAGTAAGAAATCGGTTTGCAAATTCGCAAATCAAAATCTTGAGTCCACAATTTGCTGATTTGCGGATCGATTTGCGGAAGTGCCCAGCAATGGTCTGTCCCGAAGGGCTGTCCTTGGCCTTGGCCTCGGATTTTTTTTGTGTTCTTGGCCTCAAGCCTTGTGTTCTCGACTCCACCTCTGCTTGTCACCATATGTAACCAAACATTAATATTTGTCTTAAAGTTGAAGAGTATGAAACAGAATAAAAAATAAAAAATTTTTCGAATATCTTAAGTGGTTTTCAAGATATCGCAGTTTGAATTTTCGGCCACTAGAGGGAGATTTTGCTCCCAAGTTTTGAAAATAGTTTTGTACTTCCATTTCTGGAGCAATCTGATGCCTGAAAATTACTACATTAGGGTTTTTTGGGGTCAAGGAATTCATTTTTGATGTCAAAATTGCAAAGGTACGACTGCTTTATGGTGAAGGGCAAATTTCAGGGAGTGGGTGCGTAGCTGCAACAAAAATTTTTTTTCATCTGTATTTACATTGCTCATAGTTTTTGAAAATATAACAGTTTTTTATGTACTTTTTATTAGCATCTGAACTGGAGAAAGTTTTTGTTTGGATAGTTAATTTGAATAAATCTGCAATTTCAATGATTGTGTGTCTTTGAAAAATGTTATCATTTTTTAAAAAAAGTTTGGAAAACTAGTTAACTTGTCGTGTGAGGTAACTACAGTATAATTCAGGTACTGTAAGTAGAAAAATCTATCTATATATCACCAATAGCTTAGTCAATCATGATACTCTGCTTGCAGTTTTGATAAAAAGTTTAGTATTAGTTCAGAGGCAATAATTTTTTGTCAAAAACTGAAAAGGGGTAGCTAATTCAATGAATAGCATACTAATTAATAGCATTTATCAACTTTCTAAAGTATTAGGTGTTTATTTTGCGGTAGCTGACTGACTATCTTGTAATGTCAGACAAGATTTATCGAAAGATGAAGCAGCTACAGTTTAATAGTCTATTTATTATACTTGTGTTCTTAAGGAGTAGCCTTAAGAGTAGCTTTTTACCAGTTCTCATTGAGAGTAGCCTTCTAATAGTTCTAAACTGCTTTTTAAAGTCTGTGTTATCCTTTAGAAAATATCTTTAACAACATGAAAAATTTTAGTTTAGGGGTACCCAAAGTTTCAAGGAGTGGGCCACATTACGTTTTTTTCTGACCTTTAACAAGCTGCACAACTCTTATAAAATGTTTGGATAAATTTTATTCAAATACAGCTCATTTAACTTTTGTATCATTGTCCTTATTCCAAATCAAATAATTTTTTAACTGGAGTTGACACAATAAAGTTAAAATTCGTTTTATGTTCACCAAAAATTAAAGTTTGTTCAATTATATGGAAGAACTTTCTTATACAACAAACATAGTCCTAGTTATTACAGAGCATCATCAAAACCAGATTTTGCTAAGGGAGGGGCTTCAACCAAAGCTAACATTTTTCTATGTCAAAGTTTCAACAGTATCTAGCTCCCAACGACTTGAATAAACTGCTGTGTGTTTAAAATGCATCATAAACAACTTTGGGCTTCTCTCCCAGACGCTAGATGGTTTGTATGATTTCATGAACAAGAATTTTTAACAGTTCGGTTTTAACGCCATTGGCAAGAAATTTTCTTTTTAAAGCCATTTCAAAAAATCGAATTCCCAAATCAATTCATCCGCCAGTTATTGGTCAAGTCCTAAATATTTTAAGGCTTAGCATATTTGGGCAAGCCTTTAAGTGATTTGGCTGAAGAGGAAGGCTTCACAGCCCACGCAAAGCCTGTTCCTCAATTGTTGCACTACTAAATGCATTTTGAACGAACCACAAAATATACAACTGTATACTGTATTTTGGAAATGCAAACTGTGTGGTTAAAATGAAAATTATTTAATCAAATGAAAATAGTTACGGTACTCCGCAGCTAATGTAGTGACCAATGAAATGCAAATTTGCTACTTCTTAAAGTAATTATAGCGCCATTTCGCAAAAAATTCACAGAAATTTATTGCCATTAGTAATTAAATTAATGTGAAAAACTAGCGTCAACAAATTTGACAAAAACATTTTTTTGATAAAAAAATTGCAAGCACTGAAAGAAACTTTAAAAGTAAATCTCAAGACCAATTGCCAGCTGCAAAAGGTTGTGCGGGGCTGCATATACAGCCTATGAGCCACATTTTAGGCAGCCCTGATCTTATAGAATACTTGTTGGTATCATGAATTCATGTAGCCTGGAAAGTATTTTGAAGATGATTTATGTCACAAAATGACTTACAGCAAAAAAATTCAACTCAATAAACTCGTAAACAATGATGAAGTAAAAACAGCAACTACTTTTGAAGCATTACCGCACTTCATTTGTTTTACATAAACCATATGTTTTAATTTGAGATTGATATCAGGGTTTCAACAAGTGTTTGATAGCAAAGAGTTAGAGCAAAGTAGATTACCTTAGTACAAAAACATTAAAAATTTAAACCTATAAAACCCAATAGTTTGTTTCACTTGTAAATGGGATCATCAGGGATAAATCTAAGTTTAGAATTAAAAAAAAAATTGTAATTTTTAATGTTTTAATACTACGGTAATCTGCTGTGACATGTTTCAATGATATTTCTTGCTTATAATGTTTAATGATTAATTTAAGCTTTGTTGGTTGCACACTCACAAACACTATGTGTGTGTTGGTGTGACCAGCAAAACTGAAAACATTTTACATTGTGATGTACTTAAAACATGGTTGCTATTTTTTGCTTGTAGCATAAAAATTTGTCGTTTTCAAGGCTAATACAAACACCTTAACTAATCTTGCAGCCATGAGAGTGTGTGTACCAGTAACTAGTACTGGTAACTACTATACAGTGTACGATGCAAGTTGTATAAATGTAACCGTGTTGTTACTCGTCTTCTTTGAACTTTAAATGTTACTATGCTTTGAGATGGTGGAATTTAATCTAAAGTGATATTGTAACGGTACAGAAAGTTCAGTTGATTAAAAATAGTTAAAATTTAAATACCCCGCTACAGGCTGTTTCTCCCTGTAGCGTTTTTTTTTAGAACTTTCAGTATCGTTAACAGGCTCTGGTCCATGTGCATTGAGCACTTTGGAAACTGGAAAGACAGTGTACAAGTTAAAGGGATACTGTGTGTATGTATATCATAGTTGAGTCACACAACAATTTTCAGAGCTTTTTTTTTTCAGAGACTTCAGCCAATTTTCATAGTTATACAATCATTAAAATTGCAGTTTTATTCGAATTAACTATCCAAACAAAAACTTTCTCCACTTCAAATGCCAATAAAAAGTAAATATAAAACTGTCATATTTTCAAAAACTATGAGCAATTTAGATACAGGTGAAAAAAATTTTTTTTTGCTGCAGCGACGCACCTACTCCCTGAAATTTGCCTCGAAAGTTTCACTTTTGTTAAAATTTAAATTCAGGTTTTCACCATAAAGCAGTCATTCTTTTGCAATTATGACATCAAAAATAAATTTCTTAACTCCAAAAACCCTTATGTAGCAATTTTCAGGCATCAGATTGCTCCAGAAATGGAATTACAACACTATTTTCAAAACTCGGGCACAAAATCTCCCTCTAGTGGCCAAAACTTTAAACTCCGATAACTTGAAAATCACTTAAGGTATTCAAAAAAATTTTTTTTTATTCAATATCATTTTTAACAACTTTAGCCTAAAGCACAAATTTGTATTATACCAAAAACATGCTTACAAAAAATTTTTTAAATTTTGGAGTAAGCATAGAATCACCCAAAGGCATAATCAAGGACTAAAGGCAAAATCAATTGGGGTATGTATAAGTTAGGCCAATGGTATTAGACTAGATTAGCGTTGACTTGATTCCTTTTGACCCATCTGTTGCAGAGATATTCTACTTCAAACACGACGTTGGTGACTCTAATATTTAAATTTTAATAGTTTTATTGGCAATGCTGTCGTTGATAAGCATTAGCATCTTGGGGACGCCTTCCTAGTTCCATCCTAAAGCAATGGTTAGGCTTCTGCATTTTGTCGTTTCACTACGCACTAAGTAGTTTGATTTTGTCAGCAGAACAGATCCGAGCTGGAAAAAAGAGTAGACTGTATGATAGCTTAGGTAACAAACGTCTAAGAACAAGTGAAAGCTGGGATACCTAAACAAAACTGGAATGTGAAACTCTGCTTTACTCTGTGCGACTTCTTGCAAACAGTAGGGCTATTGCCGAAACAGCATTTTTCTGTGCTCCTTGCTTCTGATATAAGAATTGCAGCATTCGAGAACTGCAAAACGGTTTAGTTTAGGAGGTACCGATAGATTATTCAAGTTAGGTGTGGTTGTTTAGCTAGACTTACTTGTAAAGTATTACTCAAAAGTAATTGCCTACTTATATTGTAGATGTCATGATTGGGCTAGGGCCACTCTAATGTACATCTCATACCCTTTTATTGCTGAGCTAAGGTATTACTCATAAGTTATAGCTCACTTGTAGATGTCACGACTAGGCTAGGGCTACTCAACTGTGGATCTCGTATCTGTCTATTGCTGTGCTGTTTGCACAATTTAAGACTTGCAGTTACTGGTAAGTGAACATTTCTTGTCGGCTCACTGCTTTATACTGCCAGAGTGTTAGATGAGTCTGGTACTGGTTGTAAATTTTGGGTATGGTAGGCCTACAGGCATTTGCACAATAAAAATTTGTTCATTAGATTAATTTATCCTTAGCTGTCAGGAAGTTGGCTGTTGGAGATTATGTTATGTGTTAATAGTGTAGGCTATAAAATTTAAAATCAGCTGTTATTGTATATTAGTATACGTTAAAAACTGATTTAAAGTATCAGTATAATAAAGGCCATGTCTTGTCAGAAATCACAAACAAGGATTCAATACTCTGAATTAATAAGAAAAATTTCCAGTACAGTAGCTTCATGTAAAATTATTCTAGTTCGAAGTATGACAGTAATTTCTCTCACAATCAAGTCAGTTGTATTGTCCAGTGCCCTAGTGAAATGCAAACCTTACTGTAACCCTGTAACACTAACAGCAATGAGCAAATGATATTTTTAATTTTGTATTTTTCAGGTATTTTAAAAATTAGATAAAATTTTAGTTTTGAGGTACCGGTATATCAGTTTTCATGGCTCTTAATATGTATTATTGTGTCGTTTTTCACATTTGCGAGTATCATCACAACAGTTTCAAAAATGTGGTATACCTGATGTGCCCCAAACTGCAAAACTGGATTTTGTTCTAATGTATTGAAGAAAACGAATCTAAAGCAAAAATTTCAAAGAAAAAAAAGAAAAGAAAATGACTTTAAAGATTTCCTTCAGATCCAGTTTTATGCCAAAACTGGATTATGTGATTGATTGATTGATTGATTGGTGCATCTTTATCCTCCTATCACGAGAAAGCGACGGTGCGCTATGCTTTGGACGAATCCGCACCCGCTTAGGAGTTGACCATTTTCCAAGCTTTCCTGTTGACGTTTTGAGTTCTTCCCACGTAAATTTGCTGCTTGTTCGAAGCCACCAAGCAGAGATAATTATCGTAAAGCGTCTTATCCAAGGACGCAACAACGTGACCAGGGTGCGGGTTGAACTCATGATCCTGCGATCAGAATCGTCGTAAAAACGACGCCTTTACCCATATGTAGAGCAATTCCTCGAAAGAAATTGAATGTGAACAATTCATGCAGAATTTGTGCCAACCGATTAGTGGTCGACTGGATAGAGCGTCTGCTATGAAGCGGTAGACTGTGGTTCGATTCCCGGTTGGGTCAAACCAAAGACTATAAAAATTGGTATTCACAGCTTTCCTGCTTGACGTTTTGCATTAAAAGGGACAGTGTGAAGCCTCCACCGTGTGTGGTAGACAGATAGGCAGGTGGCAGCTTGACTCGAAGACCAAAAGGTCCCTTCGCTGTCTCCTGGCCAAGGCAACTTGATGAATAAATAGTAACTACAATTACATTGAAACTATTACTATCAATTCTTGGAAAATAACAGAAAGTGGAAATGAACCTGTTGAGTTGAAGAGTTTGTCTGAAACCATCTGCAATTACCAGTATTTTTTCCAACCTCTCAAAGGAATTGTCAAACAAACCACCAAAAGTTTGCTATTTTAGATGTATTCAATAAATCAGCTGCTCATGCTCTAGAATGTGATTCTGAAAAAAATCCTGGGTTCGTCGGCACATCCAAGTTTATGAAGTTTATTTCAAACATTTGGAAAACTATGTCTGTTACAACTCCAGAGAAAGGTATTAGTGAATGCTAAATGCAAATCACTTATAAATAATGACAATGCACACTCACAAGATGTTTTTTTGTATGTAGTAAAATGATAAATTGTCTGATGTGTTTATGGTGTATTATGGTGTATTACTGTTTATGGTTTATGGTGTGTTTATTGTTTCAGTAAAGTTAACTAGTAGAAGTAGTAGTGCTTTTGAACCGGAAAAATGAAATAGCAACAGCAGTAGTATGTTGTTATAGCATGCAGTCATTAGTTACAGATGTTATTAAAATATTAATATGGTTGTAAAACTTAACAGATTATGAGAGTTGCCCCCATCCGGCCCATGATTTGCATAAGCTTTTTATTAGTTTTCAACAATAATTTTGAGGTAAGTTGGTTTTGGCATTAAAGTTTATATGTCATAAATATTAAATATGCACTGTGTTTAGGGATTGAAAAGAAAGATGACATGTGTATGCCATTGACATTTCCTTCAGAAACAGAACAGCCAACTTTAAATGCTATCTTAAAGAGACTACCAATATTTTTAAGGATTGGAAAGAATCTGGACTTACTGACCAAACCTTCCTGGCTTGCATTCAGGCGATGTCTGCAGTATCTGAACTACCTAATATTTGCATGAAAAGTTTGGATTTCACTCAGCCAACTGAGTTTTGATTTCACTAAGCTAACTGAGTTTTATTTCACCCAGCCAACTAAGGTGGCCATGCTCAGGCAACTGAGTTATGTTTTGTTGCCACTACTTTAGCAGTGCATTGCTATTACTCTTTCCCATGATAAAAGAAAATCGAAACTATTTGCTTGTTGAAATCGGTACTTTGCATTTCGGGTCCACGACAACTGACCGCGACAAACTGACCACGAACCAAATGAAGTCGGTTGGCCGAGAAGCGCGATCATAAAAATATTTTACTATCCCCAGAGCCATCTTGCCCAAACCCTCACTTTGCGATGAAATTACTGTGATGAAACCGTTGGTTTGCGGTCAGTTTGTAGCAGTCAGTTGACGTGGCTCGTGCATTCGTGCAAGCAATACTAACCATGACAAACAAGAGTGGTATGAATCAAATTTTTACTCACAGACATTATAATTTTGTCCTCATTGTTCAAACTATGTTTGACTGTTTTGCTAAAAAAAAGAAAGCGATCTAAAGCGTTTGAATGCTCCGAAATGTGAAGATACTGGTCCCTGGACCTATATCTCAAGAAGTCTAAAAACTTATCAACAAAAGCTTGAAGTTAATGTGAATTGCTTTTATTTTTCTAATTATAACAAACATAGATATCAAACAAGAGAAGCCAAAGCGTAGAAATATACTGTGCAGCACTTCGCTCATTATTTTACTCCACTTTCAAGCTCGCTTATTACTCCTATTGTAATATCACTTTGGTTGGTTGTCTTGGAGCTCATGAACTGGAGAATCTTTAAGAAAAGATCACTTAGCAGCTCTAGAGCCATAAGATTTGCAGCAATTGCATCATTCATTGCAGTTTGCAGACCTACGTATAATTTTGCAAAAAATCCTGGTGGGAATCACTATTGAATTTTCACAAAACAAGTAGGCACTCTTACATAGCAAAATAGATAATCATTTTGGCCACTTTGGTTCATCTTGGAGCATTTTTTAAATTTTTTGCCTTCGTTTAGTGTCGATAAATTCCATGTTGTTTTTCTACTTTACTCAAAGTGCTATTTAATATATTGTTTACCAGTATTTGTTAAATATCAATTATGTCTTAATTTCATCGTAGTTTAATAAAATAGTCTATTGTAGCACACTTAACTGCGTAATCTATTGTAAGTTGGCTTGCAGAACTGTTAGTCAGCTAAAAAATTTAACAAAGCGCGAAAATGTAGCATTACCAGAAACATTTTGCTCTAATTTACGATTTCGTAAATAGCCCTACAGCTAGCACACAATTTTTGAAGTTTTGCATCCCGGTTTTGTTTAGGTATCCCTGACTGAAAGTTAGGCTTGTAGAGTTATTAGAGTAGGCTAGTAGGCAATTGTTTTCAACTCAGATGGAAAAGTTTATTCTAGGATCACAAAATACCATAAGCAAATACAACAGGCCTACTCAAGTTTTGATGGTCTTATTATTAGGTATGGGTTTGTACTGTGTAGCCTAGTAATAAAAACCTTAGTGTTAGACTAGGCTAGGATTGTGTCGGCAGCATGGCCAAAAGGGTAAAGGCGTTGTTTTTACGACGACCCTGATCGTATGATCATGGTTTAACACGCACCCTGGTCTCATTGTTGCATCCTTGGATAAGACTCTTTACGATGATTATCTCTGCTTGGTGGCTTTGAACAAGCAGCAAATTTATGTGGAAAGAAGTCAAAGGTCAACCGAAAAACTTGGAAAATGGTCAACTCCCAAGCAGGTGCGGATTCGTCCAAAGGATAGTGCCACAGTCGCTTTCTCGTGAAAGGAGGATAAAGATGCATCAAGCAATCATCAATTTAGGCTGAAATGTATCTGCCAGCTTGATTTTAACTGAAATTGCTAGACTACCAAAAGTCTACTCTTTTTACCAGCTCAAATCTGTTGTGCTGATAAGATCAAACTGATTAGTGCGTAGCAAAACGACTCAATGCAGTAGCCTAATCGTTGCTTCAGGTTAGAACTGGGAAGGCGTGATTACGATGCTAATACTTATGAACGGCAAGGTTGACAATAATAGTTATTTAAATTTATAACATTAGAGTCACCGACGTCGTGTTTGAAGTAGAATATCTCTGCAATGGATGGGTCAAAAAGGATGGAGTCAACGCTAATGTAGTCTAGTACAATTGGCCCAACTTTTGATACCCCAATTGATTTTGCCTTTAGTCCTCATTTAATAGAGGAAGGAAAGTAATTCTTTAGAAGAACTCTTGGAGGCGGTAGAAATATAGCACAAGGCTTTATGTCGCTTGAAGAACTTCAAGCACAGGGATTGGGTATGGGCCCCAAAGGAGAGGATTCGTTTGAAGGTGACACCAAAGAATTTAGGAGTGGCATTGAAAAAATAAAATAAAAAAAACTCAGATGCTCAGAAGCATTAACAGAAGCTGAAAGGTGGCTTGGTGGGAATCTGTGCTGAAGAAAAAAGATTAAAATTTGGAGGGATTTAGGAGAATTTGTAATTAATCAGATCATTATTTCAGTATAGTGAGGAAGAACTGGACAACAGCGGGGGCATTGACTGGGTCAGTGGAAAAGGACCAAATGGCCAGGTCATCTGCATTAAGGAAGGCATAAGCAGTAGGGCACCGTTGGGGAGGCCTTAGGGAATATTATTGACAAAGATAACAAAAAGAACTGGGCCTAACATAGAACCTTGGAGGACACACTGTCTGATGGAATGTCTCAAGAATACTCCGAGCTGAGCTTGTGGTTCTTGGTTCAGAAAAAAAAATAGCACAATTTAAAGCATGAAATTGGGAGATTAAGAGAGAGAAGGTTATAAAAAGGACAGAGTGCCAGACGAAATCAAGAGCTTTCTAGAAGTCAACAGAAGCCAAAACTGTTTGGTCTCAAAATTTTTTCTTTTGAAAGCCTTTCCAGACAGTAGATTAGGACAGAGTACGATATTGATCGAGAGTTGACCTGCCAGGTCAAAAGCTGGCCTGGCAAGAAGAAAGATGGTTGCATTCGAGATAGAAAGTGAAACAAGAGAGTACCAAGAGCTCAAAAACCTTGGAAATGCAGGAGGTTAAATTAAGATAGGAGGAAACACTTAGAGGAGTTTATGGAGATGGGGTGGAAGGAGGATTGTGAGACAGTGGGTTTTCCACGTTAGTGTTTGAAGATGATGGTGGCTGGTTTCCAACAAGAAAGTAGTTGAGAACCAAGGTCGACATGACAGAGCATGTTAGTGAGCTTGTAAAGGCCATTCTCGTGCAATAAAAAGCGCTAATGAAGTCTTCGTAGACAAAACTGCCATTTCTGAGCTGTCTCGCCCAACATATGTTAAAACTGCTCGCTCGAATTTGTTTGCAAGATGTTCATTACTTGTGTTAGTACGTAATAAATATCTCATTGTGATGTCAGATGCATTTCTACTTTAAAATAATGCATTAAAGTGTACTGTATGTACTGCATTGTCATGGAAAAAGATACTATAACCTATGCGTTATTATTCTAAGCTAACAAACTCCTCAACTGATAATAATTAGTAAATGAACGACAAAATTTAATTGTATTTTTGGATCAATATCAAATAAGAACAACGTTTTCCACACTACAACTTTTTTACATGACGTAATGCACTCTTGAGGTTGTTGGTGGGTACTGGGTAAGCTTATGTGTTAACAGTAACTTTAGGTTTCAAAATTTTTCAAAGTGTGCAAGTCGAAGTACACTCCTCCTTTTTAGAACCGGTAAATCTTGAGTTTAGACCGGCTGTTTTTAATTTTTTGCCAATGTTCAGTCTTATTTGTTCTTGATTTTGTAAAAATTTTGAGAGCATGTATGTCAATTTTAGCGAGCATGTTTGAAACACTGTGTAATAGAGATGGCGCGGATAACAAAAAATGCATCCGCATGCTGCACTGCGTCCGCAAACCTTGTCCGCATGCTGCACCGCACCGCATCCAAACACAACTAAGTTCACGCTGCACGCGCCGCACCGCAAGCTAAATATCCTTTAAATTTCCACTAACATCAGAAAAAAATTAGCTCTCTAGCTTACGACATATAAAAAATTGATTTTAGGGGTAATATTTTGGAAAGTTTTCAAAAAGATGGCTCTCTCAAACCATGTCAAAATATTTGTTTTTTTAAACATCTGCTGATATGAAAAAAATTAATGCCCAACTTAAGCCGTTCAAAAAACTAATTTCTCGGGAGTCCATTTGGGGGCCCATGGGAGGGTGGTACCTCCATACTATGTCAAACTATTTGTTGCTTAAATATCTACCAATATAAACAAAAAACTATCACCCTAGCTTGAGCAATTAAAAAAACTAGTTTTTTAGGGCCCCATTTTGGGGGGGTTCTGGGGAGAAGCCTCAAAAAATTTCAGGAGACAAAATTGCCTTTGCAGCTCAACAAATTTACACAAAAATTAGATATCGATGTTGTGTGGTTTAGTAGAAGAAGCGTGCACAAAATTTAGAAAGCAAAAAATGGAAAAAGAAAAAAAACTCAATGCCACTAAAAGTGCAGGTAGGGATGAAAAAGTATCTTACGACATATAGCCATGTGAAATTTCAAAGTTTGAATATTAGAATAGTTTTCGGGTCCTAAACTTTTGAAATAGCTTTCGCGTCCTAAACCTGAAGTTACGGGACTCATTGCCTTGGAGTTTGGCTCACACAAATAACTCATGAATCTCAAACTGCTATCAAAATTTCATGTAGCTAGACCAAACCATTATCGAGTTATAAGTAAAAGTCTGAAACTTCGCACTCGTTAACTTTGAAAATGGCAGAGTAAAAACTACAAAACATGCAACGTGAGATCAGTCGTTTCAATTATAGGCTTTCAGGTTTAATCTGCCTTGTGTGTGCTTTCTATCAGTTTTTCTGCATCATGTTTTGGCAATCAAGAACAATCTACCGGTCTACCTGATGATTTCATGCAACTACCGTACTAATCCTGAACCAGTAGCTCAAATAATGAAATATAAGGTACCAAATCACGTGCTCTGCATGCTGTCACAAGCTACCGTACTACACTTTCATGAAACTACCCTATGTATTATACCTTTGCTGTTTGCATGTGTGTTTGATTGTGGAATAAATTTTGCTACTACGTAGGCTATTCTGTCATCGGAAATTTGGGTAGCCTAGTCTTCCTACTCTACTACATAGAACATAGGACTACCAGATCTGAGATAGGCTACAGACATATGACCGAAAGGCTAATTCTTGATGCCATGACCTGTTGACGAATAGGTTACACTGAACTAACTCTGTCGCTCTAAAATGCAAGCGCATGTGTAGTAGAAACTGTTGTCTAGCTTTTGGCTTTTACCAATACCATAAACCTACTGCGTACAGGGTGGGTGTGTCGCTAGGCTTTGTTTTAAGCCTCTACTGTGATGATTGTTTCTCACAAACCTGTTTCTTCTACATTTGTCTGCCTTTGTTTCATCTTCTTACTTACCCAACGTCCTAAACCTTTTCTTAGTCTAGCCTACCAAAACCAAAATCTTTTTGTTGGTGTCAAAAAACACTTTTAGCCGATTAAAACTAAGTTTTTTGTAGCCAAAATAGCCGATTCTAGGATGCTCCGCATTCTGAAAAAATAAACTTCAATTGAAGGCACCTTTTACTGTTTTGGTAGCATGCATTGTCTTCAATTCATACAATAGTTATATCCAGACTAACCATTATTGTTCATAAAGAGAAAATCACCAGCAATAATTGCCAAAAAATGTAAAAAATTGTTGCACGCGGCGCTGCGCTGACGCTGTGACGTAATACAGATTTTAGTTGCCACGCTGTGCGGCGCGGTACACCAACAACAGCGCGCGGCCGCGTACGCTGCGCTGTTGCCATCTCTACTGTGTAACTGCTATTGCTCTGTCTGCTGAAGTGAAGGCTTTTTTCTTGCTTTTGCAGCATCGTAAAATTGCAAAAGCGAAAAAGCAAGCTTTTTTCAAGCTGAAGAACTGTCAAAAAAGTTTCTCAATTGCTTGTGCAAAGCAACAGAGCTTCATAATCTTAAATAGTTGCAATTTTGCTTGCAAACACAAGAAAATCACTAAAATTTTATCGTTTTGCATCAGCACAAATTTTAGTTTCTTTCATTGGTTTGAATTTTTTGTTTGTTTGTTGTTGGTTTATTTTGCTGCCGAAGCTGGCATTGTTTTTAATTTGTTTTTAAATTTGGAGCAAAAATGAGCTTCGTGTTTTTAGAAAATCGTTCTTATGAAAAGAGTCTATTGCTATTTTTGTTAACTGGCACTACTCAATATTTCTTTATCAGTCGAAACCGCAAATGGTTCTCAATGCAATTCGCTTTCATCTTAGCAGTCTGATAGCAAACAAGGCGACGATTTGAATTAATTTTCAGCCAAAATTCACTTTAGTTAGAAGTTTTCAACATTTCGCCATTGAATTTCTGAACTGAAAAAGATTTCTCGCACGCTTAAGGAGTGCTTGAAAATCTTCGTTAAGTTGGCAAGGAAAATGTGACATTTTTTTACTTGAGATATATCTATACAATCACTTGTAGCAACTTAGTGAGCGAAAATGACGTTACTGAGCTCTCAGAGCTTCAGATGCACATGCAAAAAATAACCTCTTGCCTTCAGCAAGTGTTTTGCTCAATAGCGCCTCTTAAAAAATTCTTGTTGTTAATGCAAACAAGGAAATTTATGTCATGTGGGCCCAGGACCTGAAAGAAGGAAGGGCTGTGTTTGTTGATGGAAGTGTTTGAGAAGCGGATAAGTGATATATGTTGCATGTTTCTGTGCATTCATTGTTACTTACTTCAACTAAAAAATAATGGTTTGGTGTAAATGCATTTTATCGCTATGAAGTGCAACAACAAACTTGTATTAACAGAACCTGGTTATTATGAAGATGGGAACTTCGGAATTCGTATCGAAAATGCTCTTCTATGCAAAAATGCTGATACCAAGGTGCTGTCACTTTGTTTTATCCCATTGGTTCCAACTTCAAATTCTTAGTAATTTTACTCTTTAAAGTTTTACACTATTTGCACCCTTTCTGACTAGTTTTCCTTTTTATTTCGAATTTTTTACGATAGTGGTTGCATTGTTTTGGTCATAACCAGTCTCCGCGGTGTGGTCATTTCCAACATATTTTATCAACATGGAGTTCTCCAACATAGGAAGCATATTTTGCTGGATTAACTCATAGAACCTTTAGCAATACGTAGCACAACCCTGAAATGAACTGCAGTAGCTATTTTCACACCACTGCATCCCTGCTAATGTGGTTTCCTAATTAGAATACACAATAAGCTAAAAAAGTGATTTTGTTTAGCTTCATAATATGCAATTTATGCAAGCATTGATTTAGGATTTTAGGGAGTTCAAGCATGGAAATTAGGCATGATTTTTTGTTGGTTATGAACATCATCTAATGTTAATCTTGGAACGATTCTAAAGATGTTTAGTGGCGATCTGCGGTTGAGTGGTTTCAGATATTGTGCGGTTTGAAACTCAGCTATGGCAAACCTAGGTTGATTTACGATTGACAAAACGGGAAAATACACAAAATAGTGGTAAAAATGAACTCTAGATGGAGAAATGGAGCAAGCGTTATTCTAAATTTTCAAACTTTTATACTTAATCAATTTGTGCATACAACCATTTTTGTACGTTTTTTGGTCAAGAAATTGATCCATAATTGTCTGAACAGGGCTGAGGTGGGTATTACACTGCATGTGCATTTGATTAAGGAATTGGTGATGGTAATAGGTTTTTATTTGCAGCATAATTTTGGAGGAAGACAATTTTACAAGTTTGAATCTCTGGCATTGATTCCAATTCAACAAAAGTTGATCGAAAAGTCTCTTCTTAGTAACAATGAAGTAAGGTTTTGAATGCTTTTGTGAATTTCCTTTTCAGTTTGGCTTAAAATTAGAGCTGCCACAGCAAACAGGAGCACTAGGAGTATTCAAGCTTACAAACTTTTTTAAAACTCAGTAAATGTAAATAATGCACTTTTGAATAGTTTCTCAACGAATTTTGAGGATTTTATCAAATAAAATAACATATATATATATATATATATACCAGTATAATAACATATATATATATATAAAATAAAATAACATATATATATATATACGCGGATGCAGGTTTTGGGCGACACGAGTTTTCATATGCTAATATACTGGTTTAGGCGACACCATTTTCCACAGGTCGTATGGGCTCCAAAAATTAATACATGCTTAGTTATGTCATTATTAGACCCCAAATGTTTAAAATATTTGAAAAAAGTTCTAAACAAAAGATATACAACTTTTAAAGTCGCCTTAAACTTTAGGTAATTTTTTCGTTTTTTTACGCTGTAAAATACTGGTTTAGGCGACTTTAGACATAATCCCAACAACCACATTAAGGCGACAGTATATCCAAAACTAATTTTATCGCTTAAACTTAATTCAAAACAAATAAAAGCTAAAAGCTCAGTGCCTTGAAGGATTAAGACAACCTCGTTTCCATTAGGTTAATGGCAATGCTCCATACTGCGATTTTTGTTATTCACCTCAGGACCAGAATAATTGAAACGACCTACGCTCAGGTAGAGTGTTTCTTTGCTTTTACTCGGCCATGTTCAAACTAACGAGTGCGAAGTTTCAGACTTTTGCTTATAACTCGAGAACGGTTAGATCTAGCTACATGAAATTTTGACAGCAGTTTGAAATTAATGAGTTCCGGGGCCCCGAAAATCAAGTTTTTTACGGCTCAAGCTAGGGTGCTAGTTTTTTTGATATCAGTAGATATTTGACAAACGTTTTGACAAAGTTTGGGGGTACCATTTCCCCTGAGACCCCCGAAAATTACTTTTTTGAACAGCTTAAGCTAGAATGCCAGTTTTTTGATATCAGTAGATATTTTACAGATAAATTCTTTGATATACTGTAGTTGGGGGTACCACCCTCTTGGGGACCCCAAAATCAATTTTTTAACGGATAAACCTAGGGTGCTAGTTTTTTTTTTTATATCAGTAGATATTTGACTGAAAAATATTTCGACATAATTTGGGAGCACCACCACCCCCCAAAACCAATTTTTTGAACGGATTAACCTAAAGGGCCAATTTTTTGTAAGCGGTAGATATAACAGACAAATACTTTGACATGGTTTGGGGGTATTACCCCCCCCCCCCCGGTTACCCCAAAATCAATTTTTTTTACTGCTTAACCTAGGGTGCCTGTTTGTTTTAGATCAGGAGATATTTAGCATGCATTTATTTTGACAGTTTGGGGGTGCCACTCTCCGAGGACCTCCAAGAATCACATTTTTGAACGGCTGAACGTAGGGTACCATAGTCTTTTTGGATATCAGTATATGTTTAACGAACAAATATTTTGACATAGTTTGGGGTTACCATTTCGCCGTAACAACCTCCTAAATGGACCCTGCAAAGTCAATTAGTTTAACGACTTAAGCTAAGGCGCTAGTTTTTTGAAATCTGTAGACATCTACGTCGGTCGTTGAAAGAGGTTGATTCTCATCAAGCTAGTTATTTTAAACTGTTATTTCATCTCGCATAAGTAAAATTTAAAAAAGTGTTCGTTATACCAAAGTGGCAACGTTTCCAGGACATGAATCATTACGTACGAAAACCAAGGGTGTTATTATTCAAATATTACAGGTATTGGATTTATAAGTAGGGTTGCCAAAATTTTCAGACAGAGAACCGGGACAGTCGTAGTTTTGCGTGATTTTCATGGTGATCCCCAAATAAAAAGATCTTCATTCCAGCTACTCTCATGTTTTTGCGAATTTTCAAGTGGTCTTCACAAAAAAAACAAGACATTTCCACCAACCAGCCGGGACATGGCCATAAATCCAGGACTGTCCCGCCTAAACCAGGACGTATGGTAAGTCTATTTATAACATTTAGTTCAAAATAAAGTCGTTTCCACCAGCATTGTTCAAAGCAGGGGTGCCGAAACCGGGGGGGATATATTTCCCCTAATAATTTGACTGTATCCCCCCAATAATTTGAGTGTGGTCTTTCTCTGCATCCCCTCCAAAAATTTAACTCCGGTGTGCATCTGAGCGTAGGTCTCCATTTGAATTCGGGGAAAGAAGTGTTCCATTTTTGGTGAAGACCTTTTTTTGGTCTTCACTTGATTTGCTCACCTGAAAAAAATCGTGGTCGAGGTTCATCCCCCCCAATGTTGAAAATAGGGCAAAATTGGAGTAAAATTGCAGATTATCCCCAACAATGCTCAACAAAGACCAGCACCCCTGGTTCAAAGTCATTTCGTATAAAGACAAATAAATCCAGACCTGTATAAAAGAGTTGTATCGGGAGCATTTGCCCAAAACCCACCGTCAAAAATCCTTCATCCCTGATCGTGAAAACAGTAAAATAATCATTGGAAAGCACTTTTTGACGGTAACTTTTCTTTAATTTCCAAACAAAAATTGCGCAGAGGTTGCCTCCTTTCACTTACATACAGCCCATTTGGAATAGAAATGAATTTGACAACTTAATTCACTAACACCATCAGCTTTGCATTGAGGTGTTAAGATAACTTGATGGATGCCATTTTCTAAAGCGAAAAAGATGTTACGATACACAATTGAGCGAAAACATCCGAGCAACGTAAATTGCAACGTATTACCACAAAGTAAAACAACAATTCAAAGGGAATTAAACTGTATGTTTTATTTTAGTAAAATTACAACAATTTACAAAATCACCAACAACAATAAAAATCGCACATTATTTAAGGTTGTAAGACTAATCGAGTATCATCCCAGCAAAAAGCTTAGACTAAAAAGCTATCGTGCTGTTCTAACAAGTTGATACGTACGATAGCTTGCGCCAACACTGCTTATTGTTGCAAATAAATGTTGCTGCTGCAAACATCAAAAATCAGTTTCCAAACAAAGGTGTCTAGAGAAAACAGACGTAGTGACAGCTATACAAACCTTAAAAACCTGCCGCTCGAAACCAGTTTTATTGAAATAATGAGAACTACTTGAGGTAATAAAGAGGTCCCCAAAGCTTTTTGCACAAATTCTATTATTGTCGAAAATACGATTCAATCCGTTTGACTCCAAAACAATGGCAACCCTGCAATTTTGTGACATCTAAAACGGCATAATTTTGCAAAAATTCTCGCTAAAAAACGCGATTGCCTACTGGTAGCAGTGAGTAGCCTATGACCAAATCCAAAACTTTGACTACTGCTACTGGAACCCGTAGACCTAACCTACCAGAACTGATCTAAATTCTGCTTTTGTGACGCAACAAAAACACAAAATGCAGAGTTACCAGTGAAACAGAGTCGAACGGATTAAAACGTGATTTCGTTAACAACAAGAGATCTGGAAAAGTTTTGGGCACCAGCTCTTTATTACCTCAAGTAGTTCTTATTTCTTCAATAAAACCAATTTTGAGCATTATCTCTTTAAAACAAAGGTTCTCTAACCTGTGGTACACGTACCACTAGTGGAACGCCAAGATGTGCCAGGTGGTACGCAACTATTTTCTAGATGGTGCCTTTTCTAACAAAAACTCTACATGGAGCAATTGAAAAAATTCTGGGCTCTCAAAAGCGTTGATACCAAATTGCGGAAAGACCTTTTTCTGGTCATCAATCGAATTCAGGAACGGAATCTAAAATGCAGCCGCGCTACGGTTGCTTTTGGTGTCACTAATTGGTTCAAATTCGTTGTTGTGCAAGAAGTGGAATGCGTCGACAAAACGAAGTATCTAAAAAAAACGAAGTTGTGAAAAGCTTGGGAACTACTGCTTCAAAACATCAAAATTTTAAACACTTTGCAACCAGCGAACACGGTACGCTGCTTTACACAAAAAACTGGTTTGGTCGACAGTACTATATGTGTGAAATTATGGCACGATTACATTTAAATACGATGGGCTTAGGCGACAAAATCAGTTGTTGAAAAGTAAGGCACGATTATAGCAATAATTGACTGATTTGGGCGACAGTTTTGATTGTTTGAAAATGTGGCTCGTTTGTATTCATAATTGACTGCTTTGGGCGACAGTAATATTTGTTTAAAATTGTGACTCGATTATATTCATAATTGACTGGTTTATATGTCAGTAACAATTCTTAAAAATTGTGGCTCGATTATATTCATAATTGACTGGTTTAGGCGACAGTAATATATGTTTAAAATTGTGCCTTGATTATATTCATAATTGACTGATTTGGGCGAGAGTTATATGTGTTTGAAATTGTGGCTCGATTATATTCATAATTGACTGTTTAGGTGTCAGTAACAATTCTAAAAAACTTTGCCTCTATTATATTCATAATTGACTGGTTTGGGCGACTGTATTGTTTGTTTGAAATTGTGGCTCGATTATATTCATAATTGACTAAATTAGGCGACACTGATAAATTGATTGAAACTGTGGCTCAATTACACTTATAATTGACTGGTTTAGGCGACAGTTATAATTGTTCGAAATTGTGGCTGGACTATATTCCTAATTGACTGATTTGGGCGACAGTGTTGATTGTTTGAAATTGTGGCTCGTTTGTATTCATAATTAACTGTTTTGGGCGACAGTAGAATTTGTTTAAAATTGTGACTCGATTATATTCATCAGTGACTGGTTTAAGTGTCAGCAACAATTCTTAAAACTTGTGGCTCTATTATATTCATAATTGAGTGGTTTAGGCGACAGTAATATATGTTTGAAATTGTGCCTTGATTATATTCATAATTGACTGGTTTGGGCGACAGTAGTATTTGTTTGAAATTGTGGCTCCATTATATTCATAATTGACTCGTTTGGGCGACATTATTAACTGTTTGAAATTGTGGCTTGATTATATTCATAATTGACTGGTTTGGGCGACAGTAATAATTGCTTGAAACTGTGGTTCGTTTGTATTTATAATTGACTGGTTTGGGCGACACTAATATTTGTTTAAAATTGTGACTCGATTATATTCATAATTGACTGCTTAGGTGTCAGTAACAATTCTTAAAAATTGTGGCTCTATTATATTCATAATTGACTGGTTTGGGCGACAGTGATATATGTTTGAAATTGTGGCCTGTTTATATTCATAATTGAGTGGTTTGGGCGACTGTGATGATTGTTTGAAATTGTGGCTGAACTATATTCATAATTGACTGACCTAGGCGACACTGATAAATTGTTTGAAATTGTGGCTCAATTATATTCATAATTGACTGGTTTAGGCGACAGCATTGACTGTTTGAAATTGTAGCTCGATTATATTCATAATTGACTGGTTTGGGCGACATTATTAACTGTTTGAAATTGTGGCTGGATTATATTCATAATTGACTGCTTTGGGCGACATTGTTAATTGTTTAAAAGTGTGGCTGGACTATATTCATAATTGACTGATTTAGGCGACACCGATAAATTGTTTGAAATTGTGGCTCAATTACATTCATAACTGACTGTTTTGGGCGACATTTTGAAATCGTGGCTGGAATATATTCATAATTGACTGTTTGGGCTACAGTAATAATTGTTGGAAATTGTGGCTCGATTATATTCATAATTGACTGGTTTAGGCGACAGCATTGACGGTTTGAAATTGTAGCTCGATTATATTCATAATTGACTCGTTTGGGCGACATTATTAACTGTTTGAAATTGTGGCTGGATTATATTCATAATTGACTGCTTTGGGCGACATTGTTAATTGTTTAAAAGTGTGGCTGGACTATATTCATAATTGACTGATTTAGGCAACACCGATAAATTGTTGGAAATTGTGGCTCAATTACATTCATAACTGACTGGTTTGGGCGACATTAATAACTGTTTGAAATCGTGGCTGGAATATATTCATAATTGACTGATTTGGGCTACAGTAATAATTGTTGGAAATTGTGGCTCGATTATATTCATAAGTGACTGGTTTAGGCGACAGCATTGACGGTTTGAAATTGTAGCTCGATTATATTCATAATTGACTGGTTTGGGCGACATTATTAACTGTTTGAAATTGTAGCTCGATTATATTCATAATTGACTGGTTTGGGCGACAGTGTTTATTGTTTGAAATTGTGGCTCGATTATATTCATAATTGACTGATTTGGGCGACATTATTAATTGTTTAAAAGTGTGGCTGGACTATATTCATAATTGACTGACTTAGGCGACACTGATAAATTGTTTGAAATTGTGGCTCAATTACACTCATAAATGACTGTTTTGGGCGACATTAATAACTGTTTGAAATTGTGGCTGAACTATATTCATAATTGACTGATTTGGGCGACAGTAATAATTGTTTGAAATCGTGGCTCGTTTGTATTCATAATTGACTGGTTTAGGCGACAGCAATAATTTTTGGAAATTGTGGCTCGATTATATTCATAAGTGACTGGTTTAGGCGACAGTATTGATTGTTTGAAATTGTAGCTCGATTATATTCATAATTGACTGATTTGGGAGACAGTGTTTATTGTTTGAAATTGTGGCTTGATTATATTCATTATTGACTGGTTTGGGCGACATTATTAATTGTTTAAAAGTGTGGCTGGACTATATTCATAATTGACTGACTTAGGCGACACTGATAAACTGTTTGAAACTGTGGCTCAATTACATACATAATTGACTGGTTTGGGCGACAGTAATATTTGTTGGAAATTGTGGCTCGATTATATTCATAATTGACTGGTTTAGGCGACCGTAAAAATTATTTGAAATTGTGGCCTGTTTATATTCATAATTGAGTGGTTTGGGCGACTGTATTGATTGTTTGAAATTGTGGCTGGATTATACTAATAATTGACTGACTTAGGCGACACTGATAAATTGCTTGAAATTGTGGCTCGATTTTATTCATAATTGACTAGTTTGGGCGACAGTAATAATTGTTTGAAATTGTGGCTTGATCATGTTCATAATTGACTGGTTTGGGCGACAGTAATAATTGCATGAAAGTGTGGCTCGATTATGTTCATAATTGACTGGTTTAGGTGTCAGTAACAATTCTTAAAAACTGTGGCTCGATTATATTCATAATCGACTGGTTTGGGCGACAATAATAATTGTTTGAAATTGTGGCCTGTTTATATTCATAATTGACTGGTTTAAGTGTCAGTAACAATTCTTAAAAATTGTGGCTCTATTATATTCATAATTGACTGGTTTGGGCGACAGTAAGACAGTAATAATTGTTTGAAATTGTGGCTGGACTATATTCCTAATTGACTGATTTGGGAGACTGTGTTGATTGTTTGAAAATGTGGCTCGTTTGTATTCATAATTGACTGTTTTGGGCGACAGTAATATATGTTTAAAATTGTGACTCGATTATATTCATAATTGACTGGTTTAGGCGACAATAATATATGTTTGAAAATGTGCCTTGATTATATTCATAATTGACTGGTTTGGGCGACAGTAATATTTGTTTGAAATTGTGGCTCGATTATATTCATAATTGACTGGTTTGGGCGACATTATTAACTGTTTGAAATTGTGGCTGGATTATATTCATAATTGACTGTTTTGGGCGACAGTAATATTTGTTTAAAATTGTGACTCGATTATGTTCATAATTGACTGGTTTAAGTGTCAGTAACAATTCTTAAAAATTGTGGTTCGATTATATTCATGATTGACTGGTTTAGGCGACAATAATGTATGTTTGAAAATGTGGCTCGATTATATTCATAATTGACTGGTTTGGGCGACAATAATATTTCTTTGAAATTGTGGCTCGATTATATTCATAATTGACTGGTTTGGGCGACATTATCAACTGTTTGAAATTGTGGCTGGATTATATTCATAATTGACTGTTTTGGGCGACAGTAATATTTGTTTTAAATTGTGACTCGATTATAGTCATAATTGACTGAATTAGGCGACAATAATATATGTTTGAAAATGTGCCTTGATTATATTCATAATTGACTCGTTTGGGCGACAATAATATTTGTTTGAAATTGTGGCTCGATTACATTCATAATTGACTGGTTTGGGCGACAGTAATAACTGTTTGAAATTGTGGCTGGATTATATTCATAATTGACTGTTTTGGGCGACACTAATATTTGTTTAAAATTGTGACTCGATTATATTCATATTTGACTGGTTTAAGTGTCAGTAACAATTCTTAAAAATTGTGGCTGGATTATATTCATAATTGACTGGTTTGGGCGGCAGTAATATATGTTTGAAATTGTGGCCTGTTTATATTCATAAGTGACTGGTTTGGGCGACTGTATTGATTGTTTGAAATTGTGGCTGGACTATATTCCTAATTCACTGATTTAGGCGATTGTGTTGATTGTTTGAAAATGTGACTCGTTTGTAATCATAATTGACTGTTTTGGGCGACAGTAATATTTGTTTAAAATTGTGACTCGATTATATTCATAATTGACTGGTTTAAGTGTCAGTAACAATTCTTAAAACTTGTGCCTCGACTTTATTCATAATTGACTGGTTTAGGCGACAATAATATATGTTTGAAAATGTGCCTTGATTATATTCATAATTGACTGGTTTGGGCGACAGTAGTATTTGTTTGAAATTGTGGCTCGATTATATTTATAATTGACTGGT
Organism: Trididemnum nubilum; assembly: GCA_963965965.1. NCBI lineage: Eukaryota > Metazoa > Chordata > Ascidiacea > Aplousobranchia > Didemnidae > Trididemnum > Trididemnum nubilum. Next base: position 28,362,704 of record OZ014471.1, read on the forward strand.
TTGGGCGACATTATTAACTGTTAGAAATTGTGGCTGCATTATATTCATAATTGACTGTTTTGGGCGACAGTAATAATTGTTTGAAACTGTGGTTCGTTTGTATTTATAATTGACTGGTTTGGGCGACACTAATATTTGTTTAAAATTGTGACTCGAATATATTCATATTTGACAGGTTTAGGTGTCAGTAACAATTCTTAAAAATTGTGGCTCCATTATATTCATAATTGACTGGTTTGGGCGACAGTAATAATTGTTTGAAATTGTGGCCTGTTTATATTCATAATTGAGTGGTTTGGGCGACTGTATTGATTGTTTGAAATTGTGGCTGGACTATATTCATAATTGACTGACTTAGGCGACATTAATAAATTGTTTGAAATTGTGGCTCAATTATATTCATAATTGACTGGTTTAGGCGACAGCATTGACTGTTTGAAATTGTAGCTCGATTATATTCATAATTGACTCGTTTGGGCGACATTATTAACTGTTTGAAATTGTGGCTGGATTATATTCATAATTGACTGCTTTGGGCGACATTGTTAATTGTTTAAAAGTGTGGCTGGACTATATTCATAATTGACTGATTTAGGCAACACCGATAAATTGTTTGAAATTGTGGCTCAATTACATTCATAACTGACTGGTTTGGGCGACATTAATAACTGTTTGAAATCGTGGCTGGAATATATTCATAATTGACTGATTTGGGCTACAGTAATAATTGTTGGAAATTGTGGCTCGATTATATTCATAAGTGACTGGTTTAGGCGACAGCATTGACGGTTTGAAATTGTAGCTCGATTATATTCATAATTGACTGGTTTGGGCGACATTATTAACTGTTTGAAATTGTAGCTCGATTATATTCATAATTGACTGGTTTGGGCGACAGTGTTTATTGTTTGAAATTGTAGCTCGATTATATTCATAATTGACTGATTTGGGCGACATTATTAATTGTTTAAAAGTGTGGCTGGACTATATTCATAATTGACTGACTTAGGTGACACTGATAAATTGTTTGAAATTGTGGCTCAATTGCACTCATAATTGGCTGTTTTGGGCGACATTAATAACTGTTTGAAATTGTGGCTGGACTATATTCATAATTGACTGATTTGGACGACAGTAATAATTGTTTGAAATCGTGGCTGGTTTGTATTCATAATTGACTGATTTAGGCGACAGTAATAATTTTTGGAAATTGTGGCTCGATTATATTCATAAGTGACTGGTTTAGGCGACAGCATTGATTGTTTGAAATTGTAGCTCGATTATATTCATAATTGACTGATTTGGGAGACAGTGTTTATTGTTTGAAATTGTGGCTTGATTATATGCATTATTGACTGGTTTGGGCGACATTATTAATTGTTTAAAAGTGTGGCTAGATTATATTTATAATTGACTGACTTAGGCGACACTGATAAACTGTTTGAAACTGTGGCTCAATTACATACATAATTGACTGGTTTGGGCGACACTAATAAATTGTTTGAAATTGTGGCTCGATTATATTCATAATTGACTTGTTTAGGCGACAGTAATAATTATTTGAAATTGTGGCCTGTTTATATTCATAATTGACTGGTTTGGGCGACTGTATTGATTGTTTAAAATTGTGGCTGGATTATATTCATAATTGACTGACTTAGGCGACACTGATAAATTGCTTGAAATTGTGGCTCGATTTTATTCATAATTGACTAGTTTGGGCGACAGTAATAATTGTTTGAAATTGTGGCTTGATCATGTTCATAATTGACTGGTTTGGGCGACAGTAATATTTGTTTAAAATTGTGGCCTGTTTATATTCATAATTGACTGGTTTAGGTGTCAGTAACAATTCTTAAAAACTGTGGCTCGATTATATTCATAATTGACTGGTTTGGGCGACTGTATTGTTTGTTTGACTGTAAAACTGAGACTGTATTCTTGATACTGTCAACTACTACGCCTCTTATCTTCGCTCACATCTATTTCAAGCGACACCCCGTTCCTCGCGCAGAGCTGAAAGACAGTTCATGAATGAACTTCGGAAAGCTAACTGTGAGGATGCTTCTTCCCTCCACAATTCTTTCTGCTCGCCCTTCTCCTTGAATGAACTCTCCACTGCCATCAGCAATCTCTCCTCTTCCACTGCGTCTGGCCCAGACCAGATTGCCTATCCTTTACTAAAGCACCTGCCTGAACCTGCACAACTCCTCCTTCTTTCTCTTTTTAACAGGTCCTGGCACTCTCACACCTCGCCCTCTTGTTGGAAACCTTCCACTATCATTCCCATTCACAAACCTGGAAAACCCACTTCCTCTCCGTCCTCTTTCCGCCCCATTTCCCTCACCTCCTGTATCTCCAAGCTTTTTGAGCGCTTGATTCTTTCTCGCCTAACTTTTCACCTTGAATCTAATCATCTCCTCTCCACTTGCCAGGCCGGCTTTCGTCCTGGTAGGTCATCCCTTGACCAAATTCTAACTCTGTCTCAATCAATCTGGGACGGCTTCAAAAGAAAAAACCTCCAGACCGAACCATTTTGGCATCTGTTGACTTCTCCAAGGCTTTTGACTCGGTCTGGCACTCTGCTCTTTTTCACAAACTCCTCTCGCTCAAACCCCCCCTTGCTTCGTTCTCTGGGTGCGCTCCTTCCTTTCTGATCGTAAAGCTAAAGTCCAGGTTGGTGGTTCCCACAGCCGCTCCTTCTGCATCAGACGTGGGGTCCCACAGGGCTCGGTTCTTGGTCCAGTCCTCTTCATTCTGTTGGTTGATGACATAACTAAGGATTTACCTCGGGATGCCCATGCCTCCCTGTATGCTGACGATCTGGCCATCTGGTCCTCTTCCCCAGACCCGCTCAAAGCCTCCTCTGTTGTCCAATCCTCCCTCGCCGTCCTAGAAACATGGTCCATTTTATGGAGACTTCCACTCAATCCAAAGAAGTGTGAGTCCTCCTTTTTCTCTATAGATCCCCATCAAGCCACTTTCCAGCCCCGACTGAACCTCTTGGGCTTCCCTCTTTTGTTCAATCCCACCCCTAAATTCCTTGGAGTAACCTTTGATCGGACTCTATCCTTTGGGGCCCATGTCCAATCCCTGTGTTCCAAATTCTATCCACGCCACAAAGCCCTTCACTCAATTGCCACTGCCTCTTGGGGTCCCACAAAAGAATCTCTTTCCCTACTCTACAAAGCCTTTGTCCGTCCGGTGCTCACATATGCCTCTCCTGGATGGTTCCCATTCCTCTGCAACACTGCAACCAATCACCTGGAAGTTCTACACAGAGCTGCATGCAGGGTCATTACTGGATGCCTCTCTTCCACCCCCTCCTCACTACTCCTTCTCGAGGCCCAACTCCCTCCTCTAAAGCTGACTCTAGAGCATCAGACCCTCTACTCCTTTGAACGTGCTCTGCGCCTTTCCCCGATTTCTCCAGCCTTTACACCCTGGCAATTAAAAACGTTCCCTGTCGACTAAAGAAGAAACCCTCCTGGAGATCATTCTGTTCTTCAGCCACACAACCACTCCCATCCCCACGCGAGTCTCTGATCACTTGCCCCCCTTTTCCACCATGGTCCACAACCCACTTCACTGTTTCCCCCTTCATTCCCGACTGCACAGGCAGCAGTACAGCCCGACTCCAAATTGCTTCAAACAGATTATCCTCCCTCCCCCCTCTGATATCCAAGTATGGACTGACGGATCTGTCCCCTCCCTGTTTGGTCCTGGTGGCGCTGGAGTGTATGCATCATGCTCCAAATGCAACACATCCCATTCCTTATCCTTTTCCTCCGGTCCAATTGCCTCCAGTTTCACAGCTGAAACCTTTGCCCTCAAGCAAGGTCTTACTTGGTGTACTAGCCATTTGACGACCTGCAATTTCCAGTCAGTTCTTTTCCTAACCGACTCTCAATCAGCCCTCTCTATCCTTTCTTTAGCCCCCTCTTATCTCCTGCCTGAGTCCCTTTGGAATGTTTGGTCCCTTGCCTCCTCCCTCTCCAACAATACCACTTTGAGCTTCCAATGGGTCCCCGGACACGCAGGTCTCCCCGGAAATGAAAAAGCGGATTTACTTGCCAAAACTGGTGCCTCTCTGCCCACTGATGCGATCCCAAGCCCTCTACCCCCAGTTATTGCCAAAGTTCGTTATTCCCAATACCGCAATTGGAGACGTCACATCTCACACTCCCATCTGAACTTCCAAGTCCCCGAAGTCTTTTCGGAGGAACTTCTTCTTTCTTGCTCCATACGCAGTGAGCTCTCTCGTCTTTGCTGCCATGGTCACAGTCTTCTTTTATCTTCATATCTTCACAGGATCAGTCGGAAGGAGAATTCTGATTGTAGTGCCTGTGGACACCCTCTACAGGACCTCAATCATCTCCTCCTCGACTGTCCTGCTTCTGAACCCCTTCGCAAATCTATCTTTGGCTCCTCTCTTTCTATTCTCGATCTATGGTCCAGACCTTGGGGTGTGGCCCGACTGTTGGGTCTCCGCGGAGTTCCTCCGCGCTCCCATCCCTCGGAAGGGGTCGGGTAGTACCACCACCACCACCATACTAAATGTTTGAAATTGTCGCTCAATTGCATCCTTAATTGACTGATTTGGGCGAAAATATTAATTGTTTGAAATTGTGGCACGATTATAGTCATAAATGGCTGGTTTGGGCCACAGTATTGATGGTTTGAAATTGTGGCTCGATTATATTTATATATTAACTGATTTGGGCGACATTGAATTTTGTTTGAAATTGTGGCTCAAATATATTCATAATTGACTGGTTTGGGCGGCAGTTTTGACGGTTTGAAATTATAGCAGAATTATATTCATAATTAACTGGTTTGGGCGACAGTGTTAACTGTTTGAAATTATGGCAGCATTGTGTTCCCAATTGATTAGTTAGGCGACAATATTACTTGTTTGAATAATTGCTGCACATTTGTCAAGGTGTCATTCCTGGAAAAAAGGTAGTAGTCCATGGTTCAGTTGTTTTTTCAAAAATTTTCTTTTGGTTGTTTAGGAAATTTGGAAGGTAGCTTTTGCTGAATTTTTTGTTTTTTTAGTTTTAAGATCGTGAATCATGAAATCCTACAGCGGTAGTTTAATAAAATTTACAAGAAGTAATCTACTTCGTCTATATGTTTTCTGAGAAAGATGTAATTAAGGGGGCTACTGGAAGGAAGTTTGAGAGAAGTGATTGGTTATTGACTGATACTAAATAACCCTCCTCCCCTATTCTTAATGTGGTATAATTTTAGATGGCAATTGTTTTAAGTGTTTTTCAATCAGTGATCAAACTTGGATACCAATTTTTGGCCATGTATCAATAGTTTTTTTTTTCAATTTTTTGAATTTTGTTAAGAAATTACCCCCCCTTTGCTGCGCTACAGGGTCAAAGTAAGTTTGGGGAATTAATCTGTTTTGATCCACTCTAGTGTGGGGCGTGGCGTTTGTTAGCTATTGCCTTACTATAACGTGTTTCACGATTTGACTTTTCATGATGGATTTAAACGCGTAGGAAACCAGAACGCAAAATTTAAAATATCAAAAACAAACCTTAGATGATTGATACAACGGCGATTCCGAAATAGCATCGAACGCAGGGTAAACTCCAGCAGTTCTTAAATCTTAAAACAAAAACGATTGATCAAATTCAGATAGGTTTCGACAAGAAGTACATTGAAAATTTAAGAAAACGTCAAAATGTAAACGTCTTTTTAAAACTGATAAAAAAATAGCCCAAAATGGCCATTTTTCAAAACCTATAAGCAAATATCAAAGCACCACAAATAAATTATTATTAACTTAAAAAAAGTCCACAAAAGAAAAAATTAAGCTTATAAATTTTGTGCATCTAAAAAAAAACGGAACAATTACACATTGTTTTGCCTTTATCATTGATGTAAAAAGAACCTTTAAGAATACTTTGCGCCGAAGTTCGATTTTATTTGTAAGAACTCAGAATTATGCTGTATATCGAAGATTCCAAGATCAATTGGTTTAGACTTTCGAGTCAGAATTTAGTAGAATCTCGATTTAACAAATTAATGCGGAAACAGCTTTGTCTGTTGCTGAAAAGTATAGGGTGAATAGGGGAGGGGCAAAAGAAACGAGATTTGAGACAAGTGATTGGTAATTAACTAATACTGGGTAGCCCCTCGTTCCTTAGCTTATGTATGTCTTTTACAAAACCTATGTTCAACATCATTTAAACTTTGTTTTTAAATAAGCAATTAAATTAATCGCTTATTTTTGGCCATTTTCAAAGTTTTTACTGTTTTATAAGTTTTATTGTTTGGAAAATTAGCCAACCTTGCAACATTTCTTCAAAAGAAGCTGTGTTGCCGGGGTGCAATGACCCGGAAATGGGCCCCCAAAAACTCGTTACACGCTTTGGCGCATAGAGCGAGTATAACAAAAAATTTGATTTAGAAAATTAGCCCCCCCTAAATAAATGCTTTAAAAGATGTTTTAAATCATTTTTAAGTCTATTCCATTGCAAAAGAACAGTCTCAAAAGTGCTAAAACATGATTTTTTTTCTTTATTATGGTCGACAAGCTAATGGGGGGAGGGGGCTTCAGCCCTCCTGGCTACGCTACTGTTTGAGATCACTGATTGTTAAACTTGTCAAATCTGCAATGTAGTTTCATACAGAATAATTGATTTCAGTTAGTCATCTAATGTATAAGAAGTGACTTAAGGAGTGACTTCAAAAAACGACTAAGAAATAACAACCAATGTGTTGACATATTATACCTGTGCCGCTTAACCTTCTAGTCAAAGATACATTACCTCAACTTTGAGATTAATTTCACTCAAGTATAGGCAGACCGGCAGTGATAATTTATATAATTAGGATTTGCCCAGGTCGCATACGGCTGTAGAATCAAAAATGTTTACGAGTCTGGGGGGAGCAGGACTTGAAAAATTTTAAGTACAGTCGGCACTCTCACTACTGTGGTAGTTTTTGTTTCCCAGCGAGATGAGGCATATTAGTCGCAAATTAAAGCCTTTTTGCTTCACCAAAAAATGAGCAAAAAATGAACACAAAAACAGTAATTTACTAGTTATTAAATCGAAAGTTCGTTAAATCGAGGATCGACTCTAAACCGAAAATTCAATCAACTTGTATTGTAAGTCGAATTGTCCATTTTCTGGCATCTTTTTTCGGTTTTTTTATCAAAAAACCCTTAATCAGCGGTGTACAACCAGGGGCCACCAATGGAAAATTATGCGACCGTCCAGCGTAATTCAAATTATACAAGTTGGTGGTGGTGCTGGCGTACATCTAAACAAACCAAAGGGTAAAAATAAATGCTTATCAAAATTAATAGGCACAATGTTGCAGCAGCTGGAAAGTGATGCCACAATACTCACAAAGTGATCGAAAGAGTTGTTTTGCCGATGTTAAATTGCATTGTTTTAGTTACCATTGAGTATAGGGTAGACGTGTGGTATGTTGCTGAGTTCTGAAACAACAAAGAATTGCAGATGATTTAAATTGAACTTCACTGTTAGCAGCCAGCAGGTTTTGAAATATTTCGTTAGATACTTTTGAAAGGCATATTATGTTTTTAATATGCTTTCAAAAACTGACTTTAAACTTCCCAATCAGTAATTTTTTAAACTTGAGTTGTTCGACGTTTATTGTAGCGTAGCAGAGTGGGGCAGAAAAACCTACCATATTTTAAAACTCGTTTTTTGCTAGTATGTGCAAGATCAAGGTAGTCAAGCGAGTCATTTATTGCTACGATGACGCCTCGCAAACTCTATTGCAAAAATTTGTCAAAAAATTGTTTTACTTAATATTACATTTTTATAGGCATATTGAGATATTAGCGGATAACCCACTTCTATAAAAAACTAACGTAACTTCAAAAACTCATTGGCTGCCAGTCCGCAACCAGCAGTGGGGTTAAAGCCCTCCCCTACCTCTTAGCCGAGTCAATTACATAATTAAACCCAAATATGCATTCTGTTAACAACTTTTGGAATTGAACAGTACCTGCAACGGCGGTAAGAGAAGGAGGGTGAAGGGGCTGAGCACTTAATTCTGCCAAAAGGCTTCCGAATTTTAGAAATTAGTTCTTTCAAATAGCTTTGCAAAGGTGTTAAATGACATTAAAATAGCTTTTTTTCGAAAAAAGCAAAAATTGTTCAGGAGCTGAGAGCTGAACTCCCAAACCCCAGTCTTCGTGATTACGTGACGCAAACAATTTTATGTTTGAGGTCAAACCTCCTTAAGCAAAATTCCAGTCACGTTCCTTAATTCTGGTGGACGTATGTAATAAAAAACGTAATGCGGGCCGCAAAAGCAAACCAGTGGTACACACACCCCTGGACTAAATTTTTATAACTAATATGCTTGCAACCAGAAATACCACAGACTTTGCAAAATTTAACATACTGCCAGTCGGTCGAGCAAGCACTCGTTCGTCTCAGGAGCGGGAGGTCTGAGGTTCAAATCTCGGGCGGCCAAATCGGACACAATGTTGTTTACGGCTCGCCACCGCTGCAATATTTCTTCGAAAGGTTGGAGCTGTGCAGCTCGGCCGCAGTGACGGGCCCCGTAAACTCGTTATACGCACCAGCATAATGCAACAAGTATTATAATGAAAGACTTGATTTGATAGTTTAATCAGCTAAACTTGCAGACTGAGACAAAAACAAAGCATGAGCAAATTTAGTTTTTTCGCTATCGCGTACATGCGAGAATAACAAGTTTTAAAGTTTCCTGCATTCGTAAATTCATTGTTATTTCAAAACTTCATATTATAACAGTTTTTGGTTGAATTATTATGACAAAACACAATAATGATGAAAAAAAATTTTGGTCAACGGATTTTTCATTATGATGTAATAACTTTTCTCAACTTCTTGAAAAATAATATTTTATAAGCGAAATTAGAAATACAGAGTTCAGCGCAATTTGATTGAAAAATCAACTGAAATAAAATTTTGGATATCAAAAAATTGACTGAACTAAAATTGTACTTTGACGTTTGCGGGTAAGAGTTTTTAATGTTTAATCGTTTGCGAGCTATCTGGCCTGAAGTATACCAGCGCGGAAACCTACGGAAGAACCACGTAGAACGGCGACTACTTAAAGAAGCAATGCGAAAAAGTTATCCTCCAACAAGATATCTGATATCTGCACTGCGCAACTCGCAAACGCATGAGCGTAATTTTGGTATAATTGAAAACAAATTAACTGCTACTTGTTTAAATAAACTAATAGATACGCTGGTATGCTCACGATTTTACCCAGCTTGTAGATCTTACCTAAGATCCAATCCACACTTCCAAAACAAATAAGCGAGTGAACGATCTTATTTTTACTTTATCTTAAACAGAAATTAAATACGCCTTGCGTACCGCCTTGCCAGCGTACAAGTTGCAGTTAGTTGAAACATACAATCAGTGCGCTTGTGCGCTCATGACGCCTAAATTGTAGCTTACTTTGTTAAATTTCATATTTTTCCTCTTCTCCTTCGAATATTTTTCATAGCAGAAAAGACGTGCGTACAGCACAGCTTGTCTTCTTCATGTAGATGCTGTAAAACCTACAACATAAAAAGATTTAGACGCACTAAAAAATTTACCGTTACGGTACGTCGTAATCCAAAATTGATTAACGAATGGTTAGGTTGAACTCACACTACAGTAGTAACTTGCTGCGTATACTGTTTGACGGTTTTCAGAATGATTTTGATGGCGATAACATTAATTATATCTTCCTATTTGAATCAAAAAGTGAAAAAGATATTTGTACTCTTTAAACTAGAACATGGTCGTAAAAAAATGTTTTTGTATGGCGAAAGACCGCGAACGTTAAACACTCATCAATACGATTATTATAATTACGGGGTGTTTAAAGAAAAGTAGCTGTTTTAATTGTGAATATTTTTTCACTTATCTGAGATATTTTCCTCATACTTTAAATAAAAATTTTTTAAATCTTTTTAAATAAAAACTTTCTATATCTTTTGAGAGAAAACGGTTAAGAAAATTTTTGACACGAATGCCGTTTATAGTTCCAAGTCAATTATTAACAAGTTACAAATTTTGTTTCACAGAGAGAGCTGCAAAATCAATCATAATTGATTTTTGTTTTATTATTTATTAATAGCTTGAGAATGGTTTATAACCTTTTGCTTTATTTAAAATTCCCTTGGACGATACATTCTTTCATTGGGACTTCGCGCGAGCGCGTAGTACCATTGGTTTTGTTCGCGAATTTTGACAGATGAGGATAAATTTGCATATAACCAACAAACGGTTAAACCTAGAAAGTTGAAATTTGGACTCATTACAACAATTATTGAAAGCGTCATGTGTGGCAATTTTGGGGATCCTACGTTACGTGATCGTGAATTGAGACAAAAAAAAACATAAAAAAACAGTAATTTTTGGCTTGAAAAGTTATTAAATCGCTTATAATTCCAAAACCACTGACCTGCAAAGCTGAAATTTGGGTACAATGTGGGTGCTTATAAATGCTTTATGCAAACCGGTTGCGTGGCCAAATTTTACAGGCCAAAAGTGGGCAGAAAGTGGACAGTTTTGAACCGATACATCTCGGTAATTACCAATATTGATGAAAAATGGTTTGTGATTTTTGAGCACACTATCAACTGCCTTTCTTTTGGCTATGTTCGTTTATCGCAACTTGAATACTACTTTTCTTCTTTTTTCTTATTCTTCTCCGGCTATCTACTTTTAAACCGCTAAATACACTGTATTCAAAGTTTGAACAATTGAAAATATCAGGGTGGACTAGCGCCCGAATGAAATTGGGGGTGCCCGGCAGAGGGGATCCCCCTCAAACGGGTCCTCCAAATTTTTGAACTTTTAAACCGTTGGAGCTAGATGAATGAAATTTTTGGAATGGGTAGATATTAAAAATAAACTACACCTAACAAAAATTGGGAAACCATGATGGGGGTTTCCCCCCAAACGGACCCTCCAAAATTCAAACTTTTTACCTTTTTAAGTTAGATACATGAAATTTTTAAGGTAATTAAATATAAAGGAAAAATAAAATTTGACAAAATTTAGGGGTATCTAAATGGGGGTCCCCCTCAAACGGCGCCTAAAAAATTCAAACTTTTTAACCACTTATGCCAGACACATAAAATTTTCAGAGTAGGCAAATATTACAAAAAGATCAAATTTGATAAAATTTGGGGGTATCAAAGTGGGGGGTTCCCCTCAAACGGGGCCACGAAAATTTTCAACTTTTAAAACATAAAGCTAGATAAATCAAATTTTCGGAGTGGGTAAATATCAAAAATAAACTAAACCAACGAAAAATATTGTTATGGGTTCCAAATTCGGGAGTGACCCCCAAACGGGACCTCCAAAATTCAAACTTTTTAACCTTTAAAGCTAGACATACGAAGTTTTTAAGGTAAGTAAATATAAAAGAAACATAAAATTTGAATAAAATTTGGGCTACCAAAATGGGGATCCCCCTTCAATGGGACTGCCAAAAATCAAATTTTCTAACCACACATGCGGGACACATAAAATTTTTAGGGTTGGCAAAAATGAAGAAAAGATAAAATTTGACGAAATTTAAGCAAATCAAAATGGAAGATACCCCTACAACAGGGCCACGAAAATTCCAACTTTTTAAACACTCATGCTAGACACATGAAATTTTCAGGATAGGCAAAAAACGAAAAGACAAAATTTGAAAAAAATTTGGGGATACCAAAATGAAGAGATTCCCCTCAAACAAAGACGCCAAAATTCAAAACTGAACCACTCACCCTGGACTGATAAAATTTTTAGAATAGACATATATGAAAACATAAAATTTGAAACAATTTTGGAGCACCACAATGGGTTTACCCTCCAATGAGGACGCCAAAATTCACAATTTTTACTTGTGTTAGCAAAACACATCACAAGTTCAGGATACACAAGAAAATATGAAGGAAAAATAAAATTTGACAAAAAGTTTGTGGCACCAAAACGGGGGTCCTTGAGAATTGAAACTTTTTAACCATTTAAGCTAGACATATGAAACTTTCAGAATAGGTAATTATAAAAGAACGATAAAATCAGAATAGATAAATAAAATATCACTAATTTGAAGTGCCACAATTGGAGAGTCCTCCTCCTTCATAAGATTTAACCACTCAAGCTAGACATATAAAATTTTCAAACTCAGTAAAAATATAATTTGAAAAAAGTGAGGATCTCATACTATAGGGGTGCTCCAATTGTGTTGGCACCTCCCCCATTAACTACAAAAGCTACACAAACTAAATCTACTGGATAAGTTAATATGAATCAAAGACTAAAGATAACAAATTAAATAGGCCACATCGAGGAGACCATGCCAAATGGGCTCCTTAAAATTTTTAAATCTTTAGTACAAAGTATTCCAGCTAGACATAATCAAAGAGTATCGGTAGGCTAATAAAAGAAAAAGATAAAACATGCTAATTTGGCAATGCTATGTTGGACAATTAGCTCTTAAATTAACCTTCAAACTGTACGTTAAATTCTCACAATGAATTGGTACAACAAAAATAGTACTGTAGAAGAGCAAAACCTAAGAAATTACTGCGACATTTAACACGTTTAAGTACTTGAGCTTAATCGCTTTTAGTTAGATTTAAGCTGTAAGACCGAGTATTTTTGCTAAACTGTCACTGATGACCTTGAAAAAATTTTCTACTTGCTCTTTAAAGTTTTTGAACAATTTTATTAAGAAAACTTTTGTAATGGATGTAATACAATAAACTGTACAATCTAAAATGCTTTTTACTCATAAAACAAAAAAAACTGTTAAGAACCTAAATTACGGTTTAGGGCCGGAATTTTTTTAAGGCTGGGTAATTTTATTTTTGATATAGCATCCTATGAGACATACTGCCTTACTGTTTTTATTATTCAGCATTTTTAGTTTTTTTTTTTTCTTAGTACAAACAGCTACCGAAGATTGTAGCTCAGTAGCTGCTGGAGGCCAAAATTGATTTCTTTGATTCAAAAAAATACTTCGCAGTACTGTACTAACAAAGCCGTAATTTCATTTATTGCATTGATTAATGTCGTCAAGTTTTTCTACCCACATTAGATTATATAGTCTTGATCTGACAGTCAGTTTTGTAAAAATTAAGACCGTTTATTAAAAGTGTGACGTTCTAATAGCAAAAAATCTATCATTTCGGCATTTTTTCAATCGCGTAGTTGCTACGAAAATTAAGTTGTAATATTATCGGCAATTTTTTAATTTTCATTGAACATTTATCAGTTAATGTATTATGACGAAACACAGCGAAAATGAAAACTTTTTGCTACATGCACTTTTATTGTGACAAACCAAAATAGTACAAGAAATGAATATTCTTATTTCACCGTTAAATAACTGCTTTATTGGCAAAGGCAAAATATCGATTTCAACTCAGTTTGGTCAAAAAAAGACAATAACAAAAATTTGAAAATAGTAATTTCATTTTGTTGCCAAACATTGAGCTATTGGGCACCGTGCTAAGCAAAGAGGTTTAACTCATGTGCATCGAAGACGGTGTCTGGGGGCAGAGGCCCAGCTGCCGGGCAATTATGTTTGTTTCTTCTTTTGTTTTTTAAAATTGCCATTTAGATCAAGTTCTGTGCCTTTTAAAGCCATTTGAAAAAATACATCGCTAAAATTTGAAAGCCAGTTGAAGATATGAATTGCCAGCCCCTTCAAGCTTTCCTTACCTTACTAACAGTCCAAGTCCAAAACGAGAGAAAAAATAATTTAAATTTTTTTAGAAACGTATGGTGATATTTTTTTGGTAAAATGCAACAAATATAAAAGAAATAATGCTGGTAACAAAATAAAATTATTATTTTCAATTTTTTTGTCTTTTTTTGACCAAACTGAGTTCAAATTGATTGTTTGCCTTTGCCAATTATTGACGGTGAAATAAAAATATCCATTTCTTGCCTTATTTTGGTTTGTTACAGTAAAAATGCATGCAGCAAAAAATTTTCGTTTTTGCTGTGTTTCGTAATAATACACCAACTAATAAATGTTCAACAAGAATTTAAAAATTGCCGATAATATTACAACTCAAATTTTTCTCGCAAATACGCGATTGCAAAAATACCGAAATAACGGATTTTTTGTTTTGCTAACTTACTAGTGTTAACCAATTGGGGATAATTTCGCTTGCAACAAAAAGCAATCAATTTTTTAACAAAATTGTACTTAAAAACATTGTTGAACTTACTCAAACGTCAATTTGTTGCCTGAAAAATGTCGCAATGGGTTTAAGCTCGCCCCACACCGCCTGAACAAACTGCTGGGAATGAATATAAGAAATTAGCCCATTCAATATTCATTGCTTCTCAAGAAACAAAAATCGTGATTATAAATCAGCTAAGATATTTGTATTCATTTCAAATATTATTTAAAAATTGGTCAAGAATCATATAAATATGTTGACTTGCGAGCTTCTGTGTAATCTATGCGCCGAAAACTCAACTCAACTCACTGTTCATTTAGTCGCATACAGTCGTTAAAATACCGAAACACCAAACACACTTCAATTGTTCAACAATTTTTGGCAAATTAGAGCGACAGAGGTTGCGAAGGAACATGCGGTCATCGAGTCATGCAACCACCAGATGCCAGAAGTTTAATAAAGTTCAAAAAGGATATAATAAGAGGGGTAACGGCAAAATATCCAACAAATAGGCGACCAATCAATCTACGATATGTCGTGTGGTTGTATGGTGGACGACATATATTTCATACTTTTTAACAAACATGGCGTATACTGGGCATGCTGAATAGTAAAACTTTGAAGTGTTTTCGACATTTACGAGTGATAGACCATAAACAAATCGGAATCTTGTACAATTATTTCGAAATGACATAAGATGATAATAGAAACTCTTTGTGTCGGCTTTCAAGATAATTATGCGACATATTTTTTAACTACTTGGGGATTTTTTCCCAATTTTTAACTCCCCGATACTTGATACACTTCTGCAATTTAATAGAACGGTAATATGGAATATAAAGTTTATCATTGTTTAAGGATTGCCTAGTACGACGTGAAAAAGAACAATATCATATAAAACGCTGGCAAATAGAACCCATATAAAGGGTACTTTAAGTAGGTGTGATTTTATGCTGACGCAAGTGCCTGGTTTGAAACACCTATGGACACAAGCTAATTACAACATCCGCATTTGCTTAAAGGTCAAGGTTTACCTTACTTTACCACTGGTAAAATCAAGGTGTTAAAAACTAACTTTTGACATAGGGCGGAAAATAATTGAATAATGTCTCCTCGGCGCTTTATGGAGCTGGTTGCGATGCTACTGTGTTACACAAGTTATTTAGGGTCACTATAATTCTTTTCTATATTTTGTCCCAATGTAGTGGCTTTTAAGTTTTTTGTTCTTGTGTTTGTAATTTGTCGCGGATCAAATGTACGGAGGAGAAATGGAATAATTTGGCTGTCTTTAATGATTGTGAGTTCAATTTTGCCGAAAAATTTTGCATCTTGATGCAAGCAAATTTTTCACCAGTGAGACAGCACCATGAATGTAACTTGTGTATTGGCTGAAAAAACTAAAGTTATCAAAAGAATTTTTCACTTCTACGCCAGCGACCACATTTTCCTTGATCACAAAGTTATCAAAAAAAGCTAACTTTGTTTTGCTGCAGGCCGTGACTCAAGAGGTAAGAGGCAATGACTTCCTCACTTAATGCACACGTACTCCATTGGGAAATTGCAACTTAATGTTGATGGAAAAGAAAATTTTTAAAACTTAAATTGCGGTTAACAACCTGAAACTTTCTAGAGCTAAATACTTTTATTCTTGATATAGCATTTTGTGCGACATACTTACTGCCTTACAGTTTTTAATTATTAGGTAGTTTTGTTTTTTTCCCGTGTTTGTTTAGACCAATGGACTACCGAAGATTGTAGCAATTGGGCCAAAATTGATTTCTTTGATCGAATGAAGAAAGCCGTATTAAGAAAGCCGTATTAAGAAATTCTTACCGTATTAAGAAAGCCGTAATTTCATTTAATGCATTGATTGATTTTGTTAAATTTATGCTACTTACATTAGATTATATTATCTTGATCTGACAGTTAGTTTGGTTAAAAATTGGGATCCGTTTGTTACGAATGTGACACCCCAAAAGCAAAAAATCTATCATTTCGGTATTTTTTCCATCGCGTATTTGCTACAAAAATTAAGTTGTAATATTATCGGCAATTTTTAAATTTTTATTGAACATTTATTAGTTAATGTAATTTTTTACTTATTAGTTAATAATTAGTAATTTTTTGGTCGAAAACCGATTTGGTCGAGACCTGAATCGTTCGATAACCGAGGTTCGACTGTTCATAAAAATTGTGGGACAAGATCAATAACTGTTAAAAAAGATTGACAAAAAATGTTTGTGCTGAGTTACTTTTGTGCGTCATTAAAAAAGAAATATTAATTCAAAATTTTTCAGCAAAGTGTGGCAATTTTTTTTTGGTAATATAAATCTACGAGAAATAAAGTTTGGTAATAAAATGAAATTATTATTTCTAAATCTTCATTTTTGTCTTTTTTTTTTTGACCAAACTGAGTTGAAATCGTTTGTTTAATGGATGGTTTCAATTTTTAGCTAAACTGACCGTCAGTGCAAGATTTTAAAATGTAATGTGGCTAGAAAAAATTTTACAAAATCAATCAATGCCTTGAATGACATGACTTTTGTTAATACAGTACTTTGAAGCTTTATTATTGAAAGAAATCAATTTTGGTTTCCATCTCTTGAGTCACGGCATTCTGCAAACGAAGTTGTTTTTTTTTCTTTTTTATAACAGTGTTACCACGGAAAATGTATAGGGCATAGTCTGGCATGGAAGAGAGAAGTGGAAAATTTCCAGGAAAGATGTAATTATTTCAGTTAATACCTAATTTATACTTATGGTGCGGTCTTCTTGCGTGATTTCGCTTATAACACTTTTTTTTTACTTTTTGACAAAATTGAACTTTTTTGACAAAATTGAATTCAATCATTGTCAAACTTTCTTCCATCGTCCAAAATTATTCAAACAACATACACTATTGTACTGTTTGAATGTTTTCGCCATGTTTAACAATGCACAAACTATGTAAATTTTTGAACATTATGAAAATCTTTCCGAGGGGAAACTTTCACATCTGACTCTAAGGGGCGAAATGCCTCTCGCCCCCTCAGTTTTGGTTGAACGGCTTACGTGGTGCGCAAACGTTTGAAAAAACAAGTTTTGCTGGAAATATCTTTGCTTATAAATGATGAAAACCTTCCAAGTTTCCCATGTAACCTTTATTTACAAAATCAAATATTTTCGCCAAATCGTATTTGAAGGAAGACAAGAGATACGTTCGTCCGCACACGATTTTTGAGCAGTGGAGACCGGGCCTAACATATATTGCAATAATTAGAGTTAATAAAAACAACCCAGATAATGTTTTTTCCAAACGTAGGCCGATCTGACTTGTTAGAAGCTGGGGTGTGGAAGCGGCAATTTTTGAATCGCTTCCGTTTCCACCGCTTCCGCTTCCACCACTTGGTGACGCAATTTTTGCTTAAAATTTGTTGATCCTAAAGTGTTTTGGCAAATATTTTTTCTAAATAAGTCGAAATAAAATAGCATTGTTACTGTATTACCATCTTTAATACAACATATAAAAGCAAATTATATAATTGTATTCAGTGGTTTGTCATCGCAAGGATCTACGTATGGGCATTGTCAGGAATTCGGATTGCATGGCCGTAATGCGAAACGTTTCATCACATTGTTATTAGGTTTCAGCTGATACGAATTTCTCTAAACGCGTTCATCACGAAGTTTAAAATAACGAACGATTATTTGGGTTCTGGAGACAGGCCTCCAAGCGCTCGGGATAATAACTTGTTTCAATTATCTGCTTTGTTAAGCGCATATCTTTACTTGGCTATAATTAGGTAGCCGTAGGGCAAAGCTTCCACTTTACAGATTTTTTTTTAAATAACTTGCTCAGAGTTGTAAACGGGCCGACTAGTACAGGCCCGAACCCGAAAACTAATTTGAAGCCCAAATCATGCCCGAAAAAAACTTAAATGAAGACTTCATTCAACAATGTTGCCAAATTGCTTTTGATTATATTTTTGTGAACCTACGACAAAAAGCACGTCTCAGGCCCGAATTAAGCCAGAAATTTAGTCAGCTTTAGGCCTGAACCTGACCCTAAAAGCCCAGGCCAACTTACAACTCTGAACTTGTTCGAGTACGTGGTTTGCTTCAAATTCTTCCTAGCAACGTATATTTTTACTTTTTTAGGACAGCAAAACAAAAACACTGCAAGAATTATGCAGTTATACACGATTGTACCACATTAAAAAAATTCTTGCAACAAACCGTACTTTTAGCAATAATTAGGACAAACATTAAAGTATCATGATGATTAAAAAGATGATTGAAAAAATTTATTTTAATATTAAACTTTGTTTGAGAGATGTTATGATGCTCTTCTGTTTGCTTTTCAAGATTATATTTTCGTAGTAAATTAAATTAAAATGCTGGAACTTGAAACTTTGTCTATGTTGGTGAATACTGTGTTACACGAGTATAATGGACCTATATGTTTCAATAATGGGCAAAGCCATATTTAAAAATATGGTTGAGAAAATAGTAAAAATTTAGAACTAAAATAGGGAATTTTTGAACACCTAAATTTTTTTAAATGAGTTGGTTGGCTACATAGTTCATATTTGAGTTAATAGGGATGTAAGCTGCCCGGATCTTAGTCAACCTCAAGCTCTTAAGAATGCTTCTTAGCAAATGACGGTCTATCGAACATTCACCTTTCGTCGTATATTTCACAAAAATTTTACTGTATTCCAGTTCGATATGAATGGCCATAGTGGAAGCGGTTCTGTTTTACCGCTTCTAGCTTCCGCTTCCGCGAAAATTTGCCTGTTCAACTGCTTCCGCTTCCAGCTTTCACTTCCACATCCCTGGTGAGAAGGACACTAATGCCGCATTTGACGCAACCGTAAATACGTAAAAAGGCTTTCAAAAAACATCACGGACGAAAAATTCTTGCCCCTCCGAAATTTGCTTTCTTCAACAAAAATCGATGCATAACATAAATGAAATCCAGAACATTACTAAATGCTAATGAATATCTTGATTTTAACCCTATTGCTGCTTTTTTTCGGATTTATTATGAGTTATAAATAACAACTATTAGTTGAAAACCCCATGGCTTGGAAATTTGAATTTTTTTTACGTCAGGACTAATATAGACTATAGAGCATAAATACTATCAGGCTGTTTAAAAACATTTCCGCAGGAAGTTTAATTTAATTCTTACTCTGGAAAATACCAAATATTCTTAAGGTATATTGTAACTTTCAAACCTATGGGACTGTAAATAAACGCAGCAAGATATTAGAGAATCCATTCAGTGGATTCTCGAGAATCTATTTAGTGGATTCTCTAATTTTTAATGAAGAAAGGAGAACTACATAATGTAATAAAGAGGTGCCCCAAATAATTTTCCCCAATTCCTTTTTTTCGCGAAAATACTATTAACTCCGTTTGACTTCGTACGAATTTGCGACGTCACAACAGGCATGAATTTGCAAACCTTTTTTGCTGACGAAGGAATGCGATGTTTGATGAAAAAGGTAAAAGGATTCTGCTTTAGACAGCGATTCTAATTTAAACTAAATTTATCGGTGGCACTATACGAGTGATACTTTATAATCTGTTGTATCAAAGTTGGGCCTGCTTTGATGATGTTTTTAGCCAATGAATGATATAAATTTGAAGCCAAAAACGATCACACTGTACATCAGTTCTGGTAACCTGGCCTATGTCTGCAGGTAACAACAGCAATAACCAAGTTTTTAGATTTGATTAGGCTACTGACTGCTACTAGGTATTATGTTGTGGGTATTAGATTAGGCCTACTGTACAATTGCGCTAGTTTCTGATTACAGCTCTGAAAATAGCCTACGCTGAGAACCGATATAATGGACCAAAACCTATACTGTTATTTTATAAAATTGCTTCGTTGTTGGTTTGTGCAATACCGGTAACAGAACTTTACATAGATTAGTGAAAAAAAGAGGACAAGAATAAGACAGGTAGACCAGGTTGGTGTTACTTTAGGGCTGTTATAGTAGACAATAGCTTACAGTAGGCCTATTTAATTTGGACTTAAAGGCTAAACTACCAAAACTGATCTACAGTATGATCGTTTTTGGCTTCAAATTTTATATCAATCATAGGCTAAAAACATCACCAAAGCTGGTCTAACCTTGATGCAACAAATTATATCACTCGTATAATGCCATTGATGAATTTACAGCTGGCGCAAAATGACTTAGAACCTTCAACAAAATTTCTATTTTATGATATGCTATAAAACCTTACATCACTTTAATCTCACAACTCTGCTTTTATGATTGTGATTCTTTAATATATTAACAAATGGTCAGTGTGGAAATAGAATAACACAATAATATTATATTTGCATCACAATAATTTCAAATTTAAAGGGTATTTTGAAATACCAGTCAGGCAGTTGCTTGAGGAGCTTTAAAGCGAGTATTAGGAGGTTGATTTATTTAAGAGAATGTTAGATATTAAAGTTTTTAGAATGCCTGGAAAGTATACTAGCAGTGAGGAAAAGGCTAGAATGCTTGCCTGGAGACAAGAGAAAGTTTCCATAAAAGAAATATGTGCTCGTAGTGGAAGAGCTAAGTCAACAGTAATAAAGCTTCTAGCCTCAGCCAAAGGGCTTCCTCCCAATAAAGTCGCTAAGCACAGATTTGGAGGTGGACGAAAAAAGAAGACATCTAACGCGACGGGCACTTTAATAAAAAGGGAGGTGCAAAAAATCCAAGACTGACAGCCCTGAAGCTAAAAAATTTGCATCCAGAAATGCTGGAAAATGTTGCAGTGCGCACCATACAGCATCGCCTGCAAAAAGGCTTGGGCTTGCCAGCCCGAAAGCTGCTAAGAAGCCACTCTTAACATAACGAATGAAAAAGCAGCGCATTGCATTCGCAAAACAATACATTCACTGGACGCCTGCGCAGTGGAAAAGTTATATTTTCGGATGAGAGTAATTTTCAAGTGCTTCGAGTGGGATCCCCTATGATTCGACGCCCTCATGCCTCTAATAGATTCGACCCTAGGTTCACAGTCCCAACTTCAAAGCACCCGGATTCAATTACGGTTTGGAGAGCTTTTTCTGGGGAAATGGGCAGGGCTGGCCTGTATTTCTTGCCTAAAAACAAAAAAATGAATAGCGATCACTATGTAAAAGTGCTGGAGGAGCACATGCTCAGCATGTTTCACATTCACAGCTTTGAAGTCTTCATGCAAGACAATGCTAATGCCATAAGTCAAAAAAAGTTACGAATTTTCTCCAACAGCAAAAAATAAGAGTACTTGATTGGCCTGGTAAGAGCCCGTACTTAAATCCAATCGAGAATTGCTGGCAAAAAATGAAGAACATCATGAAACAAAAGAAAACACCAAACTTAGAGACCCTAAAACTTGAGCTCATCAGAGTGTGGTGCCAGAAGATGTCACTGGCTTATTTTCAAAATTTGAGCAATTCCATGCCCAAACGCCTGCAGATGGTCATCAAACAGAAAGGAAATTTGACAAAATATTAAACACCGTGTTTTTGTTTAATAAAAATTGATAAATGTAATAAAAATAATGTTTTAACTTGAAAAACGGTTATGTCCTAAGTCATTTTGCGCCAGCTGTAGTTTTGATTAGAATCGCTGTCTAAAGCAGAATCCTCTTACCTTCCTCATCGAACATTGCATTCCTTGATCAGCAAAAAATTTTTGCAAACTTATGTCAGTTCTAACGTAGCAAATAGGTATGGGGTCAAATGGGGTAAATAGCAATTTCGCAAATAAGGGAAATTGGGTAGAAATATTTGGGGCACCTCTTTATTACCTCAAGTAGTTTTCATTTCTTCAATAAAATCGATTTTGAGCAGTATCACTTTAACAATTTAATCTGCTAAAATTGCGAGACACCACAAAGCATGAGCAAATTTAGTTTTTTCGCCATCGCGTACATGCGAGAATAACAAGTTTTAAAAGTTTCCTGCATTCGTAAATTCATTATTATTTCAAAACTTCATATTATAACAGTTTTTGGTTGATAGTGTTGTGACGAAACACAACAAATATAAAAAAAATTTGATCAACGGGTTTTTCATTATGACGTAATAACTTTTCACAGCATCTTGAAAAATAATATTTTAAAAGCGAAATTTGAAATACAGAGTTCAGCGCAATTTGATTGAAAAATTAACTGAAATACAATTTCGGAAGCTTAAAAATTCGACTGAAATAATATTGTAGTTTTTGGTAAAATATTAAAGTCCACTTTAACCTTGAAAAAGCGTTTGCTCTACGAAAAAACTTATACCCACTTTTTTTCTCCAGCGTAGCAACGTGATTCTCCACATTCTTTGAAGTTTGCCCAATTGCCCGCCCAAACAGTACTCACAAACGATATAAAATCTTTCAAAATTAAAAAAATAAAATAAAATGAAAACGTGAATTTATTGGTGCGCAATGACGACAAAATTATGTTTGGCCATATGAAACAGCATGCCTTGCTGATGGGCGCGACTATTTTTCCAAAAACTTTTAAGACAGAGAATAAAACGAAAATGAATAATGCCCAGCTTTGACTTGGCGCTCAATACAATCGTATACCTACGAGCAAAGTCTTCGTTTATTTTAATAAATCTTGCACTACGGTAAGGCACGGTGGTCTGCACTGCGTAACATCGCAAACGCATGAGCGTAATTTCAGTATAATTTTTTAAAAATCGTACCAGCGTACAAGAATTGCTATTTGGTTAGATAAACTAATGGATACGCTGGTATGCTCACAATTTTACCCAATTTGTAGATCTTACCTGAGGTCCAATCTACACTTCCAAAACAAATAAGCGAGTGAACGATCTTATTTTTAGTCTATCGTAAACAGAAATTAGATACAGCCAGCGTACTGCCTTGCTAGCGTACAAGCTGCAGTTAGTTGCAACATACAATCAGTGCGCTTGTGCGCTCATGATTATAAGCTTAAATTGTAGCTTACTTTGTTAAATTTTACATTTTTCCTGTTCTCCTTCGATTCTTTTTCTTAGCAGAAATGACGTGCATACAGCACAGCTTGTTTTCTTCATGTAGATGCTGGAAAACCTATACCATAAAGATTTAAAAACTAATGTTTTTATTACAGTACGTCGTAATCCAAAATTGATGAACGATTGGTTAAGTTGAACTTACACAGCAGTAGTAACTAGCTGTGTATACTGTTTGATAGTTTTCAGAATGACTTTTAGGGCGAAAATGCACAAACATAAAATACTCATCAATATTTTATAAATATAGGGTGTTTCAAAAAAAGCACTGCTTTGACTACGAATATCTTTTCATTTACAATGCAGCAGTTTAGTTATTTATTCCATTTTTTCTTTTCTCCTTACCGACAATTATTGAATCGGTCATTACATGTTTCTTATCATTATTATCTGCGTGCCATTTACTATTTAAAATCGGAACCAAACTCGTTGATGCAAATTTTGAAAGGGTGAGCTGGTTTTCATAATATCCAAGAAATCAAAGTTCGCATTATTGACGTGATTTAAGCAATTTATTAATTGCATTGCTAATGCAAGGCTAATGCTAGGTAATTTTTAATCGCAGTTAAACCATTACGGAACAGAAATGGTTTCTGCGGGGTTCAGCTTTCATCCTAAACCTTGATGACAATAGCAAGTAATGAAAATAAACTAAAGCTACGTTTGTATGCACACAATTTTACGTCCAGTGTAGAACGGTCCTTACTTATTCAAGCATTGCTTTTACGATTTTCATGTCTTTCCCACAAGTTAAATTAAATCAGGATAGAGCTTTAGTAAAAGAACTAAATTCAAAGTCAAATATTTTCGCAGCAAAATAAAGCCGTTATGTGTAATTCAGTTGTGTATGCGTAACTCAGTTGTGTATGTGTAATTCAAATTCAGGAAACTTTTTTTGTCAAGCAATCAACTTTTAATCTTTGTTCATTGTGTCACAAATTTTCTTAATCAAACTTGAGTTCGTAAATGTTGACAATTCAAACAGTTTTGGATAGTACCGCACAAATAATAATTAATTACTATTATGTGACTTTTCAATGTTGTTTGCGAACGTTTCTTGTAAAGTTTGTTCCATTTCTTTAAAATACCGACTTAGATTTCTCGAATGCCGTGAAAACCACTTGTTAGTGTTCACCTTGATTTTGATTTTTGATAGAGTAGAGTGAAACGCAGAAAATAATGAGGTACTTGTAATGACCGATTTAAGAGCAGTCGGAACAGAGAAACACTAAAAACTGAATAAACAGCTGAACTCCTAAAAGATAAAAGTTGATGCAGAAAAGCACACAAGGTATAATTTTTAGCCTTTGAGTTTGATTGATTTAAGCAGGTCTTCAGTTAACATGTTGCAAATTTGACTGCAATCTTTCTTTAAGGTTTGGCAGGCAAAATACGGAGGAAAAGAAACCATACTGACGTCATAAGTGCGATACCTCAATGCACAAAATACAAAACCAAAAAATTGGAAATCAGACTTAAACCAGATTGAGCTTTGAATCCAAGTTGTTTTGCCTGTTATAAAAAAATAATTACATACTTGATTACAATAAGTTTTTATGGATGACATTTAAATAGTCTTTATTCTACAAAATAAAGCTGTTTACATCACAATGCAATTACTCACTGCGCTGCAGACGCGCTAGTATTAGGTCATACATAAAATAAAAGTAATATCCGTGGCGCTTTCATTTTTTTGAATCAAAACTTCTTCCTCAAAATATCTTAGAGTTTAATTATTAGTAATGCCAACAATTGCGCTAATTTATTTCTCCTCTACAGTCACGTTTCAGCTGCTACATTTTTTTAAAAAGTAGTAAATTTTGAGCTGAGACTAACTGTTTTTATATTTAAGCCTGATTCGTCCTTAGATTATTGGAGAATAAAGTGACAAAACGTTATTTTTGTTTGTTTAAAAGTTGTCTTTTGGTTAAGCCATGACTACTGTTTGACCAGTAGTTCCCAACCTTCGTATATTGGCGGACCGATAAAAATTCAACAAATGTTCACCGACCGGCACCAAAAAATTGTAATAAATATAACAAATACCGGTGTAATGATTATCGCTTTTGTTAACCACCGTAAAGTTACTGGCACAACGTAGCCCAATATTTCGGCAAATGTTACTCCTGTAATACTAAAATTGACATAAAATGTCAAACAGCTCAAACAACAAGATGTCAATTTATGGATATACAATACAAAATAAAAGTTAGTGAGAAATTTGGTGCAGTTTCGATGTTACAATAATATGAGACAAGCGTGGCAGCAAAGAAGTTTCTGAAACATGTAGCTCTACTTCAGCATCTAATTAATTTCTTTGATAAGTTTTGATTTAAGTCAGGACAGAAGCAACTTTGTTGCATAATTAGCAGATTAAAAACATCACCAACAACTTGATTGTTTTGAGACTTAGAGACCGGACCGTGACTTTTAGGCATGGACGTTTAGGCGTGAGACGTTTAAGCGACAGGACTTTAAGCGTCGAGACTTTTATTTGCCAGTGGTAAAAAAAAATTTTTGCAAAAAACTTTTTTTTCAAAAATAAGTATTTTTTCAAAAAAAATTTTTTTACCAAACAAAAATTGTTTTTAAGAACAATGTACTGAGAAAATTAATAAAAGCTATAGACAGTATACAAAGTCTTGTAGAGATTTAAAGATTTATTCATTGATTGATAAATTGGCTAAGATGCTTGTTTTGAAAATTTTTATCACTGGTGATGTTTGTCCTTTTGGCCTTGCTAGCTTTACTGATGAGCCCTGAGATTGGGCGAAGCAGCTGTATAAGGCATGCTATTGGAAATTATTTTGCATTGAACTATTAGAACTATCTCTTGTAATATTGCGGTTACCTTATATTTTTGGGAGAAAAAAAATTGTGTCATGATCTGGTTAATTTACGATTTTTTGCCTTTTTACGCTCATGTTCATACCTGTAGTCCTAGCTAAACTGACGAGGAATAAAAGGCGAATGTCGATTTCGAAACAGTATGTCTTGGGCTGTTGATCAAAGGTTTGATTGTGCCTATAAGACTCTATATACTGTCTATAGCTTTTAAAAATTGTTTTGTTTCAAATAATAGATATTTTTCAAAAAATAAAAGTTT